>OZ018337.1:71280770-72480770 GCA_963969495.1 Ceratothoa steindachneri
AAATAAATTAAGAAGACAAAATATTGCCTTCAAGGGATATGAAGGAAAGGAAAGGGAACTATACAATTAGAAAACGCTGAGCTGCTCTTTTTTTTAAAAAAAGAAACGATGTTTACCACACGAGACAACACTTTTTTTAGAAAATTTATACGAAACTCCGATAGATTACTCAAAAGAAAGTAGGGAAAATATCTTGCTAGTATTTTCTACAACTTCAAGCATTCGAGCTTTTAAAATCTAATTTAGATGACAAAGAAGATTGAAGTTTATGCAGCCCACTGATGGCAAGAGGAAAATATTAGTTCAAAATAAATATGGTAGACATCAGGGCAAAAAAAAAAGAATCAAATCTATAAATAGATTAATAGAACAAGCAGTATGTGCAAACCTTTACAGTATACGCTCGTTGAACCAAAAGAGTCAGAGCAGAATAAGAACATGGATCGGAATAAAGAAAACGAACAAAGAGGGATTAGGTGCTCTTTTGTAAAGAAAAATATGTATCGAAATTACAACAGTTATCAGCTCTTCCAAAGCAGGTAGGGACCAGAGATATTTCAGAAACATGAGGAAACAAAACCTAATTAAGAGAAAGACAAACCCAGGGTAAAAAGCACCATCATATTAAAATTTTGCACGCAATCTACAAAAAATACCTTCCCAATTACATTATTAAACGAGTTTAATGATTAAATGACCAAATGATGCGATCCTATTTACGTAGAAAAGTGGAAGAATAATACAAAAGAACTTATTTTACATTGTGTATCATTTGAAAATAACGATTGGTGAATGGCATCTAACATAGATATAAGTGAAGATTAAAAGGCCCAATTGATACAGTGTGTTTAGTGTAGTTAGATTCATCCATCGAGACTGAAAAAAAGAGCGTTTCTAAGCCTGCGCAATACAGGCTGAAGGTTGCTACTTATTGGTTAATAACCCTATACCATCACTTCCTACATTGAAGATTTCCTTACTTATTATAATTGAACTATAAAGTAAACCAATTAATTACATTTAATTTACTTAAAATATCATTAAAAACAGACTGAAACAAACATTGGACTGCTGACAGCCAACGGAACAGCCAGGTTCTGTTGGATTCAGAGGACATCTTAATATAAAATACGTCTTTATATATCAAAAACTCCTTTGACTCTTGATCGAAGATTCCGTTCAAAGTTCACTAAAGAAATAAAGAATTAAAAAAAACACATTATTATACTATGACCGAAATACCTATTCAAAATATCTCATCTCTGCTGCAATTGGAGAGTAATAAAATAAAAATAAAAAATTTCCCAACTCCACACACCTATTTAAAGCATCCTTGATGAGATTTTGATTACTTCGCCTGGGAGCTAAAAGGAATGAAAATTAATTGAAGATAATTAAGTCATAATCGATTTGCTGATGAGATCATATAATTGAATTCTAACCCAGAATAATCATATTCACGGAAAATATAATTATTGCTAGCCATTTTCACAGTTGGGCTGAAAATAAACTATCCAATGATGAAAATAATGATGAAAATTTTTCGAACGAAGAATAAGTAAGATTGACGATCAAGAATACATATATTTATACCAGTTTCTCACACCTGAAGGGAACATCGTAAACGAAATCATTACAACAAGAAACTAAGGTTAGGGAGCTTTCGGAAAGCTTAGCTAAATACTGAGAAGTGACACCGGCTCCCTGCTTGAAGCACAAATTATTTAAGAATGTATCTTACTAGTTTTAAATTATGGAAATAAAACTTGTAAAATGAGAAAACCTTAGAGATTTGGAAACTATGCTCATTAGAAATATTCTGTAAGAAAGAAAATCATGGCTTGATCAGTCTGGGGGGCACACCAGTCTTTGGAGTAAGGTGCATGGGAAACGAAACGCTGGTCTGGTCGCCCAGTACTCGCAGAATTTTGGCGGCATCATTGGTGCGCTCCTTTTTTGTTATCCCTTTATGTCTAGAAAATCATCAATTTCTATTTTTTCCTTTAATTTCCAATTAATTTCTCTCTGTTGTAGCCCATATCGACCTAGCGAAGCGTGCATAAAAATGCTTGTCTCTTCGGAGGAATTTTTTTTCTCCTGCGTAGCCAAGTAGCTGAAAAGTCTTGGTTTATTTGAGATCAAAGCGGTTGCTCTCTGCCTCAGTGTGCTTGGTTCGAATCCCACCCAGGTACGGAATTTTCAAAGTAGGAAGTCAAATTTATTCTGAAAAAAAAATTGATTCCATTTTCCTCTTGTGTGCGGCTTTTTCGATTTTTTTTCCATCTATCTCTCTAGGTGATGATGTATATATATATATATATATATATATATATATATATATATATATATATATATATATATATATATATATTATATATATATATATATATATATATATATATATATATATATATATATATATATATTTATATATATATATATATATATATATATATATATATATATATATTGATATAGTTGAAGTAAAAAGCTAGTTTGCAGTCTTTAAGCTGTTTTAAAAGTTTTTCAAGCTTTCGAAAAAGATCATTTTGTGAAGCATGGAGATGACAGAACGAAAGACCGTTATTTGTGTTTAATTTTTAGACTCTAAAATGTTGCCTTATATCTGTTTATTACTTGGTATTCCCCGAGGATTGCCGCATGCCTGTCCAAATATGTCTCGGAAATATAGTCATGGGATAATTTGGTCTTTTTCTTCGTCCTCTCCAGGCTCAACAGAAAGCTCTTTTTACTGTAAAATAGCTGTTGACTTCAGAAAGTATATGTCCAGCATGGTCTCCTTCCAATATAAATACGAGGAGCGGTCAATAAGTTTTTCAATTCGGATATAAGGAAACAAGATATGAAGAAAAGTGTTTTATTATTTTTTAATATTACTACCCTAGACTTTAATGCACTTACGCCACTTGTCCCTGAGGCTTCGAATTCCCAACCACCAGAAATCTCCCGACTGTTGTTGAATCCACTCCTGGACGGTGAGCTGTACATCTTTATCGTCCACAATCCGGTGTCCACGCAGTGCAGCCTTGAGCTGGCGGAATAAAAAGTAGTCGCTAAGGGCCAGATCTGGACTGTAGGGGGGATGTTGAGCTTCTCGAATCCGGACTCGCGCAAGGGAGCTTTTGCAACTCTGACCTTGTGGACAGGGGCATTTTCGTGGAGGAGCAGGACACCATGTGTCTACTTGCTGCGCCGTTTCTGATGGATGCACTTCTTCAACCCAGCCAGTTCCTCGGCGCAATATTGGCCTGTGATGGTCCGTCCACGAGACGCATAGTCCACCATCAACACTCCCTCAGAATCCCATAAAATGGTGGCCATGTTTTTTCTGGCTGAGGGTTGGGTCCGGAACTTGATAGGGGTCAGAAAGCCCCTCTGCTTCCAGGCCATGCTTTCGAGCTTGGCCTCGGGATCCCAGTGATGGACCCACGTGTCATCACCTGTCACTATGCGTGAATCAAATTCCGCTGGGTCTTGATTGTACAGGAGCAGCAGCTCCTCCGATGTTTGATGACGTCGAATTCAACAATGGGGCGTGAGCTTTCTAGGGACCCAACGAGCAGAGACCATGGTTATGGCCACATTGTCGTGGATGATGTTGAAAACACTTCCATGTGGTATTCCAAGTTATCGCTCGATTTCTTCGACCTTCACCCGTCGATTTTCAAGGATAATCCTCTCCACACGGGCCACATTATCATCGTTGGTCATGTCTAACGAGCTTCCTGGATGGGGGTCATCTTCAAGGGACTCAGGACCATGGCGAAACTCTCTATTCCAGAAAGCAATGGTTTCATAGGAAGGGGCCGTTTCGGTGTATACTGCAACCATGCGTTCATGGATCTCTTTTACACTCTTGCCTTCCTTGGTCAAAAATTTGATCCCTCCGCGGTGCTCAACCTTTTTCATTGTTAAAAAATTGTGAAAGACGATCTGCGATCAGCTACTGCTTCTTAAATAGACGAGGCAGGATTGTGCGGCTGCAGATCTTGACTTGTCATAACTTGTCCTAACACCACCACAAACAGCCATACCCCTTCCTCTGTTTTGCCCTACCGATTCGCAAAACTTATTGACCGCCACTCGTATATATATGTATAAATATATATATATATATATATATATATATATATATATATATATATATATATATATATATATATATATATATATATATGTATATATATATATATATATATATATATATATATATATATATATATATATATATATATATATATATATATATATTTATAAAGCTTTTTAAAATCGACACCGTTGCTTGCTATGTTCAGCTTGCGCTTTAGCTTTTCAAACTTTTCAAGACTTTCTTTTCAGTAAATGAAAGGTGAGAAATAATGGTAGCACGGGGCATTTCTATATTAGCCGAGAGGTTTTTCATCCCGTTAAAGGGACATCTTTTAGGCAACCTGCGAAAATTTTTAAAGATTGAACAATGTTTAGATCGGCACAGTACAATCAAATATAAAAATTAATCAATCGGCAAAGCAGTGTAATCTCTTCTACGAATATACGAGTATATAAACTTCGGCTACTTGTGAGAATCGCACTTCTTCGTACATTTGGATGAATTCAACAAACCTGTCTTAGCGGCGAACAGCACAACTTCAAGAAGCAACCATCAAACACCACGCTTTAAAGCATCGGACGACCACCCTCACCTGAGAAAGGTTAAATATAAATACAACCATCATTCTCCGAGAGATTGATCGGTGACGTCTGCGCATGGCTAAAGCCGTCAAAATATGGTTGCGAAGACCCCAAATAAACATACAGCTGAAGCCAGAAACCAGTTTCCCCACCACGCGGGTTCTTAATATCAGCCGCTGTCATAATAACACACCTTCCTTTTAAATTGCTTTTTTAGTTGATCACTGAATTTAGAATCCCGAAATTAGTCGTGAACCTTTGATACAAGGTGCTGATTAAGCACGATTCGGTACCATTTAGGGTTTACTGCAATGTCTCTAGTGGAAATTGTAAGTGCTCTATTTTTCCCCAGACATCATAGTGAGTGTCACAGTGTTTCACCGTGTGTACTCCTAGGACTCGTGAAAGCGCTCTCCTTTTCTCAAATATATATATATATATATATATATATATATATATATATATATATATATATATATATATATATATATAGATATAAATATATATATATATATATATATATATATATATTTATATATATACATATATATATATATATATATATATATATATATATATATATATATATATATATATACAAGAAATATTTATTAAAGAATTTCTAGGTCATAGGCACTCGGTAGTGCGTATATACTGTAATTTTTTTTCATCAGCTTCGCATGTTGCTTTCTTTAGGATTTTTTTCAGTTTCAACGGACTTCGGAAGAGCCCGATCCTAGTGACCAACATAGAGTCTAATGGGCATTTTTCTTGTTTGGTGCATATCATTACGGACAAGTTAGTTTACTATCTATTATGGAACAAAACTTTGTTCTGTGGCTGGTAATCGCTCCTTAGGGGAGTGGAACTGTTTGCTGATTGGGACTTTCACGATAAATACCGGTCATTGGACTCTGGACGTGCTTGTACAAAACTTTCTGGACCAATTGAATTTGAATTTAGCCCTACTACAAATGCTACCTCGAGTAACAACTCCAATACATAGTGTCTGCCTAGACTGTATAGAATGTCACTCCAGAGATATTTTTACAGAAAAACACTAGTTTCTCTAAAATGCCTGTATTTTTCCAGTTTCGATTGAAACTTAGATTTACCATCATTGATAACTTCCCATTCATTCCAGCATTTAATGAAGCCTATTGTTCTGAGAGATCAGTTCCTGTTAGTAGTTTTTGTACCACGAGATGATACTTTGTCTTTGTCTTAAAGCTAGAGATAGGAATAAGTAAGCGGTCAACAGTTCTCATGACATCAGATCTAGCAGGAATTCACTTTTTCTTCGAATTACTTTTGAAAAAATATATAATATTGAGAAAATAATAAATTGGGAATAATTATAATATTTATAATCAACATCAACATAGTAATGCTCATGACAATAATAATAATAATTAGATTAAGGATTTTAGGCAGTTATCTGACATTTCTTGACAAGAATTAGTGCAATCATGTGCTGCCGGGAGTTCCGATTTCATGGATCTTTGTTGTTCTTTGTTTTACCCTGAACAATCTTTCACATGGTTCTTCTTCCTGGCTGTAAGATAATGAATTAGAAAATCGACATAATTTAATGCTGCCTCCATTTCAGTTGTCCGTCGCTTTCTTCCTTAGCTCCTTCTCTCGGTGTCGAAATAAGCTTTGGCTTGGTGGTGAGGAGACTTGTAAACCTTTTAATGACTGGTGCTGAGATTACTCACTATTTACTTGCCACTTAACTAACCTTTAAAAGAAACATGGACATTCTCAACAAAACGTTCAAGGCATTAAATGAAGTCTTGTTCCTTGTCCGTCTGTATATATCTCATCCTTGGGTTATACAATTTAAGTTCATTTCAATCCTCAGAAGCTTTTCCAGTTTGCTGAAGCAGTGGATGGAAAGTAAACATTTTCCCATAAGGACTTCATTGTTTGAACGGTTTTCATCGAGGATTTCATTTTCTTTTCTCATGAAGTTAAAGATACTTACCTGAAATCTTGTTTGTATGACCAAAGCTTACCTTATTTTATTTCTTCACTCATCGTCCCTAATTAGTAGCTAGATTTGGGGGATTTGATCATCAGGAATCAAATAACGGAAATTAGAATCGGTAGATTATTAAAATGATAGTAACAATAATTACCACACGTAAAACAAAAAAAAGAATTTATTAGCTAAAATGAAACTGTGAATCATAAATTAACATTAGAACCAAATCTTCTGAAATATTATAATGAAATCTTTAGCAATATGACGTCCATACCTGGATGAATAAAGAAAATGGGACTAATACGATCAAACGCGCCTAAAACTGATTTATTTACATTTGTAGTCACGCAAAATATGACAGTTAATACAACACCATTATGACGAAGCCACAAAGGGACATAAATTTGTATATGGGAATTAAAATCGTGTCTAGTATTTTCATCTGGATTTTTAAAGTATTGAAAAAGAGCTACAAAGGACTTTTAAAAAGGCCATTTAAAAAGACCTTTTAAAAATTGATGTTGTTATGAAAAACTCATTCTTAAAGAAATAAGCTTTGACTTATGTTCCTAACCAAGCAATGGCTTCGCCACTCACCCCTACGGGGGGGAGCTTGCGCTTCGCTACTAAGATTAAAATTTAAAATAAAAAAATTCAGCCATGGTTAAATTTTTAGAAATTTTCTGAACTTCACCAATTATAATAATTTAAAAGAAAGGAACTTTAAACTAAATTTCCCCTCTTTCAAAATATTACGTTGCTAAAATATAGTTATAGGAGAAAAATAAAAATATATTTTCTGAACTTCACCATTGTAATTCTTTTTGTTTTAAGAAATTCACAAAATTTCGATACTTATATTTATTTCTGAATTTCACCATTTTTTTTTGGGGGGGGATATTATAAAAGAATTATTATAAATAACTTTGATAAAAAACATAAGTCATAACCAAACTAAGATGAAGTTATTATTCAAATAATCAAAAAAATCCCCTTCTGAAATTATAGAGTTAGTGATGAATATTATTTCTTTTTGCAATTTTCATTTCTATGGGAACCCGATGTATCAATTTAATTATTGCATTGATTTTGTATTAACATTATTTTATTTCTCATCCTCTCTCCTTGTCCCTCTCATCTCCGTATCAATTTACTTCTCATGTCTCTCCTAATCTCCCTCTTTAGACTATCGCTTTATCCTTTAATCGTATTAACCCTTTTGGCTCTGTTCTTGACTCTTTCTTGCCTCTCCTTTTGACCTTGCTACCTGCTATAGCTAAAATCTCTCTCCTACTTCCTCATTGGTCATTGCTTGTCTTAGAGGCGGTCCTTTATCTTTTACTAGCTTATATCTACCCTTATTCTATTATTTTCTCTTGTAGGTATCCTTGAGAATGAACTGAATAAAGTTCGAAAGTACTTGGAAGCACTTTTCAGTTTTCCTGCGGGACTATATATAAACATATAGTAGATATTATATATAATTTTATGGAAAACTTCCTAATATTTCTTATGAAAAGGGAGTGTGGATTCTTCGCCTTCAAATGGCCTTAATATTCTCATATGTACCCACAATTTAAAAATTTAAGATGGCGTGGCGCCAGCCTTTAATCCTTGATTAATATAGCCATTCATCCTAGGGATGATCCTCATAAAGTGAAATGCTTAGAAAAACAATACTTAAAACCAATATACCTATCATTATTCGGTTTCACATCGAGTTAAACACTTATTCGTAGTCACATTTATAATGCTAGTTAATAACTAAACTCAAATTTTGGCTTCGTTCCTAAACACAAGACGAAACCTTACGGATCCACGCATCCAAAATATGTAACAAAAACTAACCAAAAAACAGAAGCGAAGCATCACCTCCTTGCCCTTATAATATTACGGAGGCACCAATAAAAATATTTTAAAGCCGACTTTTGAGTAATGCCCCTAAATAAAAAGGAAAACCTTATTGACCCTTCAGTTAAGGTAGGTCGTCGATTAGCATGGATGTCTATACACTATCGTTCCGAAAGTTCAAAACGCCTATATTTGTATCACATTTTTCCATTCATTTCGCTAGAGAAAATCTAATGTTAGGAAATTGAATAAACTGATGTAAACTATGTATGGATAAATGTTATGGAAATCTAGATGAATAAACCGAAAGCTACCTGCAGAGAAGTAAGTTTGTAAAAAAACCTAAACTGGCCATAATAATCTGATCTCATGTTTCTGGAAGAGAAAACCGGCATCGACTGCATAGCACTAACCTTAGTTCAATCTTCTCTAGGTTAGGCATTCTCTTACCAGTTTACATCGAGCAAACATGTCTAACGTGTCTCTCCTGCTTCTTTTTGTATGTGATCTGATCGTAAATATGAGCCACCAAAATGGTATTTCAATTGGAGCCATTGCTGAGACTGACAAGTACTACAAAAGGGAAATCTATAATATTCTGTCAACCTATGATAAAACAGGTTTTTGTAAAGATGGAAAGTCAACTGGTAGGTCAAGCAATACATATAAATGCGAGGGCCAGATATGTGAAGAAGCGCTATTTCAAGATGGCGGCAGCAGTATTGCAAGAGTTTATTGAGATTTGGGGGCAAAAATGTCTCCAAGTAGTCTCTGGTACGTTGGCGGAAACATGACAATCTTCAGGTTAGCACAACCGCAGTCACTCTATGGCTATTGTCCTTGAGTGTCTTATATGGACGGATGCCAAAGATGACAAGTCCAATTCAGTATGAATCTATATAGGTTCATTTTTTTCGAATTGTAGGTTAAATGCACCGAAAGAAGTATGAAGTTTGTCAAATAAAGTGGCATGCTCTGTGAAGTGATTTTAAATAAGCTAGGTGGCCCTAGTGCGCTTACTGGTGACAGAGAATGACAAAGTGCAAAAGGAATTGTTGAGACTAAATGCATTGCCACATGTGTGATCCACATGTGCTGAGTTACCCCCCCCCCCATCCCTGCCACAGGACCAAGTCTTTAACCACATTTCCAGACAACGAGAAAATCACTCATATGAACTTAATTGCACAGAAGCTGGATTTAATCCAATTAAAAATATCTGCATGACACCGGTCTAAAGCGGGCAAGCCAAAAAAGGTCCTCGTAATTCTTATAAATGAATGAAGCAAAATTATTGGCAGGACGTGTCATTCATCCTCGATACTAAACACCTCCACCATAAATATTATTTAATTTTAAACTGGTACAAATATTTCCACTGATAATTTAATCGTTATTTTTTTCCAATATAAATTAGTCTCTCCTGCCGTTCAGATCATTTTGAACACTTCAATTTTTCTTTTAAATTTTCTCTGAAAAAAGTTATTGAAGTTATTGATATTAAAATAATGGCGTTTTAATATTGCCGTGTGTACTGTATATTTTCCCTTATCAAACCTTTAATATCACAAAGACGTGGATCTGAAATCACTACTCTTTTCAATTTCTTTGTATATTTGGGTTGATAGTTTGTAACTACAATGTTTCCTGAAGCTTTGCCAGTAAATCTTAACCAACCAATTTAATAAGACCAGAAAAAAAAGTAAAATTAAAAACCTACAGAACGAATATGAATGTAAGCAGAAATAATCTTTTTAACCTAAATTGCACTCTAATTTCTATCTACTTACATAATATTATAATAAAAGGAGGGACGAAGCCATAAATGTCTCACTGACCTTTGGAGTTTTTATTACAGTCGTTGTCCAAGAAAACATAGAGAATAAACAACAAGAATTATGCGAAATAAAGACCAATTAAAATATCTTAATAAATGATGAATACAAAATCATTTTCATTTACTAGAAACTTAATTTAATAAAATTTCCTCCATTTGATCGTACAAACGTAACTAAGGTTCCACGTACGTTGCCCATATAATCTTTAATTAAAGCACTTAGTTTCTATACGGAACTCTCTAAAACTATGATAACTATAGTTTGACGTTGCATAGTGACGCGACTAAATAACCCCCCCCCCCGTTTTTCATGCTATGAATCTATGGACAGAAAACATAATTTATGAGTAGCTTTGAACTATGGTTAAAGTCTACCAGGTTATGATTCCATAAAGCTGAAACAGAACTCTATCATGTGATATGTCATTACCAGGATTCAGCCGTCAAGGTAATTTGGTATTGTTTGTGTATCTCTTACAAATCATGCTAAATGACATTATTTCATAATTTTGACCTGATACTAATATTTATTTTATTCATGCCTGTGTCCACATGAAGTCCCTTTACATAGTCCCTTTACTGATATTTAATTCCTTTCATCTGGAGTTGGGCTGGGAGAGTTTGGCCTTCTATGTTAGGGAAAGGATGGAAATATATTAACTCGTTAATTAACATATCACAGCAAAGATCCGAGTCATTTAGGTTAGACCATAGCCTCAGCGTATGTCACTTTGGTTTGGATTGATTTTCTTTGTCTTTTACTGTTTATATTTAACCGTTTGTTATTTTTTTATTTTTCTGTGTGCAAATTATGGGTTTAGTTTAACTATTATTTGTTTCGAGCTTATTGAACGCTGACCGAAAATTAAGTGTATTTTGCTTACTTTTCAATTATTATTGATCACTATTTTTTGCATATTCCTTTATTTTGTATAAATTTGATGTATTCTCTTTCTCAAATCATGTAAAGGACTTCAGTTCCCCTTTACTCTGTGTAACCTTGATCTAATTCATTTCTTTTTGCCTGTTTTATAAAATTGGTTCCAATAACTCGCGGGCAAAAAAGTTCCGATCTACATCTATCTTATAGTTCATTTAAGGTACCAGGCGTTATTCATGATTTTCTATTCAGTATCTATATTTAATTTGATGTACCAGAAATATGCAGGTTTTCTAAGAAATTTCATGATAACCAGTAGAACAATAGGTAAAATTTACCTAACAAAGCAAATTCCTAGTTTTAATTGATGAAGAGCCTCATGCACAGAACTAATTAACTCTTCTAAAATCATGCAGACTCTAAGTTACAGCTAAACATTTTCAACAGTTTATTTCATTTTCCCCCCAAAATTTATTGTTAAAGAAGTTTAACTAATTATTATTCATCTTGTGTTTAATCTTAGGTAATCTGAAGCAAAATTGATAGATGGAATTAATAATGAACCACAACATGAGAAACCTCTTGCTCACGAAATTGGATAGGCACTCATCTAAACTCCAAAAGTACCCCCTTCCCGAGTCTCTCTCCCTACGCCTTCAAAATACAAAAACAACATTATTTCTACACATATGGACATTTAGATGGAAGGAGTGATGTTTAGTCTTAAAATTTCGTCTCTTCGTGGTTCATCCCTGGAAGAACTTACTTCTGACTCCCTTCACAAATTCCCAACCTATCATTTCCTTCTTAAGAGCCCAGCTTTCTAAGTTCCCTCTAATTCCCAATTCGACATAACTCTCCCCAATAGCCCCTACAAAGCTAATCTAAATTGACTAAAAACAGCATGCATCCCAGAAAATTCCTCCCTCCAACATTTGTCGCTCTCTCTACTGGTCCCCAGTTCAAAGATGCCCTGTTTTCTCTACTCTCCTCTTATCCCGTGATTATGCCTCTGCCATTCCTCGCATATACTGCCACTCTCATCTTAAATTACTGCAGAAGATATCGTCCAGACCCTCACTAACCCAACGCCCCAGACTACTCTTGTCATAATAAGAGGCTAGCTTAATCCCACTGTACATATGATACTCCTGGACAGACTATCCCTGTCCTTTTGTCCGATTGATACATCTTACTTTTTCCTTAACATCTTTCTAATTCGCCAGTACCACAGCGCATTAGATTTCTTATATGTTCCTATACCTAGTTACTTCTCTCTTCAGGAACTAATCGTAGGATTCCATCAGTTTTACCATATCTCGGGTGGTTACCTTCCTTTACTCTCGTCTGTTTTAATCATGAGTCCTATGTCTTCCATTTCTCCCTTACATTGACCTTCATGCGATGGTTTTACGTCTTTCCTTGGACGAGACTACACTGTATGCTGAATCTACATCCCTCTTCAAGTCCTCCCCCATAACTCTAGCATTAACCTTATCTTTCAATTCTACGGTTACTTACTTCTTTAGGAGGTTTCAAAGGTAAGAATAGCATATAAAGCGAGACTACCACTTGAACTTTCTTCTCAAGCATGAACGCCGGCTCGTCTACCATCCTTCCACTGACACTCTTTCTGCTTTGAGTTTTTTATTATTTCTAATGAAAGTCTGCTGAAGTCCAGTTGGGTGGTGTCATAGGAAGATTTGGTAGTGATGAATTTTCAGGTTCACTCTGGCTACTGTATTTTAGCTAAACTGTCTTGAGGCAGATATGGCTATTATGTAGAGCGGAAGGGGTAGGTTTTTTGGCCGACACAACCTTCCTTGAGAAGACATTAGATATTTGCACTGTTGAAGAAGACCTAAATTTCTTATCATAATAAGCTTTTTATCTTACTGCTCTTAAACCCTCAAATCTTCAGGGACATTATTCTTAAAAATTTCAGATGGGGGAGAGAATATTAAGAGGAGGCAAAACCCTCTTAGCATCGCTTGTCGTGGGAGATAAGGGAGCGATATCGGGCGTTATTAGGACTTTGTTCGGGGCAGCACCTCGGTCTAGAAAGGCCTGACAAGGATCATTTAGTGTGTGAGGGACTAGAAACCTCGTGGAAGGTTCGATAATAAAGCCATCGCCTGAAGCGTTGGACATGTACATAAATTGGCATAAAGACCAAACAACTAAATGTATTGCTGTTTCTTATTTCGGAAAGCAATAGCATAATATATTTTCAACAGGATCATCTTATATTCCTGCGTTATAATCCTTGTCTCTAAGGATTTGGAGCACCATCTTGCATTATTTATATTCCCTTTTTCGAGCTTTATCTGGAACATCTTATGGTAAACAAAGCTTCCTTGGGGACAGTTTACTTTAGGGAATCCAATCTTTTTCGTGGTGTTTATTTTTTTTAAATTCCAGTTCTTTCTTGTGAGATACGTTTTGATATTAAATCTGTCATTTGTGTGAAATTAAATGTAGATGATTTACGCCTGATCTTGAAAATTGTTAAAAAATGCCCCTCAAAGATATCACGAGAGAGAGAGAGATATATAGAGAGAGAGAGAAAGAGAGAGATTTTGGAACATGCAGCTCTACTTACGTGTTTCTATATTGATTTTCCATCTCTAGCCATTTCCTTGTTAGCTCTTTGATTCAACAGGGACGTAAAATATATCGTGCCATGAATATAATATCTGATGGCATTGGATATTTTTTTCTGGCGACTTATATTATTAATGTGGTGATATAAGTTTATTCAACCGAGTCATCAATTAGATTCTATCGTTTTCAATTCATATACAAACGCACTATTATGGCAGTTTTGGTCCTGACTTTGTGGAGGATTGCAAGCTTAGAGCACTGAAGAAGGTTACCTGTTGTAGTAACCTGGTGGCTACTTTGGGTTTAAATTCTGATTATAAGTTATTTTGAGCATTTCCATATAAAATTCCGTTATATCAATTTCAAATGTTTTTTTCTATGTCTAAAATATGAAGCAAATCTAAAATAATTGCGAAAAGGCTCTGCAAAACTATGGTGAATTTGTGAACATAAATGAATTTGATTATTCTCTTTCAAATAGTATCATTTCTAACGTAATTCTCACCACCTCAAAACAAAGAAATATTATAATATTATTATGAATAATATGAACAAAGAAGAGTGCTTGAAAATTTACTCCAGAGATGAAAGATTAGCAAGATGGAGCCATGTTTGTTGAATGCGACGTTTTATAAAGCGAAGCAAGAAGAAAAGAAAATTGCTACCTATATTAGTCTGTCGATCAGATTTTATCTCAAAGGGAAGTGATCCAATATGTGTTCGATGTACGAATCTTTGACCTTTGTTGAAATAAATAAGTTGATAACCCTAAAATAATCAAGTAATTTTAAATATACTAAGAAGCTTGAAACTTTGCCAAAAAAAGGAGCGAGTTAGCAATAAGAATGGCCTTACTTTAACATTTAATTAAACTACAAATAAAATAAAATATCCCTTGAGTTTCATTTAATTAAAATGAATTAACTCTAATGAAAAAGTTGTTAAGATGAACTCAGGAAACAGGAGTAATAATTTACAGATGCTAGCTATTATTGCCCAATTTCTAACCACATGGCGATATATATATATATATATATATATATATATATATATATATATATATATATATATATATATATATAGAAGTAATGTAGAGATCCAAAAAGTACACTAAAGTTGCACACACTCATTTACTCAATCTTTCCCATATTTACGTGTTCTGACAGCCATAGACTTGATTTCACATTTGTCCGTTTATCTACATTTATGTCAACAAACTCCGTTTCCTGGGAAACTCTCATTGACCATTTTCATTCCATTTATTTTTTATCAACCCTTGTCTGTAACATTGGAACCCTATAATTCAAACTCTCTTATCGTTTTTCCAGGGTATATCTATAAAACTCCTTTAATAGATGATCTCTACTTTCTTTCTATCTCTCTCTCTGGTTTTCTAACAAACATTAACTTCACACACAAAACTCCTGGCCCCAAAACGCCATTTTTTCACGTCTAGTTTCTATAGACATATAAAAGAGGCACACATTATCCACAAGGACTCATTCTCATATTATCACATACAAATTATACTCACATTCGATTCTATCACTTCCTCTTCGTCACTGTGATCCATCCACCTGTGCTGTATAGGATTTACACTTCATCATTAAATATCAAATATCAAATGAAGTTATTTTCATCAAGTTGTTTATAAAGATCCAAATACGAATTTAATTAGTGGACACCCTCAAGAACGTTCTTGAATCATGTATCAGAGAAGGAATATTTGTTCCAACTTGTAAGTGGTGACGCCCGCGACAATCCATCAACTACTTCTCCTACAATCAAGCATCAACGACTTCATCTCAGTACAAGTAACAACTACAATCTCATCTCGCCGCTTCACACACACACACACACATATATATATATATATATATATATATGTATATATATATATATCAAATATCTAGCATATTTGAAATTACTCTTATCCCTGGGGGGCGGCTTTGGTATACAGGCTGCAAGTAAAGTGTCGATTAATACGTCTCGACGGCTTCTATTTTATTTAAAGTGTTGTACTAAAAACGAGATTCTAAACTAAACTGATTTTTATATATTAATTCAATTCAAATTCAAATTCAAATCCTAATTGATTAAAAACATTACAAAATAAAAATAATTATACCAAATTCCGTCACGGAAATATAGAGGTAACGCTTCTAATCAAGCCCATGAGGAGCAAAGCTCTCGGGGCAATCATTAAGTTAACAGATTAAAATATTTAAATTAGTAGGAAACATCTTCAGTGGACTGAATTATGAATGAATCACATGAAAAACAAAACAGCTACAGAAATATAATACAGATACTACAGGATGTTGGAATAAAGAATATAAAAGCATCAATAAATAAATAGGAACAATCTAAAACAGTTGTAATGACAGAAAAATTTTGTTGGTCAAAATAAAGTACCCATTGATATTTTTATAGTATACAGGGTTATAAAGGAGCCATAAAGTCAGAAAAAATGCGTATTATAAGAGGGATCAATGGCCTATTACATTGATTTAGTCGGGGCATAGTGCAGATATTGATAATATTAGCAATATGTTATGGCAATTCAGGGTGCTATTTAAATTAGCCGAGCTAAAACTCTTATTTCTTCCTTACATACAAGCCATGTAAAATACAGTGTGGTATTGGAAATCAATATAATTTTAAAGCCAACCCTATTTTAAAAAGGTTGAAATTAACAACAAAGGCCGTCCTGTGGTGATTGGATTATGCAATATGTAGGCCACTGGGACCAAATTGCAAGATTAAATAGGCCCAGAGAAAACTTCCACAAAATGGAGCGTGGCGCTCTTATTAAATCCCAACATAATCCACATATATAAAATAATATGCCTAAAATTGGAATAAGAAAATGAGAATGTTAAAATTAATTTGCATTTATGAATTTGAATACAAAAATAAGGAATGTAAATTATGATCAACATAATTAGATTTTTTGCTGTGAACAAAGTAATTCTCTGTTCTGTTTCCCACGTTTATTATTTGGAGGAGAAAGTCAATGGACAATGCATGGTATTTCTACTTTAATAAACTTGCCTCCAGAGATAATAAAGCACCAGTATAGTCAAAAGCATTTGAATAACGTAGTGAATTTATCTTTTCTTGGTAAGGTTAATATCATAAATCAGCTGGGTGAAGATATAGACAGTCGGTTGACAGACATAATGAATTAGTGAAAATAAATAAGGCCGTGCTATCTAAAATTATTGATTGCATATTATTCTGCAGCAAATTGGAGTTGCCATTACTTGGACATGATGAGAGTTACTCTCCTCAAAATCCAGGAGTGGTTCGTGGTTTGATTGATTTCTTGTGCAAATCAGATCCTAGTTTAGAATCACATTTCGAACTGCTACAGTTTTTAAGGGAACTTTAAAAACAATTCAAAATGAATTATTATATTCTATATTAGTTCTTTGATGAGATTAAAAAAATGATTACTTAGCTGTAATGTGTGATGAAACTACAGATACTTATAATAAATTAGAAATGGCAATAGTGTTCAGAAGTGAACGAAAAGGAAAACTCGTTGAACGGTTTGGGTGTTTCTTCAACCTTTCAAATCTCACTGAGAAGCTTTATCCGAATTTCTCTTAAATGAACTAAATAGTTTACTATCTAATAAGAAGAAACTTATTGCTCAAACTTATGGCGGAACTGCTGCTCTTAGTGGAAAGGATTAAGGCGCCCAATCAAGAATAAAAGACGTCTAAAAAAAAGTTAATTACGTACATCGTTACGCACATCAACTGAACTTAATAATTGAGAAGGCAATATCTAAAATTAGCAAAGCGAGATTTTTTTCAACACCTTGTCTAGAATTCTTGCATTCTTTTCAAAGTCCCCACAAAGAATAGTTAAAATAGAAAAAAATACTAATAGAATTCCAAAAGTATCAGCAACTAGATGAACTTTTAAAAGTTGAACGGTAAATGCTGTATAAAGAAGTATGAAAGAAAAGATTAACTAATCGAGTGCTGCAACATTTTACAAACCTCTCAATCAGAGGAAACTGAACTTGCAGCGGGTGGTATTAAAAGAATGCTAAATGATACGAAATTTACCTTTTCGCTGGAATTCTTTATTAAAACACTGCCCCAAGTTGAAATTTATTTGGAGAATTTCAATAACAGCAGTATGTAAACAACTTACTGCTGCTATTGAGAACGTTAAGCACCAATATAAACACTCTTTGGAACAAAGTAACCTAAATGAAGAAAATGAAAAGCGGAAGTTTTTAATTAATAATCGAAAATCGATTGCAACAGATGTTTGCGATAGAATTATCTAAGAATACACTAAAAGATTTAGGTTTACTGGTCATCCTGAATCCAATAAACTGCTTCTAAGGAATTGTTTGAATCTTATCGTAAAGACTTTCCAACTGGGGAACTCGACAATCTGCTAAGGCATATCCAATGCTTGCCAAATTAACACTCAAAACAGAACTTTTTATTCTTTATGGTCGAGACGATATCTGTTCAAACGACAAGCTTATTGATTTATTTAGCGTTCTCATGGACAATAATTTAGAAACAGCATTTTCAGAAACAGTTAAACGTGTAAAAATTATAATAGCAACTCCGATGACATCAGTTGAAATTGAAAGATGCTTTTAAACCTTAAAAAGAATACAAACATATCTTTGAAGCTCGATATCAAATGAAAGAGGCTTACATCTTTAGCGATGGTGGCAATTAAAAATACAATGATAAGTAATATCAACAACTTTAATGAGAAAGTGATTGATCATTTTGCAAATTCCAGAAGCAGAAAAATTGATTTTAGATCTTAATAAAATAATTTTATCTATTAGTATGTAGGCTAACTACACTTAATATTTATAGTTGAACGATTATTTTATCAAGCTAGCTTTAATATTTGTACTCCATGTCTATTTTTGAAAACTGCAGCCAGCCTTCACACTTTAGCGAGTCTAGAGCGGACACTGCTTATCCCTAACAACTAAGATCAAGCAAGACATTCCTCTGATAAACACAGGGGGTGACCACGAAGGTTTTCAGAGGAATGGAATGTTAAAAATAATTCCAGGGTTTGAGATTTGAAGGTATTTTAATTTTATCAAACGTGGCAAAATATTTCAAAGGAATAAGTTAGGCTATTGATGATAATTAATCACGTAAAGAAGGCCATTTTTCGAACGGGTAGCTGAAAAATAATGGGGTATCAGTGAATAATTTCGCTTTGAAGAACAATTTAGGAGAAAGATATAACGGCTTTGCAGTTTGATATATGAGGGCAATAATTCTTGAGTCTGTGGAAAAGTCATGCAAATAGTTCATAAATGAAGGCATTCCTAATGTGGAATGAATTATGTTATGGCTCTTGAAATGAATGTGACCTTATTTCTTTAATATTGACCTAAATTTGAACGTTCAGGATAAATGCTGATAGCTTTCTCATAACTATTTTTCTTATAGATAACAATTAAGTACTTTCTCTTAAGTTATCGTTCAGGACTTTTCTTTTTAGTTCTCTACCCTTTCCTAAATATACAGACTCGCTTTCAAAGGTATCGACTGGATTTTTAGTACCTACATTGAGAATTATTTAAGAAAAAGAGTTGCGGCTTTTATTTAAACGGGAACTCTGTTATATGTTTTTAACTATACTTGGGAAACGTGAAAGCAAGCTAGTAAACATCGAAAGTGTTTAATGCAACAAAAAGAAATAAAGGACAAAAAGATGGGAAAAGAGTGGGTAGCATTTATTATTGGTGTGCAAGAAGCGCTTTATTTACCCAAACTTTATGTAAACATCTGACTCATTCACGCATTTTTTTTCATCCTCAGTCACATTTACTATTGACGGCAGCCCCGAGAAGTTTTAATTACGACTGCCTCAACTCAACCCCAAAAGATGGAGGCGGGACCAACATGATCTATGCAGACATATCATAAAGATTTATCAACGTTGAGTGACCGGGAACATCGTTCTGTAGCGGCGCGGACTTCTAAGTTTAAAATAAATCGATCCACACCACATGTATTGTTAATTACTGGTCCATAGGGCATGGTAATGAAGTGTAACATATTTCTTTCTCACAATTCCTGGATTTTTATTTTGGAGTAAGAGGACAACTTTCCACCGCTACACTTCAATGACGAAGTAGGATGGAAAAGGTTTTGTTCCAAAGGTAGTTTAATATTCAAGTGATAAATATAAATAAATGTACGAATCAATTTCTTGCTATGCTAAAGCAATTAGTATTGTAATGGAGAAACAACAACTTATTTAATGTTAAAACTTACAATCAATAAATTAAACGACTTCCATTATTTTTTTATATCAACTTTATATATATATATATATATATATATATATATATATATATATATATTTATCTATGAATATTTGTGCATACATGTTTATTAAAAGGATATACAATTACTAAAAGTTATTTGATAATAAATCTTCTGCATGTGGGTATATACAATATATTCTGATAAGGGAAATTGTGGGAAGTAAATTAGAATGCGCTATCTCATTTAAAAGAGAGAGATTCTTGATCTCACGCCAAGGCACGGTAATCTTTTTTGTTAATAATGGTGTGAAAGATGAGAATATATCAAACAAATTACTGTCTCAAATTGCTTTGGAGCTTTGCTAAGGAACAAGGGAAACATGACCTTTACACGTTTGTTCGCATCGCATTTATTTGTAACAAAGCTCATTGCTTCGCTGCTTCGGCGATTTTACATCGTTTAAGAAATGTGTTATATAAATTCATTACTGGCATTTAAGAGATGGTGATAAAAGTGAGTCTTGGAAGCAAAAGAAAGTGTTGTGTGTCTATAATAAACTTTATATTGGGGAAAGATAATTAAGAAATATTTTCTTTCAGAAGTATTGAATGCTAATATTATGTAGATTTGAAAAGATGGATATTTTTCTTTTGGCTGCATTTAACCTTCCCGAAGTGAAAATTAAGGGAAACCTTGTCCCATTTTTTGAATTAATGCGTCCATCAGACACTACTTCTAGAATTGAGAAGAGCTCTTGGAGAGGTATCACTTGTTCATTTTGAATTGAAAGTTTTCACTTGAAATCATTTGTAAGAAGGCTAAGTAATCTTTTCGTTTGGTGCTTTGAAAAGGTTAGTAACACAGTCTAAAATATTAGCATCAACTTTCGTGTGGAAATTTCCTAAACGATTTGAAAGTAATGGGACGAAAAATATTGCTGCTGAGAATAGAAATCAAAGAAAATATCGCTTAAAGAGAAATAGACAAAGGGTATGTATGAGATATCTGATGAAAATCAGTCTATCTGGCATTCCAAAAAATTGTTTTGAAACGAAAACCGAGTAGTCATATTAATTTAGGGCACATTTGATAATTTTGTGGTAATTTAAAAAATTATAGTTGAAATTTATGGAGTGAAAAGATATGAGAGTTAGCTTAATGAGAGATATCCGAAGGGAAGTAGATATAAATGTGTGTAACTTTTGTAACACTGTTTAATGAGCGGTTGTCTCTAATCTGGTCTGTCACTTCCATCTTTCTTGTTAACAAGATGCAAGGAGAGAGAGGCCAAGAGCAAATAAGATCAGAGAGCGATGCATTTATTTTGCGGCCTCGTCTTTTTTACAGGCGGAAAATGTCGCGTTCGGAAATGTACAAGTCGATAACGTGTTTGAATATTATGTTTGTTTGTGTTTATAAATATACATTATTTTATTGTATTTTTGTGAATGGTAGGGATTGAAGTTGAATGATTTTCTCAAGGCGCTTATAGAAGTGTCTTGGGCACCATATAAACTAGGAGCGCCGTGCAATATAATCGTCAGCCAAGACTTTCTGTGTGTGTGTTATTGTAAACAAAGAATCACCATAAGAGTCTGCGAAAATTACTCTCACAACGTTGTGTGACTTGAATCTGTGATAAGAAATGGCGTGGATAAATGTTCTGCTTAGATTTAGAGAAAGAGCCAGGAGAAGGTCATGCTTGCATAGAGTCAGAAATAAAAGACTTTTCTGTATTGCACAGAAATAAGTTGCTGACCTTTTTTTCAATAATAAAGCAAGATTGAGGAGAGATTAAAATCATCTAGACAATTAAGCCACTATTTACAAGATGGAAGATTCTAATTATGCAGTCTCGAACCAAGATGAGGGCTTTCAACCTCTGCTCTCCGTTATGGGAGAGCCGGGGGACAGTTGATTATCCTCATTATTTGAAAGTTTCATGGAAGAAGGCATCTATTCTGATTTAATAATTCAATACCCGATGATGCAAAAGTGATGGTCTGGAGAAGAATCCTTTGGACGAGATTGCCCTCTTGGCAGGACTAAAAAACACCGTGGATCGGGAAAGAAGGTGAGATGGAGCAGCTCGATTAAGTTAAGAGTTATCGTTACAGAGTTTTTTAGATGAATACTGTAGGAACCGTGTTATATAATAGGGAGGCTACTAGCACAAAATTGCATAATTCA
Source organism: Ceratothoa steindachneri (assembly GCA_963969495.1). Lineage (NCBI taxonomy): Eukaryota > Metazoa > Arthropoda > Malacostraca > Isopoda > Cymothoidae > Ceratothoa > Ceratothoa steindachneri. Next base: position 71,303,096 of record OZ018337.1, read on the forward strand.
ATAGGCTATGCAAGGAACTCCACAAAATGGACAACCGGTGGTCTCATTAAATTCTAACGCGTGGGAAATACAAAATAAAGACGAACGCGAGAAAAGGATAAAAGGTCAAGATAACTAATTTAACAAGAGAGGAAACGAAAGGGCAAACAATTCGCGTCTCGGGATATAATTATCAGAAGACAGGAGTATACAAAACAGCTGGGAAATACAGACTTTGACCAAAGGAAATTGTAACAGAAATGTGTGACAAGCAATAGAGGTAAAACTATTGGGATATGTAATTAAATCAGATGCGCACAGCTTTTCGGTAGCTCTGCCTTAGAGGGGGAAATTTAGGAGCTCGATGATGGAGACTCTTCCTTTTGATGAATATAGGCCACGCTCCTTAGTAGATAAAACGGTATATAAAGGCGATCAATGAGAAGAATTGTCATTAGTAAGAACTATAATTGTTATTAATTTCTTGTCATACCCATATTAGCGTTACGGAACCTATTTGTTTACTCTTATCTCATCTGTTATCTTTTGCAATGGTGACTCCAAAATCACACATTCGCGTACGGTATGTCGAGGGTTTGTTTCGCCTCTCGCCAAGGGCCACTTGCCACGCATAGTGACCACCCTCTATTTCCCCCTGTTACCCTCTCGAACCGTCTCCAAAGGTTTTCTTTTATTACTATATATATATATATATTTATATATATATATATATATATATATATATATATATATATATATATATATATATATAGAGAGAGAGAGAGAGAGAGAGCGGTAATTACTAGTGCCCCCAGAACCACGCATATATTTATGTCTTTCATTCTATTTCCTTTGTTTCGTCTATTTTTCGCCTTTAACTACCATAGTCTTATTCCTTGGTATTCATTGTATAGTTGATATTGCAAAAGTCAAACTAGTCACTATGTATGTTCGCAAATAAATCAGATTCAAATATTGTGGTTGGTTATTATTTTTGGTAATATAAGGCAAATATTAACTACACGGGACATTGGTTAATTTCCCGTCCATGCAGCGGAAATCAATAATATAGTCCATCAATTTGACAAAACGAGAAGTTAAGGTTAAAATTTATGGTTCTTAATTCCATGATTAGTTTACAATAAAATAAAATATAATTTGTAGTTTCAATTTCTACACCGTTTAGCCAATAATTATCTGATTCTGTTTACTAGATTGTATTTGCTAATGAAGACTGAAAATTGAGATTTCGATGCTGGGCCTTGACAACTTGTAATTCGAAGTACAGACGCACACTCCGCTGCAAAAGCAAGTTCTTTGAAAATTCATCTTCCTTGAAAGCAATCAGTACTTTCCTCAACACGATATTTAATGTCAAAAAAAAGGTGTTACAAGTCTGCAGAAAAAGCACATTGACTTGGGCATAAAGAGGAGGCCAGTGGTTTGCACTCTGCCTCATCTTTCCAAGAATGCGAATGAAGCAAGGAAAATTCCCAAGGAGCTGGATTTGCATGCCGCTTATACTCACAGATTATCTCCTGGAAGAAGCAAATTATGCCTGTGGCTCCAGGTTTTTGAAATCAGAGTTATTCTTCTCTTAGGTGGACTGCCTGCCATGGCTACGAGCTCCACCTACCCGTCCCAACTGTGTTACCCAGCCACGGAGGTAACCACTCTAGTAAATATTGTCAGCTTTCTCAAAAGAATCCGGACAGAGATTCAAACTGCCGACCCAACGATTGGCTTCTGCACTTTCTAGTAAAACTAAGCGATCAAAATACGAGGGCCAATCATGACAATGAATGTTTAATTCATGAAACCACTAAATTCTTACTATTTGAAGGCCGTTTAAACATCTCTCCAAAACAAACCCGCCAACCAAATTGCCATCTACAAGCTATTTATATTTTTCCGAGAAGCATATCTACAGGCTAATTTTCAAAACACATGCTTAAATGGCTTCTAAAAAACAGTAAAATTGTCGATGAATATCAATGTTTTTTCCGAAGCTTACATTTTCCCTACTCAACAGACGTTTATTCCATTAAACGTTGAAGAGAAAGATTAGGTTGGCATAGTTGACACGTCAATCATGGTCAAGTTGATTGAGCTTGAATTTCACAGAAATGCGTATCAAGAATAGCCAACTGGTGTTGAGGCCCTTTAACACCGAATATGGTAGGGAGCCGATTCAGGTCAAGTCTGTAGGTAGGTAACCTGAGACATCTTTACATTGGCAAACGTGGCCAACATTTTACGAAAGAATGACGCAAGTTTCACGTGCCATCTTCTGTTTTCTCCATAGCACTATACAAAAAAAGGGTAAAGAATTGGTTCATGCCCTTAAGCACCATGAGAGAGACTATAACAATAAAGGCAAGCGACAAGTATGACAGCACAAAAGAGACCTAGCCAAAAAATAAACAATCGGAAGCAAAGGAAAGCTGGTCCACCATCACTGATACATTGAGGAAAGAGATTCAACGATCTGCTTGCACTGGAATGACACGTTTGATAATTTTGGACGAGGTTGAGGTGGGGTTTGTGGGCTATTTGCAAGTGATGGACATATGAGGAATTTGTAGGGGTAGAGGAAGTTGAAGAGAGGTTTATTTTGTGACTTGTCTGAGCAAGGATATTTTTATTTATGTTGAAATTGAGGGTTAAGTAATTCCGCGGTCATAATCTTCCTAAATAATTTTTTTTTTTGTACAATGAGAATAGTGAGTTTTTTTAAATCTTTTATTTCACTTATTTCCTTTAAGAACTGTCGATAGTTGTGATATAAGAGATACTGCCCCTATTGATAGTTATTTGATTAACTAGTTACAAATTATTTCATGTTCACACAGTATAACAAGTGGAGTCAAAAGGTACATTTTATGCTTAATATAAATGTAAGATGGTTAGGTTTAGTCAATATTTTAAAAATATTTTGGGATCTCCGAGGAGGAATTGAGGCGAAAAGTGTAATGATGTGGCAAAGAAATTGCAAATTTGCGCATGAAATACATCATGAATTAAAACCATTTATATCAACGATGTTGTCGATGAGGCTTCCTCTGATCATTAGGTGGAATAGATCGAACTTACAAGCAATTTTCAGCATTTCGATAATTTCAAAGTCTTTTTAAAAGTTCATTCATTTATAGATTCATACAGACTAGCTAATGTGTACTGGCCAAGTGTTTCTTATGACTTGCTTAAAAGTGCACAGTGACATAGAGCCAAGGTAGACTAGGTCAATATGCACTATAGAGCGAGGGCTAGGAAAGTCTAGACCACTAAACATTAATTAGTCGGAGACCCTATCTGATATCTAAAGTTTTAAAAATTGCCCATCAAATGATACTCTTTCGTAAACAACAACGTACTCTTTTACCATATGATTACAAGTACGGACTTATCGCTCCTCAATCGAAACGTAGTATCAACCAAGCATTTGGAGATGACATAATAAGAGGTCGCACAGCCTAGGATTGGTTTAAGAAATTTCAGCGTGGCCAATTCGATTTTAAAGATCAGCCAAAAAGTGGTCGTCCCACAGTAATTGACAGTAATCGACATCACGTGAGCTGGTTGAAGAGATTAGTGTCAACCATACAACCATTTTGCATCATTTTGAGTAAATGGGCAAAGTCAGAAAACTAGACTATGAATTCAACGTAAATTGACAAATTTCGACAGTCAGCGCAGCATAGACGCTTGCATGGCACTACCCTCCAAGATACGTTCATTCGATTGGCTGAACAAAGCGGTTATTGCAGATGAAAAATTGTTTCTACCCTCAAATATGGCACGGAAAATAAGATAGACGGACAAAGGTGTCTGCACCTGCACAACTTCAGGCAAAGGCCGACCGACATCAAAAGAAACTTATTAATTTGCATCTGGTAGGATGTAAAGGGAATGATTTACTGTGAAATTTTCGAACTCAATCAGTGTATTGACGCTCAATTATATATTCTAAAACTGCAACAGTAGCAGATGTAGTTGCAGAGAACAGAACAGAATTAAATGATGTCATGTTACTTCATAATAACCGTCGACCAAACGTTGCAGATCATATCCATCAAAAATCCAGGAGCTGGAGTAGGAAGTTCTCCCTCCCCCACAGTAGTCACCAGACCTAGATCCAACCGACAACCACCTATTCCGGTCACTGCAGATGTTCTTGGATAGAGAACCTCTGGAAATGATGACGAAATTAAACTGCAGTTGAAAATGTCTTTAATAGCAAACCATTCCAATTTTACAACAAAGACATCCATGATTTATGTATCTATTAGTTGGATGCAGGTGCTCGAAAATAACGTTCATTACATTCTTCACTTTGTTCTGTCGCATTGTTTCATTGTAAATCATTGTCAATAAAAGTTGTGCGAGAACTTTGTTTCCAACCGATAAATTATAAACAGATATTTTTTAGTCGCCTGCACGTGACTCTATAAGTCATTATGTCGGTCAGTCGGTCGTAGGGGACCATTTTACTTTTCAATCAGTTTTTAACATTTTTAAGGTTGTAAAGTCAGATGATATGTTTGGTAATTGATAATATCATTGTAATCTTTTTTCTCAGAATTATTCAAATAATTGAGAACACGCGACCTACGAGGGGCGGCCAATAAGTTTTTCAATTCGGATATAAGGAAACGAGATATGAGGAAAAGTGTTTTATTATTCTTTAATTTAACTACCCTCGACTTCAATACACTTGCGCCACTTGTCCCTGAGGCTTCAAATTCCCGACAACCAGAAATCTGCCGACTGTTGTTCAATCCACTCCTGGAAGCTGAGCTGGACATCTTCATCGTTCCCAAACCGGCGTCCACGCAGTGCAGCCTTGAGCTGGCGGAATAAAAAGTAGTCGCTAGGGGCCAGATCTGCACTCTAGGGTGATGGTTGAGCTCCTCGAATACGCACTCACGCAGGGCAGCTTGGGAAACTCTGGCCTTGTGGACAGGGTCATTGTCATGGAGGAGCAGGACACCTCATGTCATCTTGCCGCGCTGCTTCTGACGGGTGCACTTTTCCAACCCAGCCAGTTCCTCGACGTAATATTGGCCTGTGATGGTCCTTCCACGAGGCGCATAGTCCACCATCAACACTCCCTCAGAATCCCAGAAGATGGTGGCCATGAGCTTCCCGGCTCAGGGTTGCGTCGGGAACCTGATGGGGGTGGGAGAGCCCCTGTGCTTGCCGGCCATGCTTTCGAGCTTGGTCTCGGGATCCCAGTGATGGACCCCCGTTTCATCACCTGTTACTATGCGTGACTCGAATCCCACCGGATCTTAGGTGGAACAGGAGCAGCAGCTTCTCCTAACTTTGACAACGTTGAAGTCGATCATGGGGCGTGAGGTTTCGTGAGGTTTCGTGAGGTTTCTAGGGACCCAAGGGGCAGAGACCTTGGTCATGGCCAAATTCTCGTGGATGATGTTGATTGCAATTCCATGCGATATTCCAAGTTCTCCCTCGATTTCCTCGACCTTCACCAGTCGATTTTCGAGGACCATCGTCTCCCCCCGGGCCCCATTGTCCTCGTTGGTCACGTCTGACGGGTGTCCTGGATGGGGGTCATCTTCAAGGGACTCCCGCTATGGCGGAACTCCCTATTCCGTCGAGCAATGGTTGCATAGGAAGGGCGGTGTTGGTGTACACTGCAATCATGCGTTCATGGATCTCTTTTGCATTCTTGCCTTCCTTGGTCAAAAATTTGATCAGTGCGCGGTGCTCAACCTTCTCCATTGTTGAAAAATTGGTGAATGACGAAATGCGATCAGCTACTGCTTCTTAAATAGACGATGCAGGAGTGTGCGGCTGCAGGTCCTGACTTGTCATAACTTGTCCTAACACCGCCACAAACAGCCATCCTCCTTCCTCTGTTTTGCCCTACCGATTCGCCAAACTTATTGACATCCCCTCGTGGGTCTGTTGACCTTGAGATTATGAAGTATTCTAAATCTAAATTATTAAAAGGCAATGCTCAAAACTGACACATAGGAAAAAAGACCTGACTGCATCCTGCTTACATACAGCCACTCAAAAGCCACTAAATCTTATTACTTAATTCTTAATTTTATAATAATAATAAATTGTACTCAGACATTTTTTAATATCAATACCAATATCAGCTATAAAACTCGAAATACTTTAGTTAAGAAGAAAAGTAGCCCTCCGTGTCATAGAGATTCCATACCCCCGCTATAGACCAATACCTATTGGAATTTCACAGTCAGTTATGCAAAATTTTCCAATAAGGTCCCTTTTGACGCCTTTTACCCATGTATCATTGTGGTAGAATGGACTCTCGACGATATACCATATATAACTATTCGTTGAGGGAACTTCTTTAATTATCTTTAGAGTGCGTGAATGTCTAGTTGGCCGATATTATGTATCTTCGATACATAAAGAAGTGAAACTGAGCTCAAGGATAATAATATTGCTATCATTAATAAAATAAAGTTGTATTAATAATAACTATCAACAATACACAAAACAGAAAATATTGACATAAACAGAGAATGGAAAGGTTCGTGGGGGCTCGGGATAATCCGAGGATTAAAAGATTTAAAAAGGTAAAACAAATATAATAGTTAAAGAGATGGGATGGTTTGCTAAACCATTTAAAGCACAGGATAGAATTGACAAAAGGGTTAAATACTCAAAGGTTACGTTCGGCTTACATAATTTTATACTAGTGGTGCAGAGGAAGTCAACGTGAAGGAATTTTCGGTCCGCTGGCGAGTTCCAGCCGAAGGGGGGGAATAAAAGGATCCTGACGTGGTGTCTTGGGAATGAGAACCGTTTCTCGACGAGCGGCTTGAAGAACAAAGGCTATTCTACGTTGTTCTCTTCTAAACAACAGGAGGGGGAGATCCGTCTCTTGTCTACGGGCTCAAGAACAATGGCTGTTCTAATGTTGTTCTCTTCTGAACAACAAGGGGGGAGGGTGAGAACCGCTTCTTGGCGAACGGGCTCAAAAGAACAATGGCTGTTCTACGTTGTTCTCTTCTGAACAACAGGGGAAGGGGTGAGAACCGTCTCTGGTCAACGGGCTCGAACGAACAATGGCTGTTCTAATGTTGTTCTCTTTTGAACAACAAGGGAGAAGGGTGAGAACCGCTTCTTGGCGAACGGTCTCAAAAGAACAATGGCTGTTCTACGTTGTTCTCTTCTGAAGAACAGGGGAAGGGGTAAGAACCATTTCTTGTCAAGGGGCTCGAACGAAAAATATCTGTTCTAACGTTGTTCTCTTTCTGAACAACAAGGGGGAAGCCTTGTGGACTTGGCCTCACGAAAGGCTCGAACCTTGGCACTCAAGAGATATTGTCCTTCTCCTGGACAAGTGATGGTGAATCTCGAGGTTGAGGTCCCTTGGTGCACAAAGTGCAAGAGGGTTGTGGTGATGTTTCGCGACGAAAATCTGGATCTCCAATCTGCTCTTAGTGGTAAAGTTTCCATCTAAATAGTCGAGACACTCCCTCAGACGTGGGGGGACAATGGAGTGGGGGCTTCGAGGGAATGCACAGCCGAGCCTGGGAACAATGCCTTATCTGCCCATAAGCCTAACTCAATCTGGCGAGGTCGACGTATGGGGGAGAACGGGGGGAAGATAAGCCTCCTTGTTTAAACATTGACTCAGGTGGCTGCGATAAGGCGCCAAGCTTCAAAGCGAAGATGCACGTGGGAAGCATGGTGGTTTTAAATAACATGTGATAGGGTTTGAAATTAACGCGGCCTCAACCCGTTCTATCACAATCATAAATGCGATATTATCCCTATCATCCGTCGCAACTAAGCCCTTCAATTAATCGAGAACGTTTGCAATCTAACACGAAATTTGTCTTACGTTTATACAAACTTCTCTCCTCTAGGTTGATAACGCATAACATTGAAATACGAGTTGTATTAGATAGAATTCAACTCTCAGATCAGCAAATGTTCAACGTGATAGAATACTTAATGTTTAAAGGAATAAGTCTACGATTTTCTAAGATCATTTATAACCGATCAATTGACATGAATATTCCTGTCGCTCTCTGAAGGTTCTACGTTGGAATGATTAATTATTTGAATGATGATATGAATATATAGCATAAATTAATGATTATGGAGATAACTTGATAATAAATTAGTGTTAATTCCCACTGTCTGTTAAAATGAACTTCGTATGAGTCCTTGATGTTGATACATTAGATAACTACGAAGCTAAATTCTTGATTCTGTTGAAATTTATAATTAATACAAAAACTTTTACTTAATTATAAGAGATTTTAATAAATGAGAAACATAAATTCAACTAACCATTCATCCATGCATGGATTTGGGAGGCGCTAGGGGTGAAAATGCATTAAATATATTCGTCATTATCTAACCATTAATTGAAATCTCAACTCTACTGAAATGTAAATATATGCAACTATTAAAGGAATTAGACTAACCGTGGTTGAACAAATAACAATACTGAGTACTTGTTCCTCAAATTTAAAACCTAAAAATGAGGCCGTATCGAGCAGAAAGTTTGTCAGGAGAGTTCTCTAAAGTAATGGTGAAACATGACAAAGTGAAAATTTGTACCAGATGATACTGCAATCATTGACACCGGAATAGGAAACTGGGAGTGTTGGTGCTGGGATGGCACACCATTCTCAATAGATAAATGTTCCCTTATTTTGCGAGAGATAGAGGCGAGTATCCATTTCTTTGGACGTGAGGTGTACTTAATGGCCCTCGCTTGCTCGAGATTTTAAATCACCTTCAACAAATGCCACTTGATGTTATCGAAGCGTTTAACTTGGTGTGGGAAATAGACGCTTTTGCTTATTGATTCTTGACTTACCTATACCGATTCAATCAGTTTGAGTAATTACTAAGATCCCTCTGTGCTGCTTGTTTCCTGTAATTTTCAACACTAGAGGAGTGTTACTGGAGATTTTTTTCTTGAGGCGAGTTCAAATTGTACTGAAGATAGCATTTTTATTTCATGCGCCAGCACCACTCTTATTCTCATCTGTCATCGTGCAGATTTTTCTGTAATTTAATTGTACGTTTCTTTCATTATGTTCTCCCTATCTAAAGAAAAAAAGCCCTTAATGTTTAACCAAGTAACCATTCCGTTCGCAATTAACCGTTATCCACTCACATGAAACAAGGAGGGCCATCACTCATATGTAACAGGGGTGTTTCCATACAAAATATACATTATATATGTAATTATTGTTTTCATAAAAAATATAAATTATATATTTAATTATTTCTGCTTTTCCAAGTGACCTTGCGATAGCAGATGCACTCGTATTTTTAACGTGGTATCCCTTGTAGACCTATTTCACGTGCGATTTTTTTACCAAGTTTGCCATTTCGTACTTTTTACTAATCTTCTGTGTGCTGGGCAAATATTCCTGTTACATTCATTACAAGAGGCCGTCAACCCCTTTTCGCATACCTTAAGCCTTCCCACCCGTGTAGAACTTGTTTGTTCCGCATTAACGGCTTGTAGCTGGACTAGGAGAAATCCTAAAAGCTCCGCAGCTTCCTTTAATATGGATGGGGGGGGGGGATTCTTTGAAATCGGGCTTCTGCACTTGGTCTTACAAGCATATTTAGCAAGTTTTTCTGGAAAATCTTCCTTTGATATTGGGAATTTCTTTGTCGGAAAATAAAGAAGGCATTGTGAACATTTACATCCATCATATTATAAAATACTAGCAGAGGCCAGTAAACGGTTTTCCTTCAGCATCTGAATGCTTCTACGTTATCATCGAATTGGTCAAGTACTTTTTTTCCGGAATTATAATCTAAAATTAAAGCAAGTTTGCTCTCTCAGGCAAAAACTCATCCCCATCATTCTTCGGAATATAGGAAGCCAACATGATGTTACTTTAATGATCATAAGCAAACATATTTGATTCCACTGGTCTTTTGATCTACCTTAGCAGCTGAGGAATCTCTTTTTTCTGTTTAACCTGATTGTTTCCAACATAGTAAGATTCTTTTCTGATAATTCAACAGCTAAACAATGCAACGTAAAGAAGTTGTCTGAAATGATTTCACTTCTAGTTATTTCGTAGGGTGTACATAATTCAAGCACAACATCTTTTGCAAGATTTCGATGTACTCCTTCTCTTTTCTTCTCAGTTTAAATCTTTGCATTCAGCGCATAACCACTCTATGCTTCACATAACCAAAATATTTTCAGCCCATATTTTCTTGGTTTTGTTGGAATGTCGGCCCTTCCTGGAGTTCGTCCTCGGTAGCCAAGTAGTTGCTCATCCACAGTTAGTGTATCATCAGGAATATAAAATTGAGAAAGTCTTTCTTTGGATCAATCCCAACTCTCGCTCATTGCAGCAAACCCATCTTCTTGCAGACGTTCCTGGAGATTTCTGTAAATATCGAACCTTATTGCTGTTTGGAAAACCGAAAACGTTCCTTTTACATTACAGCTCCATTAAAGGGACGCGCATCAATGGGATTCCATAAATCATGAATAGAAGTCAAATTATGTCCATCATCTCCTGCATATAAAATGAGCCCAATACACGCTTGAATGTCCATGACTATATATTCCATCATGTAAGTGTACACATCCTTTGCATTATCTCTCAGGTTTTGAGTAATGTCTCTCGCTTTTCTGTTTGAATATCTCTGAATATGTAGAAACATGTCATTTGTAATGAAAAGACTGAATGCTCTTTTTTCACTCTCTGGCTAGCTAAAGTTTGAGGTGTATGTGTTCACACATTTATGCTTCGTCTAAGTTATAAAGATGGAGCAGAGGAAAATAGGCCTAAGCCACCCTACATTTGCGTTACATCTTGCGTACATGAACGTCTTTCTCCTCGGATGAATCTTCCTCAGTAGATGTTTCTTCATCTTGCCTTTCTCCTTTTTCGAGACTCAATCTACCACAACTGCTATCTTCTTCTATCGGTTAGTATTCCATATCAGAGGAACCAGCTCGCAATTCATCTTCACTATGACCATCATCACACGCATGTTGCTCTAGTATATTTTCTTCAGAAGAAACTATATACCTTACACACTTCATGACTAAGAAATAACTGGATTGTTATTTGTTGCCGTCTTTATGCATAAAGCCTAAGTGTACGACACGTTCCGTAAAGATTGAATGCCAAGCGTAAGAGGTCGAAAATGTATTGTAGCAAAATGTAACGAATGAAAAGTTTTAATGAATTTTAAGTATTCCATTGATAAGTAAAGTAATATTATTAGGAAGATTTTTAAAAATATTATTATTACACAGGTCATAGCCAAATTGCCATTATACTGTACCCACGTCCCGAAGGCGCTATTAGTTGCAAATATGAATCCAATTATTCTCGAAATTGTCACAAAATATTTTACAGGAGTGGATAAGTGTAAAAATAAAGCGCACCGATGGATTGTAGCCAAAATGAATTTAAATCTTCCAACGTCTTCGAATAGATTTACAGTAATGTCCAAAAGGATCAGAACACATGTAATTCCATCAGGAAATGGAATTAAAGATTTCAAAAATTGGGATACAATAACCTACTGATAAAAACAAAGTAGAGAAAATGTTATGAAATTCTCGTAGAATAAAACGAAAGTTATCATCAGATAAGCAATTTATTATAAAGAGTGGTGATCCAAATATCAGAACGCATAGGTTTCTTGTAGGGAGAACTGGTATTGTTTGCATAGCACCTGACTTCAGTCTAATCTTGTTACCTTAGCTCATTCTCTTGTTGACAACTGGCTTCCAGTGACATGACTACGAAATCTGTCGCGCTGGTCTCTGTCCTAAATCTGATAGTAAAGTTGTGCTACCAAGATGGTCTCTCAACTAGAGCAATTTCAAAGATTGTCAAGCGCTCTAAAGATGCACTACATAATATTCTATCAACCAATGAGGCAACTGGTTTATGTAGGCTGGTAAATCGAACGGGAGGGCAAGGAAGACGTCAACAAGAGGGGAAAGTCCCTCTAATGACTTGCAGCATTTTGTGATAAGATGATAAATGGTTATTTTTTTCGATGGATATCCATGGTTCAAGTCACTTACAAGTGCCTTGAATTGCTAAATGGCTAAATGAGGCTTCTGCCACTAGATAACGCCATCCCGTGCCAAGTCCGATGGCAGATTTCAAATCTCCAGGGCGATTAACCATATGTCTCATGTCATATGGGTCATTTCATGGCTCTAAATGGGTACAATTGAATTTTACTTCTTTTTTAAAAAAAGCGACGCCTTAACCTGGTGCCTCGCCTCAGGTAAAATGGGGGCACCAGGCCATTACATAAAGTGTGCAAAGAAGGATCGTTTGAAACGGCTTCATCAGTATCTTGAGAGATTAGTGAACTTCAGGTCATCAATCTCTTAGGGCACACTTTATCAATTTGGCTGGAGTAAGACGCTCTAATTGCTCACACAACTACGATTAAGCCATTAATGAGTATGAAGAAAATGAAGGCTCGCCTACCGTTTACCACTAAGTATGTTACAAGGACTGATGAGTAATATAGCCACGACATCTTCAGTCACGAACCTAAGTTCAATTTGTTCGGATTCGATAGCAGGAGATTCACTCTTTGCTCAGCAGCGAAAGTTGTCATTTGCAAGAAAAAGAGTGGGAAGTTTGGAGAAGGAAGTGCCATGGTCACGGATTTGATTCTATTAGAATGCACTCGGCCACTTGTTGGCTTACGCTGGGCATTGAATGCAAAACTGTACACAGATCTGCAGGAAGAGCATGATTTGACTCATCAGGGAACCTTCGAAGACCAAATTTCAAATTCCATGAATTATAACCCTCTCCAGAGGTGATTAAAATACTTTGTATTTAAATACTGTATTTAAATACATTTACGTATTCAAAATTGTACTTGTAAATACATTTGGAATCATGTATTTAAATACAGTATTTAAATACGATTGAAAGTATTTAAATACAATGTATTAAAATACTTTTGGCAAATAATTCTGATATTAGGTTTATTTAGCTACTAATAACGTGTACTGCATGTTTTAGTTTGTCGCAACTTGTATGACCCAAATGGTTGACTGCGTGACCTGGCGAGGGAAGATTGCTTGCATCAGTTTAAATTCAATTAACAAAGAGTCACAGTTGTGTTCGGTTGCATAGTGAAAGCGCTAAGCTTTATTTCAACTGCTGCATGGCAGCTTCAGCTTCTTCGAAAGAGTGTGAAATGGAGAGATTAGACAATAATAAAGACGAGTAAGATGAAGAATGATGTAATTATAGTCATCTTTTACGAGATGGTAATTTTTTAAAGTGAAATCTTCCGGCGAGCATTACTAATTACAATCTACGCATTCATTTAAAGGTAAAAATTTATTGAAGCTAATTATATAATACTTAATTGAATTGACAGGTTTGAATATTTCTTATTTTTATACAAATCGAATAATTGCTAGTAGCTAACGATAATGTTAAGTAGCGTAGGTTTATCATGCACGAACCTACCTTCTTCCTTTTGCAACACCTTTATGTATAGTATAAGTTGATTAAATTTAACTTGAATTATGGCAACGTGAAACAAATGTCCTTCAATTATCTGATCATGTACATTTATCAACAGAGAAATCGTTCGGCTTTGGTGCTAAGAGCGGATAACTACGTAACAGCTAAAAAAAGATACCAAAAGAAAATGTCCAGTATTAGATGATGGTCCTTAATGCAGCGGTGTTAAAGTAAAAACATTACTGGAGTGTTTTGCGGTGAATACTTAGAAGGTCAAACAATCAGTTGTTGATAATCTGATTGCAGATTTTATTATGCAAGTTGTGCATCCCGTATCAACCATGGAACAACCAGATTGGGTGAGATTAATTAAAGGTGAGTTTTGAGTGGCAACTGTTGTTTATAGTATTAGAAGTACAGGTTAAGCTCTTATAACGACCGAATACTAAAGCGTGTGGATTATTGGTCACTACGTGAGCTATATAACGAAGTTAAATAAAGGAAGACATATACAAACAATAGAGGTTAGATATTGAAATAATTTCATCAGAATTCACATACATATATTCTTTAAAGTGCGCTATCATTTACTTGGACTAAAACTTTTTCAGGAATAATTAGTATGTACAATTATTGATCGATTATATGTAGTTATTAGTTGAATTCCTCTACGATGTATTTCGTTATAGTAGCAATATCAGTATATCAATATGTCAAAACTAGCATCCGCCGTCAAAAATTTAGGTAATAAAGCTTGATAATGTATATATTCTTAACAATAATGAAAGGTAATATTTTACTATGTAATTCTGAATATGCAGGACTAATAATATATTTATGAATTAATGTAGCAATCCTCTATAACTGCAGGTCTAAATTCTTCAGTTGACGTCATTTCAAGGCAGACGCTCGGCCCAAATCTTATAGAAGGAGAGAAATTGCTAATATGATTAAAATTAGTGGATGTGGTACTGCCTTCTCTAAAATCACCTTTATCTTCATAAATTCGCTTCGTTAACGTTCTTCCTCTTTCACTAAAGGTAAAATGAGGGACAGTTTGTAGAGCCTCACGAGATTAAATATACACCTGTGGCTCTACAAACTGTCCCTCATTTTACATAGTAAAGACCGGAAGAACCTTAACACAACGCATTTATGAACATAAAGTTGATGTTAGACGAGGCAGTACCAAATCCAGTATTTTTAATCATATTAAGAATTTCAACTACGAAATTGACTATTCAAAGGCACAAATCATATATAATTTTAAAGAATTTCGTAAAAGAAAATTAGTAGAATCTAAAAAAGGAGAAATTCCCAATTTTACTTTGTAAGATAGGCAATTGAAATGCAGCCTCCATTCCCGTAACCCATCGTAAACGGCTTAGTCAACGATCTTAGACTTACACTCCGTGATTAGTAACCTTTTTCCAGTTGTGTGTTTCTTTGTGTTTTTTTTCTGGTCTATACGCTATTTATAGAATTTTGTAACAATTTTCTTCTCAGTATACGACTGAAGAGGGTATGATAAACTACATACTGAAACTAGTCTCGTAAATTAAACTTTTGGCTTTTATACAGTGGGGTTTCACTATCATATACCATAACTCGCCATTGAGTTCTTTTACTTCTAAGTATATATATATATATATATATATATATATGGAAAAATATCCAAGACAAATTGATATATATATATATATATATATATATATATATATATATATATATATATATATATATATATATATAAAAATTGCTAATCCAATTTACCACTGCACATTTGTTCCCCAAATTCCTCTTTTAAGATAAAACAAAAAATTATATCTTTTATTTTTTAACGTTTGTAGCATCGCCTATATCTGAACCTCACTGCAAAGGCTGAGGAAGTTTTTAGATGAATGTTAATGAAACACGTTACGATACAAGCATTAGAGAGAAATTTTATAAAACCTTCTAATTTTTCGCCAAATTTAAATCCCAAATGGCCAAATATTTTGCATTTGCGATTGTTTTGAAAATGAGGATACTTGTTATAATGAGATGAAAATAATTATTTTCCCAAATAAAAGGTTTTCATCTATAAATGCAGGTTTAGGGCGCAGCCTCAGGATAGTGTGGCGGGTATCGTGTAAAAATGCAAAAAAGAGTTTCAATATCAACATCACTTATTGAAATTGTGGCCAATTCGTTAAACTCAAGTACAAAAATTACTCTTTGGATTAAAACTAAAAATGTTAATATTCATGGAATACGCTGGAATTATTCGTAATTATCTATTATCTTTTTAAAAAAAGTTTCATATTTTATCTCTAATAATTAACCTCGCTTGAAATCTGAATTGGAAAAACAATTGTCTCTTGCATCAACAAACCGCTAATTATTTATCTTCTCCTCTCGTGAAGGAAGCGAAATCCAGTTTATTTACAGATTACCATCGTTGCATAAATTAGGCACACTAACACCACTCTTACTTTTCTCATAACAAACTTTAGTGTAGAAGGAAACCAAAACTTTTTTAGAAACCAGAACTTTTTTATAATTTTCTGAATTGCAAAGTTCTTTTCCGAACTGTATTATATGATTATGTAAGAAGTACCAAGGGCAGATCTGATTGTTTTCGAGCGAGCTAAAATCAGAATGCTGCATCATTGTATGGAAACAAAAGTAGACAATGAATCTATGGTTCTGAAGTGTTTGACAAATAGGAAATCAGCTAGATATACTGAGAAATTAAATGAGATACTAAAAATATGGAGGTGTCTGCTTAATAGAAAGGATCTTCGGATTATGCTGTAATCGTTTGAAGACGGAAACTTCCTCGAGATTGATGATACCATCTTTGTATAATGGAAAAAAAGAGAGAATTCTGAATTCAATAAATGAAAGGAAATGATTTTGTTGAGTGTGTCCACATGAGACATGTAAAAATTCTGGAAGATCAATTAAAAGGAATAATTGAACAAATAAACCTCTATTATTTACAGTGGGAAGTGATTGCTTTACTTAGCCCTTTCTGGTGGGATGATAATAGAGAAAGCATTAGAGAAAATAAGAAGGATGGAACTTTGTCTTATGACTGACGAAAACGTATGACCTCCTTGGTAGCGGAGCACGATGTGATGTCAGAAGAATGTAAAAAGTATATAAGTGGTAAACAGTTTGGTACTGTATAAACGTATGGGGGAAGTAACTGAGGGGGAAAAATGGCTGAATTAAAGGTTTTGATTATAACGGTGATTAAAGCCTAAAATTTGTTACGATTACGTTGATGTTTATTAATGATAGTTGATTTTGAGCTGTTAGAAGAAAGCTATGAAGGGTGTGACATTTTTTTTTGTGTAGACGAATATCATGGAGGATAATTTCTGTCTAGAATTGTATATTGGATGAGACAGAGATTTATAGAGATCTATTGTTTAAATGTATGTGTGAGGGAAGTGGGGGCTGAGTGAAAATGAAAGCAAAAACGAGTAAGATAATGGTGGTTGGGTGGTGAATGAGATAGATTATGAGATAAGACGCTTTGATATGATATTAAAACAAAGTTAATACTTAAATTATTCATAGAATAGAAAAAAATAATGGAAAAGATAGAGTAGACTGCGATATTAAGGTTTTCAAAAATTTTAAGAAAAAAGGTGAGTAAAGAATGTAACTAAATGTAGCATGAGACTATGCTGACAAAATGTACAGTAAAAAATAAGACTTTAGATGAAACAAAAACCAAAGCTGGACAGTGAGAACAATAGAAATGAAAAATTTCCAAACAATAACAAGTGTGAGAAGGATTAAAAAAGTGAGGAAAAAATTGGTAAAATTTGACTATGATCTGAAGAATGTGAAGAAGAATACGAGTACATGGCATGGGGTTCTACATTAATATGAATCTCTATTGAACTAAATTTTACTTTACTTCACGCCCTTTGGCTATGAATAGGAATAAGTGGAGTAGAATATGGTTAGCCTTACATTTAATAAGGTATAAAGGGCTGATGCGAAGATATGAAGAAAAATTCATAAATTCACTGAAGATATAAAATAAGAAAAAAGGATAAAGAAAACGGCAATGCGAGGACAAGGTACACCCAAAGTTACAGAATTTAGCCAGACGTTTCAAATGGTTAAAAATTTATACTACTTAGTGTAAAAAATGGAGAGAAAAGTGATGCGTGAGCAATAAATGATAAATCGAAATAAAATGCAATAAAAATGCTGAGAGCATGGATGGAGTGGATTTGAGTCCCACTGGTTTTCATTTAATTTCTTCGATGATGATATACTGTCATGGATTAAAAGTGTTGAGACTATTAGATTTTTTCATATTTGAGAATTACGAGTAATCGACTAATCAAAGGTTGCATTTTGTTTTCATAGGTTTGTGTCATAGTTGGAAGGTGAGATGTACAAGAATTTAGAGCCCAAACCCATTTTATTAATAAATACAGTCACTTGATGCGCGTAGTCAATATTTCATATGATGTTCTTTGTTCTTAATGAATGTTTCAATTCGTTTTTCCCATGAAGACCAAATTTTTGATGATATCTTTTCTCATCTTGCTCCATTTTAGCTTAATAAACACCAGCAATTAATGACAACACGATAGTTTATGTTTAGTAACTGCCAGTTGATTATCCCCCCTAAAATTCTCAATTGTATCTACATCTGTTAAAGTCCAGAAACAAGGTGACAAATCTTCCATGTTATTTTTTCAGCTAAGAACTTTTGCTTTGGCTTTGCACCTTTTTCATGCGAAAAATTAAGGTTTATCTGCCAATTTTGTCCTAAACTGCTGGAAAAGTCGCGGATAAAGCATGTTTGGATATCATTTTGAGTTCATATTAGTGTTCTTGGGGCAAAATTGTTAGTGCTTCAGTTTCCTTAGATGAGAACCAGACCCAGACATGGAGAGTCTCCGGATACTTCACCGTTGGCATGCCACAGAAATCGTGAAATCGCTCCCCTTTTCTCTTCCTAACTAGGGATCATCCAGAACCTCCAAACATTGTATCACTTAGAGTATATCACTTTGCTTAACTCTTCAACAGTACATTTTATATATTACCTAGAAAAATGGGGTCTAGCAGTAAGATTTTCTTGGTAAGATGAGGGTTTTTCACAACTATCCTCCACTAGAGATCTTACTCAAAAAGCCTCCATTTCACAAAACACAATGAATGGTTTACATCTGCTTCTTTCAAAACGCGTGCAAGTTTGGCACTGAGGCTAACCCGATCCTTTGAGCTTTCATCTTACCAGAAGGCAATATTGGGTTCATTTAAATCTCTTGAGCATCTAAAAGACTTCTTCACACGAGATTAATCAGTCTATAAGTAGTTATTAATGATCCTTAAGATGGTCCTCCCTGATTCTATACCGATAGCAAATGTCGCCTTGAATCTCAGGACACTTGGATGAAGAGCCACAATAATTGCACGCATTTTGATGGAAAAATAATTTTTGGAATAGAAAAAGATTTAATCATTTAATTCTATCAAAACTATTGGAAAAAATATAATTACATAACATTCTTTATTTACCCCATATTTGTCCTTATTTTTCCCTTCTGATCGAATAAATAAGCTCCTCGACTGAAGCTATCTTTTACAGGAAGAGGACTTGAGCGCAATTCTGGATTCAGCGAAAGAAAGCATTTTTTTTTCTTATCTTAGAAAAATCACTTTTTAATAAAGCTGCAATAAATATCATCACTAACTCAATAATATAAGAAGGCGATTTTTTGAATATTTGAATAATAATTTCATCTTAGTTTGGTTATGACTTATGTTTTTTATCAAAGTTTTTCTAATAATTCTTTTATAATATAAAAAAAACAAAATGGCGAAGTTCAGAAATAAATATAAGTATCGAAATTTGGTGAATTTTTTATAACCAAAAGAATTACAAATGGTGAAGTTCAGAAAATTTAATTTTATATATCTTCTTCTATAACTCTATTTTAGCAACGTGATATTTTGAAAAAGGGGAAATTTAGTTTAGAGTTCCTTTCTAAAATTATTATAATTGGCGAAGTTCATAAAATTTATAAAAATTTAACCATGGCTGCTTTTTTATAGATTTTATATTTTAATCTTAGTAACGAAGCGCAATCTTCCCCGTAGGGTGGAAGGCGAAGCCATTGCCTGGTTAATATATTAGAATAATTATATATATCAAGCTAGTTTCAAAATTGAAGGAAAAAAATACATATATTAATCTAAAAACTTTAGCTCTTGATAGTATATCTTCGTTGGCTAGACCTGTTTAATTTTATGTTCTTTCCATAAAAATCAATTGTAATTAATAATATATTTTATTTAATTACATATTTAAATTAATGTTTTAGATACTATGATATCGCACTTTTAGGATAATAAAAGACTAGGTAAAAATCAAATAAAGACGAAGACTTAATTACTCCCTGAATCAGCATAAAAAAATGGTTGTGTGATTCATCATTAGATGAATCAAATTCAATGTCAAAAACGTCAAGGTTCTGCTGATTGTATCTTGAATCTATAATGTAAGTGTACCATGATCTTGTTGGTTATGGATAAGTATCTAGAGAAAGAAACTTTGGTGGCAGGATAATTAGTCTTTTTGAGCAATCAAGATAGAAGGATTTATTTTAGAATTTGGACTATCCTGATGCAAATTTTTTAAGATCATCGAAATTAGAGCAAATTCAAGTTTAGGAAACATAATAAAGCTCGTAAATGCTAGAATGTTATATATAGCAACACAAATAGCAACAAGAAAAGAACCATTATAGATGCATTAAAATTTGATTCTGGCCTTTAAAAATATTTCCTTTTCAACTTGATTTTAAATTAAGGCAAAGGACGAAATCAAGCTGCTTCTAGCAACCCTGTAAATTAAATGTGAAGGCATTAAAATGTTTATATCCAATGTTACTTCTATACTAGATAAGTCTAACGTGAATTTAAACTGCTGTTATTTCCTCTTTTTGACCTTTTATAAAGCCATCGATTCTTTTTGAAACAGTTGGAGAGAAAGTTTTGGTGAGTTCACAGAATTGAGGTGTGCCAAAATAGGCTTAGTTTTGCAAATTAATGTTAAATTACTACCATTTTGTGGCATATTGAATATATTTTGCAGGTGATTGCATAGTTGCCACCAACAAAAACAAAAGAAATAGTAATATTCATTTTATTAACGCATTTAAAACCTGTGGATATAAAAACACAGCTCAGTAAATAGATTCCCTCACTCAAATAGCGCAATTCTGCCTCTTAGTCATATATTACACCGGAATAATATTACCGTTTGATGTGAATAGTAATGGATTGGTAAATAAAGTCAAAAGGAATTAAACTAAAAACATTGGAGAAAGCGGAAGACATATATATAATTTAACAGACCCATAGGAATTGCTTTATGAATGCCCACGGGTGAGAAAAACCCAATTAAACTAAGCTCAAAATGAAGAGGATGTTGAGTTAAAATTTCATCACGTAAAAGTACTTTTGAGACAGCAAAAACTTTCACTCGATAATGCAGATTGCAGAAACAGGGAGAGCAAATTCTTCTATAGAAAGTCAGGAAGTCGACTTCTTTATGTCAGATAAAGATCAAATCGATACTTTATCCTTACACCAGTGAAACAGCTGAAGGAATCCAATATTATTCTAATGGCATTTACACAATAAACTAGAAATTGTATCTCTACATATAAATGTATCTTGCGCATGTTTTCTTAATGTTTATATGTTTGTGTGAACTGTGTATTCTCTGCTAGCATTCTCTTGTTAGCCAAAAGGGTAGTTTCTAGTATTTCTCTTCACGCCTATTTGCGAATTAAGTCATTAGAAAAATAATTTTCGAATGATGAGGAAAGCCATGACAAGTGAGGATACTCTTGGTACTCAGAGAGCTAGTTTTGATCTTGTATAAGGAATAACGTTCCTTTGCTCTTCATCCTAATATATTTATCATAGAAGCTGGGACTCTTCAATATAAAAGATATCTATTTGTTAAATTACTTACATAGTATAACATTGAATCCGTTTGAGAGACATATTTGTAACCATTTAGCTATTAATACTGTCTCCAGCACTTATACATACGAGTAGTTGTCAATAACCTTTATTAAATCCTATACTTTTCTTCCTCCTTAACTTATTATTCAAATTTCAAAGAGCGTATGAATTGGATATCCTTCTGCCTAAACAAATTGAGACATTTGAAAGAATCTTTGCTCTGAATTAAAATGTCCGCTTCCATCTATTAGGATAGCAAATACAAAAGACCTCAATTTGTCTTGGGTTCAATAAAATATTCCATTCACTAATCCAATAAAGTGATTCTAACCCGGAAAGTTCAAAGTGAGATTCTGAGCCACGAATATATTTCTTACACTCTTGGTTCAATTAACTAGTTTTATAGGCTTGTGATGGGCTAGGATCAATCAGTTGTAGATAGATTAATGTCGGGACAGGCAGAGTTCTTTCTTTTATTGTTAGATTGTCCTATTTCATTGGAGTCAACAAGGAACGTCCACAAGGCTTACCTAATGCAATGCTATAGGAACTAACCATTCATATAATAACTACAAGTTCAAATACCTTGATCTTTCTTGTCTCGTCATACTTAGAACTAGAGTGAAAATATCCTCATTGAAAGTTCTTAAAATTAATAATATGTAAAGATTCAATTCCAGGATAATTGAGTTTACTGGAATACAGAATTTAGAACTTATCTATGAACGAAGGATATCCAAATAACCGAAAATTGAAACATTTCCTAACAGGAGATAGCATTCACGATCGAAGAGGCTACTGGTTGCACTTTCCTTAGAATAGGTTGCTATCACATATCCATGATGAGCAATCATTTATTTTTAGATAGCTCAGCTCCCATTTAACTCACGCTTGTATGTAGCTACATATGATATGCAAACTCGCTGCTCTGACGAATCGAGTTACTATCCTCTTTCGTCTGAAGCTTCGGGGAATATATTTACGGAGAAAAATAAATGGCAAAATAACAATGACTAAAAAATCGCCAAGCCCCTACATCCATAGAGAGATTGCTAAAATAAACCTCTTTACTTCATCCATTTTGAAGAATTTCATCAAGGTTCTTTTCTTCCTATGATTTTCATGCTATTTTACCTAACAATTTCCATAATAGAATCTTACAGCCGAGTGACCTATAGATTGTTCGCTTGGGTCATATGCTAGCACATTTGCAGTTAATTATATGTTAATTCAACTTTCTTTGTTCTTTTAAATTCTGATATTTTTCATTATACGCAAATATTTGTTACCTCAAAAACTAGCTCTTTGTGAGCAGCATTCTTAAGTTTGTCCTAATTATTCGATCAAGTATGTGAAATTAAAACGTCAGTTTACAATCATTCACTATAGAGAGAGCAGTCACACTTTTTCTCTAGGGCTACCGTTTTTATTGGTGTCAGATCTACTTCATTTCAGTTTATATTTTAGTAGATGAGGCTGCATTTTTTAAGCATTTAAATGTTCCCCAAGATACGTTTACAGCTGCGTGTATAAGTATACGGAACGACAAATACGAAGTTGAATGCATGGCTAAATTTGTATATTCATTAAATTTGAATCCGTTTGTCGTGCATATGATTGAGCAGGAACAACATGTTCCGTGGGTGGTATATTTATATTATTTAGAAGAGTTTATTCTAGTAAATAAATGCTAGTTTCGTACAAGAGTCAATAATATGCAAGTGCAAAAAATATGTGCAACATGGGGAGCTTTTCTGTTTTAATGATTACATAGGCATTTTTCCTATAACCAGACAACGCGGAAGTTTTTTCAACCCTTTTGAAACGATTATAGAGTAGAGAAGAACGTTCAATAGAGATAGATTAGATAGTGAAGTACGACCGATATTTGTGAATTGTTGTCATGACTCCACCGAGGAAACATTTTCAATAGAGCTATAGTGGAGACCGCTGAACATTTTGAATCTTCAAGGAAACCTATTTTTAAGCTGCCCAATGCCGGTCATGATTATATAAAATATTTCTCTATTGAAAACATTCCATCTTCTCCTGTAAGTAACAATATTGTGAAGTATGGATCTAATAGAATCACAGTAAATACTCCGCGCGAAGGTCAAGTGAAAGACCTGAGCCATAGAGATCTAATTTTATAATAAAGGCATTTAAAACAATCCTAAAACTTCATAAAATGAGTTACAAGCAACTATTGTAACACGCAGCGTAGATTTACACGCTTCAACAGAAAAAGGTTTTTATACCAGGAAAGACTGCAAGGCGTGGCACAAGAAGAAAGTATGTTAAAGGGAGCTCATAAAGAGGGTTAGTTTGTGGTAGCTAAAGAGCATTGAGGTGATAGGCAAGGTAAATTAGATAGAATGTTATCCTCAGGTATGACAGAAATTGAGCTCTTTGGTAAACACGAGAAACGTCACGTTTATCGGAGATCTGGCGAAACCGTCATAAATAGGAGCACCGTCTCTACTGTTAAAAATAGAGGAAGCTCGTTTATGTTGTGGGGGTGTTTCGCTACTGCTGGCACTGGTGCGTTAAAAGACAATGATGGGGCTATGAAAGCGTCAAGCAAATGGTAAGCAAACTGAGAATTAGAAAGCATTTCAGCTTCCAACAAAATCAGGATCCCAAACATATGAAATCTACTAAGAAATAAATCGCAGAACAGGACATTTCAAAGCATTTTCAAAGCCAAGATTTGAACCAGAGTGAACATCCGTATAAGGAGCTGAAGATGCGTATGCACAAAAGAGGCCCTCGCAAAATTATTGAATTGCAAAACTTTGCTGAAGAAAGGTGGAATAAAATCCCTCCAGAAACGTGCAGATATCTTTTACATTCTGTGAATGGGAAAAAACGCTTCACGACTGGTATTGGTGCTAAAGAGGGACATAGTCACATATTCATTTCATGTTGCCATTTTTTATGTTTTTCATCTTTTGCAAAATATACATATTTGATAGTATTACATCCGGATTTTATTTTAACCTCTGTAATGATATGTAGTGGCAAGGGATAGGAACCCGAAAATATTTTATAAATATGAATCATATAGGTGTTGCCTTTATTTATTTATGCATACTCGTATATATATATATATATATACATTAGTGATCAAATTATAATGGATTCCTTAAAAACTCCTAATGTTTCTGGGAAAAGATTATATAAAGTTATTTTATTGACAAGTATTCAATTTATTGTTATAAATATGGCAAATATATCCTTCCTTACAGTGACTAATAATTAGTTTAACCTCCTTTAGCTGCTTCAAGTGCTTTAAAACGCTCTGGCATTCCAGGGATTAAAGTTCTGCATAATTGCTTGATTCTTTCAGAGTGAAACCAAATGTAGATAAGACGTTCTATAAACTTTGCTTTGGTTGTTATTGGAACTTACTGTATTTTCCTTTTTAAAATATACCATCAACTCTCAATTGGGTTCATGTGTGTGAAATTGCCAGGCCAAAAGAGAAGTTCAATGCTATTTTGTGCGCACCCTGTCTCAACTGATCGTGCCGTGGGACAAAGAGCCGACCTTGCTGAAATATGCATGATTTGTCTTTGAAATATTCCCTCATTTGAGGTATTATACGGGTTTTCAGTGCTTTAATATACTTATACTGATTCATTATACCTTCAACTATGTTCAAACAACTTGTCCCATGTACAGAAAATGCTCCCCACACCATGATTTTATGTGAATTCTTTAGTCTTTTTAAGACACTGTAGCACACAATCCTCGCCTCCTTACTGTATGCACACCATCATCAAGTACTGCAATAGTTTATTCGTCCGAACTCAATTTGCAACAATATAAAACAGTATAGCAGTACTGAAACGACCTATGATGCTAGTGGTGGAGGGTAAGCAGCCAGACAAATTATGACTTGAAATTATTTCATTCAGCATGAACGGGTGCCTAGAAGGTAAATCATAATGTACCTACTACATTAGGTACAATATGTTATCTTATGCCTAATAAATAAAATGGCGGGTAAATGTACCACTCTTACCTGATCCTATTGCTCAGAAGTCCAATCAGCATGAGGATTAGGCCAGACTTGACGTCACTGTATCATGGTTTTGGTAAACCTAGGCTTCTTTCTTGGACGGTAGGCTCATATTCTAGTAACCTGCTATTTAGTGTTATTTGGGAAAAACTAATATCATCTGCTAATAGTTTGCTTGCAATCTTCCTACAAGACTTGCTTCTGTCCTTAATAGCCATTTGTTTTATTTTCCTCTCTGTTCTTAGGTGTTGTTTTCTTCTTGCGACCACATTTCCCAGCGCTTGCTGAATCCAACTTAAGAACGTTTTCAATTTTCTCTCCATATTCGTTTCTGTTTGAGAGAAAAATTCCAATTATTTTGCAATATTTGTTTGTTTTAGTGCACTATCACTTAATATAACTTTGATCTGTCCAATTTTCCGAGGAGGAAAGTCACTGACATTATCCACAGCTGTTCACTTTCTTTTTATCTATTACACTGCAAGAAAAAAGGTTACTATTATCTGCAGGCAAGCAAAATACACAATAGGGAATTACTGGGTCAGTAACATCAAAAGAGAATATCTCGCACACTTTCACCCTTTTAAGTCTGATTGGAACTGAGGCACGAGACTAACAGTTGCCGTAACGGGCAAAATCGTATTTGTGTTGCTTTCTTTTATTTCAAAAAGTTTGCGATAAAATGAGGCAACCTACTCTAATATTTACTCTTCAGAATTTTAAAATAGTTATTTTACACTAATATGATAAAATAGCCTCCTTATTCGTTCATTAAAAAGATTCAAGTTTACTTCTACCAGAAAAATTACGAATTTTCAAGAAATCCATAATAATTTGATCACTACTGTATATATATATATATTTATCGGACGGAATTTTGCATATTTAATTGCCCAGTGACCATTTTTAGCAGAATGTATTTGTTGTGTACGAAATTGTATATACATGAGTGTATTTTGGTCGAGATATCTTGTTCGGAGCTGGTCTCTAACAAACCCTGGAATTGCATCAGCCACTTTAATTACCACAACTAAGTTATCCTAAGAATAAAAGGTTGACCAAGAGGCTGGAAACTTTTATTTAAATTATGTAATAGGGTTTTATAATAAATTATTAAACTCTTCTTTTCTTTAAAAAATTATTTAAATATTTATTTTTTTTCTAAATTAGTTATGAACATTTCGTAGAGAGTGGAATAAAAATGATACGATATCTAATTTCTTTCATTTCACGGCGTTTTATACTCCTGAAAAATAATTCTCATTTTATTTTTCCCATTTAACCATACAAACCTGTTTAAAATATTACCACAATCATTGGCGTTCTATATTCACAATTTCGCCAAGACCTTTCTCACTTATGGATATTAAGAATTTATAGTGATGATACGTTTCACTTTATGGCAAAAATGCCTTTTAATTTATGGCGAAGATACGTTTACATTTGAAAAACAAGTTTCATTTTTTGCTCAAAATTCGTTTAAATTTATGAGAAAGATTAGTTTTAATTTTTGGTGAAGATACTTTTAAATTTGTGGCGAAGATATATTTCAATTTATAGGCAAATACTTTTAAATTCATGGTGAAGATGTGTTTCATTCCATTGAGGACTTGTTTAAATATATGTTGAAGTTACGTTTCAATTTGTATTGTTCAGTTTTGGGCTTGAGATAATTTTATTCACACAGTCTCGACGTTTATATAGTCTTTATTGATAGTTTGCAATCTAAGGTTCCTCTGCTCACATTTAGCCCACCATAGTTTCGAATTTTTCCCTACTATTTTGTCGTCGACCCTTAAATTTCTTAAAACTTTCCAGGATATGTTCTTCTCCGCCATAGTAGTCTCGTCTCTCAAGCAGCCCTCTTGTGCATTTGATCCAGAATCCACTGTAAGTTCTTCCTTTTTACACATAAGTTCCTAAATACCGCACCTTAAACTTCCTTACCATCTTCACTGACCGTATCGATGCCCACTAGTACCCTATCTTCAGAGTCTGCCCCATACTCATTTTTTCCTCTAGTCGTTTGCGCCCGACGGTGATCATTTTTTTCTCAATATTTACATCTATATTTTTAACTGGTTTTATTGGTGCTGCGTACTCACTACCCTCCCTTGATGCATTCAAGCCTGCTTTAAAGACCTTTCTCTTCTTACGTCCTCATTTTACTTGTTAGGCAAGCGCTCGTTTTAAGAGCGCCATAAAAAATTCTAGAATTTTATCATTATTATTATTACCATTAATTTGTCGTTTTTTTTAACAATTATTGTTTCATTTGAACATAAAATTGTGATCCACGATTAAATGTAACTAGTAATACATATGGGTAGCCGAAATCATGCCAGTAGCACATCGGGCACATACCTAACTTCCTTTCAGCTTACCAATTTATTTCATAACATTTTTCCAAATCTTGCAATAGTTACCTTGTTTGGTGCATTTTCCACATCTTTCATTCCCTATTACATCAATTAAATTTAATCTTGGAATTAGTTGTTTCCTCTTGTTGAGAAGAAATGTCACTAGCTTACATGCCTGATTATCCTACACTCAGACACTAATGTCGGATACTTTTGAAGGATTAGGAAAGTTGTGTAGGAAAAAAATGTTACTGCTCAAAGAATAAATTATTAGGCAGAAAGCACCTCTTGATTTCAATGTTATTTGTTCATCCCTTAATGCTTTCGTCCTTAATTTAGTTATAACTTTATAATCAAACAATCTTTATTGATAATACTTCCAACTGTTAAATCCTCAATAGTCATTAATATCTAGGTGATTAGAAACACCACTTCCCCAAAAAAGAAAGGTTATTGGCCGAAAAGGAATATAGATTATAATCGAATTTGCTTTTGCATGATTTCTTATAGAAACTATTGTTTTGAAAAAACCTTAAATAAAAAACCGCAGGAAAACTCGAGTAAAATAGTTTCTTAAAAGACAACAAAGAGTTTTTTTACCAAGAGAAAATTTATTAATCCAATATTTGAAGCTAATATTTGCAAGTAGATTACCATCCTTGTAGAAAACATTAAGATGCGCCTTTACTAAAGGATTATGATTCATGTTACTACTGAAGTTATAATTACTTAAGTTAAAACAGAACTTATCGTACCAAGACTCTTGAGCTCACCCTGAATTCACCACTGATTGTTTGCAGATGAATTATGCACAAATATTGCGCTGTCTATTGTGAAATTCATACATATTTATAGATTTTAGTCCTATACAAGATTCTCTAGCGTATACATACTGTATATTGTCCATAAAACGAGAATTGTATAGTATAATTGTACCATATCAAGATCAATGACTAATTGTGTAGGGCATTTCACCCTCCACTAGCGATGGTAGTAGCTATGATTTTTGAGTACCCAAAAAGTTCTAAGGCATTTGCCAAATGAATATTTGAGTAACACATCTTCAAAAGATTGAAATCAATTAATGTTGAGTGCATAAATTTCTAGTTAATGATAATAACTGTTATATTTTTCACTGCGGTAATTATAATTTATTAATAATTTGCTGATGTAGCAATTACACTGGCTTGCGTTTCAGAGTTTTTTCAAAGGTTTTCCAATCGATTTAGAATCATTTTTGCGTGTTGAATTTAAGAATACTGTTAGTTATCTTTGGTCAGGTTTGGTTTCTAAGATATACTCGATGATATTATAAGGTGTATTCCAAAATATCGCTACCATCCAACCATTTATAACTTTTGTTTTGTCACATCTAGTGATGTGTAACCACACATAACCTATTTTATTCATCTTTTCATGTCTAGCTTTGCATTACAATAGATCGTATGTGTAAGATTCATCCGAAGAGGTTATTTTACATCTGTGGACCTGTCAATCTTCCAGATCGTCAAGCAAAAATCACGGATTTTGTGAAAAAGGAATATCATGCTTACTTTGGAGTGAAACTGGAGGACCAGGATAAGCCATTTTCTCCCCATATTTGATGTAAAACTTGTATGGAAAATTTACGGACTTGAGATAATAAGAAAAGGAAGAGTATTGCATTTGGTGTCCCAGTGGTGTAGATGGAAGGCAAAGATTATGCCACCGACTGCTACTTCTGCATGATAAATTTGAAAGGCATCAGTCGAGAGAAGAAGCACCATGTTCAATACCCCAATGTTCCTTCTGTTATAAAACCAGTCCCTAATGGGCCCATCTTCCTGTTCCTGAGCCAAATCTTACTATGGGTTCTTGCTCTGATTCAGAGGCTAGTGTCACTACAGATACAGCTGAGTTTGATGCATACAAGCCGGAAGAGGGCAAAAAAATTGTGCCATTTACGCAAGCCGAACTCAAAGACAAGACGCGAGACCTGAATCTTTCCAAAAAATATGCTCATCTATTGGATTCACGTCTTCGAGAGAAATGTATGCTGACACCAAGGACAACAATTTATTGATTTTGGGACCGGGATAAAGAATTTAGTAGTTCTTTCTCGTTTGATAAAGCCTCCTCTTTACTGGTATACTGTAACAACATTGCTGACCTGCTCAAGTTAATGGGCCTGAAGTATGATGCTATGGAATGGAGACATTTCATTAACTCATCTTACAGAAGTCTCAAGGCGGTTCTTCTTAATAACGGCAATAAGTTTTCATCGATGCCTGTTAGATAGTCAGCAGTAATGAAACAATCTTGCAACAGCATGGACCGTCTGTTGTCTGCACGTAATTACCAGGAACACAAATGGCTGATATGTGGAGATCTTAGAGCTGTTTGACCTATCCTAGGCATTCAAGGTGGGTACACACAGTATCCATGCTTTACGTGATTGTGGGGCAGTCGGGCTGACGACCAACATTATGTAAGACAAGACTAGCCTTCAAGTGAAGAATTAAAACCCGGTTCACACAACTTCCTGTTCTACAATCTGGTTGAATTAAGCAACATATTACTTCTACCCCTTCGCACCAAACTCTGTTTAATGTAGAACTTTGACAAGGCAATGAACAGGGAAGGTAGAAGATTTGATTGCCTCAGTCAGAAGTTTCCACGACTAAGCATGGAAGAAATGAAGGCAGGTGTATTTGATGGTCCTCAAATAATGGCACTCATCAAGGACATCGGTTTTAAAGAAGCGCTTAATCCTGCTGAGTTCACTACCTGGTTGTCCCTTAAGTCAGTCATTGCAAACTTCTTTGTCAACCACATAAGTTTTTGTATGAGAAGGTGGTTGATAAGTTAATGGAGAATTTTCGCAAACGTGGTCTTCGCATGTCAGTGAAAATGCACTTTTCCTCGGTCTCAGTTAGACTATTTTCTTCGAGAATTGTTAAGACTTGAGTGAAGAACAGTTTGAGCACTTTCACCAAGATATGCGTGTGATGGAGCAACTCTACCAAGGGCTTTGGGACGTCAACTTTCTGGCTCACTACGGCTGGCACCTGAAAAGGGATTTGGTGTCTTCTAGGGCCAATTGCAAGTCCTTGAAGAGAACATTTATCCATGAATGGCATATTTATGTGTTGTACTCTTCTCGGTATCATTTAGAACATTTTGTAAACCTTCTCTGTATAAATTTGCCGTTCTTAACTTGAAACGCGCCTCAGAGAAGCCTATAATTCAAGGATATTTAGCCATCTCTGAAAATAGAGATAACCAGGATTTTAGCGTTGATTATTTTGGTATGTTTAGACAACAATGCAGAGGAGAACAAAATGCAATCAATCACCTTGAAATCTTTCAACTTTAACCTCACTTATTATTCCAGTATCCCGAAAGTGGCGAGGCTTTGGTAGACCGTTACAGTTAGTATCTAGATGTGTGGCACACCTTCCCCGCCGCATTTATATTTAACCTTTTTGTTGCTAATTAATTTACAAGAAAATTTACCTATTTTGATGATCAACAGCGATATTCGTAGTCTTCTCCTCGACCAGCCTTCGTCCATTCGTCCAGAGTTGAGTCTAGGTATGTGGTGGTGTTGGTGGTGGTGGTAAGGGCAGTGTGTTTGTGGCTGGTTGCGGTTGGAGTGGTTTTCAACATTCCAGAGTTCTTTCTACCCTTTTCTCTTTCTATCTCTTCCATTCTTCGCTTCCTTATCTATATTGTAAACACACGCTATTAGATTTGAGGTATAGCTGGGGCAACCTTACTACGGCTGATATCTAGAGGATTATGTGCTCTCCCTTCCACAACACTCGCAGTTTGCTCACCCTACCCCAAACACTGCAAACTTAGTCCGTGATGTATCTTAGGTGCTATTACGCTTTAAACTCGCTAAAACAAATAAGTAGTTCAGAAAAACACACCAAAGTAGCGAGCTTTCAAAATCGTGTATGATTTGGAGACACTCATTGAGATACAAACATATTTACATACATTATATTTATTTTTATTGACTTTTTAATGAAGCGACTTTTTACTTGTTTTTTAAAGGGAAAAACAAAACTGGATCTCTCTCAGCAAAGGATCTTTGGACCATGATATCTGAGGGAGGGATAAGAGTCAAGCTTCTGAACAACCGCAGGAAGGATTTGCTGACTTTTACCACGTGAAAAATTACTCTTTTACCGAAATGATATTAATGGCTTAGAGAAATAATCCATACGGAACATGTATCATCCAAGGGGCGTCTTTTCAGCAATATTTCTTCTCATGTTAAACCTTCATTCATTTGTACCAGTTCCAAATTCGGAGCAAACGAATGATGTTAGCGTAGCGTCAAATTTCTCTTCAAAATTAACTACAAATTTACATTACTAAAGGGATGTTTGAGATAATTTAAATAGAATCTATTTGTAATCGATTCAGGAGGAATTTTCACTAAATATGTGTAGATTTTTCTATTTTTGTAGGACTGTAAAGCGTTAGACGAGCATCACTTCAAATTGGAGAGGCCTACATAACAAAGCTTAGAGCCAGGAAAGTCAAAAGTAATTGAGCCAGTTTTCGAAGGTGAATTAGATGTGATACTGACTCTTCACTCTTAGGATTTTTTCAATGTCTCAGGTTTTAAAAGTTGACTTTTGAACCAAATTAGGCATATTACCCCAATTTAGGGTGGAAAAGTCAAGTTAGGTGTCTCTAATGCCTCAGCAGGGAGAAAAATGCTAACCTAAGAAGATCCTGAAAAAAAATTAATCTAACATCAAAGGACGCTTGGCGGTCAATAAGCGATATAGTTTATCGATTTCTTGACAATCGTAATGCCACCAATTTTACTGATCTCGTGTCAAACTTCGTCAGCTCACTTTAAGTCATGGATTCACCCTTGACCCTCAATCTGCACTAACATTACAATTCATATAAATTTCTTTCCTTACTAATTTAGTCGATGTGAGTGAAAATGTTGAGTAAAGATTTCAAGTGGGTATAGAAAAAATGGAGAAAAGATATGACCGTGGCTGGAATTCATCAATATTATGAGATTATATCTTTTTACTGGTCAAAACTAATAGAATATACCGTAAGAGAAAGGCTGGTTCCTGAATGATTCTTAAAATTGATTACTCATAGACTTTTCTGTATATTTGGTTTAGTCATCTAATTTAAATTATACAAAAAATTATTCATAAAAATCACGAAAGGCCAACAAAATCAAACGATCTAACAGATCTACCATAGTAGAATAACCAACTCAAAATCGTCTAATATAACTAACAAATCCAAACAACCAGAACTAATTCTTGACAAACGCAACAGTTACAAAGGTCGACTATAATAAACAAATTGCAACAACCTCACCTAACCCTAGCAACACATCATACAGCTCTCAATCATTAAATATTATATGGCCACAGAATTTTTATAATCTAGATATCACAGCAGATTCTTTCAGAATCTTTCAATGTACCTTAGAGATAGTTGCAATAAACCCCGAACGGCTTCTGCTATTTACTATTTTTATGTTATCTTACTATTTTCCAATGGAATTTAATTGGTAATTTTCTAGTTTGCTTGTTATAAGTAATTTCTATGGTATCTTGCTATTATTAGATAGAATTTAATTTATATTTGTTTTGCCAGCCTTATTATGGCGAGCTTAATATAAGGTCTGATAATGAAGGCGTACATTTTCTTTGGTAATCCCGGAATTTGTAGGAAAAATGCTTTTTACCAGCAGATTTGGGAATGCCTTCTCATGAAGAGAAAACAGAAGTTATATTTATTAAATTCTGAGAAATACATAATTTCTTGGTGAAATTTTGTTCACTTACAGTCAAACTTGTAAGCTACTTCAAAAACGTAAAGCATAGAATAGATAAATTTTGGAGAAGTAAAAGTTAAGTAAAAAGTTTCTTGTGTTCTGTTTGTTAGATTGCAATTAACGGACCTGGATACATTTTCATTGAAAGGAACATCGGACTTGGCCAAGGGGGCATTTATTGTTGTAAAAGTCAACAGCCTTATATGCATTGAGAGTTGCTTGCGTTTATTGAAAGGATATTGTATAGCGTTGCTGCTCTAATACAAGGGGAGACAGGTTAGGATATTTCAGATGAGAAAAATAAGCAAGGGAATTTCATAGCTTTTACGGAATAATTTTCACTAGGAAAAACTTATTTTTTATTTACTTTTGTTATAATAGTGCTACTATTTGCTATTTTAATTGTCTTGCTCGTTTAAATATGAGGTATTTTCGTTGTATAGCCGACTCTATAATATAGTATCTATTATTAGTATTAAAGTATAAAGGGAAAGAGCTCAGGCTATTAAAGTGAACTGTCCAAGGAACAAATTCTACGTTGATGCGCGGATTAGAAAGGTCTAGTTGAGGCGCGAGGTCAATACACTTACAAATAAGGTGGAGTCAGATGTTGGCGAGATTTCAATAACGAGGCCGAGAGTGACGTTCAGGTTAAATAAAGATAAACATAAGAAAATATAAATTTTATTAAGAAATTAAAAATGATCGATATGATATAGAGGAAAATTAAAGGTTGGATAATAATTCATCGCTACTGGTAGGAAAGTTCAATTTCTATTAATTAGTTTCGAGCTACTTGATCAAATTCAAATGGGCTCACCAGATTAAAGGGAGGAAACGCGGCTTAACGAATCGGAGGGCAACGGCAACTTCAGAGTGGATGGAGGGAAAGTGGTAGCTCGGTGAGACGACCTTGTTGGTGTCTTTAAAGGAGAGATCTTTGTCGGGAGAAAGGTGGGTAGAAAGGGTTTGGTCGACACCTTACCTTTATGGCTGTGAAGGCGTAAGTTCTAACCGTAACTAAGGCTCGAGTCAGATGGTGGCCTGTAACATTGATGAAACCTATCAATCTGGTTTCAAGTCAGGTCACTCTACAGAAATCGCCCTTCTCAATGTGTCCGATTGCTTACGAAGAGCCACGGACAGGGGTTGTGCCTCCATCCTCGTTCTAGTCGACCTCTCATCTGCCTTCGATACTATTGACCATACCGTCCAACTTGATCGTCTCTACTCTTTCCTCGGCATATCAGGCACCGTGCTTGACTAATTCTGCTCTTACCGCTCGTCTCGTACCCAATCCGTTGTGATTGACGACGTTTCATCCGACTCTACCTCCATTCGCTTTGGGGTGCCACAAGGCTCTGTCCTTGGTCCTCTACTATTTCGTATCTACCTTCTCTCTCTTAGATTCCTTCTCCGTAATCTCGGTCTATCCTTCCACCTATCTTGCCTACTCTATCACTGACCTCCTGGCTGCCTACTTCTCAATTTCTGACTAGCTCTCTACCAACTTCCTCAAGCTTAATCACTCCAAAACTGAGGTCCTCCTCATCGGCACCCTTGTTCTTGTCAAAAAATCTAAATCTCTATTTCCCTCGCTTACTCTAGTCAGTAATAATATCATCGTCTCTGACTGCGTTAGGAATCTGGGTGTTGTTTTTGATGAGCATCTCTCCTTTAAGCCTCATATCCGCAATGTAAGCAAATCCTCTCTATGTTTCCTTCGTAACTTCTCTTGCATTCGCTCTCACTTTGATCACCAAAGTCTTGAGACTGCTGTTGATGCCTTCATCACCTCACGCCTTGACTACTGTAACTCTCTGCTTGTGAATCTGCA
Source organism: Ceratothoa steindachneri (assembly GCA_963969495.1). Lineage (NCBI taxonomy): Eukaryota > Metazoa > Arthropoda > Malacostraca > Isopoda > Cymothoidae > Ceratothoa > Ceratothoa steindachneri. Next base: position 71,338,581 of record OZ018337.1, read on the forward strand.
ATCCTCCTCTCTCCGCCCTCTTCAACTTGTACATAACTATGCCGCCCGGCTTCTCCTTCGTCGCCCTTGCTTCTCTCCCTCAAAACCCTTGCTGCATGAACTGCACTGGCTCCCTATCAGATCCCGTACTCACTTCAAGATACTTATTTTCACATTTAAGGCCCTAAACAACAAGGCCCCATCTTACCTCTCTTCTGCCCTCTCGCTACGCCATGTCCCTCGGGGCCCTTCGGTCATCACATGCACCTCTTTCGAATATTCCTCGTTTATCCCTCTGCTCAATGGGGGACTGCTCAATGGAAGCTTGCAAAAAATTTTAAAAATATATATAACTGTAATTTCTTAGCATTTATTTCCTAACCAGTTAATGTTTAGGTTTCGACACATGACTAAATATATTTCCTACACTTGCTTTCAAATTAAACTGTTTTTTCTGTAGGGTGAGATCCCCAAATCGAAATTAAAGTTTAAAAATCATCATCCACGTGAGCTTCAAAATTTCTGAAAGAGCTAAATTAACTACTCCAAAATCAGCTGACTTAAAACAATCGCATATAAGAAAAATTCAATCCTATTACGTTCTTGTTTAGAGCGAATAAACATGAACTGAGCTTAATGAAACTTCGTTCACGGAAGAATAACACCCAACTAAATAAAATTTTAGAAAATTAAGAAAATCAGGAAGATCGGGTGCCAAATATAAAACTCCATTTATAAATTTACGAACGAAGTCCTGTCGATATCCTAACCCTATATTCAATGGCTCAATGAAATATTGAAGAAAAATGTGCAAAAAGTTCCTAATTTCTATTTTTAAATATTGATCGATCCGTAATATTTTTTCTGGCATCAATTTCAAATCGCACAGAGCAAAATTTCCCGCGTTGCCCTAATTGGGCCAAACTTTTGTGTAAAAGAGAGATAACTCTTATTATTATTCTATTTAATATATGATCACTCTAATTAAGTGGTATAAATCACCTCCTCGAAAATTATTATCGGTATTTATGAAATTATGTTTCGATAATCCCGCCATTTAAGGGAACTTATAAACTAAATATCAATTGATTTTAATTTTCCTGAGGTCAAATGATAACTTTTATATCTATAATATCGTTCTTAAAGCCCTAATTTAACATTAAAGATGATTGCACAAATTTTACCACGAAATATACACATATCTTTTTGTACTTAGTGTCCCGACCTCATTAGGGGGGGGAAGAAGCGTCGAAGGACTTTATTTTCCTGGAGGTTTTGTTAATACACTTCTGTTGCTCTGAAATCCTTCAATACTTCCACAGACTGACCCTCAAAGCGAAATGAGTACCCCAGCTAGCCACTTCCATTCGATTAGGCAGAAAGGTAGTGAAGACTAAATTGCACCTCGAAATTCTAGTTGTCTGCCTTATTCTTGTGTTGATCTTAAATGAATTTGCTTTCACATTTACTACCACAAATATAAATTTAATCTTTAACCTGAGGGAAACACTGGGCCAGCGTGTACAAGAGTATAAATGTACTGTGTATGGGGCAGACTAAGTGGCTACTCCCGGGATCGACAAATAAGAATCTCAATTTGAGACGTTTGGAAGGCACTCGTCACCAGAGTAGACCGGTCCGGTGGATTGACCTTACGCTTTACAAGCTAGGTTTTGGATGCTACCGAGTGGTTTTCTTATTTAATAGCTTTGAAAATAATTTCTCATATGTTTGACTGACTCAGTAAATTCATGAAATTATCATAATGTGAGAATTTGTAAGAAGAAAATTCTGAATAGTTTTATCTGATTTTGTAATTCGATGATTTTTTGGGAGTTAAATAATTTAAGGGGAGCTAAAAGGCGTCGAAAGAATTATAAATATTTTTCCCTGTAACTGTGGAATCGAGCAGCCGCAACAAAACTACTTAAACGTTTCTAATCAGACTAATTATAATTATAACAAAACCTATTGATAGACACAAGAAGATAAATTAAAAATGATTCACTGTTATTTCTTTAATCAATCATTAAAGAAATCCAAATTTTCAACTTTTCAGAAGGACACCCTGAATGGAACTGACCTCTTCAGAGCCAATTCCTGAAAATAGGATAAGACTTCAAGGGAACGTTCCCTGATGAATGCCCGTGATTTTTTGCTAGGTATTTGTATCATAGGTATATAATAATAAGTATTTATAATGCGCCCTTCAGGGCTGTTAGCCCTCCCAGAGCGCAGGTTGTGTAGCGAGTGTAGAGAAAGTTTACAGGGGAGAGAAATCAATTCTGAAGAGATGATTTTTCAGGAGACATTTGAAAGTAGCAAGAGGGGAAGAGGATCAGACTTCGGCAGGAAGAGCATTCCAGACTCTAGGAGTACAAGCTGAGAGGAATTGGCACCCATCGAGCAGAGGACAGAAAGTGGAGTGGTCAGGAGGGGGGCGAGGTTAGACCGGAGTGCCCGAGGAGTTTGACGACGGGAGACGGCAGACGAGAGATAAGGTGGAGCCTCGAGGTTTAGAGCCTTTTAGGTGATGAGTAGAATTTTCTAGTGGGTATGGAAGTGAATAGGTAACTAGTGTAGTTCCTGTAACAAAGGCATCGAAGGAGAGAACCGGGAGCGGCGAAAAAGAAGCCGGGCAGCATAGTTTTGAACTAGTTATAAGGGGCGAAGTGACGAAGAAAAGAGATTCACTAGAAGAGAATTGCAGTAGGTTTAGTGTAGGGTGACGAAGGCATGAATAGCAGTCTCAAGGATTCGTTGATCAAAATGGAATCTAACATGTGAGAAGTTGCGTATAAAATCGAGAGAAGACTTACAGATACGATGGATGTGCGGTTTGAACGAGAGTTGCTCGTCAAAAATAGCACCAAGATTACTGATTGGTTTCCTCAAGGTTAAGGGAGGGGAAGAGAGATTTAGGTTTCTCCACCATCGAAGCGGTACCAACAAAGAGAACTTTAGTTTTATCGTAGTTAAGTTTGATAAAGTTGAAAGACAGCCATTTATATATGGAAGTGTAGGCCAAAAGGAGCTTGGTAATTGATTGAGAGAAGGACACAGAAGATAATGAAATTTATATCTGAGTGTCATCAGCAGAGAGATGGAAAGAGAGGGCCAAAAGGAAGTAAGTAGATGCGAAAGAGGAGGGAACCAAGGAATCAGCCTTAAGGCATCCTAAAATGAATGGGCGCGGGCTCGGAGGAGAGGTTATTGAGCGCGACCGACTGAGGGCGGGAGGAGAGGTTATTGAGCGCGACCGACTGAGGGCGGGAGGAGAGGTATGAGCGGAACCAATCAAGTGCAGTGCCCGAGAGAACAAGGAAAGTGTGAAGACAATTAAGGAGAACAGTGTGGTCGAGGGTGTCAAAAGCAAAGGAGAAGTCTAAGAGGACTAGAATGAACGTACATCCCCTATATGCTGCTTTACATAAACCTTTTGAAACATTAAAAAAGGGCAGTTTCAGCAGAGTGCTTCGCTATGAACCCCGACTGGTACACTTCATCCATATTGCATTTAGAAATATGGTCATTCAGGCGAGAGATAACCACTCTCCGAGGACCTTTAAGAGGAATAGAAGTTGTGAGATAGGGCAATATCTAGATGGTTCAGAAGGGTTAAGGTGTATTTTTTTAAAGATAGGACAAATTGAGGCATGTTTGCCGAGATAGTGAACCACCCTTCTAGCAAGTGAAGTGTTATTTTTAAGTAAGAGACTAAAATTTATCGCATCCTTGTCTAAAATTCCACCCCTCCCCCGACCTAGCATTGTTTATTCGATAGAGTGCAACAACTCCCCATATCAATTTCAATACTACTTTATTTTGACCACAATCATAATTATCATCTTCTTACTCTCTATTTCATAAAACCAGAAGATGGGTAGTGTACCGGAAGAAGTGCTGCATTTATTGGACCAAACGTTAAAAACACAAAACAACTGAAAGTTACACTTTTCAAGGTGAAATCTCATCGTGGTTATGATTTACGCACCTTAAAAGCCAATGAAAAACAAAACAAGGTCTGCTGACCAAAAGTCGCGTGCTCTCACTTCATTCTGATTTATGATCTTCAAAACTTTCAATAATTCCCGGAATAACCTAAATGGACATTGTAAATTATATCGTTCAGAAATTAATATAAATCAACATAAGGGTTTCAAATTTGGTCCAAATAGGCCGAATGATTATGAAGTTTTTGTGAAAATAAATAATTCCCAGGGTAACCTAGGGACGAGCTTGTAAATTAGATTATTTGAAAGAAAATGTAAATTAACATAAGGGTTTCAAACTAAGTTAAAATCGGCCCAATAGTTATGATCTTTTTCCACAAACAATAAAAGAAAAACGGGGACTGACCAACTGACCGTTGACCGCCATCGTGAGATGTAGAGTCGCCTGCGACAATACATCCTGTACGAATTTTGCAGAGGCTGCAATGCAACAAGTGATATAAAAAACTGCGCTGTTTATCCTGGAAAACTACTCTTTGTAAATGCCAGAGATGGGTTTCAAAAGTTAGAAGAGCCATTTTTCAACTTTCTGAAAAACGAAAAATGAAAAACGCCGTTTTCCGATTAACTTGTACTGAAGATGAAAACTAGATTGTCTTTAACACCAATAAACAAAAGAAATAATGTGTTTCCAAGAATGAAACCTAGTACCAACACCCAAACCAGGACTAAACATAAAGAAGGCAATGTCGTGTGTTTGGTGGACAAATATATGTGTAGTTTCCTTTCAGTTATTGGAACAACCACAAACTGTTAGTGCAGAGCTTTATTTTAAGCACTTCGATCGTCTCAAGGCATCTTCGAGCAGAGAACGTATTCTTCTATTGAACTAAAAAAAAATCATTCTGCCACACGATAATGCAAGACCACATTCTGCGGGACAAACTCTTAAAACACTTAGGGTGATGCAAAATAGTGGGCTATCCTGGATTTTGGGGGATACCCTCATTATGATTCGTATGTTATAAGAACCAAATAAATAATATTCAGAGGTCCCGCTCACTCTTTAAATATATTTAAGAAAATGAAAATTGAGTGTGAAACCTAAGTTTGTAATTTTCTTTCTATTTACAGGTTAAAATATATAGGAAGTGTTAGTATAACGTTAAACTAAAATACAGTGAAAATAAACGGTTAATTGAATGTAGAATATAGACTTGTTTTATACTAATAGTAAGTCCTAACCCCAGGGGTGGGTATGAAGTGAGCAGTAGGACACTACCACTGAGGGGACTGAGCTCAGTGTGTGTTTGACATTGTCAGAGTGAGGTATTACTGTGTATTCCTCTCAATTACTTTGTCAACTTGTTATAAACATGACACGAAGCACAACTGATGTATGGCTGATTAGCCAACAAATAGATAAAGTAAATCAAAGTGTGTTACCATCAAATACAGAGGTACTTTCCTTATTCAGGAATTACAGATATTCTTAAAGCGAAACCGTTAGAGAAGCTTTCACTTCAATTTTTAATAATGTGATGAATGTTTGGAAGAAGGCAGCAATACCCCTAACGCAGAAATGTAATGATGTAAAGAAACTAAGCAAATTGCACGTTGATAGGCCTATGTAGAAAAAGAGCAAAGGAAAGTAATCAAACTTTTCAATAGCAAAAGACAATAAATCGAAGGAAAATTAGTGTCAATTATTTGACATTGCAAATGTCAAGGATAATAAACTAATAACTATTAAGAATATAGAGAATTTCTAAGTTTACAGAGGGAAAGTCGTAGAGGTAAGATCATGAGAGTAGATAAGGAAGAGAAAAAGCGCCTATAATTAGCAGCAAAGCAGCGAATATCTTTTGAAAAGTTGCGTATTCGTCAATCAAGTTCTATAGAAGAAATTGTAGTTATAGAAGACAGCAGTGCCAGCACTAGTGCTTCAAGCAGTAACACAATTTCAAGTGAAGAAGAGATTTATCTAAACCAATCTTCCACATCTAAACAAGGGCCAACAAGAATGAAGAACAAAATTATTAATAAAAATCTACTATCTTCACTAGATGTGGCTAAAGTCAGTGACTGATCTGCTTCTCTAATTCTTGTTCCAGCGAAGATATTACTGAGGATGAAGTATTTGATTTTATTCCAGTTCTAATATCTGGTAGCAAAGAAACACAACTGCTTGGAGTACCAAAGATATATCATAGAACAGGCAAAAACACTGCAACTGCTGTGTATAAAGAAATTTGTGATTGGAATTTAACAGAGAATTTAAAAATGAATGTGCTTCGATACAACAGAATCAAACATAGGCGTAAAATTGAAGTTTGTGTCTTAATCAAACAATGTATAAAAAAGATTTGCTACGGCTTCCTTGTAGACACCATATTTTTGAAATCCTCTTAGAAGTAGCGGTGGCCCCTACATTACAACCATCTTCAGGTCCTAGCATTAAGGTCTTCAAACTATTTAAATAAACCTTGAACACATTGGACTTGAAATCATTTGATTTTTTAGAAAACTTTCTTCAGCAAGAAAAGTAAGAAATGATTGCTTTTGCATCCAAACAAATGAGTGAACAGCAACTTCGTGATGATTATAAAGAGATTTTAGAAATGACAATAATCTTGCTAGGCAGCAGTCCATCCACAGGAATAAATTTCAAGAAACCAGGAGCTTAGCACAGAGCACGTTGGATGGCAAAGCTGATATATTTGAAAAAAATCTTTATGTTCAAAAAGAAATTCAAGATAACAGCAAAACAAAAGAAAGGTCTGAGAGAAATTTGTTAGTTTTCTTCTTGAATTTATATCGGACATTGTTTTTCTCCTCCAAGTGCTGCAAGTGCTCCACGTAATCATTTGTTCCTACTGAAGCGCCTTAAAAATTACACAAGAATAAAGGAAGAAGTAGTTAGTAGAGTTTTTTAAAAACTGAAGAATCATTTGTGGTTTTTGTCAGAAGAGTTAGTTGCTATTACTTTCTTTGACAATGAAATCAGTCATGGAATAAAAAAAAAAATGAAAGTAGCTCTTACAACACCATGAGACCCAGATCCACCAAAGAAAACCCAAGTAGATATTAAAACTGTGAAAAAGAAGCAAATTCAAGATTTTGTTACTACTAATACAATGTCGTTCTTCAAGATTTTAAATTTATAATCTTCGTTTTTCGTCAAACCGGTGGAAGATTGGCCTCAAGAGGAGAGTTTTTGGGTGGCAAAAAATGTTGTTAACCGCATGGCAGTTGTTAATGACATTGCTGAAAGAGGAGTAAAACAGGTAGAAGATTACAACAAAATTCTCACTAATGATGAACAACAGAAACAGTATTTGCTGCAAGTTGTCTCAAATTACAGAAAGAAGGTCGCACATAAAAAACACACAAAAAACACTAATATCTCTTATAATGAGTGAGATGTAAATTTGATACAAAAAACTATATCAAGTTTAATCTGAATCATGAAAAGTGGTATAATAGGCCCCCTGAGGAACTTCCACTTAAAACAAGTAACGAGACACTTGCTGATACCTCTTAGGTGTCTTGGAAATCAGCAAATTTTCAAAAAGCGCGCGCTACCTTAAGATATTTGAATTTTGACCTGAAATTTAGCCTGGGTCATCTTTTTATAACACAAATTCATTTGAGATGGCATCTTGGGTTTTAAAAAAAAAAAATGTTTGACCCCCATTTTCTATCACCCTATTGTATATATATATATATATATATATATATATATATATATATATATATATATATATATATATATATATATTTCAAAACAGAAATTTTTTTTTACAAAAAATACTTTCGGTAGTTAATAACATCTTTAACTCTACAATGAGAAGATGAGTGCATGGAGAAAGGATCACATGGAAAGGAGAAAGGGAACAAGGAACGACCTAGACAAGAGAATAGGTAAGTTTGTTACGATTTTCGAAGCGAGTTTTGGGCTGAGAGAATTAAATTTAAATGAGTCCTCAGATATATTGAGATTTGCAATTTGTTCAATCAATATTGATTCAATTATACGTTATTTATAATAATTATCAGACTTATAGACTAGTTTCCCATTATTAAAATCAATTTGATGATTACAATTTCTCGTTTGGTTGAAAAAAACACATGATAAACTTTCTCTACCTCTATCGCCCCCGATGTGTATATATGCGTTTAGTAAACTCCCCAGTTTCCCCTAAGTAAGAGTTAATGCAATTGTTGCATGTAATAAGGTATACTACAGACTGTTGTTTACAGGGTTTGTTTTTTGAAGATAAATTTTTTTCTAGTGTGGAAGGTTGTGGCCAAAAGGTAATATAATAAATGTTTTAGTTATTTGTATTATAAAACAATAATAAATCAGGCTGGCTCTCGAGAGACATGATTCAATAAACCTAAGGGATACATTAAAGCAATAAACGTACAACTAATTAAATTAAGTTCGTCTTGAAGAAGGCACGGGCTGCACATGCAATAAGCTCTTAAAACTTTTAATTAGACAACAAATTTGTAAACTTATTTATTATGGAGTGATAATAATATAATTATGCACCAACTTGAATCTGTGAGTATGGAGTATGCAGAGTGAAATATCGAGCCGTTGACTCTCATGAGTTCTTATCGAGGAACGGGAGCGAGTTGTCTTATTCAACCTCGCCCTTGAATTTAATAGTGGGATGTAAGTTTTTGAGAATTTTGAAGATGTTATCAAAGTTTTTAATGTTTGTATATGTGCAGCAAGAGAATAGATCACCCACATATCTCCACCAACCTAAGTGAAGGGTATAAATTGAGGTAGTTGTTCTTTTCGAAATTTTCCATAAATAAATTGGCTGAGAATCGTTGAAAGGGGATTGCCCATGCTAACTAAGGCCCTACAATTGGCAATAAAAACTATCTCGGCAGGTCAAAACATCATATGTTACTCATAAATTTAATAATTTTTGCACCTGGGAGGGGCAAATCATTATCTTGTTTAGAGAGGTAGGCCGAAAAGACATTAAGAGCTCCATCGGTTGAGACTTTTGTGAATAGACTGATAACAGCAAAGCTCACCATTTTGCTGATGGTTAAATCTATTTTCCTACCTTGTCACCCATAATAATGAGTATTTATTCCTCATTCACATACAAAGACTTAGTATGTGGAAGGTACCAATATGGCCAGTGGTGTCCCCCTAAACAAGAGTTGCACCAAAAAAACAAGTAAGGACAACTGAAACGAAACATATTGGCTAATCGATAACCATTCCCCCTCGGAAGAAAGATCTATGGAAGAATGGTAATAAATTGAAAAACTATATAATAAACTTATGTGAATTCGGCTGTGGTAGCAATTAATGTTCGGGGGACAATATGCTCAGACATAGTAATGTTCACTCATTTGTCAATAATTCAATGAAGAAACAAACATCAACGTTTATTCTTAAGTTAAATACACCCCTCTCTACGGAACGTCTCTTAAAAGAAAAGCTCGGAACAATCTTTTAGAAAGAAAAAGTCACAATAAGATGAAACGAGTTTACTCAAACAAACTATTGGAAAGCAAATCAAAAATACATATTTAAGAAAATGAGCCAAATTTACTTCTAATATTTTGCGCCGGACTTGAAAAAATATAATTACAAGGAAACCGAACTTTGAAGAAAAGGAAATCAATATTTTATATGCATTTCATTTTGATGATTTCTAACTTTTAACAGTTGTTTAATTATTTCTTTGAAGTTGATTTTTTATTATAGTTTGAAGTACTTGATTAGGTGGCTCAATTTTCCTGATTGCATATGCAATCATATAATAACTATTTCTACAGTCCCGAAATTTAAATGCCAAACACGTACTGCTGCGGCCAAGAGTTTTGGGACAGCCTAGAAATTTTAGGAAAACAGATAAATGCATGGTCGAACATTTTTTATTTGCATATCAACATAAATATATCCGTCAAATAATGAGGGAAAATGGCAATCGGTTATATATGTCTAAATGAGTCAACATGAATTAACAAAATATAAAATTTGTCAAAAGATGTAACATCTAACAGATAAGCAGATGAAAGTCTTTAAAAATTATAGCAAAACCAACCTGATCCAACTACCTCAAAAGCGTGTCAAAAGTCCCTTGACAGTGATTAGAACCTTTATTATTTGTGGCTTGCTACCCACAAGGGTGTAACACTTGAGGATGTCATGCTTGCCCACTCCTCGGAGAGAACATGGCAGCATATAATATCTCATTACAGCTTAGTACTTCTCTGAATTTATGTTTTCATCACAAAAGGTGAGAGAACCCACCCCTGAGCTCACATGGAGCTCTATAGCGTTACAGAGTGGCAACCAGGTTTTAAAATTAGCAGTATGCATTTTCGGCTCTACTGTTCCCATGGCTTCCTTCTGACTCTGCCGTTGCTCGACGTCGAGAAATACTGTAATACTGACTCATCGAATCATAAGGCAGGTACTCAATAACGCAGAGGTTAGTTTCAGTGCGCACGTTACCCAAACAGTCAACCTCGCTTCTGCTGAAGGTTGATCAGCAGCTTCTGGCGGGTTTAGCATAACTTAGGGCCCGAGTGCAAACAGTCCGGATGATTAAACCTCATCGTTTTCTCATAATTTCTGTTGCCCCCTGTATTGCAGTTTTCTTACGATTTCGACACCCAATTTGACGCAAAAACCTATCTTCACGTTGTGTACTGACCATGGGTCGTCATCAATGAGGTCAGTCGTATATGTTTCCATTTTCCCAGATCTTCTTTAATAATTATCCAACACCGGAATGTTATCCGCCGATTCCTAGGGCACTTTGTAGGAGGCTGAAGCTTGTTAGATGCTCGTGCTGCCTACCCATCATGCTTCTTTCTTCTATGGTAGATTTATCTGTTTTCTCCTTTATTGAGGTTTAAATGCAAGGTTTCATGCATTTCAATAATATCGCCATTTTAGATATTTGAAAAAGTTATTAGGAAGCTTGTACTTTTTTTTCGCTTTCTACATGTATTGAACACATGTAAGAAAACCAACAACAATTTCATAGTCATACCAAAAGAATAAGTAAAATTGGATGCCATCTTTGCCACAAACATCAGGAGGTCACATAATAGGTTGCCAAAATTTAGTCAAAATAGTATCACTCTATCTTGCAATGGCATTTATTACAGTTACTATCGTCTAATAGCCTCCCCATTGTCTTTCTTTTAAAAATATTTGTCCCGATCAGAACAGCAAGAAATAAAATAACGCGATAAAAAAGAAGGGACAATTCTTTAAGCTAATGAATTAAAGAGTGAATCGACAATCTCATAAGAATGATCTATTTTTATCTTATTTTTTAACAGAAAAGAGCAGCAGGTAATAAGTTAGTTAAGTTACGTTAGTTTGCCTTACTTTTGGATGTTTACATCATTATATAAAATTGTTTCCCATATGTGCTGAATCATAATTACAGTCATCTTCAACATCATTGCCAGTGTCTTTATTTTCATAAATATCTCCCAACACATAATAAACTATACCCTGCATGAATATGTACCACCGCCGATGAAGACGTGGAGTTTTCCCGGTTGCAAAATAATTCTAATCGATCAAACAGTTAACAATCGAAAAACTTTACAAACAAACACTCGAATTCCGCATAAAGTCATGCTTCGTCGATACTCCAGAAAATTAATTCATATAAAAATTCATGAGAAATTGGATTTATCAATAAGCAACTAACTCATATAGAATATCAACCTCTTTCTTACATCTACCTTGGCTATGGCAGATACGAGATACAGCAGTTTCTAATAAGAAATCGAGGCCTAAATCTGCCCAAGAGAGAAAGCAATTTTTCCCCAACATTCCTTCAAAATCGTAAAATTATGCAATTAAATATTTTTAAAATTTTTACTAACTCTTACGTAACCGGGTTATGTTGCTAATATTTGCGTAGTAAACCAAATTCTTATTATCCTATTACACAAAATTGTTTATTGAGGCAATCTGTAAGAATTAAATAATGTTTTCAACTTACTTAAAGTTACCTAACCACTTTTCAGACAGTATCTTTTCACTTAACCAGCAAGCGACCTGCCTGTTAAAACCAGAGCTTCATTCCGCATACCTATTTTTTTACTTAATTCAATCCACTCTTTACCTTCCTCTCATTGTCTGCATAGAAAATAATCTCACAAAGGTGGGTTATATTACTTCAACAAGATCTTGGCAATATCGAATATCCTTTGCAAATATTATTAATCATAGGTCCGAAATGAATTTTTAGGTTTAAATTTTATTCGTCCTAGTTTCAGGCCTTGATGTCATTTTTTCTAGAAATTTATCCACCAACTCATAGTTCTCTTGAAAAATTCTTTTGGAAATTGTCTCCAAGCGCATATAGCATACTTGAGTCTTCTCAATTGCTTAGGGAAGGATCTCTATTTCTCTACATAATATCTCCGGCATTAAAGAAGGTTCGTCTTTTTTTAACCTACGTTAAGAAATGAGAGAAATTCAATTAATCAAATTTATTCTACAAATTTTTCTTCAACCGTTTCAGATAAGTTTCCACCCAAACAAAATTTCATCGATGACTCTTATTTAAAACTAGAGATTTTAGAGCAGAAAAGTGCCGTTCTTTCTTTGAGGGCTTTCCATTCACGGGCGACTCTACATCTAACTATGTCGATCGGTCCCCATTTTTTTTCGCTCTAATAATATTGTATGTATTCGGCCGATTTTAACGAAATTTGAAACCAATATGTTGTTTTAAATTTTCTTTCAAATGGGATAATTGACAAATTCGTTCCAAGGTTAGCTCAGGAATTATTCTGTTTTCATTATAACATCATAACAATTCGGCCCATTCTAACGAAATTTGAATTCCTTATTATGTTTTGCATTTTCTTTCAAATGATCTAATTGCCAAAATCATCCAAAAGGTAGCGTGGGATTTAGTTTTGCCAATAACATCATGACTATGCAGCCGGTTCTAACGAAATTTGAAACCCTCATGCTATTTTACATTCTGTTTCGAATAATATAACTGCCAAAGTCATCCCAAGTTTAGCCTGGGAATTATTTTAGGGGGGGGGGGGCAATAGCATCCTAACTATTTGGCTAATTCTAACGAAATTTGAACCTCGCATGTTGTTTTACATTATCTTTCGAATGATATAATTGCTAAGGTCCTTCAAAGGTTAGTCCAGGAATTATTGAAAGTTTTGAAGGTCGTAAGGTAATAAATCAGAATAAGTAAGAGCACACGACCTTTTATACCTAAGAATCTGTCATTCCAATTCTTCTTACAAAATATTGGCTTCGTTGGTCATACATAAAAGGTATCTTCTCTAATTTTAATTCCTCTAGGGGGGGGAAAGGGGGAAGTAGAGGGAGTCTTCATGTTTGCTGTCCCTTTCTTACTATATCATGCTAGCTATACTACCTAGAAGGACAAAGATAAGCCTGACCTCCACCAGGCAACTAGCATCTCTTTGCAACCCTCTTACTTCCTTCAGCCTTCAGCATCTATTCATTCTTTACTATCACATTATCACACGGGACTATTACATAACATACATAATGCATTCACTATTACACCACAAGTTAAACTCCAATTAGCCAACACACATTAAACACACCTATCACAAATATAATACAAGCACGCACAGCCTGTATACTCAGTCTTCAGTTCTCATGAAGACGCAGAGTAATTTAGTACAGACGCACTCACTAAACCTGTACACCACACTAGACTACCAGACGAACAGACAAAGAAACATCAAATACGAATACTAAAGACAGAGGGTTTATGGTTGGCTTTCCCGGCCAAAGACATACTCACCCATCTCAGGCAGGTGTACGTGAAGAAGTCATTCATCACAATATCAGATTTACAAACCAAGAATATGCGGCTAGACCAAGGCATTAAGGTCTACGGTACTTTCACATCTCCTCACAACATAGAGGCATAACTTAACATCAAACCTCAACAGTCCCAGTGTTGTTACAAAATGGACATGAGACACTAAAGTGCCAAATAGACCTTGTCTGATGATGATGCAGCAATATAGGGCATCATTACACCAGCTGCATAGCCACTACACCATATTGCCTCAACTGTGGCGACGCCCCCGTCGCCATCAACCTAAAATGCCCGTATCTATCGAAGGTGCTCGCATACGCTGTTTCAGCAATACGACGTCCACATCAGATCACCAACATACCTATCCACTCCACATCTGCTCCCGCACCCCTCCCCTTACAAAAACATATGCCGCTATTGCTGGTACAACGGGGACTAGACTAACCCTCATACCATCCCCCACATCCCCCGCCACAGCTGCAAACATGACACCAACCCATGCACTCACCCCAACTCACATACATGAACAAACCCATAACACCTGCGCCAAGGCACACTTGGCCTCCTTGCTTTCCACGGTGGCAACGGACATGTGCGAGAAAGAAACTCGCCTACTCGCCAACGTCTTCAACGAGCTTTACCCCTTGCGCGGACTCGAGCAAATAACCTTCTCTTAGAAGGTGTTCACCCTAATACACGAATATTAAAACAGGAAACCGGACCTCAGCCCTACACCGGTGAGCACGTAAAACACTCCACTCCAGACCCGACATACACACAGCTCCTCACATGCCCCGAACTCACATCCAAACCCCTTTGCGTCTGTTCTGCACCATCTCCTCCCAATATTGTCTTCACTCCCCCTATGCTCCACATTATTCCTTGGCATATCCTCCACTACCTCCACTCCTCCACATGCTTTCCCTACCGTCGCTTCTTTCCCATTGCACTAGTCCTACTCCTCCCTCCTCTGCACCAAAACCTTCTTCTACCTCTGCTTCCAAGCCCCTTTTACTAATTCTACTCCACCCCCCTTTTCTACACTAAACCTTTTAACTCCGCTTCCAAACTTCCACCCACTCTCTCAGCCCCCCAACCTTTACCCCTCGTCTTTTCCTCTTCGACTGTCTACACCACCGCATCCACATCCTCCACTCACTCCCTCACCTTGTTCACTATCCCCGACATCCGTCTCACTGTCTACAACACTTCACAAATAAATAGCTAATAAATAACAGCCATATATTTATGTATTCCAACACTTTACACCCTTCCAACAACAGATTCTGCATTTCAGGTTACCAAATATATCAATCACCACAGGCCCTGCACCTAGGCTCAGCAATCCTAGCTAAGCGCTAAATACACCACTCCCTCATAAGCACGCTAAACGAGTCCTTCCTACCCTGCAAAATAGAAACAAGTTCCGGCACCATCATTGTAGCCTTCACTACAGACTCCCTTTCGAACAAATAAACATAGATTTCCCAATCCAGGACCTTTCCACCAAAACTTACATCCATTATTGGTGAAAGACCTGAACGTTCACTATCTCACAGTACATTCAAGCACCACCAGCGATGTAGGAGGATATTTGTCTTATGCCTTGCAGTGTTATCGCTGCGAGCACATCAGCTCAGGCTTCCTCACATTTTTTGTCTTCACGAGAGGGAAACGTCTCCTGACATGATCTTACGTAATTACCATGCATTACGCTTTCACGCCCACATTGCCCCAGACCCCCATATACTATCCGACTACATACTAATATGCGTGATCATTTCATCATTGCCTATACTCATACCTACCTCCCCCCCCCCCGTCTTTGACTACAAAAACACGAATTAGGTGGAATTCATTAGAGCCTTAAAAGAAAACACACCTCACAACATCAATCTACAGGACACGAACCCCAGCCACCTAGACGCTCACTGATCCTTACTAATGGACACAATAAAAACCGCTTGAGACAGATACAGACAACAAAAACACATCCACTTCAATCAAACAATTCACGTACTCTATAAACAGACAAGCCCTCATTGCACTCTACAAGAACCACTACACCAGAGGCCCAAGACCAAGGAACATCAGTCTCCTACGTATCTACATCCTACAATACATGCAGCTAGACCGGAATCGCTAGTGACACGAGTTTTTCCGCTTTGCTGATAACGCTCGCTGCACTGATCCTGCCTTCCTCTGGCTTCGCGTGCGGAGTATGCTTGGTTCGGATCCATCAATTCTATCATTCTCAAAACTAATAACCAAAGTCTCACTAACCCTAATGACATCCTCGATGCATTTCAGTCCTACTGAGATACGATGCACACACAAGCCACCCAAACCACACGCAAGAGAGCTCTTCCAAGAAGTTCCGGAATAGTGCCGACTCCACACCGATGAGCTTCGGCCAGCCCCTCTCAAACATATGGAGGTGCTTGACAACACTAACATATTAACTGGACCTATCACCATCGAAGAAACAAAACACTACATAAAATCAACCACAAAACGCGCCCCCGGCCCTTTCGGTCTCCAAGCTACTTAAATACACCACTTCTACGAAAGAATTTACTCCAAACTAACACACATATACAATGCCACGCTCGCCTCTGTGCACTTCCTACAAACAATTAAAACATCTTGTGACATACTCGACAAAAATTAAAGACCCGATACAACCCAACAATTACAGGCCTATTGCTCGATTAGAGCATCTAGGCAAGATACTTGAACGAATGGTCAACACCCAACTGCAGAAATTCCTTGGGGAAAGAGAGGGGGTCTCCACTTGCCAATATAGCTTCAGGAGAACTCGGTCTACCAAGGCGGTTGTTGACAATCGTTCGTAATTTCATACAAAAGCACAACACGCACGACAAAAGGCACTCCCCATCAGTAAGAAAGTGGCCTTCGACAATGTATGGCCCGAGGGACTCGGTTGAAAACTATCAAACAACACGGAACTCCCTGTCGGCACTAGAAGGCTTCTCTTCCATTAATTCAGGGATTGGATATGCCACATTAAATACGAGGGCGCTTCAAAGAGTTCGTGGAAAAAGGACAGTTGGAAGAAACTGTCTAAGTTATGATGTATATTTTTCAACATATGCTCCATTTAAGTCAATACACTTCTGAAAACGTTAATACCAGCCTTTAATTCCATCTGTGTAAAACTGAGAGTCATGCGAATCGAGCCATGTTTAAGCAGCTCCTTTTGCATCTTCAACTGATAGAAAATGAGTATCGTTCAATGATTTTTTTTAGATTTGGAAACAAAAAGAAGTCGAATGAGGGTAAATCGAGGCTATAAGTTGGACGTCAGATGATTTCCCTTCGAAATTCGCGTAGCCCAGGTCTTGTCTGCCAAGCGCCGTGAGTGGGTGCATTGTCGTGGTGAAAGAGGACGCACCGATGCAGCTTCCCAGGGAGTTTTTCTGGGATTTTCTTAGACAGTTTTCTCAAAATTCCTTCATAATAATCAGATGTAATTGTTTTCTTGTTTTCCAGGAGACAACCAGTAAAATCCCCTCTGCACTCCAGAAGACAGTGGCCATAACTTTTCTTTTTGAATGCTCAGATTTTGCCTAGACTGGCCCACTTCCACCCCTGAGCAGCCACTCTTTCGATTGCATTTTGTCCTTGTGATCGTATTATTAGAGCCATATTGTGTCCCCGGGCACAATTTTCTGCATAAAAGCTTCAGAGTCCACATCCCACTTGTTCAAAATTTCCATTGAACGATCTGTCCTTGTTCACTGCTCATCTGGGCGCAACAGTCTAGGAACCTATCGAGCGGAAAGCTTGCTCAGCCTTAAACTCTCCACCAGAAATGCGTGTGCATAACCCACAGAGATGTTATAGGTTGGTGATTTCTCTGGGGCATAGTCACTAGAAACCTGTTTCAGAGAGTCAATGATTGGGCTGTTTTCCCACCCGAGCTTTGCCATGAATTTTATGTTTGTCCTGGCCTCAATTTTGTAGGAAGCCATTTTACTTGAACGAGTGCTGACATGCAACTGGCGGCGCTGCATGGCACATGTATTTAAGGGTTCATGTTAAAAGACATTATAGCATGTTAGTCCAAGAACGTTCAGGTGCATTGACATCACAATCCTTTCATATGACTTTTAGCTATGTACTTTTTCCACCAACCTTTTGAAGCCCTTGGTACAATAATACAAAATCATGTCCATTCACACCATATTCCTACGTACCCCATGGCAGCGTATTGGCACCGATAGTTTACATCATATACACTAACCATTACCCCCGCCCACATTAAGCCTAGAAAACACACATAAACACTGACTTACGCCGGCGACGAGACTATACTCCTCTGCGGCAGTGGACAAGACATAATCGCACACCATGCGCAAACTATAGTAAACATTAAGACAGAATAGGAGGGCGAGTGGCTCATAGCTACGAACCATAAGTAGACAAGAATGAGACTATATGGTGCACGCAATTTCTACATGCAAAACATAAACACACACAGACGGGACCTTAATCATCCGAACCCCACCTGGCTGACATAATCTCCAAAAAGCAAAATCTTAGAGGTACCATTTGATAAGTTCCTAAGATTTCTCACATACAACCATTAACCAGACAAGTGCTAAAACATAAACAGGAAGCTGCACAGGTTTTACCCTGCCAGCAAAAAACTCCAACTTCCCCTATAAAAATCATTTGCCAAACCGATCCTTAAATACGCCCCTAACACACAAGCAGCTGCGTGTCACACAACACGAAGGGATACACAGCTATCGCTAGTCACATATTCAAGTTAACCACACTATAACAGGCTAACACCACTAAACAGCTAAGTCTACACGTGTTTAAGGAAACAATTTGGGAAATTCGAAAGACACCCCATATACACGCGCATACACAAAATACTTAACGGTAAGAAGTGACAAAGGTTTCCCGCAGCACGAGACTACCTAGAACCAACACGTATGGTCTTTTGCAGTCTCCTTCTTTTCTTATGTTCTTATGTTCTTATAACAGCGACGCAAATGACGCGTTTCCGTAAATGCTTGTCTCCCTTCCGCCAACCCTCCCTCCTGCTTCTCTAGGCATATCTTACAAGCATAAACACAAGTGAAACAACACCTCGTATCGGTGTACAGCCATCTACTCTTTTAACGCTATCACCCCTCTTAAGTTTTATGCAAACCGTTTCCTCTCCCACTGCATGGTAGTCTGTGGCCTCCACAATGATCCCGATCTATTCTTTCTATAATGACTCAAGAGTAAATGGAAAAGGCATTTATTTTTTTCAGACGTTTTATTCCTCACATCGGAACATCTTCAATGATTATATTAAAGTCAAAGCAACTATTAAGTAAGCACATTAAAAAAACAAACATGAATAATAAAAACACTAAAAACAAACAAGCTTAGGGCGCATCAAATAAATCTAAAAAAGCGAGAATAAAGTTAAAATATAATAAAGTATACAATTAAAAAGAACCTAATACGCGAATGATGACAAAATAATATACACATTACCTTATGCAGATAGTCTTTCCTTGGTAAGAATGAAAAAGTGAACGACCTAGGAGCACGAAATTATTTTGCTGGTTGTAGAGTTATGAGATACGTAGGGGAAAGAAGGAATCCACCTTAGAGTGTTGGGTTGCTTTTTTTTATAAAGAGTGACTCTAATATTTTCAATAAATGAACTAAAGAATCTCCGGAGAGAATGAAAAATAGTTCCGATGAAATAAGGTGGCTAGTATTTTCTGCATCATTTCGTATACTGGAGAATTCGGGTGTAGTTAAGGGTTTTTGAGTTCTATGGGATAATCCAAGACGTTTATTGACCATATGTTTAAGATATAGGCCAGTATAGCATAGGTAGCATGCATTGCAGCCTGCACACTTGAATTTACATACAAAAGAGGATCTCAACATCGGATCAATACGATCTTTATAGTTGAAGAAAGAACCCAAAGAATATATATCAAGTTAAACTGGCATTGCGGTAGAAAGCTTTGCAAAATTTTCTTAAGGGTGCCTTCCAAAGAAGAAGTGGGGGAACTAATAAATTGAAGCTTAAGAAAAATACGATGTTTTTAAACAGTGGTATATATAAGGTCAGGCAGATTTAATTGATTTAAAAATCTTTTGTATATTTATCAAATAGGTGTATAGGAAACATGTTAAATGAAATTTATGTTATCAGAAAACTCGATTCTTTGTGAAAATCCGTCCAACCTGAGCAAATTCTCAAGGCTCGAAATATTTTTTTCTTTATACTTTTTATTTTAATTATATGTTCCGTGGAACTTAAATAATTAGTCCCTTTTTTGTGGTCATGCGTTTTATATAGAGGGAATGCTTTAATTTTCCCTTCTTCCTGTTTACAGTTAAATCGAGAAAATTGATTTCTTTGTCTGTCTCAAAATCCGTTGAAACACTTATATTTGGGTGTTGCTTATTAAGGTAGTGTAGATAAATAGGTCTGCGTAGGTTTTATTACGAAAGAGAATAAAACAATCATCTGCAAATCGTTTATAAGCCAAATTGCTTCGTGATGACACAGAAATAAGTTTGCAAAGGTAGTTCCTAATGGAGATTCCATAGCCATTTCTTCAATTTGCTTATACGGTATATTTCTAAATATAAATATCGTATCTTCTACAACGAGTCTGAAAAATTGCAAAAACAATAACATTTAAAACATAAATTAGAGAGTTGCTGCTAGAGAGCTTATCACAAAGTATTTGGCATGTTTTTAAAACATGTACATTAGTAAAAGGTGATTCGACCTCAAAAGAGACCATCTAATAATTACTAGTGGGCAAACTCTAATTAAATCTACAAATTCTAAAGAATCCTTGAGGTTATAATCATTTCGTGGGGGGGTTCTAAGATCGATACCATAAATTTAGCGAGTTTATAACTGTGTGTTGATCGCAGATAAGATGGGACGGTACGAGATATTGGCCTTGTGTATCTTAATGAGATCATATAAGACTCCTGCTCTACAACTTGAGACATGCAGACTATCATAAAATTCCGTAAGAATGTTGGGGATTTTAGTTACCTAAGAAAATTATTCACCCTATCTTTTAGTTTAATAATATATATATATATATATATATATATATATATATATATATATATATATATATATATATATATATATATATATATATATATCTGTTTCAAGAGGTACAAACTTAGATTTATCCGAAAGAATTGCACATATTCAAGAGCGGTAATCGCATTTATTCATAATAACCACGCATTGACTTTTGTCAGGTTTGCTAATGATTATAGAATCCTCCCGTTTTAGTTTGTGTAAAACCTTTAAATCATTCAAATAAAATAACGGAGAGAATAACTTTCTGCTGTTAAACTTATAAAAGTATTTATTAGACAAATATTATTTAATTTCCTCTTAACACCTATCTTTAAGAGACGAAATGCACTCTAAATTTTCCAGAGTGAAGAAATGTTTCGAAATACATAAAATATGTATAGAAATTCAATTGAAAAACTTGAAGTTTGAAATTGAGGCCCGAAGAATTCTAGTGGAAAAGTTAGGAATCTTTTCATCTGGAGTATACAAAGAACTAGCCGTGTTAAGACCGATCCCTTCCAACTTTAGATCTTGACGTTCTAAGTTGGGACAATGGAATTTCAAAATGGTTCGGTCAATGTGACACAAGAACACAAAATCCAATATTGATCGGCGCAAGCAAAAAGTTTGTTTGGATTTCTGAAGTAAATTCTTTAAACGAGTAACGAATCTTGGCTTGTATCGAATTTCTTCTAAGAGAAATTTAACGGTGCAAGATTTGTACAACTCCGTATTATAAAATGACTTCTTAAACACTTTAAAAGAAATGATCTTGTGACAACGGTACAACCTTTACAAATGGATAAATATCTTAAGTCCAACCTTGCTTTATCAAACTTCTTTGAAATAGTTTCAAGTTGTCTGAATTGGCGCAGCGTGTCTTCAGCGTAGCGGGATCGATGAATTGTAGTAATTTGTTGGATTACGGAAACTTTAATCTCAGGAAGAAAATGAAGATCCATGATTAGATGGAAAAGGACATTGATTTCTGTCAGAAGTTTCGTTCCACACATCAGAACATTTTAAATTTAAAGAGGTACATTAAAAAAAAAATGAATTATAAAAACACTAGAAACAAACAAGCATATGGCATATCAAATAAAGCCGAAGAATCTAGAATAAAGTTAGAATATGACAAAATTTCCAATTAAAAAGAACCGAATACGTGAATGATGCAAAAAAAATATACATACGAGTATTACCTTCTCCAGATAGTCGTTCTTTGCCAAGAATGAAGAAGTAAACGACAAATGAGCATGAAATTAACTTGGTAGCTTGTAGAATTATGAGATGGGTAGAGGAAAGGAGGAATCAGTCTCTTTGAGTGTTGGTTGTTTGTTTTAAAATCGAGCGACCCTAATAAGGAGCCCCAGAGACAATGCAAAATGGTACCGAAGAAATAAGCTGGCCAGTATTTCCTGCATAATTTTCGTATGAGTTCAATGGGATAATCAATATATATATATATATATATATATATATATATATATATATATATATATATATATATTTGATGAGGCCTAAGCTTGTTTGTTTTTAGTGTTTTATTATGGATGTTTGTTTTTTTAATGTATCTCTCTAAATTGAATAGTTTCTTTGACTTTAATAGAATCACTGAAGATGTTCTGATGTGTGGAAGGAAACATTTGAAAGAAATAAATATCCTTTTTACTTAATATATAATTCACATTTTAAAACAACAAATTTACAGTTCTTGGTCACAATAAACCTGATTTTTCTAGGCTTGTTAAACGATTTGTTGAAGACACAATATTAATATTGAACAACAGCCTTTAGAAACAAAGGGATGGAATGTCAATGGGCTTACCTCTGGGTCCGTCGTTTGCAAATGCCTTCATGTGTAAACTAGAAAGGGACTGGATGTCTAATTGCCAACAACAGTTCAAACCTATACTCTATAATAGATACATCGATGATTTTTTCGTTATTTTTAATAATAAGAGTTATGCCTCCCAATTTTATAACTCAATAAATTCCCAGCATCTAAACATCGTATTTACATTGGAGCACGAAACTAACAACTCTCTTTCATTTTTGGACATCAAGATTACCCGGACAGATAACAAAATTTCCACTTCAGTATATAGGAAACCCACATCCACTCTGCTTGACAGAAATTATTTCTCATGTTCACCAAACCTCTTTAAAATATTATCAGTAAGCAGCAGAATAACTGTCCTTTTTAAATATGCTCTGATCGGAACTATTTTTATAATTAAATGTCTCATCTCATACAATTTTGTAAATTTAATTTATTCCCAGCATAATTACTCGACAAATTAATTAGAAGTTTCCTAACTGAGATACACGTTATTCATCTCCTTAAATTTAATGTACCAAAACAGAAAATGTATCACAAATTACTCTACAAACTCATCTTGTCCAAAATACTAATCTTAGACTTACAGCAATTATTATCTAAATTTTATCCACAAATCTGATTCTACTGTGTCCCAATAAATATTGTCTCTCTTAAAACCTACTTGTCTCAAAAGGAGAGACTACCCTTGCTACTTAGGTCCTCGCTTGTTTATCTATTTATGGGTGAAAGTTACCAAACTCGCTAGTTTCCAAACCTGTAGGTAAAACTGCGCTTCCATTGAAGATGAACATCTGTAAACATAAGGGGCTTCTCACTATACAGACAGACCCAATGACAAGCCAGAATTCTCTTCAATAAGAAATCATTTGGATTCCTTATATATACATATATTTCTCTCCAACTCCTCTCACAGAAGGTGGGGCATGGATAGGAGTGCGTGGTCAACGGCGCGGGGCAAGGACGCGGGGCAAGGGCGCTGTTTTAGATAGGGATAGAGGGATTATTCATACTGGTTCTGTGCCAGAGGTAAATGTGGGAACTTTAACCATCCCTGAATACACAATAGCTCTTTTCGAGAAGAGTCGAGAGGTCTCTATCGTCAAAAAGAGTACTTAAGCTAATGAGGGAATCTTACATGTCTTGGGAAGCTAGTGATGATGTGCCCCCTTCCAGGGACAACGCTCTGACCACGATGAAGGGAAATGCATAATGGTAGGGAACCTGCGGCATAGACCTCGTTGCCTTAACGATCGACAAATCGATAAGGAACTTGTGTCAGTATTAACTCGTGTTACCGAAATTTTTACTGTGGCCATCGAGGAAGTGTGGCGTTATACACACACTCGAGACTTCAAAGTTGTTTGTTTGTAATCCCCGAGTCTGAGATGCTCCAACGCGATCGAGAATATCCATAAGGCGACGGATTTTTTTATTCATGAGCAAAACTTTCTTAATGCACTCGAGTGCAACGTTAGAAGCGACCACGAAATTCTAGTGGTAGATATTAACCTAGGTAGTTCCTCATATTGGTTGGTGGTGGTGTAGAGGCCAAAATTTCAGTCTGAGGACTCAGATTTGAACCTGAATACTAAGGTGGTAGAGATGTTCTTTAGTCGCACGAACTTTACCATTCGTGAGTTCAACCGTTTAGGGGTGAATGTAAAGATACATTAAGAAACGAAAAAGGAAGTAACGCGTGTTCTGTGCTGACACTAACAATTTCACCCAGTGCGTCGCGGAGCCACCAAAAGGTGAGAAACTGCTAGAATTTGTGTTCACCATGGCGGACGACATGATCTGAGGACTGAAGGAGTGCGCGTAGGGTAGTATTTGGTCGGAAGTGATTACCGGACCATCACTTTTTTCGATAACGTCCTTGTAACATGAGCGGTTGCATCGCTACCTATGAACCCGATAACTGACGAGCTAACTTCAACGGCATTCAGAGCGTCAGAGTTTGGCTGTAAGCTGTACTTAAATTTATAGCCACGGCCTACGGGTTGATTTTCAAGGGCTGCTTCAAAGTACAGTTATTTAGGTTCGTTCAAGAATATATAGTAACCAAAAACCCTTCGTAACCAAAGTGGCTCAATTGCTAAATTGCTTCTGCTTACTCCTAGTACAAATCTAGCCCAGAGTAAGTAAAAAGACAGATAGTGGTAAATAAATTTCTCAGTACAGGAAGATGTGTAGGAAAGTTATAAAAAACTGAGGCTGCAAGCTAAACTAGATAAGGAACTTCGGGTCGCATCCCTCTGTAATCAAACCCCAAAGAATTTTTCCTGCATGTTAACAGGTACAAACCGGTTCGCCATCACATATTTCCCCTTAGAGACGAGATTTCCATGTTGAGGGAATCGGAATCGAAAATCACAAACGTGTTCAACGACTACTTGGCCTCTATGTTTAAGATGGAAGTAGACAGTCACGCTCTGAGACTGACAGTTAACTACGAGGAAGGTAACAACCTTTAAGAAAGAGATGAAGATAACAATGAAAGAGGCTTGCTCCCCTGAATTTTTTGTGAAGTCAGCGGTGACGTTGAGATACAACTTACTGCGACCTTTATTGATTCGCTTGACACGAGACAGTTGGAAGAAAAGTCGAGGTTGCCGTACGTGACACCGATTCTTTAAAATTGTAGATCTCTCAAACCCGGGTAATTACCGGCTAATTAGTCTGATGTCAATATTGGGCAAACAGCTAAAATGCATAATCACTGGTCACAGAGTTAGTCACCTATAATCTCACAACCTGATCCTAATCCTTTAGCATGAGTTTCCCATAAAACGATTGGGTCCCACAAATCTAGTTGAATTCTTCCCTATTATTAAGTAAGTACAATATAGTTCAGGTGTGAATATCTTATACCTAGACTTTCAATAAACCTTCGATAAGGTGCCCCAATGGCAGGTTAATAGCAAAGTCCGAGCTGTGGGCATAACCAGGAAGATATCTAACTGGATTAAGTAGAAGATGACGCACTGTTAGCAGAATGTGAAACTCAGAGGGTCAACCTCAGGGTTGACCCTAGTGAGTAACGAGGAGCCCTTGGACTCCGTCCTCAGTCCACGGCTGTTCTACTACTGCATTAACGATATAGAAAAAGAACTGATGTGCACAGTGGCAAAGTTCCAGTCTAAGTCAAATTAGGCGGCAGAGTAAGTTCGTACGCAGATGTAGAAAGATTTATAGACAGCCTTCGCAGCTGCGTGAAGTGATCCGAGATATGGCAGATGCCATTCAACCTATAAAAGTGCAAGGTGGTGCACATAGGTCACGCTAATCCTCAAAAAGTTTACTATTAGTTAGGTAGTCCTTTGGAGAAGACCGAACTGGAGAAACATTTAGACATGCAAATCAGCATGTTTCTAGACAGTATTCAGGGGTAATATATATGCGTACATTAGGAGACAATTTTGTTTTAAAAGCAAGGAGATTGTGCTATCCCTATACAACTATCCTCTCCGGCTGCAAGTTGAGTACGCCGAACAATTCTGTTTGCCATCGCTGCGCAAAGATATTGAACGTCTAGAAAAGGTTAAGGCCAGGGCCATCAAACTGATCCTGTCACTTAGATACAAAAGATTCGATGGCACCTACAAAATTATGGCTGTTCTTCCGAGAGACGCGCTTTATATGTGACCAGCTCAATGAAACAAAATATTATATAGGGAATAGATAACCTGGACTACAGAAAGTTTTTTACGTTGAACATGAATCTAACTTGCAACCACGGTTACAAGTTAGATTTGACCAAATTTAGGACAGATGCAGCCACCTTCCAGCGGTGTTGGTGAACAGTTCAACACTTGAACAAGTCGAGTGTAGGCTGGATAGATTACTGCACAAGTTAGAATAGACATTCGAAAACTCAGAAATATTACAGCTATTCTGTCATAATTCATAGATATGCTCTTTTTCATCATGCCTAGGTTGTTCTTCAATTTCGACTTTGCAATATAATGCGGGGAGAAGTGGGCAGGAAGAGCCTTCAATTTTCTATAATACTTTCCCTCATACTTATTGTTTGGTTTTCAAATAAAGTGCCTCATCGTTATGGGTCGCAAGAACTTATGAGGTGCTGCTCTTCATAATAACTCCTTGTAACTCTATGATTTGAAATTTATCAACTGTCCCTATTGCTACTTACAATATTAAATTAATTTACTACCGAAAGAATCCCATTGAATATTCCGCTAAACATATACTGAGTAAATATTTAACCAAAATATACTTTGAATACAAAAACATAAATAGATCCCCGCAAATTACATTTAATTTTACTCCTCAAGTTTTGAGTTTAAGTAAACTGTAAATAGTTATTTTATATTCCAATGTCTGACAAACATCCAATAAAAAGAAAAAGAAATAAGCCATAGAAATCCTTGAAGAAGAGCTGCCAAACAAGAGCACCAAAATTAATCAATAAATAATCACAATTAGGGAAATAGTTAATAGCCAATATCTTTCAAAAGCAGGTTTGAATTTACTTTTATCCCATAAACTTTGAGATGGGATGAAGAAATCCTAGAACAAAAACATTGTGCATTTCGGTGCCGAAACAAGGCCAAACTCTACGGTTACAAGTTGGCGTCAGAACAAAGCACAACATGGCGAGATGATGCGCTCTGTTTCATGGACGAAATGAACATTCGCAAGAAAAATGATTTTGAATAAATTTTTATATATTATTTTATACGCTTCAAAGCTGGCACAATTAAACGGCGATTTGTCTGATTCGGCTCAAATTACACTTTAGAATAAACAAATGACGCAGAAATGTCATTTTGGTTGTGGATTTGTCTGTTCAAAAATGTTCAAAAATACAAAGATGACGCAAATGCAATAAATATTATAAGCGAGCAGGATAAATTTTCGGCTAATCGTAAAGTGATGCATGGTCTAAAGACTGCGTGCCAATACAAAAGATTGAGGGTTAAGCAAAGCGTTCTTTTCAAAATATATATTATAGTTTACATTCTGTGCTCTCGAGGGAACGGAATAAAAACATCCAGTCAACTCAACCCGGCGGTCGACGTGAGTGTAGATTCTTGACTTTCCTTAAAGACCACACAAGCCAACCTCACAAAATGCAGCCAACCTTTTCTAAATAATGAACCAAATATGCAGGAGCATATTTTCTACAATATCCCACTCTGAATATTTTGATAGATGCCTTATAACCCCACATAACTTTTTAAATTCATAATCTTATTAATTGAAAATTTATTAGACAATTTCAAGTGAAATTCTATTTTTAATTTTGATATAGGTTGTGCAATGATTCCTTTATTATATTGCCTCACAAAATTCGGGAATTAAGTATTTCATATTTATTAATAAGGACATTTTTTGTAAGTAACCCTTCTCCCTAACTTTTGCACCAGCCATTCTCCCAACTTTTCCATCTAGCGCTCGTTCTAATTGAGTCAGAGAGCAAAATATTTTTTTAATGCCATTTCACTGCATTGCAGAACTACAAATGCGAGAGAAAATGTCCGATTCGATATATCGAGATAAATCAAGAAATGCTAATGAAGAGAGAGTAGAGGACCTCACGCTATCAAATTTGATACGGCGTTAAACTTATGCGCGTAGATACCGTGTTCTGTTCTAACGAGATGGTACATAAAAATATTCAAAGCTTCTAGATAGTTAGTGTCTTTTTTGGTTCCACGCTAATTTAAAAGCCAGGGTCAGAGAGTACCATCCACACAGTTCGTCACACATACATGCACTCTATACACTAAGTGCAGTCTCTTTTTCACTACTCTTTTGGCACAAACAACCGCTGAGACGTTGTTAGACAAAGTTATCTTCTAAAAATTTTATACCATTAGTCATATCTCAACAAAATAGCAAAAGACAATGTAAAGGAAACACACTAGAAACACTAGAAGAAATAATGGAAAAGTGGAGAAGAATATCCATGGGTTAAAGAGAGAGTATAGTTAGCTGCATCTGAGAAATATCCAGATATGGGCTTAATGCTTTCTAGCTTAAGGTAGTTTATCGGTTCCGATGATGACGTTCTCTTTCTGACTCCCGTCCGTGTTTTTTTCCTGTGACTGTAGAGGCCCATCGTGATTTTTCTTTTTCCTTTAGAGCCCATCTGGCGACTGCCCACTTGGGCATAAGTCGCCGGAAATACGACAGCCTAGAACTAGATTACTTTAAAATAAATTATGAAAAAATAACAATGATAAATATTGGAAAAACTAAAAAAAAAAGCGAGCAATCTCCGGCATCGAGAAGAGGTCCCCCTCACTCCGGTGCAGGAGCGTGCACCCTGCAAAGAAAAAAACACACAAAAATAGAACCTACTTAAATAAAGGGAGGAAGCCCGGCCTCCCCCCCAAAGTCAACAAGTCCATAAGTCAATGTGTACGAACTCGTCCCAAGTACAAGGGACAGGTGGTAGCGACCCCGCACATCCCGTTCCCGGGACAGGTAACGTACGCGAAGATCACCCAGACTGGGACATTCGACAAAAATGTGCCGAACAGTCTGGGGGATGACGCAGTCGTCACAATAGGGCGCAGGCGAGCGCTCCATCAGATAGCGATGCGTCACACGAATGTGCCCGATACAGAGACGACAGAAAGCGACCTGAAGCCGTCGCGACATTGGGGGATAGGTCCATGGCAACAGTCGCGGCGAGGCCAATCGTGAATAAACATCGTCTGCCACAGGTAGGACATTGGAAGTTTAGGAGAGGTTGAGGTTGTAGCTCTGGCTATCATGCATGCCGGCAAGCACGCTTCTTGTGTTGATGATCTCGTCGGTTGTCTTCAAGACAGTAGGGTACCACAACGTCCTGGCGCTAGGCAGTGTAACCCAATTACTTACCCTCCTCTTTCTTCCCTCAACCCGCTGGCCGCCAGACGCCTCCTCAAACCTTGAGAAGTAGAAATCAGCAGATTTCTGTGTCAGCGAGCATAAAAATACGAAGGGGAAGAGACCAGGTGCAATAACAATGTTCAAACAGGCACTATTTCTCCTAAGATTTGGGATCTAATTTCGCGTCATAGACGAAATTATAGGAGCTGCGACCAAAAGTCAGAAGATGCCTTTAGATCTAAGTGAAAGAGGCTCGGAGAAGCCTCGTTAAAGAAGAGAGGTAATAAATAAACTCTCATTCCCCCCTCGTCCCCTACCACCAGTGGGTTGGTGAAATATATAGGCTGATCAAAGAAAGAAACAGAGAAGTTCATTCTTAGCCAGTTCCTGGTGGTCAAACCGAAATATTAGCCCCTTTTGTATTGAGGATCCCCCTCAGACATCTCTCGTCAGAGAACCTCCCTATCTCGGTTTACAACAAAAACCAGAGATAGTCCTCGCCATTGAGGAATACCTAAAGTGAATGAACTCCCCCCCCCTCCCCCACTCATCCTCCCCCAGTCGTCAAAAGATTCACTTTTTGCTCATCGCTCGTAAGTGCGAACCATCTCAAGATTAACCCGACGATTGAAAAAGCATATCTTCACTGTCCCGTTGTTTAAATCATCTGACTAAGACAACGTGCTTAACGTCATCTGTTGCCCTTACCGAAATCACCTGTTGCTTCAAGCCCATCTCATCGCCAGTCAAACGGCTGGGCGTCTGTAAACACACCCACGTACGGTGTGATGAAGACGAAGACGGTTATGTAGTCTCATGAATTCTTCTCTGTTGAGCTGGGATCTAAACCTGAATAGGTTGATAAGAGAATTAATTTCCTGTCGGTTTCTTACCTTGAAGACCGAAGCATGTATATTATCCCGAAGGATCTCGACGACGACCTCCCAGTGTACGCCTTGGAAAATCGTGTGGTCGGAAGTAAGCAGTTAAGTTGAGTTGATGAGGGTGCCGGCCGGTCTCCGGAGAGACCTAGGGGTTTCCGCGGCAGCCTGCACGGGCAATACCGGAAAAGCTGCGGGTAAAGTAGGGACCTCGGTGTAGGG
This sequence comes from Ceratothoa steindachneri, assembly GCA_963969495.1. Taxonomy (NCBI): domain Eukaryota; kingdom Metazoa; phylum Arthropoda; class Malacostraca; order Isopoda; family Cymothoidae; genus Ceratothoa; species Ceratothoa steindachneri. The sequence goes on from OZ018337.1 coordinate 71,369,249, forward strand.
CGGTGGCATGTCAGCAACGTGGGTTCTTGAAGTAGATCCGTCATTGCTGGTGCCGATGTCTAGTCCAGTTGCCTGCGAGAGACCCCTATCCAGGGACTGCGTTCTGGGCATTGGGTAGCGAGTGATCGATTCCGAGGTAAAAAATCCCTCGGATTCTTGCGTTTCTTGAGCGTGCTCAATATTAGGGGGAAAAATCCTGCTTCGTGTTTGGCGGCTTATCCCAGGTAAACCACAAGGCTGCCTGAAGAAAATCTGGAAGGAAATGATTGTAATTGAGTTGCTCTCTAGAATTTGGGACGTGGTGAAAGTGATGTAAAAGCTTACTTAAATGTCGATTTAGTAAAGACTGGTGGAGCCGTCTGTCTAAAATCGAAAAGAAGAAATTTGAATCGATAACTGGGATTGACATCAGATTATTTGCAATTAATAGGATCCTATTCTTGCATAAAGTGCATTATGTTCAATAACTGATGGATTTATTCTTTACAATTACTGAGGCATTAAGGTAACAGAGTACAAACGAAAAAATAAAAAAACACGATTTAAATCATCTAGGTCGCTGTAAAAATAACCAACTTTATTCCATTGAAGATCGCCTCTTTTTTGGATTTATAATAATGTATTTACCAGTCGAGGCTGAGACTATAGAAATCGAACCAGTTGCGAGCACAGGTAGTGTTTCTAGATAAGCAAATGTTACCTAACTGGAAATATTTGAATCATCACTGAATGCTCTTAAACAAACCTTCTCCATACAAAGGCATTCCTGGTAGGCACTACTACAAACTATGTTCTCTGCAAAACTAGTGCTCATTACCTTAACTTCGATGACACGTTTTCCACCAGGGAGTTAAATATTTAGGTGTCACGTTCCATGGTCAGTTATCTCTCATGACCCAAGTTGCTCTCGTTTGCAAACCTTCTCTTTGCTTCGTTCTTCATCGCAGCCGCAGCAGCGTTCACACGTTGAGGAAAAGATCTTTGAGCATGGCATTTATGGCTTAGCAACCTCCCGTAGGAAAATACGCTACAAGTTTAAAGACATTTAAACACACACGCGTATTTAAAACGACCGAGAAAATGTTTATTTCAAGATCTAACTTGTAAACTTAAAAGTCGACCATTTGAGCATTGGCATTTCCTCTCTTTTCCCCCAAATATAGTTTAGACTGAATCTCTGACAAATAGAGCAAAGAGTTTGAACCACACCCTCTCGGATTTTTAGAAAAGAATTAGAGTATGGACTGAATTCAGTGACTCCTAAAGCCGTTTTTTACTACCTTAATTAGAAGCAAAGTTATGGACATCCAAATTTGGTAGTTTTGGCAGACCACAAAGTATAAAGACTCGTATATTCTAAAAGACCTTTGCCTACCATAAATTTCATCCATCCAAAATAAACAAAAGTTCCAAATTTATCTCATGGTTTTGCTGTTCATTACAAAAATAAAAACAACTTCATAAAACTGTGCTATCATTAGTTAGCCTTTGGCATTCATTGTGGGTGGAATTTCTTCGGCATCAGACATGGCAAGAATCCCGGTGTTGGTAGTGTAAGTGTGAATAAACGGGCTTCAACTGTGAAGAGTCTTTAGAGGGTCATTATACAAATCACCAATTATAACAGTTATAATTTTACTGAAATTCAATTATTTTACATTCTGTCTGATGCCAAAGCATTCAAAACATCACAGTCAACAGTCACTTCCTTTCATAACCTACTTTAACTAGAATACTGGAGAATATGTTCTTTGTACCATTGAAAAGTTACCGTAAATATGGTTTATTGAAGAAATCTCAGATGAAAACCTAAACTCAAATTAACCTTCTGCATCAGATTTCACAAAACAAATTCTCTTTTTCTCCCCTGAAAATACATGTCGGGGAATGAGGAAGAATATTTTGAGTGTATTGAGTGCCCAAAAGTTGATCGCAGAAGTCTCAAACACGTATTCATTCGACTCATAAGAAGCAGCAAAACAAAATTATAACATAATGTGATTCTACTGGTATAGTACAGCATAGATTATCTATAGTCTATGCTTCAATTTATAGTTGTTGTTGAAGTCTCTGCTGTTACATAGTCTATGCATTCGTTTTATCTCTGCTCTAAAATTTTAAAAGGAAATTCTTTAAAAAGTCTAACAAATTTCAATTATTTAACCTTGTATATTAAATGCACCGACTAAAATATACAAAAGAAATTATTCCCTTTAAGAAACAAAAAGTATAGTTCTTTTTAGAAAAAGATATTTGTTCCTTTTGACTTAATTTGAGTGGAACCGACTTTGAAAATTTTGATTGCCTTAACTTTTTTAATAATATTTCTATGGAAAATATGAACTTAATTAATTTTAAAAGATAAGAGAGCTCTTTTAAAGGACTTTTTATTTAACCTTCTAGGTAAATTAGGAGCTCTGAAATGAGTTTTTATAATTTGGGGAGGGGTGCTAAAACCCGCCAAATTCGGAGGTCGATAACTTGGATTCTGATTAGGATATTGGAAAAACGATTTCAGACTTGTTCCTTCTAACCAAAAATGTATTATCCATACACAAATTTAAAACAAAAACACTTATCGAGTGGCTCCATTTTTCTAAATTTTGCCTGATTTGTCAGAAAATCTGCTTCTAGTAGACTTATCCGTTATAACTTAACATTTAATATTATAAGATTATTTTGGATGCTCTCATGTAATAATTTAAGAACTCGACCCCTCTTATGCTTACGGGAAGGCCTTGCTGTCTGTGCTTTTTTTTTCTTTTTCACCGAGAGGGAAATTAATAAAATAGAAATCTTCTCCAAAAAGGCGCCTATTCATCAAGGACCAGAAAGGAGTTCGTCCACTTCGGCCTTTCTCTAATTTAATTCCAAGGATACCATATATGTATATGTAGATCTGCCATGTTAAGTCCTTCCCCGTGCGATGAAGAAACAAATAATCTCTCTAAAGACCAATTAGTCAAGCCCATTTGTCCCTTAAGGCAAAGGCATTTCTCTTATATTTGTGATGCTCGGTAAATAGAGAGTCAAATTTCTAGGAAATATGATTTAAGCCTCAGTAGGTAGATTTTCTTTCCGCATTGGCTTCTATCTGTTAAACAATATTGTTAGCCAACTAAATATATGGTTACCTCACTTTCGGGATCTTTATAGAATTATTAATGAACTCATTATAACCATTTCTAAAAATATATATTCCTTGATTCGTATCGAACATGTAGATGGCCTTTGTTCTTAACGGAATGGAATGAGGAAGTTGAATCTTTACCCGAGATGTGTATAGATAATTCTTAACAAAATCATTTGAAGAACGAAACCTTGAGAGCACTTTTTCAATTATAAAAGAGGACATAGATCTATTTATTAAATTAAGTACTTTGTTTCATGTTTCTCAAGACGGACTACCGAGGTATTTTCCGAGAGTGAGAAAAAGAGGGTCTTCTCGAAAGGAAAACGCAACGCCCTCTGTGAGGGAAAAAGCACGTAAGGGAAGAAATAACGTCGCTTTTAAACATTGCCTCTACGTGATGGGCCTCGTGTAGCTTACAAACAATTTTCGAAGCTCAAAAGCGTGAAAAGGTATGGAAGTGGGTTCATGGAATGTAGCTCTTATCAGGGCGAGTATTTGGACACGACAATAAGTCTCCTCCCCCCCCCCCCTCCCATTTCAGCCACGCTGGGAGCGGTTGAGACAATCGCCATCCAAGCCGCGTTCGACATCACTCAAATGATGTGAGATAGTCCTTCCCCCTATTCTATGGGGTAATCTCCCTCACTTCTGGTGTCCATATCTACCCGCGTAACGTGGAATGAGCAGATTGGTGCGAGAGACGCTCAGGAGTGCAGACTTTCTTGCTCCTCCTCGATTCGGGCTTGTCATACGCCGAAGGCAAGGAAACGTTGTGGGACCAAATCCAGCATTCCTTCAAGGATAAAACAAATATCCACCCCTAGAGTTAGTTAAGAACTCTTCTCCCGTAAGAATACCCGTCGAACTCCGCTCATCGACGCCATCTCCAAACAAGAACAAACTCTTAACCCAAAAGACTTCCGTGTAGATTCATCTTAGCGTAATATCCCCTTGATTACGCATCTCCGATCAAACAAACCGTTGACTTCTCGGAGAAACTCATCCTCCGTTTTCTTCAAAGGAATTTACACCGGAAAAATTCCTAACCTCCTTTCTCGAAGACTCTGCCTCCCCCCCTCCACCCCACCCCGCGTCATCTCCAAAGACTATTTCACTACAAACAAGTTGACCTTGGACGCCGTCGAAGTGACCCAACCATCATCTCACCGCTTCGCCGGAAACGACCATCGTCTTCCCCAACCCCTCCTTTTGTGTACAAGGTATCGTAACGAATATTTTAGCTTCACAAAATTTATTATTGCCGTCTACCGTTCCCCATTATCATTTGTGTAACTATGTGTCTTGATTAAATGTGTATTATTCTATCATATTAACTTTAATTATTAATATTTATTAAAGTCTATTTTTGCGTACTCTTTTGCTTTCTGACGCTCGCGCTCGTTATAGCCGTATAACAATAGCCTGTAACTAAGTGAGATTTAGAACTCACACCCATTACTAAGTTTTAAAGTAGCATCTTTTGGACTAGCCCTCCCTTACGAGGATGTGACCTTGTAACCGGACCTCGGCCTACCCAGACCATTTATAAAGGAAAACCCCGCGCACTCTGAATGAAATATAATAAATGTATGTAGGATATATACTTAGACATCTACAACGAATTCAACTCTTTGCTAGCCAACTACTTCTCCGATAGACACCTCTTTCTCAAGCAACTCCCCTTCTTTGTTATATACATTGGCTCCGCATTTATATAAAATCACCTTGATGGTATTTTTTTTCATTTGTGACCTTAAATAACGCAACTCCCTCCTACCTCTAATTCTTACTAGCTCTAAACGCCCCAAAATCAGGCGCTTGGGCTCTGTTCCTAAATTATTTTTCGTCGTATTTGGTGCTTGTAGAGGAATTACAACATAAAGCTTCCCGGAGGGCCAGGCGGACATATTCGTTAAAGTCCCCTCCACTGCAGAGAAAGCCATATAAGGAGAGTCGTGGGAACGTTAGCCGGTGAAATAACAGTCAAACGGCCTACCCTTTTTGATCTCTCCGTCGCACAGGTAGTCGGGAGCAATCCGCTGTGCCAATGTGACCACCAAGGCCATTTCGCAGCGCTCAAACGATCCAAGGACGCAAAACAATTGAGCAGCCATGTGCCCGCTCGATTGCTAGTCCCAAGGTACCCTCCTTAAATGGACCGTAAGGTCTCCTAGGGTATCTTCTTTCCTTGTTGTTACTCCTTGTTGTTAATAATCTACTAGATCAGGATGCCCGTGGTTAAATCGCCACAAAAAGCGGTGCCAGTCAAAAAGAACACCAAGGATGGTGACGGTTGGCGGTGCCTCTAATTAAGAAGCCGACTTGGGCACCGCGGTGCCACCTTCCCCTCACCCCTCGCTCTTCCCTCTGCGGCCTCGCCCCTTCCCCCTTAGATGGGGCGGTCGCAGGCTATAAATAAGCCCCATAAGGAGAGAGAAAAGATTATTCGGTGAGAGACGATAGAGGACCAGTTCAAGAAGATCGGTCCTTCGCCAATTTCGAAATAACTTAGAACGTTACGTTTCGTATCGGTGCCAGACTGAAGTATCCTGCACAAGCTTAGTAAGAAGCTTGTCTGGACCAACATTCCTAGAGCCAAACAGGAATTTCGCAAGTGAGATAATAGAAGAACCCGTCACCCTCGAGTGACTCTCAAATTGCGATCCTAATACCGAAGAGAGAAGAAGAAACCATACCCGAGGAAGATCCAATTTTTCCAGAACATTTAAAATCTCCTCGTATACCCAAAAATCCAGTGGGCAACCCCTCGAGGAAGACTAGAATACAAAGAGGCTTCAAGAGCATCCATAAGAGCACTCCTTAAGCCAGAGAGTACAACTCCTCCCTCCGCGTTTTTACGTAGAACCGAAGAATAAGACATCGGATTCCCCTACCCCCATCCCATCTCGTGGAAAATCTACAATTGGCCGCTCCAACACAACGAAGCGCAATTAAAGCCATCTAGTAACATCCGGCATCCCTGATCCTTTCCTTCATGTAGGTAAGAATGACTATTTATATTTGTATTGCTTTAGTATGAGTTTATTACGATACTCAAATTAACTGAAGTAGAGACAATTGTTAGTGAACCCCGTCATATTTACAGTTAGAAGAGTGAAACTTAAATTTGAGTTAAATGCTTATCTAAAAGGGTCACTATGAAATAACTAATCGGCCATTGGTTTGTTTACTTGGAGCCTATTTCGATTTGGACATGAATAGCTTCTGAAATAGGCCACGTTTCAAGTATGGTTATCTCCGTTAAACTTTCTGGGTGATCGTAAATATTTGATTTTTTGTAGTTAATTGATGAATTGAAAATATATTTTTATTTTTGGATAATTCTGGTGTTTCAATGGATCCTTTACGTGTTTAACGGGCTCTCCTTAAAACGGATTAAACGCTGTGAGACTCTCTGAATAATAAGGTAATTATAGAGTCCCCTCAGCCAATATAGAAGTATTGTTGTCCTTCATAAGTAATTAGAGTAAGACTGGTGCTCTACAGCAACAACATCAATACCACGACAGTGCTACGTAATTGATTGTGCTTTTTTCATATTTGCCAGAAGAATGACCGATGAGCTTCATGCTTTCCCTTCAGTCCCCCTTAGTTTTCTTTAAACGTCTTCTCTATACTTCTTCCGACTGATAGAGGGTAACTAGGTGAAGAGCAGCATCGCCTTAAAATCGCGATCAAAATTTCCATAACATTAATAATTGAATATACACAATTTGAATGAAATATCAAATAATTTTGATTCTAACCTCTTTTGAACATCTATAGCCAATCTGATATCTTATTTTCTATAATTTTATCGAATAATTGAATTACCTAGATGAGACAGAAAGTTGAAAGTTTTTAATCGTCGAATTTAATTACATTTTCAAAGGACATGGTCCAAGGACCCTTTGGCTTTGATCTCATTTTAGTTAAACATGTCTTTAACAATTCAATAATGATTTACGATTCGGGCTTGATAATACGATTTTCGTTTTCCTCGAAATAGCACAAGTATCTTGTCATTCAGCCCCGTTCATGCCTCACTAAATTATTGCCATGATTTCAAAACTTTAAATTCAGTTATGCAATTAATGAGTTATGTTTTCGACTTTGGCTTCCCAGACTAATGCAGACTAATCGATTCTAAAGGTAGCCATGGAAACTGACAGGTTATAATTTTTTCAATCTCTTTCATCTCTTCCCTAAAAGAAATTCGAGAAAATATGCATAATTGATATTGTTTTTTAATGAAGTATGAGTGAAATAATTTAAAATTCTGAATCAAGTCGCCATAATTGATTTGAGACCTATCGATTTCGAATATTCTAAAAATTATGTATGAGGAGATTTGCTTAGAAAATCATGCTAAATTATTCATTATTACAATAAGAGACGGCAAAATTTTAAATACAGTAATTTGCCACATTCTCACAACATCAATATATACTTCCCCATAGTTTGACATCGTTTTAATTACTCATGAACCTTGTAATTGGCGCATTTTACTTCATGAGTTTCACACTTAAGGATACTCTTTTTGAAATGGGGATTTCTCTCTCGCAATTTTAATTTCTTACCACTTCGTTCAAGGTAAGTGTCGTAGGGTGACCGTTTAGAGGAAAAGCAGAGAATCTGGGTAAAAATTCCAGTGCGAAGGTTAAGTAAACAAAGTCGAGTGCAGTTGGCCTAAATAATAAATTCTTAGAGGTTCTGGGAAGCTAATTGTAGAACAATATATATAACTTTACTATATACAAAGAAAATATTTATAGCACAAGTAAATAAATGAAAATAAATAAAATGAGACCCAGGATACCAAACGGGGGAGGTATACAAATGACTCGAGGGGTACGAGAGTCCGAAAGAGGATGCACTGTGATTACTTCCATAGAAAATGGGAGAATGCAATTATCGAGGAGACTCACGTAAAGACTAATTGACTTGAGGTTTGAATACGGCGAGTAAACTTGGCGCTGCAAAGTTCCACTTGAAAGATTCCTTTTTATTTACCCTCGCTGAGAAATGAGCGAAGGAGTACTCCGGCGAGAACGAAGTCGATAACCGAGTAATAGATTCCTGTCCTTGTCTATCGTCTGTCAGCGGGAACTCTAGCCTTAGTTGCCAGCAAGGCCAGGTAAAGATGACGCCTCGCGTTTGTAGCAGGAAGCCGTAGGAAGGTGAAGCTGGGTGTACGAGACTGTACGTGGCTGCTAACCAAGACGGGTCTGCCTGTATGCTACTGATTTCCCAAAGCTTTTCTCGAATTATTTATTCTCCATCTGCAGTAGCGGGTCGCTGGGGGCCTCCATACGGGAGACAAAGATCTCATTAGACTTGGCGCGCTAGGGTGGGAAAGGATAGTCTTGGCGGCTTTACAGCTTTGCGGAAAGACCCTTGGCGCCGTGGGTCTGGCGCCGATCAGACGGATCGACTGCGATGATTGAAACCCAAACGGATTACGCGGTCCCGCGATAATCTCGCGGGTGGCTCCGGCGGAGCTGTCTGGCCGTTCAGGTGTATCTTCTCAGGCGCCACAGGTAGACGTTGGGTTTTATGGGGGGGGAGTAAACCTTCTCTCTCTGACAGTAAGTATTCATTGTAATTTTATTTCATTATAATTATATGTAAATGTTATTAAAACAATTAAGAAATGAAAATATAAATTTATTTTAGTAAATAGGTACACTTTATTTGTTCGTTTAGTAGGAAATGAACCAACCTTCATTTGCGAAAACCTCCAATTAGGTCTAGTCATAATTTCTGCTGTCAAAATAAAAAACAATTAAACAACATCTAATTACAGTTTAATAAACAAACAACGCTATGTAAGATTATCATCAGTAAAGTACATATATTCGTGGGAGTTAATTTGGTAAAAGGGAACATTAAAACTCTCTCATTCTATTTAAAATATCCACCAAAATAAGATAGTGATTTAACTAAACATTATTGACCAAACACAAAAAGGTTGGCAATAAAATAAAAAGAAACAAATATTAATATTTTAGAAATATTTAAACGAGATGAAACCATGATTTTGAGTTACAAGGAGTTGCAAGAAAAGAAAGTAACCTAGAAGACCTTACGGTCCATTCAAAGAGGGTACCTTTGGACTAACAATCGAGCAGGCACATGGCTGCTCAATTATTTTGCCTCCCTAAACGGCCACTTTTCAAGACTATGTCTAGTCTTGACTTGAACTGGTCAACAGATTCACTGTTGACAACTTTCACTGGAAGTGCGTTCCACTTACCTCAGATACTGTAGGTGAAAAAATTTCCACACAGATTGCGGTTGTAACGCTTCAGTTCAAGTTTGAAGCCGTAATTGCGCGTTCTGTTCTCACTCAGTGTGAAAATATGCCGGTAGTCAACATTGTCGAACCCTCGAAGTATTTTGAAAACTTCCATGAGCTGACCACGCAGTCTACGGGTTCCAGTGAGAACAGATCTAATTCCCTTAGTCTATCCTCATAACTTTAAAGGCGGATAGAGGGAATCAGTTTGGTTGCCCTAGCTTGTACGCGTTCTAACCTTTCGATGTCCTTTCGAAACGAAGGACTTCAAAATTGTACCGCATACTCCAGGTGCGGCCGAACGAGGGAGTTGTCAGACAAAGTACTATCTCCTTGTTATGGTATCCAAACTGGCGCTTTATGTAGCCTAACATCCTTTGGGCTTTCTTCTCTGCCTTGATGCACTGTTTCAAGAGCTAGAGGTCGCTAGTGATAGTAACACCCAAGTCCTTCTCAGTGTCACTCGATTCAAGGGCAGTGCCCTTAAGGATGTACTGAGATTTGGGGTTTCGGTGGCCGATATGCATTACTTTGCATTTCCCCATGTTGAAAGGCATTTGCCACGTGTCCGACCCCTCCCCAATCCTTTGAAGGTCCTCTTGGAAGCGGGCAGTGTTCCCCTCCTTTGCTACATTGATACCAAGCTTGATGTTGTCGGCAAATTTGTAGATTTTGGCAACCATGTCTCCGTCCATGTCGTTGACATAGATATTAAACAGTAGTGGTCCCAGGACGGAACCTTGAGGGACACCGCTAGATACGGGCGCCCATTCAGAGGCCCGTCCATTCACCACTACTCGTTGCAGTCTGTCACTTAGCCAGCTCTCTATCCAACCTGCTACGTTGCCGTCTATGCCCTGTGCACGCACTTTCCGGAGAAGGCGGCGGTGTGGTACCTTATCAAAGGCCTTTTGGAAGTCAAGGTACACAATATCAACCGCTTTATCCCGATCATGCTCACTGAACACGAAGTGGAAGAATTCCACAAGGTTCATCAGGCATGACCGTTGCCTTTGGAAGCCGTGCTGGGAACTCCTCAGTAGCAGGTTTGACTCTAAATAAGACGTTATCTTGTCCACTATCATGCTTTCCATGAATTTACCGACTATCAAAGTCAAACTGATGGGTCGGTAGTTTGACGGATGGCTGGGGTCTCTTTTCTTGAAGATCGAGGTCACTTCCGCCTCACGCCAGTCTCTAGGAACGCATCCGGTCCGGATTGACATGTTAAAGATAGCGCACAGATGTCGTGATACTTCATCGCACACTTCCTTCAACATCTTGGATAGAAACCCGTCCGGTCGAGGGGACTTATTCGTCTTTAGGTCAGCGATCTTTTTATTTATTTCTCCTTCGGTGAAGTCCAGTACCTCCAGATTTTCCCCCAAGTAGGAATAAGTGGGCTGGGGGATGGGACCACACTCTTTAGTAAACATTGAAGAGAAGTAGTCATTGAGCAGGTTAGCATTTTCTGCAGCTGAGTGATTTAATGCACCCTCCTCGTCCACTAAGGGACCAATCCTACGATGGATTGGTTTACGGCTATTTACATAGCTGAAGAACTCCTTGGAATTCTCCTTGCAGAGTCTCGCCACTCGAAGTTCCTCAGACGGCTTAGCCGCCCTTATGCTGGATTTCACTCTTCTGGCTAGCCTCCGGTACTGTATTTAAAAAAAATAATAAAATTAAAGAATGTGATTAGTGGAATTCATCAAAAGTTGCGAGATAAATAAATAGTCGTCAAGGTGACGTCACTTAATCTGAATGACAGATAATCTCATTTTCCACGTAAAATAGACTATAAAGAGAAAGAAAGATTGAGACAGAAAGAGTCTGTGAGAGAGAAGGGAAGTAGAGAGAGAGTGTGTGTGTGTGAAAGTGAGAGAGAGAGAGGGGTAAGCACCTCCGAGTCACACTAAGCTCTTGTCCTTAAATGAAGTGTTAAACTGTTTATTAAACCACAAAAATAAATCGAGTATTTTTAAACTCACGATTGTTTTCAACCACGTAACTTTTCTCTACCTACGAAATGCGCATTTTGAGTATTGTGCCTAACAACCCCAAAGTCATGAAGAAGCATTATGACATCTTTCTCAGAATATCTTAATAATTTAAAGTTGAAATTTATTCTACATATATCGAGTGACCCAGCAAAAACATGACTATAATATTATCGCTACAGTTAAAAATTAATATATGTAGTCAGTAAAAAATGCGTTTGCTGATTCCTTACGACGAAAGATAATATCTGAAGTAATTAAAATCATTGTACCTATATTTTAAATAAATGATCCATATGTCCACCTTTCTGGTCAAATACAGCCCTTATTCGCGTTTTAGAGGAAGAAATACATTTCTGAAGTCAGATGTTCTTATGTTATCCCATGTAAGAATATTTTCTTAGTCGCGTGTGTCGTAGAATTGCTCATAGTCTGGCCCAATAATTATTCTATTCCTTGATCTGGACACACCGCTTTTGTTTAAGCCGATGGTATTGAGAACCTATGACTCAATCTACGATCATATATATATATATATATATATATATATATATATATATATATATATATATATATGTGCTTTAATTCCTACTGAACGTGCAAAAGCTGGTTAGCGGCTGGTTGTGCCGCGGCCAGGATTCTCACTATAAAAGTCCCACTTGTTCCTGGGGGGAGGTTTGTGATTGTTAAATTCTAAGAGTGCATAATACAAGTTGAATAAATTAGCCGAAGGCATTTTTAATTAAACTTTACTTTACACCAAAATAATAATTAGTAGCAATAGTTAAACGGGAATTTAGGGAAATAAGGATTAAATATTAAACACGGTTGAGTCCGGGTTGACAGCAATTATAAATAATAATATCAGGGAATAACTCACTTGAATCTCTTTAAAAACGGAGGGGAGGATAACACTGACGTTAAGCGTCTAGATTTATAAGGACTCAATGGGAGTATCAATCACTGTTAATTAAATAGGTAATTTAAGAATAGAGGGACACTGGGTTTACAGATTACCATTAAATGTGATGGATTGGAGAGACGACTACTCAGGTCCAGACGGGGTGGTTCGGGTGGCGTTAACACGAGTTCTAGGGGAGAGGGTGGATGAGACGACGGGTTTGGGGCTGCTGACTGCAGTTCCGGTTAGTTTACTCCTAACTGGATGTAACACTAACAAATAGTAACTTCCAGTAACTATTTGGATGTTCCTTTTTCTTTGTCAAGTTACGTTGAGCAACAGAGCGTATTCTTCTAGTCACAGACTCTGCGGGGCGGGATTTGCCTCAGGAACACTTTGAGACAGCGACCAAGTTAACTCAGCGGCGCGTTGGCAGTCGATACGTTTCAGCAACGACTCTCGTTCAACGTGAGGGTTACGCGAGTAGGTTTGGAACACTTCTCCTGAGGGAGGAACGGCGTTGTCATTTATACCGCGGACTGTGTGAAATCGAAAGAGAGATTCCATTTACGACAATTCGCTTATCGCAGTGCCTTCTAGACAATCTCTATGGTACCATAAAGAAGGCAAATAGAATTTAGGCTTCTCTGTGAGATAGGCCTTCTTTCGTCAGACTTCCTTTCGTCTGTTGGGGAAGTTCGGCACGGATAACGACTTAGGTCAAGGGAAAGGCGGAGGAGGGCGGTAGAATGTCGGGGTAGGATGGAGGGAGAGAGAGGAGACGAAGGTCAACTCAAACGACAAATTTCTTTCGTTCCCACGATTGTCTGGCGGCATGCGAGTATGTAAGTTCCATACCCTCACACGCCTACCTATTTCGAGGAACATTATTCCGCCATGAAATAAGGAATAATGTGAAAGTTAACTTCACAGGGGGAATTTGTAATTATCTTCCTCAACTCGAACAATTGAGTCGGTAATTTTATCAAAACCGTTAAGGATTTACCTTAGTATCTAATGGCTACAAAATACTACTGCTACGTCAGTTTCTCTAATTTACATATAAAAAAAACAAAACAATACCTATACATAGTACAGGCAAGAAATAATTATTTATACAAAGAGATACACACAAAAAAAATTAATTGACTATTAATCGCTATCTGAAATTGGGTTTCTCGAAAGGCTATCTGCGAGTACATTGTCAGACCCTTTTAGATACCTGATTTCATAACATTACTCAGCTAGCAATAATGACCAACGCATTAGCCTGCCGTTTCGGTTTTTACAAGTTTTTAAGTAGGCTAACGGTCTATGATCAGTCTCTATGAGGAATGGACGACCTACCAGATACATTCTAAATTTTGTTATCCCAAAAACAATCGCTAGAGCTTCCAGTTCTACCGTAGCGTACGCCCTTTCGTGAGCTGTCAGTCGGCGACTCGCATAGCTTATAGAAGCGGGTTCTTGGTCCTCGTCTTATTGGAGTAATACGCAGCCAATACCCAGTTGGTAGGCATCTGTCCTTAAGCCAATTTTTTTTTAAATAAATGATCAATATGTCCACCTTTCTGGTCAAAGACAGCTCTTATTCGCGTCTTAGAGGAAGAATAACATTTCTGATGTCAGATGTTCTTATGTTATCCCATGTAAGAATATTTTCTTAGTCGCGTGCAACCCTATATCTCACTGTTCTGGTTAGTCGTTCTGTTAGTCCCTCTGTTGCACTTTTTTGTACTAACATTGTAACTATTCGGCCGATTCTAACTAAATTTGAAAGCTTTATGTTGTTTTAAATTCTCTTTCGAATGATATAATTGCCAAGGTACTCCCAAGGTAATTCCATGAATTAATGAAGGTTTTGAAGGTCGTAAGGTATAAATCAGAATAAGTGAGAGCAGGCAACTTTGATCCGCAGATCTTGTTTCCTTAAGTTCAGATTCACTAAATTTACTTTTTCTATTGCTCTCATCAGAAATAGTTTGAAGGATCCCAAGAAAACTAGGAAAGCCCTTCGGAGAGTTTTGTATTTAGGTGATGTAAATGTTTCTTCTTCAACCGTACTGAGAAGGCTCATTGAAGTTGGCAGATTTGCTAGAAAACCGGTGCGTAAACAGTTATATGTATTGACTTCTGCTATGATGACAAAACGTCTTCGCTGAGCACGATAGTATGCTGGATGTAAGGCAGCTGACTGAAAGAAAGATATGTTTTCGATCTAAAATATTATATTTATATTTTAAAATAGAAACGCAAGAAACTCGAGTCTTATTTTCATTAAGTTTGTTGTTGAAACATAAGCGTTGAATGTCGCCTCCAAATCATAAATTCCAGGTATACCGTCGGAACCCGACTGACCATTAAATCGAGAAATTCTGTGCTTGAGCAACGAATATATACAACACTGAAAAGCCTCAGCCACTTTCATTACAAAATTATTCAATCAGAAGTTAGAATATAAATTAATGAGAGAACAAATACCAATCTTTTACTCGTCCTAAATTCAATGCCCAGATATTGAAAGAATATAAATGTCGTGGTATAGGAAGAACCGAGTGATGGAAAAAGTTGGTACGTATTGGTTGTTTACGTACTATAAAATAAAGAAGACTCCTTGACTAACGTTATACCTCTCTAAGAGTGGTATATATGTTTTATTATTATTATCTAGGCTCTTGACTCCTTTAAACCTTAAAGGTTCTTTGTGCTATACGTAGCGATTCGAGGATAGAAAGAAAAAAAATTGTTAAAACAAACTAAAACTTTAATTAAAACAAAAAAAAAACAATAATAAAACCTGAAGCACGGAAATATTACGAATTTAAATACACTAAGGACTTCAATAATTTTTAAGTAAAGCTTTCTAACTTGACCTACTTGAAATTATAGTGATGGTTAACCCACCACTAACTTCAATACAAAAATAGGCTAACAGTCTCTACTGGAGTTTAAATACCTTGGTCCATCCTGCGACGGGTTTAAGTCTGACCTTGAACTCAATGAGCCCAGACACCTCAGGAATCCTGTGGGTTCTTTGACGCGTGCCTCGGTCAAATGGTTGACGGCGGACGAAATAACTTGACATCCACAAGGGACTCTGGCGAGTGTGGCAAATAAGAGGCCACACGGGACTCAAGGGGTGAATCTTCTTCAAGGGCAAGGACTATCACAATTCTTTAGGATGCACCGGGATAGGTGGGGTCTCTCTGATGAGAGTAAGTTGAACTTAGTTCTGAAACCAAGTTATGTTAGAGTTTGGTGTGACCACCGGGTAACGGGCTCGAGGAGGAGATTTTCTTCTTCGTTTCGGACTTCCTCAATGGCGAGGACTATCTCGCTGCTTTGTGCTACACCAGAATAGGGGAGGGGGGGGGGGTTCTCTGACGAGAATATGTTGAACTTGGACAAGTTAACTTAAAAATCTGTTTGGTAACCAGGAACTAGCTCGAGTATGACCTGCTTCTCACTTCCTTCTCTTTGTAGCCCTGGCCTCTTGCCGGGAACTTCGTCGCCTTGATGACCAACCGAATCTACCTCGTTTTTCCCAAGTGTATGGTATTTATACCTCGTCACGTCACTGTGGTAGGGGTAGGAGAGGGGAGTAACTTGTGAAAGGTCCGCAGGAGAGTTTTTACTCAAACGGTTTTTCTCAGGCCATCTTCCCTTTGGTCTTGATGTGCCTTCGAGCTTGAGCGAAACGCGTCTCCAATTTCGTACTTGAGGTGAAATTGAATACACACTTGTAGGGGCGAGGGGCTGTGGTTACAAAATTGAACCAAGGTGCCTACACGGCCTGGATGTTTTGCGGTCAACGTCCCATGTCTCAACTGAGAGAGAAGGGAGAGGGTCGATTCTTCTACAATAAAGAAAACAATAAATTAATCAAATATGTTTAATTCTAGAGATATACTATCTCTTCAAATATTCCTCTGGAATTCGGGTGGCATAATCGACCAGTGTTAAAACGTAACTAAGACTTTCACTCGACGGGGTATGGATCGGTCCGATCAGGTCAATAGCTACTCGGGAGAAGGGATCAGATATTACTGGTCCTTCTGCAAAGGCGCAGGTTTGACTCGTGATTTTATTGCCGTCTTTTGGTAAATGTCGCACGAACGACAATATCGCAGACTTTCATCGGTCGCTGAATTGACCAGCATATATGTTATCGTGAGCCGTTTGAAAGAGTGGAGGGAAGAGGGAGCGGGGTACACATGGTGAGCAGGACTTGGTATCGTTTTCCTCGCTGCACTGAAGATAGAGGAGGTCGTCCTTGATGATAAAGGAAATCACCTTATTCCCTCTGTCCCTTTCGCGTGTTTTGTTCTGGGCTTTGGACCACAAGGGACGAAGAGACTCACATTCCCTCTGGCTTTTGGCCAAGTCTTGGGTTATTGCACTCTGGAATTCGGTGGCACACAGAGGTTCCAGAGGAGTAGAAGGTTGCACTACCTTCTTTACCCGGTAACGGTTCGTAACGGGTTGAGCCATGGGGGTGTAAGAAGCCCAAGGGAACTGACCAATTAGGACAGCCAAAAGTTGAGGGGGGCTGCAACGACTTCAGCCCAACCAGTAAAATATGCAAACTCAATGTAGCAGTGAACAATGTCAAATTTATTGGCGCGCCCCAAGTAATCATGCACTACGACAAACTTATCGTGGTCTAGAGCCAGAGTGGAGAGTAGTTCATCGGATACAACAATGCACGTGAACCTTGTATTACGGACAAGGGTGGAGATCCGTCACTCATTCATTGCTCCAGTTTTCAATTGGAGGGACCCAGGGGTACTTTTATCGAACAAGAAGTTTACCTGGTGACCAGCAGTATTTAGCTGGTTTGAAGAAATAGGGGCCGCATTTCGCGACGTTGGGGGCGTAGAAGTGCCACTGACCTGGTGTACTTGGTGAGAAGGAGGGGTGCTTCTAAACTGCGAGTTTTAAAGGCAATTGGTTCTCACGTGATCCTGAACTCCACAGAAATAGCCCAGGATGGTCCTCCTGGGGAACGACGATGCAGGGGAGGTTGAGAGCAAAGGGCTTAAAATGACAGTAACCGACGAGAAGAGAGTTTTGGGTTCGCCGGGCGCAGTCACCTTAACGAACTTATTCTTATTATAAGGAACATATTTGTTCTTGCTGGCTTTGCATTTAGGAGATGGGTGTTCTGATTTCTCCCCTTCTTTATTCCGATAGCATTTACGGCTGACCGCGTAGACGTGTGCATCTTCGATGCATTCCTTGGAAGTACGGCACCTCCGTTCCTTCTCGAAGGATCTGACTTCCAAAGGGAAGGACCTAAGAAAGTGGGTCTTGAGGACTAAATCAACTAGGGAGTCGTATTCATGAGGCACCTTGGACGCGTCAATCCAAAAATTAAAGTGACGCTGTAGGGAGTAGCCAAAATTTTGAAACCTCTGGTTTGGTTGAATGCAACAATGCCTAAATTTAACTCAGTAGAGTTCAGGGGTCATGTTCTAAGCGGCGAGCAACTCGGCTTTAACGATGAGTAATCAATTGTTGCCTGTGATAGGAGGAATAGAAAAATATCAATGAGTTCGAAGCTCAGCAGTGGCAACAATTGTGCTACGCCGTCCGTCTCGATGTCCCAATGGTTCACCTCGAATATCTTTTCGAAGTGGGTGAGATAAGACAAGAAGTCTTCCTCTTTTTTAAAGACAGGGAGTTTCGGGGTCCCAGACTGCGGTGCGTCTATTCTAGAACTTAAGGATTTTATGGAGAGCGTCTGAGTCTTAGCTCTGCTTCTTCTAGTTATTTTTCTCTTCCTTATTGTTTCTTTTCTCTATCTTATCTGTCCCTTCTTTCGGTTCTTTTTCTTCTCTCTCTTTTCTGGATGTAAGCTATCAGATCTTTGCCACTGAGTCTGAGTGACTCACCTCTGGTCTTGAAAATTTAAAAGACGACATGATGCTGGTTTTACACGACGGGCACAACAAGAAATAAATTAACCCTCGACAATGAATATGCCGGAATTATGGATTTCTTTACACACGAACGGGAGTGCGAGTGGTTTTCTGAAACAAAACAAAAACACGAACAACAAAAGAGGTGGCGATATACTCGCGAGAGAGCTTATGGGGTCGAGAGTTTACCTAAATCCATCAGTCATTGAGACGTGAGTTACAGCACTCCTAGCACAGCAATACGAATAATAATAAGAATATCTTTACTATACTTTAAAATTACGACACGATATGAGGCCTTGAAGGACAACACTTTAATTCCATGGAAGAATAAAAATGATAGTTAAACAAGGTCACTCAACAATAAATTCACAAAATAAAATATTTGCTAACGGGAACAAATACACTTCGGGACTAGGTATGTAATGGTTATTTCTCACCTTTTAAATTCCTGAACCGGAACCAAAATTAGCCAACAATTTAAGCAAGATTAACCAATAGATTAATAAAATCTTAATCAATTGATTGACCAAGATTAACTCCAATTAACTGACACAAGTTTAATATATAATAGATTTATAATACAGATTTATAATACATTCAAAGTGCAAATTAACCTAATTTTAGGTTGGCCAAATTGACAGTTATCTTGTAAGGTTCTAGGCAATAGAAAAAGGGGTACAAAAATAACTATACTAAATGCAAAGTAATATCCTTGTTACCAATGTAAATAAGGGGTTTTGAAGCAAACTATATAACACATTATACGTACATGAGTCTCAGCGTCTTAAAACGGGGGTGGTACTTGACGGGGCGGTCGTAGTACACACGAACGAACACAACTAACCAAATGGTTGCTCGAATGACCTTGAGCGTATACGAAGCCGACGATGGGGTAGGGGTAAAGAGAGCACTTGCACATGAGAGTTGCTCGTTGCTGTTACCTCAAATATTTAGTCCGAGGGGGTAATCCTTGCCTGTTGCGTTCGAGGAGCGCTTACCAACGAGTGTGGAGTAGACTCACGCCAATTGGATGAAAGTGTTCGGAGTTTGAGGGGTCCTGGAAGGAATGGGCATAGTCTAATGGTACGCGAATAGCGGTTACGAACGGGTAAGTGTAAGCGGCAGATACTGACGGGGCGGGCAGGCGGCGGATACTGCATTCTAACTATAGCGCTAGAGGATAAATAGTGCGATTAAATGGGGTTTTCCGCGTCTACCCGAAGTGGAGGGTTACAAGCTCCAACGCATTGGCAGTCGAAGGTAGTCTCTCCCTCTAAGTACGATTGAAGGAAAGTTCATATGTCGGCGAGGCGAAACGATGTCCGACTCCCAATGTGATCTTCGAGTTTCTCACAGCTTTCCGCGATGACGGGCTTTCAGGCTACCACGGCCTCTTGTGATTTCGCGCCTTCATTAGCGCAGACAAAAACGGTCGACAAGATGTCTGTTCTCTCTCTCTCTCCTTGAAAGGCGCGGCGGCGCCCATCTTTTTCTCTCTCTCTAATCTCTGACACACCCTATTCCATTAAAAGTCTGACAGTCTGTATATCCTGAAGAACAATCTCAAATGGAATGTCCAGCTTTCGTGTGGCACAGATGTTTGTATAGAATTAAATAAAGTGAATTTCCTTGGATTATAATCTTTCATGTGGGACTTCAAAATCCTTACTACAAATTGTAATTTGCATGAAAGTGCTGCATGAATTTCATACCTGAGATCAAATTTAAACCGAAACTACAAATTGAAATTCTTTTCACAACTATATACTTTCCTCGTGGAAAATTAAAATAAGAAAAACACCAAGGTTTAAATTATGGACATCGATGTTGAAAGGGCTGTGACTAAGAAGAGATTTTCAGTAGTCAAAATTAACGTCGCATCTGTATTTTCCCTGGAATTTAATTGAAGAAAATGTGAATTTCAATTCTTATGTTCGTATCAAAGATTGAATCATAGAGATAATGATTCTAAGGTTGTAAAATATAATTAATGCTAATTCACCGTCCTGTAGTTAATTTAATGTAGGACCATATTAACTAGTTAATATCTTTCTTCCCCATAATGAGAAAGAAGAAGTATGTATTTAGATACACCTAACTCAATCCCTTTTCTTTAAAGTGAGGTCGAATAAAGCAGAGGAACAAAGTTGAGGCAGAATTAATGAGGGAGAGATAATGAATCATTTGCGATTGCTAGGTCCAACAACCGTTATCTCAACCATTAATGCAGGGTGCCAATGATCTGCTACAGCTACTAATGACCAGTTGCATCTCTTCAAGGCTGCAGTATAACTATGACCTAATGCATCTCTTTATGGCAATACGATACTA
The DNA here is from genome assembly GCA_963969495.1 of Ceratothoa steindachneri. Lineage (NCBI taxonomy): Eukaryota > Metazoa > Arthropoda > Malacostraca > Isopoda > Cymothoidae > Ceratothoa > Ceratothoa steindachneri. The sequence continues at coordinate 71,389,836 of OZ018337.1, forward strand.
ACGACCTGCAGTATCTCTTCATGCCTACAGTTTATTGATGACCCGCAGCATTTATTCTTAGTTACTTGGTATTAATGACCTGCAACATCTCTTCATAGTTACAGGTAATAATAGCCTGCAGCTTCTCTTCATAGCTACAGGATACTACTGGAATACAGCTTCTCTACATATCTACAGGTATTAATGGCCTCCAGCCTCTCATCATAGCGACAGGTTGATAATGACGTACTACATCTTTATTTATCTAGGGGTTACTAATGATCTCCTTCCCTATTCATATCATCATAAGCTTTCTTCACCTGTAGGTATCTACCATACCCTTAACAAATTTTAGCCCTTGTCTTTTCGAGCTGCCTTCCAATTTTTTAGCCCCCGAAGAAATAGACCCTTTCGTATGCTATCTCCTCTTCCCTACACGATAAATTCTCGATTTACACTCTCACATCCAATCAAATTTAAAATGATTCTACATCAACCTGAATCAGACGTTATACAGTCCATAAAAGTTTCCCCAAAAGCTCCTTTTGATCTCATTTCTCAAATTTCCATGTCATTTTTCTCTACCATAGCTATTCATATCCTCCTCGTTCTTAACCCTTCTTACTTCCGTCCAGGAAAGCATCGTGATTACATCCGGATCATCATTCTTCTTACACTTCTATTCTTCTCCCACTCGCTGTTTTCTTGCTCGCTTCATCTACTTGTTTGCATTCAACCTCTTCTCTCTGACATCTTTATATGAACTGTTAAGCAATTGCAATTACGCCTTCCCTTTGTTTTCCTCCACTACGTTCAGATAATTCTCTGCAATTGCTTACATATTTTCAGTTCTGGCAGACTTCTACACATACCTTGCACTACATAATACTAGATCTTTGAATTCAATCAGCTTTAACTCCATGTTTGCACTTAATTACTCACTTCCACTTTAAGCATTCTCACATTGCTTTCTTCTCTCTCGTTTTCACCGTCATCACTCTTTTCATCACTGCTCTAACCACATTAACCATACCCTACAAAAGAGTCTGAACAGAGACTCCCACACTCATATTACTTATAATTTTCCAGCAACTCCCTATCATAACATGTTTTTTCTCTTACTAGTCACAGATCAAACATACACATTGTCGAACTAATTTGATGTGTATTTATGCACATATTTTATGCTAAAAGAATGCGTTTGTTCACAGAATATTCTTTCAGCACAGAACAACACTACCCTATTTCTCTTTGCCTTCTCTAGGGGAATTTTAAGTACTCCCTTTATCCCGTCACTCATTCTATCACTTATTATTCCATTTATCTCTCTTACAGCCAACCCCCTAACTCCGTTGACTATTCTACCCAACTCTCCTCCGATGGAATTTCAGAAACGGTCTTTCTCACCTTCATTTCATAATTACAGGTTTCATACACTATCACCGCACACAGTTTGACCTTTGAACGAATCTTCACCTACATAATTCTCTTCACTAAATATAAAACTCTATCACACCTTCTGTACTCATGCCACCATATCTACACCCAATGGCATTTCATTATTCTTATTTCAGAAAAACACTAAATTCCTTTTCATGATTTGCTCCACCTTACATTAATGCTCATCACACTAAGTCACAACCTTAACACACTAAAAACATCTCTTATCCCCTCGTTCCTCAGTCGATTTAAACTTCGCGAAACAAACATCACTCTCAACCTCTCCATTTGAGCTGCTCTCACTCTAACTTTCTCCTTTATCCGCCACACAATACATAGACCCATTTCAATAAATGATCCTTGTCACAAGCACACTCTCCTGGAATTTTATGGCACATTACACACACCGATCCTTATCATTCATTAATGAACCTTTATCTACCTTTTCACCAATACACATCTTGTAAAATAGTTCAAGCAACACTTCCAAATTCCTCCGCCACAAACACCAGGTCATCCGCACATACAAAAATAGAGTGAACTTATCCTTTACTCTCCTCATCAAGTTAATATCTCGTGACGCCTTAGCGGGTGTCCGACCGACCAGTTACTTTATTCCTTAGCATGTATCCTACCAGGATATTGTTAGGTATGGTTTGGGCTAGGTTTTGTTTTGGTAAGGTTTAGTTTTGGTTACGTTAGGTTTTGGGTAGGTTTAAATTTGGTTTGGTTTTGATTTAGGCACTCAACCAGAAACCATAACCTAACCTAATTTAAGCTAATCTAACCATTTTTGTTATATAATATTTAAGAGTACGACCAAACACTCTAAATGTCAATGTTAAAATGAATAAACGTTTAAACCTAATCAAATTGAAAATTTTATTATTTTATGATTTCAATCAATCCAAAAATTTTGGTTCAAGGGTCTTTTTTAAAGTAGAAAGGGAAATGAGGAACCAAAAAGTGGTAGAAAACACGCTAAAGCGGCAGACTCATATCCTATTTACTTAATTCCAGTCGTATTTCTCTAATTACTACAAAGTTCTCTACTGTTCATATCATTGATGTTCACAATTCTTCTTTTGTTTAGCTTTTTTTCTTTAACCAGGCGCGTGGGGATGTCCGAGTGCCGTTCATAAACCATTGCCTGGCATCGTTGGGTCGGCAGATCGAATCTCGGTCGAGATTCTTTTTTTAAAAAAAGCTGATTCGATTTACTAGGGAGGTTACCTCCGTGACTGGTCACCACTCGGACCAGAAGTGATTTCACCTGTCTAGAGTCCCTGCTGCCTTGTAGGGTGATCCTTTTAGGCAAAGTCTAGAAGGAAACTCTGATATTGAACCAAGCCCTGCCAAGACCTCAAAGGCAGAATAGGCAGAGGAGGTTTTCATCAAAAACTCAACGGCTGTGAAAGCAGAAGAAGACTGCAGCAAGTCTGTTAGCTCCGATCCTCTCGGTTTCACCCTGACATTGGACCCAGCTGAAGGTTCGTGAAGTTTGTGTGTTTAATGCAGGTGCAGCAGTAAGTACACTCTAAACAAACTCACGCACAAGCGTCTTCATAAATGTCTGTCTTATGGCAATGCAGCCTCTTATCCTCGTCCTCGAGGAAATGCCACAACGACGGTTTGTTGATCGATAGGTGTAATAAATTTAGGAAAATAATAAAGATTGAGGTAGCGGAATGCTGCACCCCCACCACCAATTCAGACGTACATTGAGATCTAAGATAGATTTTGTCCAATAATTCCGTGTTAGCAGCATCTGGATACATCATGAGCTTTCTAGTTCCGACTGTGGTAATCAGCAACTCTTCTATAATCTTGACATTTTCGGTGATTACAGAGGAGCCTTATCATAGAGACACGGTTCAACTCTATCTCGATCTTAAGACCATAAGTTAGGGTTTGGTATAAATGTAAGTATAGTTTATCGGCAATCATCTTTTTATTCCCATATATATTTGGCTACATTATATATATATATATATATATATATATATATATATATATATATATATATATATTTTCTGGAAATTTGTGCACATTCATTATTGCTGGTTAATTTATGTACAAAATTGCCTCTCTGCTTTTTGTGGCGCTCATATGCTACTGTAAATTAAGTAAAATTTCCTATTTCTACCCATGGGGAGTATAACATTAACTGATAGTTTGGTCACTCAATAAATGTAGCAATAAAACCCTGCGAATCACAAGTTGTACAAACTTAGTATAATAAAGCAAAGTTGAATTAAGCATATTATTCATCATTAAAGGTCTAAAAATGAGGCTCAACCTCTTATCTTTTTATCTCTGCTATGTCAAAATATAATTATATAATATTTCTATAGCGCGAACATAACAAATATGTAATGGATGTAAAGTTAAAAAACCCTTTTGAGGTTAAGTTAAAATTCTTCCCCTTTAACCGAATTAAAACAGAGAAAATATACATTAAATGGCTTTATTAATAAATGACATGTATAATTATAACAAAGTTCACCATGGCTCATTTAACCACTTTTATAACTAACTCCTTGTTAAGAATAATCTCATGGAGACAGACTCTTTGATAAACTCGGCTGATTAGAGTTGGCTCTTCCTATGAGTTACTGTAGCTATAGTTGTATCTATTTTGGGTAATCGGGAATAAACAGAATTTATGAATACTTCGAAAGACCTCCTTAAGCAAGTGATAGCAAGTTTAGGCGGCGTTATTTGATTCCCTAAAATTTTTTAGCTTTTGGAAGAGAGCTTCAGTTTCCCTTAGCTTAGTATATTGATTACCACCCCCCCGCCTCCCTCCCTTCCTCCGTTATGAACCTAAATCAGGATTTTTTTTAATTTATCGGAAAAATTATTTTTATTTTAATTACATAAATCATACGAAGTTAGATGAAATAAGTTTAGAAAAGGTTTTGTTAACTTTAGCCACGACCACCCTTTACCTCGAATAACGAAGCTGTTGCTAGAAATAGTTGCTTTAAGTTGTTTCATTCTAGGGTGAATACGAAAATATGACAAAAATGTTTTCATTTAAGATAATAACTGCTTATATTGGCTCGCTTCATACACTTGCATCTAGTACTTCTATAAACATCTTCAAGAATATGATGGCTAGTTCTTTCTTTGCACATCTCGTTACATAAAATTAAATTAAGCATATCTATGGGTGTCGGGCTGTTAGGAATTATGACATTGTACTCTTTTGTGTTCATGTGTCTTGCATTGTGTCGACGTAGAGGAAAGTGGTTGTTCTTGTTCTGTAATTCTGCTATGTACAGCTAAGGAGAAACAAAGTCCTTACTTAGAGGTTTATGCACTTCATGCCTCACATTTTCCCGTAACTTACAAGTGCATTTTACCTAGATATACGCGGATTATCCACCCCTCCTCACCATTTTGATAAACCAAAATCAAATCTAACCTCTCAAATCAACGATAAGATTGTCTCAGTAATTTTCTCACCTCCTTACAAACCAAAGAAGAAGATCGTGTCCCTTTTAAGTACCATTAGGCCGCAAGGGTCAAATTTAGCTAATTAATTTCCACTCATTTTCATTATCAATTACTCTTTTTCTTTCTCCACGAACCGTGTTTTAAGTACTTTTGGGCGGAGCCGTCATCATTATTTTCTTAATTTAATGAATAAATATATAAAACAATAAATCGGGACCAATCAAGGCGAGGGCAAATTGTAATTTTAATATCATGTGTAATCATGAAGGCATTTATCGTTTTAAGTGGGCAGAATTTTTAATTTATAAAGTAATTCAATTATAAGTAAGGATAGTTAGGAATAACGGAGAAGTAAAGAAAAAGTGAAATATAAAATGACTCTTAAATAGAGATGAAAGAATAACCAATGAATGACTTCACTAGTTAAATGACTAGGGATATTAAACGACTAATCTTTGAATGATTGGAATTGTCGATTTGATATCGATGATGCTAAACATGAGTGTAATGAGATGGGACAAATTAATGTGAAAAAGTTATTTCTAATGTTATAATTCTGCAAAAGATTGTGTAGAAATAAAACTCATATAGCCAACAAAATTGTTTTAATGTATTGCACATACCTCATAATTGATGTTTTGAAATTAAATTTATTTCCATTTTAGGGATCTTTGTATTAATACATGTCAAAGTGAGATATGTTTTAGATTTTTAAAGAATGTAAATTGTGGGAGGTATAGACCGAAACCTGGGTCACGAGGAGTGTAGATGCGCCATGATCTGAGATGAACTGTGTCTGAAGTAATATTGACATAACTAAACCAAAGAAAAACCAGCTCTAGTAAGCCCAATATCTCTGGAAAGAAGACAAAATTCGGTGACCAAGATTGCAGAGAACTATGACAATTTGTATCGAAAAGGTTTCAATCCATAAATGCGATAATGATCGCAGAGTTGAACCAAAACCTTGCCGACTTATCCCCGAGCAAATCAGTTCCCTAAACTTTCACCAATTAATACGAGAAAAATTCCTATCAAATCTAAAGCTTGCATCTATCAAAGTATTTCCATCGTTATCTCCTTCTTATTTTTATAATTAGACAGAATTGGTATTGCCAAAATCTCAATGACTTTGAAAATCTAAAACTTATCTCACTTTGACATGTATTAATACAAAGCTTCCTAATATTGCTACCTTTCTTCCAGATATACATAAGCCTTGATTTATGTCCTACTCTAAGCATTGGAGCGATGTACACTCTACATATATTTACTTAACTTCACCCTTTGTTTTGCATATTATTAATAAAATAAGCCTAAACAAATGAGAAAACAAAGAGTATCTTTTAAATTTCCTGGGCCAGATGAAAAATATTTTGATTAATCAAAAACAAGGGAAAGAGGAATAGGACATTATTCGAAACTATTGTGCTTACTTCACAAAGGCTATGTCTAGACAATTGTTAGTAAAATTTTGGGGATATATGTGCTAACCTCCATATTGAATTATAAATGAAATATGCTCTAAATCTCCTCGAATGCCTTAAAATATTCTCCATATTAAAAAAATTAGGTAATTTCTTAATAAGACAAGTAAGCACCACATATTTGAGACAGATATCTCAAAAATTTGTCCCCATCTTCTTGTCACAAATAGATAATCGGAAGCAACTCCGTCTGTAAACATAATTTTATTAACCTCGGTAAATTTTGACTCACAATTCTATTAAACATTCATATACAGGGAAGGTTCCAGTTTTCGTATCTCAATACATAGAAGTGAACGCGATCAGATTGATGGAAATTGTAGTATCGTGGTTTTACATTTCATGACAATTACCACATAGCATTTAAAATTTAGCTGTGCTTAGTATTTTGCTAATTCAGAAAGAAACCTTTTCCGATCCGTTCACTGCAAAAATGTTTATAATACAATTGAGAATAATTTTGAATTATCCATTTTGGAAAGTTTAAAAAGGAATTAAATAAAAATATATATATCAACAGGGTTAATCACATCTCTTTCCATTCACTGAATTCGGAAAACAAGTGCGGCAATATCTTCCCAATATGAAAGAAATCCACTGAAGCCGGAAGTTATAAGAGGCAGAGACAGAAAGACAAAAAATTATAAAGAGACATTCGTTATCAATATCTTACTTTAAAGATTTTTACATTTGCATCTCTATATAAATACTGTTAGTGCGAAGTGATAGAAAAGTCTTCCCTTTTAGTTCAAAAACACACAATTTTTTAATGTTGCAATTTTGTTTAATTCCCTTTATTTTAGTGAAGCAAAATTTTGCAGTCATTTTTTCCTGCAAATATAAATATAAAGATTTTCCAATTTCCGTTATGCAAAAGAGAAAGCATTTAATCTCCATTAAGCTCCATCTACAAAACAAAAGATTCAACACCAACAATTATAAAATTAATGACTACAATTTCTATAAAGTCTGAGTGTTTATTATTGCTAAATGTTTAAGAAGCACGGTGGTAAATGAAAAGTATAATGCTTTATCTTTTACATAAACTTTGTTACCACTTAAAAGAAGAAGGAAAGACGAGAAAACCTGTTTCTTGGACTCGGTTTCCTCCATAAGAAACAACAAATTTATATTATCTCAGTTATTAATATGACCTCCTTGAATAAAGTTGTAAATTAATCCACTCTTCCACAGTCTGACCTAATTCACAGTAAGATTTGTTTGTTTTAAATACTTAAGTAATATTTTGAAGGGCCTATTTTTTGTTAAAGGGAAGTCTTAAGTTTTTGATCAGATTATACTGTATTCTAATAGGGTATAATGCAGTATATTTCTGGTAGCGAAAACAAAAAAGTGTATATTGTGATAGAACGGGTTGAAGCTGCGTTAATTTCAACTCCTATCCCATATTATTTAAAACCACGATGCTGCCCACGTGCATCTTCGATTCGAAGCTTGGAGTCTTATCACAGCTACCGGATGTCAATGTGTAAACAAGGAGGTTATCGTCCCCCCGTTCGCCCCATACGCCGACCTCGCCAGATCGAGTTAGGCTTATGAGCAGATAAGGCATTGTTCTCCGGCCTGGCTGTGCGTTCCCTCCAAGCTTCCACTCCATTTTCCCCCACGCCAAGGAGATGTCCTGGCTATTTATATGGAAACTTTACCACTAAGATCAGATTGGAGATCCAGATTTTCGTCGCGAAACATCACCACGACCCTCTCTCCCTTTGTGCGCCAAGGGACCTCGATCTCGAGATTCACCATCACTTGTCCAGAAGGAGGACAATATTCCTTGAGTGCCAAAGGTTCGAGCCTTTCCGACGCCAAGTCCCCAAGGCTTCCCCCCCTGTTGTTCAAAGGAGAACAGCATTAGAACAGCCATTGTTCTTGAGCCCGTAGACACGAGACGGTTCTCATCCCCCCTTTGTTCAGAAGAGAACAACCTAGAACAGCCATTGTTCTTCAAGCCGTTCGTCGAGAAACGGTTCTCCTTCCCAAGACGCCTCGTCAGGATCCTTTTACCCCCCTCCCCTTCGGCTGGAGCTCGCCAGCGGACCGAAACTCCTTTGCGCCACCTTCCACTGCACCACTAGTGCAAAAGTTACGTAAGCCAAACGTCACCTTTGAGTATTGATCCCTTTTGTCAATTCTATCCTGTTCTTTAAATGGTTTATCGAACCATCCCATCTCTTTAACTCGATATTTGTTTTACCTTTGTTAAATCCTTTAAATCCTCGGATTAGCCGAGCCCCCACGACCCTTTTCATTCTCTGTTTATGTCAATATTTTCCGTCTTGTGTTTATTGATAGTTATTATTAATAAAACTCTATTTTATTAATGATAGCAATATTATTATCCTTGAGCTCAGTTCCACTTCTTAAGCATATCGAAGATACATAATATCGGCCGCCAGACAGTAACGCACTCTAAAGATAATTAAGGAAGTTCCCTCAACGAATAGTGTTATATATGGTATCGTCGGGAGTTATTCTACGACATATATATATATATATATATACTATTTAAATTTGGTATCAGGTGTGTAAGGTTTAACGCTATATCTTTGCAAACACTGGTCTCAGTCGAGTAAAGCATAGTGTTATTCGTTATAATAATAGAATATAGTAGTTCCCTTTTGTTTTAACGATTGCTATCCCCCTTTTTTTTAAACTTAAGAAGCTGGAGTAGCTCAAGGAACTGTTATAATAATTTGTTTGTGTTTTTTTTTTGTGATTTTAGTCAGTGGTTATTTAGATTGAGAAACCAAGTACGAATAGGTCAGTGCCCATATTTAGGTAGGCTAATTCTATAGAGGCATAATTCTTGTTGCAAGGAATTTTAGTTGGTTGACTGGTGCGCCCCCAAGTGCAAAGATGACTCAGTTTGAAATCTTTAAAGCGCAAGGAGAATCCTTGGGACTCTCCGGAAAAGAACTAATTGAGTACATTCAAGAGGAGCAAAGAAAAGAGGAAGAAAGAGAAAAACAAAGAAAAAAGGAAGAAAGAGAAATACAACGAGAAGAAAAAGAAAGAGAAATACAACGAGAAGAAAAAGAAAGAGAAAGAGAGGAACGGATAAGACAAGCTGAGCTTCAGATTGAATTAGCTCGTGTTGAAGCGGGGATACAGTCCGCCAGTTCCCGTTCCGAAGCCCCCCCCCCCCATTCTCTCACTAAAGCTCCCCAATTTCAAGGATGGAGAGGATTTCGGAGCATTTTTAGCCCACTTCGAAAAGATCCTCGAAATCAATAACATGGATCTGGAGGCTGAAGGTGTAGCCAGATTACTTCCCCTGTTAAATTGCAAATTGCGCGAAATTTTTATATCTTTACCATCTGAGTGTACAATTAACTACAGCACCTTAAAAGCTGAGTTATTGGCCGCTCATAATATGACTCCCGATTTCTACCGCCAAGAATTTCGAGGAGGTCGTATTAAACCCGGACAGACGTTCCGTCAATTCGGATACATTCTTCAGAGGAATTTTAAATTTTGGTTAGAATCCTCAAAGGTTGATCCGGACTACGAGTCCTTAACAGACTTCGTGTTGCGAGATCAATTTTTGGCGTCTCTCCCGACGGAGATCCGCGCGTTTGTCAAGGATCGTCGGTGCCAGACCTTTAAAGAATGTACCGAAGAAGCGGATGTCTATGCCGCAAGCCATAATTTATATCCAAAGGAGAATCGAACTTCTCACCAACCCCCAAACCAGGAAAGAAGGAAGGATTCGCGCCCCTTCCCAGGAAAGCTGACAAAGTTTCCGGGCCCCGTAAAACCCCAAAACTTCATTCCCCAAAATCAACAACGGGACTCCAAACCTCCCGTTCAGATTTCTTCTCCACCTCTCTTCCCGAAGCGACCAATAATATGCTTCACCTGTGGTGTAGAAAACCACATGAGCTGGAATTGCCCCCAAAATTCTAGGCTTAAAAGCGGACCAGCCCACCAAGTTCACCAGATTAATGCAACCCCGGCTCCCCCGGTGGTGTAGACCCAAGCAGCAACTTCTCCCCCTCCATCAGGCCACCAGGTAAATTTTATTTTTCATAAAAGTTCACCAGGAACTTTGAAATTTGAGGAGGGCAGCGTGAATGGCTGCCGAGTATCGACTCTCGTCAGGGACACAGGATGTACGTGTTTCATCGTGTCCGACGAACTCCTTCCCCCAGTGGACCCTAACCACGAAAAATTTGCGGTGGTACATGACTACCTTGGGCGGGCGAACAGATTCCCCGTCGTTAGATGTTACCTGCAGTGTCAATATTATGATGGCTGGGCTGAAGTCATTTCAGCACCCATAAAATTCTGCTCTGTACTTATAGGACAGAGCCCCCAAGTAAGTTCCGACCCTGTGTCCCAGGCCACCCTTACTCGAGGTCGAGCTAAGAAGGAAGCCCAGGAGTCCGTCCCCCTCAGAACCCCGTTACCGTCCGAATTCTCGGAGATCCTTAACCAGGACTTTAGGACGGCACAAAAGGAGTGTGAAGCACTAACACCCTTATGGGATAAGGCCCAAAACCAGGACACGGAGACTGTCCGTGGACCCAAAGTCATCAGGTACCTGGAGGAAGGTGGCTTTCTTTATCGATCCGCCGAGGACAGTAATAACGCTGTTACTACTGTCCTATGCCTTCCACGATCCCATGTCCCTATAGTGCTCAAAGTGGCTCATGACAGCATTTTTTCCGGTCATTTTAGTCACACTAAAACTGGCCAGCGAATTTTTAGATATTTTTATTGGCCGGGTGCTGCAGCTGACATCTCAAAGCATTGTCGATCGTGCGATGTGTGCCAGAAGACGTCCGCTAAGGGGCGGGTCAAACCTGCTCCCTTACAAAGGGGACCAGTCATTACTGAACCCTTCTCCAGAGTGGCCATTGACCTGGTTGGCCCTATCCACCCCCCTTCGAGCGAAGGGCACAGCTACATTTTCACCTTGGTAGACTTTGCTACCCGTTTTCCCGAGGCTGTCCCCCTTCGCCGAATCAACAGTATTTCTTGCGCCGAGGCCCTCATTTCCATCTTTTCGAGGGTAGGCGTCCCCAAGGAAATACTCTCCGATAGAGGCCGACAATTCACCTCTGAGTTGATGGAGTACGTAGGGAAGCTGCTCATGGTAAAGCCCCTTTTTACCACCCCCTTCCGGCCACAGACAAACGGGATGTGCGAAAAATTAAATGGAAATTTAAAATCCATTATTAAGAAGATCTGTGCCGAGCAGCCCCACGAATGGCACCGATATCTCCCGGTCGCCCTATTCGCCTATCGGGAAATTCCCCACCGTACATTAGGCTTCGCCCCGTTCGAGCTCCTTTATGGACGTAATATACGCGGGCCACTCAGTATTTTAAAAGAGTTGTTAATTAAGCCCCAACTGGATCAAGAACTCCAGTCATCTTACGCCTATGTCTTGGACCTACGCCAGAGGCTCGAGAAATGCGCAAACATCGCCTATAAAAATGCCGATGTCAATTTGGAGAAATACAAAACCTATTTTGATGTCCGGTCCGAAGATCGTAAATTTAAGCCCGGTGATGAAGTACTCCTGCTCCTTCCCACAGCCAGTAATAAATTACTGAGCCAATGGAAAGGTCTGTACTCGGTCCGCGAGGCACGAGGACCGGTAGATTACCTCATTGGTACCCCAGCAGGCGATAAGCTCTATCACGTCAACTTATTGAAAAAGTACCACCGGCGCGCCCATGGACATACCTTCGTAGCGCTGGACGAAACATCGGCGCTTGAAGAGGATTACCCCGCGGAGTCCCTTAATGTAATCCAGACAGTGTGCATCCAACCTGATGCCGATTACCCTCTTCCTTCCCTACCAGGCGAGCCGTTTGAACCCTCTGACCTGGATATCGACGCGCAGCTGACACCACATCAAAAGGGTCAGCTACAAGATCTATTACGTCAGTTCGACGACGTTATTTCGGAGAAGCCTGGGTGCGCTACTAGTTTCAAGCATGATATCAAATTAACAACCTTAGAACCCGTCCGTTCAAAACCCTATCCCATGCCGATTCATTTACGCCAAGCCTTTAACGCCGAAGTTGATAATTTAATTAGTTTAGACATCATAGAACCTTCCACCTCTAGTTATTGTTCCCCAGTCGTCATGGTCAAGAAACCTGATGGCTCTTATCGGATGTGCATCGACTTCCGGAAGTTAAATTCGGTAACTGTGTTCGACGCCGAGCCCATCCCGTTGGTAGACTAAAACCTCCACCTTTTCGAAAACGCCAAGTTCATCTCAGAACTCGATTTGTGCAAGGCGTATTATCAAATCCCCCTCCGGCCTGAGGTGAAAGCATATACCGCCTTTGCAACAGAGAAAGACCTTATGCAATTCAAGCGCCTTCCTTTTGGCCTCGTCACTGCTTGTAGCAACTATAACCGTCTCATGAGAAGGTTGTTAGATGGACTTCCAAACGTATCCTTTTACTTTGATAATATCTACGTCGCTACTCGCGAATGGAGTCACCATTTAACCACCCTATTAGCTCTCTTCGAGCGACTGCGCGAAAATGGCCTCACCATTGGCCCCAGCAAATGCCATTTTGCACACGAAACCATCAAATATTTGGGTTTCAAAATAGGACAAAGCCAGTTGGGTCCCCAAGAGGATAAGATTAAGGCAATCGCCGACATGCCCCTCCCGATTACAAAGAAGCAATTAAGATCGTTCCTAGGATCAGCTTCGTACTGTCGGCGATTCGTTCAGAATTTCGCTGCGATTTCGGCGCCCCTCAGCTCCCTTTTAAAAAAGAATTCACCCGATCGTTTACGTTGGAATGATGTCGCTGTTTCCCATTTTAATCAGCTCAAGAGTAAGTTCATTTCTGCCCCCATTTTAAAGTTGCCCAACCCAGAAAAATCCTTTGGGGTTAAGACCGACGTGAGCAACGAGGGCATTGGAGGTGTACTCCTTCAATACGTGGATGACGGAACGAGTCATCCAGTTGCATATGCTAGTCGTCAATTATTACCACGCGAAAAGAGATATGCCACTAGAGAAAAGAAAGCTCTATCAATTATCTGGGTCATAGACAAATTCAAGCTGTACTTGATATGTAAAGAATTTCAAATAGGAACCGACCACCGTCCGTTAGCCTATATTAGGAATGTGCGATACTCCAACGGCCGCATCATGCGCTGGAGTTTACTCTTGCAAGAGTATCAGTTTAAAATAAATTAGATAAAAGGTTCCGATAACCAGGTCGCTGACGCCCTCAGTAGAAATGCGTTACCGAATAGCGTAGAGTAAGTGTATTCATAGGATTAGTATCTCCATGTAGGTATATACCGTCTTGTACGACTTAAATTAAGATTCTTTTGTAATATAATTAATTAATGTATATGTCTGAATTTTGTAACGCTCAATGTCTAATTTTTTTGTATGTATATATATTTGTACCCATTAATTTACGTATAAATTATTTTGTCCCTTATGTACTAATTTTATATCATTTCATTGTTCCATGCCCTTTTTTTTTATTAAGTTTGTATTAAAAGGTTATTTTCCCCTGTAATCTAAAGATCAAAATAATCATATGTATTGAGGTAATACTAGTTAGGTGCAGGAAGGTACGGTTGGTACAAGGAAACGAGTTCCCTACAACGGAGCTCTATCGTTGTCCCTTCTCTCTCTTTTTTTTTAAAGTGACAACTTCCCCTGGAATGGAGGGGTGTGATAGAACGGGTTGAAGCTGCGTTAATTTCAACTCCTATCCCATATTATTTAAACCACGATGCTGCCCACGTGCATCTTTGATTCTAGGCTTGGAGTCTTATCACAGCTACCGGATGTCAATGTTTAAACAAGGAGGTTATCGTCCCCCCGTTCGCCCCATACGCCGACCTCGCCAGATCGAGTTAGGCTTATGAGCAGATAAGGCATTGTTCTCCGGCCCGGCTGTGCGTTCCCTCCAAGCTTCCACTCCATTTTCCCTCACGCCAAGGAGATGTCCTGGCTATTTATATGGAAACTTTACCACTAAGATCAGATTGGAGATCCAGATTTTCGTCGCGGACCATCACCACGACCCTCTCTCCCTTTGTGCGCCAAGGGACCTAGATCTCGAGATTCACCATCACTTGTCCAGAAGGAGGACAATATTCCTTGAGTGCCAAAGGTTCGAGCCTTTCCGACGCCAAGTCCCCAAGGCTTCCCCCCTGTTGTTCAAAGGAGAACAGCATTAGAACAGCCATTGTTCTTGAGCCCGTAGACAAGAGATGGTTCTCATCCCCCCTTTGTTCAGAAGAGAACAACCTAGAACAGCCATTGTTCTTCAAGCCGTTCGTCGAGAAACGGTTCTCCTTCCCAAGACGCCTCGTCAGGATCCTTTTACCCCCCCCCCCCTTCGGCTGGATCTCGCCAGCGGACCGAAACTCCTGGTTTTACATTTCATGACAATTACCACATAGCATTTAAAATTTAGCTGTGCTTAGTATTTTGCTAATTCAGAAAGAAACCTTTTTCGATCCGTTCACTGCAAAAATGTTTATAATACAATTGAGAATAATTTTGAATTATCCATTTTGGAAAGTTTAAAAAGGAATTAAATAAAAATATATATATCAACAGGGTTAATCACATCTCTTTCCATTCACTGAATTCGGAAAACAAGTGCGGCAATATCTTCCCAATATGAAAGAAATCCACTGAAGCCGGAAGTTATAAGAGGCAGAGACAGAAAGACAAAAAATTATAAAGAGACATTCGTTATCAATATCTTACTTTAAAGATTTTTACATTTGCATCTCTATATAAATACTGTTAGTGCGAAGTGATAGAAAAGTCTTCCCTTTTAGTTCAAAAACACATAATTTTTTAATGTTGCAATTTTGTTTAATTCCCTTTATTTTAGTGAAGCAAAATTTTGCAGTCATTTTTTCCTGCAAATATAAATATAAAGATTTTCCAATTTCCGTTATGCAAAAGAGAAAGCATTTAATCTCCATTAAGCTCCATCTACAAAACAAAAGATTCAACACCAACAATTATAAAATTAATGACTACAATTTCTATAAAGTCTGAGTGTTTATTATTGCTAAATGTTTAAGAAGCACGGTGGTAAATGAAAAGTATAATGCTTTATCTTTTACATAAACTTTGTTACCACTTAAAAGAAGAAGGAAAGACGAGGAAACCTGTTTCTTGGACTCGGTTTCCTCCATAAGAAACAACAAATTTATATTATCTCAGTTATTAATATGACCTTCTTGAATAAAGTTGTAAATTAATCCACTCTTCCACAGTCTGACCTAATTCACAGTAAGATTTGTTTGTTTTAAATACTTAAGTAAGATTTTGAAGGGCCTATTTTTTGTTAAAGGGAAGTCTGAAGTTTTTGATCAGATTATACTGTATTCTAATAGGGTATAATGCAGTATAGTTCTGGTAGCGAAAACAAAAAAGTGTATATATATGTGCAGCATTGATTTGAAGTTCCGAATTTTTTTACGTAAATAGCACATCCTTAATATGGTCAATTATAATAATGCTCCACGCGTAGTACAAAATTACCCTGCACATATAAAGGCCTCATATAAATCAAAAGGTCGGAGAATAACACAATAATTGGATAGAAGAATGGGATAATAAAATCAGGAGCCATTGTCTTATAAACAACAGGATGATCCCCGTTAATCCGGTCCTAATTAGATGGATCACGGTTTGAAAAAACACTCTTAAAGGGTACCATCTATCGTCTTTAGAAGAAGATTCAATTTTACGACAAGCCCTTTGACCAGATATAATGATCTACGCCCTAAGGCCTCTTATAAAATTAATAGATGTACCAAAGAAATGAAGATTTATAACATTAGTTAGAAAATATTAACTTTATTTTTATTTTCCTTCTCTCGACATAAGACGAACCTCCCTTCTTAACATATAATTAACTATTACTCATTTATATAAGAGGACATATAAATATGATATTAGAAACGAAGAAACTCAATAAATATTGAATTACCGAGAAAAATCGATTTAAATTTACAATCATATTTGTTAACACTAAATTCTCAACCTGTCCTTGTTGGATACATCCATGCATTCTGAATTTTGCACCTAATGGCGAAGTTTGATGAAATATATGAAACATTTTATACACAGGGAAATATGAGGATATGAATTTATCTTCTGCACCAATTCCCTCCGTCCTTCTTTACCACTTTCTCTAAAGATCTCGTCCCAAAATCTTTCTGGCTGAAATTTTATTGGGCTTCGCCCGTTAGTTTTTATACAACAACAGAAATTCTTCGAGCAAGATATTAATTCGTATTTTATTTCAATACTTGATAATAATTTCAAGCAAATTATTGGAAAAAGTCAGATAAGACTGATAGATGAGGATAGAAAAATACGGATAACAATATTCATTTTTCGCCTTGGATAAAAAAAAAAAATAATTAAGAGGTAGTTTTGCCGACAATCTGATCCTGTTTTGAGGCTCCATATTTTTTCAGTGAGGAACAACTTTGTATCGCAGGATGTGAACTAAGTTTCTCTACAGTATAAAGCAACCATCTTGCAGAGGAGTCGAAACCGGTCTCCTGTCAGCTTACTAAAACTGATGTATCAAACCTTTGCTGAAATAGGCCGCGGTAGAAGTCAGATTTAACTGAACTCATGGTCCTCTAAATGGAAGAAGCTATAGAATTTCGGTCCAGGTGACCATAGAAAGGTAAAGTAAGAGCCAAAGACCCCCTTGATAACCCTATTTTGTGAACATTAAATACATACTGTACTTGGCACTTCCTATAAAATTACAGTATGGCCTACAGGAAAAACCTTCTAATAAAACTCGCACCGCTTATTTTAAAAAGAAACGCCTCTTCTGATTTTATTAAAGGAATAAAAAGACATTTTATCCGAAACTTGCAAATAAATAATGATGAAATTTGCATTTATTACATTGAAGAACAAAGATTTGTTGCATAAGGACTAGGCACTTGTTCTTACAATCCCCGAGTAGAAACCGGTATTGAGAATATAAATGAGGTAGAGGAAAGAACAGGAGAACCTTGGAATAAAGACTTTGAGCGAACCTTTTCCTCTTATTTTAGGAACCCATCTGGCGACTGCCTCTTAGGGCAAAAGTCGCCGGAATTACACTACAGCCTACTAAGAGTCTAGATTAAGAAACAAATAACAATATGTAAAAAAATAAGATAAGAAAAGGAACAAAGGCTGAGAAACCGGCTTAAAAAGGAATAACAACAACCAAAAAAACAACAAGAAAGCGCGCGCCGTCGTCGGAGGTAGGCCCGCCTCACCTTACGAACATGCGACCTAAAACAAAGAGTCAAATAAAGTGGAGGAGGCCAACCTCCTCCAAAAAGATGTATAGTCCGCAAGTCTGTGTGCCCGAACCAGTCCCGAGTACAAGGAAGAGGCGCTAGCGATCCCTCTCGTCCGGGACCCTGGACAGGTACTCTGCGCGAAAATCAACCAGAATGGGACATTCAACAAGAATGTGCCGAACAATCCGGGTGACAACGGAGTTGTCACAATAAGGTGCAGGCGAACGCCCATCAAATGGCGAATGTGTCCGATTTGGAGACGACAGAAAGCAACCTGAAGCCTTCGTGGTGTTAAGATATAATTCCATTAGAACAGTCGCGGCGCTATGTCATAAAACTTTAAGTTCGCTTCCCACGTTTCCAATCTTCTTTACCAATCACTCCAGAGAGCTGCCCATATACTTGACATGTAGTCGGGGTGAGAAAGAGCTCCACGATGGTCTAGTCCACCATTATTCGCGGATTCTTTGCCGCCGCCATCGGCG
This sequence comes from Ceratothoa steindachneri, assembly GCA_963969495.1. NCBI lineage: Eukaryota > Metazoa > Arthropoda > Malacostraca > Isopoda > Cymothoidae > Ceratothoa > Ceratothoa steindachneri. The sequence goes on from OZ018337.1 coordinate 71,408,002, forward strand.
TGCTCATGCCCTGCAATTTTCACCTCTAGAGGAACCCAGAAGAAGATAATCTAGACATCCACCCGACCTCCACATCGAAAACCAGGCGATGCGGGGATTCCAATGCCGCGAGAGCATTTAGGGCGCTTTGTGAGTCGCTATTAATCACAATCCGGTCTCCGAACCGGTCATGCTGCGTTATCTACCGTACGGAGCAGTGGTTGCAACCGGCTCAGCCGTGAAGATAGGCGCAGCTCCTGGCAGAGCCCAACTGACTTTAATTAGTCGGTGGAAACCGACCCTCTTGAGAGTTGGAGCAATCCGTATTCGCGAGCACGGTTCCAGCGTTAAACGGAGTGTGGTGCTCCAAAAAGTCCAAACCCAATACGCATGGCACTGTAGAAGCTTTGGGAGCAGAAACTTGGTGAAAAATAGTCAAAGATAGTACCTTCCACGGTGGCGTCATAGGCAGAACTAGATGCACCACCGGCCCGAGAGCTATAATGTAGTTTCAAAGGAGTTTTCGAGCCCTAAACCCAAAGGGCTCATGGTATGACTGGCATTTCTCGACGGCATAAACAACGTTGAGATCATCTGCGGATGCAGTGATAGCTGGTGGCGACTGAAGAAGGCACAGGGATCACACGTACAGGCGAATAAAGCACTGTTCACGGCGCAGAGTAAGTGGCACCTGCCCAGCATTGCCAAGTAGGGCTTCATTGGGGGACGTGTGGAAGGCACCAATCGCCAGGCGAAGGCCACTGTGGTGGATCGATTCTACCTTTCACAATACACCCTCGGCTGTGGATGCATTATACTCGCATCTGTGGTCTAACTTCAAAAGAAAAAGGATCGATTCAAAAGTAAGGCAGTAGCCCAAAGCACACCTGTGCTGAAATTTACGGAACGAAGAATAACCATGGCGTAGGTACATGAGACTCTGCAAATGTGAGCCTCTCAGGTGAAGCGTCGGTCAAATACAAGACCAAGGAAACAGTTCGAGTACAACACTTCCAGGCGAAACCCATTTAGAAACAAGGCTGGGTTAGGGTAAAGCCGTGTATGGTAGTATAATTGCCTCTAATTACTTTTGGCCAAGAAAAACCGAAGACTGCTGCCTTTGGCATAGCGAGAGACGCGGTTCAATGCCTGTTGGATTCGGCGCTCTAGAATTGGCATCTAGGCCGCGCCAAAAGTGATAGAAAGGTCGTCCACATACAGCGTAGGAGGAATATCTTCCGGTAGCACAGAGGTGTTGCCGTTGATGCTCAGGCCGGAGAGAGCTCCTCCTCCCTGTATGTGGAATCGATGATCTCTCAAAAGTTTAGATAAACAGTCAATACATTATCATTTCGAGAGTCTCTATGATGTCATATCGAAATTCGGTATCATAATCTTTCTTAAGATCGTAAAACACCGTGGTGTAGTGCTGTATAAGATCGAAAACCTTAAGAATGTATTTTCCAATTCGAGCAGAACATCCGACGTGTAGTGGAGCTTGCAGAAGTCACACCTTGTGAAAGACAGCTGGCCTCAATGTCCCCCCACCCTTTAAATAGCTAATCCACCCTTGCACACGGAGGAGGTTAGAGGGATTGTGCCGAAATCGGCCGGGGTAATGTGATCTCTCCCCGGTCTGCGAAAAGCGAGCACAGTAGCGATTTGCCAGGATTCTGGGAGGATACCCTCTACCCAGAACCTGTTGAACAAATCTAACAGAAATGTCATTATTTGCTCACCCAGGTGTCGAAGCAAGACGGGCGAGACATCGTCAGGACCAGTGGTGCTGCAAAACGGCCGGATGTTCTAGGAATAGTAGCTACGCCCACCGGTGTGAGGTTACCGGAGAAGAACTCAATTGCGTTATCCACTAGTTTTCAACCATCGACTGGGGCAGAGAAATCAGGCCTTTCTTAAAATGCCGGCTCTCGGGCAGCAGTAGCCCATAAAATTAAATTTGAATGTTAAAGTGATCACCATCACGGAGATAATCGGCTACCTCCTACCTAAAATCAGGCTGTGCATCAGGAGAGCACAAAGATAGATCGAGACAAGAAAATGAAGTTGTTTTCGGGCAGTAATGTTTGAACTCATCCACATTTAGAAGATCTATGTCCAGCTCGTCGATCAGGTTGGAAAGGACCTGGCCTCTTGGGTAGATCGAGGAGTCTCCATAGAGAGGGAGTCTAGCCTTTAAATCCCGAAGCAAGAGAAAGTGCCTCAAAAACCGTGCTACGACCCGTATGAAGTCCCTCGCGTCGAAGTCAGTTGACTGTGGAATATACGCAGAAATAGAAGTATACCTCCTATTCATGTGCAACGGCACAGCTACTGCCTGAAATGAAGTATTCAAAACAAAGAGGAGATTGGAGACATCATGCAGACTGTAAATGGAGTATTATCCTGCTCGACCCCATCTCGAGGCGGTTGGATCGCAAAACCCTTATACCTAGGAAGGGGGACTGGGTACACGCGCCCAGCATGGGCGCGTGTACCCTGCCCCCCTTTCTAGGTATAAGGATAGCTAAGATAGCTAAGGGAAAACGGGAGATAAGCCCCATAGCTCTTCTCAATTGATACGGAGACCGCGGTATTTCCATTGAAAGAAATTGCCCTCCAGGGAAAGCTCGAAGGCGATACAGAGTCCTTCTTCTTAGTGAGGAACCTCATGGAAACGTCCGTACGCTTCCCGGAACCAGAAATCCGTGCGTTGTTGGCCGGAAAATGCAATGGAGGCGCTGTTTTCTTCAAGAACTGATCGGTGGAGGTCGTGCACAGGGTGTGGAAATAGGAGCCGAAGCTCCTTTGGCACTGTCCTCCTTTCGGCCTGCAGTTTTAGGAATCCCGAAATACGGATTCATGATCAACTTTAGGGTTGTTGCCTTCTGTGTGTCTAACGAATTGGTTGAAGCTCACGGCCATTTCGTCCTACGGGAAAAGGTCTCGCTGTGGGAAGTGGGTGAGCCCTGGTTTAGCCGGGGCTAGGTGTGAACCCTTTGTGCTGCACGTTCTATCACGGAAGGGCTCGGAGTGGGTATAACTTGCAGAAGGGTTCCGTTTGGGCACCGAAACTTCCGGTCTCGTAAGACTGGAGGCGTCAGGAGCTCAGGGTGTCTTTCTTAACATTAAGGTCTAAGGCGTCTTCTTCGTCGCAGCCGCAGCCGCGTTCTCGCTCTGACCAAAAGATATTTGAGATTTTCATTCATGGCTTAGAAACCTCCCTTAGGGAAATAAGACTACAGTTCAAATACATATTAACACACACGTGTAAATCAAACGACCTGGACTAATGTTTATTGTAAGATCTAACTTGTAAACTTAAAGGTGACCATTTGAGCATTATCATTTCCTCCCCCTCCCCCAAATTTAGTTTTGGCTGATACCACTGAGGCTGAAATCCGTTTTCCAATATCTTAATTAGAAACAAATTTATGGACGTGCAAATTTGTATGGATTAAACAAATGCCTATTCCAAATAGAATTTCCAGTCCTTTAAAATTATTAAGATATTTTACATTGAAACCATAACATCAAAAAATTACGGCCATCTAAATCTATAAATAGGAGGACCCCTAAAGTACATGGAAATAAAATTAATTTTTTTGCCAAAAAAAGCGCTATCAATTTTGTTTTTCAAAAGGCATATTTTCTTTTGTATGTTTCACTTGATCTGTTCAATTTAAAAGGTTAAATATATTAAATATATTAAAAAAATTACCTATTACATTTTTCAAGATAGACAAGACTGCATCAACAACTATAGCCACAGCCTAGACTATATAGATTATGTATGCTGTATTATACCTGTTGAATCACTTTACGTTAGAAGGAAATTTTGTTGTTATTTTGGATCAAATCAATATGTGATTGCGACTCCTGCATTCAATTTTTGGGCAGTCACCAGACTCAAATTGTTTTTTAATACCCAACATGTATCTTCAATGGACAAAAAAGGATAAATGGTTTTGAACAACTTCACTCACTAGTTCTGGTGCATAACGTTAATTTGACACTGTTGATGTCCATCTGAGATTTGTTCTAAGACCCATTTTCCTAAAAAAATTCCCTATCTAGTTTTAGATGATATGTTATTCATTTGGTAAAACAGGTGAGGGAAAAAACGAACTTGTACAGAAACGTCTCCTGTCGTTAAATTTAAAAGAACTTCTTTTCAATATAATACAACTCAAAAGATCCGTTTGGATTTTCCACATATACCAAGTTATGACCAAATTGGTGCACTCAGTACCAAAACTCCAAACTTATGGTAGGAAGTATTGGTGAGAAAGACATTATATATATATAAATCTGATGGAAATGTGCGTTTGGGATATGAACAATACAATGTGCAAAAGAGGAAAATGCAGAAAATGGCCGGGAAAATTCGGAGTGGAAGAGTAATTAAAAGCTCTCCCATAAGTAAATGAAGAGAGGACATTAATTATTTGCAGTGGCCTAATAAAAATAGGAAAAACCTCAACACAGGTCTTTCTTCAACTAAACGAATTTATAACAACTTTAGCATCGAAATTCTTTCCCTAACACGCAACTATTATATTTCCATGTGATGTTAGGCATATTTGAAATATATAAACACTCCGTGACTCTTCTGAAAACTACTCCTTTGTTGACAAGACGATAGCCAGAGCATTAAATGGTTAAATACACAAACTACAGTACATCCTTTCGTAGTTTATTAAAAAAGTTAAGACAAAGATTGTCTTAATTATAAAAGTTTTAGTTGTATCAGTCATTCGTTGACTTTTTCATAGGATGCAGATCTTGCATTTCTTAAAAAGCTTCTCCATGCCATAAATGACATTCTGGAAAAATGCACCAAAGCTCACTATTCCTCATATAGTTATGCTGTTCAGTACTAAAATAAATACAACTTCATAGATATGTGATATCATTTTTACACTTGACATGATTTGTGAATGGAATTTTTCAGTACCGGTCATGGCAAGAATGCCTTTTATGGCATTAGAGGCGTGGTGAAAAGGGATGCAACTAAGAAGAGTCTTCAAAAGGTCTATAAATCATCAATGACATTAGAGTTTTTCAAATTTTCTGTAAATTATTTTACCTGAATTTAATTCTTTTACATTCTATTTGATGAAATAACGATAGAAAAGCAGTTGCAGTCTAGATTTGAGACTGCTCAAACTTAAATAGGTACACAAAGATTCCATAAATTTATTCCCAACAGTATAATGACTGTCAAAGCATTCAAACATCAGTCACCAGAAAATACTGTAAACCAAATTTCAGCCGATATATCAATTCCTTCCATTACCTAAATTGATTACAATATTGGCCAATATATTCTTTGTACTTAAGAAAATATTACTTGCATAGGGTTTATGGAAGAAATCGCAGATGAACATCAAAACTAAAATTAACTTCATTCACCATGTTGTGCATAACAAATTCTCTTTTATGTCCACTGAGGATCCATGTTGGGTATTGATTAAGAACATTTGGATTTTGTGAGTGCCACTAAATTGAACGCAGGAGTAACAATCACATATTCATTTGACTCAAACGAAGCACCAAATTCCCTTCCAACAAAAAGTGATTCTACAGCTATAGTTCAGCATAGACTATCTATATTCTATTCTTTTTCTCTATGTTGTCTATTCTAAAAGATTTGCCGATACGCATTTTTTTTAAAGTGCTGAAAGTTCAATTTATTGAACTTTGAATATTGAACAGACCAAGTAAAGTATACAAACGAAATTATGCATTTTAAGAATTAAAATTAGGATTTTTTGAGAGCAAAATTAATTATTCATTGCCATTGAATTTTAGTTCCTTCCCCATTTTGTTTCACCATATTTCAAAGTTCTTGCCTGATTTGTGAGAGAATCGGGATTTAGTAAACTTAAGCCCCTCTGTCTTTCCAGATAATATTATTGTATTATTTTGTATGCTCTCCTATAATAATTAAGGCCCATGTAAATACAAGGAAATGAAAGATCAGAGATATAATAAAAAGGGGGTTTTCTTATCGTCTCTGAAGGGTTGCAAATTAGAATATTAAAGTCTCCTCTTTTATGGTTGCAGGACTATCTTTCTTCCCATCCTTTTTTTCTTTTTAACCAACGGGTTAATTTATATAAATTAAATCCTCTCCTAAAGGTGCCCCCTATTTATTAAGAACCAGAAAAGAGTTCATTCACTTCGCTCTTTCTCCTATTTAATTCGACGGACACAATATATATATATATATATATATATATATATATATATATATATATATATATATATATATATATATATATATATATATATATGCAAGTAGAAGTCCTTCCCCGTGAGACCAAGAAGCAACTACTCTCTTCAAAGAACAATTCTCCAAGCTCAGCTGCCCCTTCAGGCAATGGCATATCGCTTATAGTTATGATTCTCTGTAAATTAAATAACCATTCCTGAATAGATGGTTAAATTTATAAAACATAAAATTAAGCTTACCTAGTCTGATTTCCTTTCCCCAAAGTTTCCTGTGTGTTAAACAATATTGTAAGCCCCCAAAATATATCGTTACCTCAATTTCTGGATCATTATAGAATTATTATCGAACACATTATAACCATTTCTCCAATCTTTATCTCTTCATCCGTTGGCTGCTCTACAGGTAGATAGCCTTTGTTCATAACGGGAGGGAATGAGAAATTTTAATATTTACACAGGATCTGTATAGAGAATTATTGAGAAATATATCATATGAACGAAACGTTGAGGGCAACTTTGACGTTGTAACAAGGCACAAAGGTATATTTATTAAATTAGGAAACTTGTTTCAAGTTTCTCACCTCGGGCTACCGAGGTATGTTCCGAGTGTAGAGAAAAAGGCGGTTTTCTTGAAAGGGAAACGCATCATCTCCCAAAACCGGAAACCACGCGGGGATCAATTTAATGCAACAATCTCCCACAACAAATTTCAGGTTAGATTTCATACTACTTTAATTCCTTATCTTAGTTTTATATTAATACTATGATTTAATATAATTTTAATTTTATTTCTTTATCGAGTAAATGTTTTATTCTCGCACTTATTCCTGCAAAACATACCCTTTGATCTCTCCAACTACCTAAAAGGTTTGCAAGCCACTCCCCCTCCCCCCTCTCTCTATCTACCAACTTCCCTTCTTCGGGATATACATTTGGCTCTGGATTCATTATAAACTCACTTCGAGAATCCTTCTTCTTACAAATGGGACGTTAAATAATGCAGCTCTCTGCGATCTATCTTCCTCCTCACAGACTCTACACACCCAATAACCCTGCCTCGATGCTGTGCTTCCCTACTGATTGTTCCTTGTTTTTGTTGCTTTAAAATTAATTGTCCTTTTCCATATTTGTCTCCAGCTGCCTGCTGGAGACGCTGACCCTTTTCGCCACGCCCTTTGGTATGTTAAACCTTCTTCTCTCTTCCTCTTCTGACATATAAAGAGGCGCTCTCTGAAGAGAATGATGGCCTAGAAAATCGCAATAGAACAATTCAAAATATTTATAATTGTATTTAGCTCTACAATTTAAATGATATATCATATTATTTTTATTATAACCACTTTTGATCACTCATAGTAAAACTGATATTATATTATCTATAATTTTATCTAATATTTGAATTAACTAGATGAAATAGAGAATTATACATTGCTTTACTCTCCGAATTTAAATGAATTCTCTGTTGTTAAATTTGAAACTATTTAAAAAGCCCTTCACCCTCTGATCCTAGTGAAGATATGGCCCTTAGACTCTATGAATCTTATCTCATTATATCAAAACATGCCTTTGACACTTCAATACTGATTTTACGATTCGACCTTCATAAAACGATTCTATTTAGCCTCCGAATATCAGAGCCATCTTACCATTCAGCCAGGTTCAGCCTGACTCAATTATTGCCATGAATTCAAACCTTTAGATTCATTCATTCAATTATAGATTTAATTTCTCCACCTTGTCTTTCCAAATTAATGAATACTAACGATTAGAAATATAGTGATTGACACTGACAGCCTCTCCGACCTAAAGGAAAATAATTTTTTTCTTTAGTTTGAAGTTTGGTTAAATGACATGAAAAGCTTCGTACTCAGAAATGCAGCAAATCATTAAGATCATTGAATTTTACCCTATTTCAGAGTAGAATTTGTCCAATCTCTTTCATCTCACTTCTTAAAAGTAATTCTATAAAATATGCATAACTGAAATTAGTTATTTTCGTCAAAGTGTGAGCGAAATAATTTAAAAATCTGAATCATGCTGCCATAACGGAAAAGATGCTGATCGATTTCCAATATTCTCAAAATTTAGGTATGCAAAAGAATTGCTCAGGAAGACATGTCCAAATTTCTATTCGTTGAAAAGAATTTTATATTTCCAAGAGTCGAAAATTATGCTAAAATATTCATTACTATAAAAAGAGTCAAAAAAGTTGGAAATAATTTGCCACATTAAAAGATAATAACTATTTTCTTTCCCAACTTTTGGCATCGTATTAATTGCTTATGAACCTTGTACATGGAGACATCTTTTTCTTGATACCCTCTTTAAAATGGTGATTCTTCTCTCGTGATCGTGATTTCCTTTAACGTTATTCAAGAAAAATATGCATTTGTGATTTATCTTGATCAAAATAATGTTTAAATGCTATAAAATTAATCTAAAAAAGAAATTCGAGTTTACCTAAGTGGTTGGGTACTCTTTACTCGTTCGTATAATAGGAATTAACCAAACTTTGTCAGCCAAAGTCTCCGGTTTAGTCTAATCATTCTTTCGGTTGTTAAAGTAATCAAAACGAATATTCCTTTTAATGACAGTATAATAAAACTTAGAGAGTGAGAGAGAGATACAGGGAGGGAGAGAGAGAAAGAGATTGAAAGACCTTTGAGAAAGAGAAAAGGAGCAAAAGAGAAAATAGGTAAGCACCTCTTTGTCAGCTTCTGAGACGCACTAAAGAGGTGTATTTAAATGAAGTATTAAAATGTTTGTTAAACCACTAAAATAAGTCGAGTGTTTCTCAAGTCACAATGGTTTCTAACCTCGTAATTGTGCTTAACACACAAAAAGAAAAGATTATAAATTGGATAGATACACCAAATCATCCTCTAATAATTATTATGATTTTAGAACTATAACATGTGAAAACAATATTGAATTAAATATCAACTATTATTATTATATATTGTCATTTTCGATATACTCTTACAAGCAGCAACCACTATGGTATCTAACTCAGGTTTTCTAAATTTCTCTCGCAAACGTTTCCTTTCAACCATAGAAAAATGAACTCAATGCTTTTTTAGTTAGCACCCCCCAAGCAACCCAGATCTGGTGTTTACGGTAACTTTCAGGGTTTAAATGAAGGCACCAGTTCATAGTGAATTCTATTCATTTGTGGTTTTAGTTGTCTTTATGCTCATTTATTGTCACAGTGAATGTCAATTTAGGGCGCTCTAAATTTTTAAGGCCTTTTATTACCGGCCTTTATAAGGCCTCTAGTGAAGCAAGGCCAAGCGTAGCCGAGTCGTTGCATAAATCGTTAACGTCCTGCCGTCATTTTTTAGCTCTCGGCGGAATTTATTATTATTTATATAAAACGACTCCTATCATCTTTTGAGAACTTGGGTTATTGATCTTAGTTTAATGGTCATTTCTATTGTTCCTCAGTAAACACTAAATATAATGGGCAATAAATTGTATTTACTTTGGTCTGACAGAAGATTTATGAACTTTTCATAATCTCTTCTATTTATGAACCGTAAAAGAATATAAATTGAAGGGTAGAGTTCTTGTTGTCATACTTTGGATATTTTGTATAATGACAAAATGACTGAAAACATTATTTTTTAATTAATTGATCTTATAATAAAGAAAAATAGAGATTATTAGATGGTAAAATTACTTGGAGGAAGAAGGAGAACATTCCAACCTAGGTCACTAGGTCATTTTCTTGGTCACATGTGCCAAATGAGAGCGCCCAAGGTCATAAAGAAGGATTAGTCTCGCTTCATGCCATCACTCATAAAGAGTTATAACGATTCTAATCTAAAATTGACTGAAATCAGCGTCGCCAATGTTTGAAATCATGGTTTCTTTTTACATCAAGAGAAGGCAAATCTATATGTATAAGACTAGAACTTCTTTTACGTAGTTCATATAATGTCGAGGTATGGCCAAGTGTACGTGAATATGCGCACACAGGCTCTAAGAAAGGCGACAACTGTTATTGTTTCTAAGAGTGCGATTTAAATAGATAGCGGCAGCTGCGTAACCAAGGAATACAACAAACACAATGACAAAAATAGACTTTTAATACACACGTAATTAAAGGAGACAACAATAATTATGTATATAAATGGTACATAAATGAGACCGACTTAAGCTCCGAATACTACTTAGATAACCGTGGTTAGGGAATGGTTATAATGGAAGATTGAGGGTAATGAATGCTTTACTTCCTTTGAAACTCTAGGGTAAGGTGGAAAAACTAAGGGGAGGTCTTGGTGACCTTGATTACTCACGGGTGGTAGCCACACAACCCACAGCGAGTGAGGCTACTCTTCTCGAACTTGCGTTTGCGAGGCGTGGGCCTCATCTCCTCAGGAGGTCACCGAACGAACTTTGGAGGAGGGGGGGGGGGAATGACTTCTCCACACTCGGCTTGAGCGAGCTAATGGGCCTCTTGTCGAAAGAGGTCACCAGGTGCGGGCCTCCTCTCCTCAGAGGGTCACCGAACGAACTTCGAAGTGGGGGGGGGGGGGGAGGTGACCTCTCCACACTCGGCTTGAGCGAGCTAATGGACCTCTTGTCGTAAGAGGTCACCAGATGAACTTCGGTGGACGGCTTTCCCAATCCTTGACCTGAAGGCGGATGAGAAAGGCTGAGGTTGCCTCGCGAGACTCTTCTCCCAGACCCGAAGACATGGGGGTGATGTCCAGCTCTTCCGTGGCCTGCGACCGTTACTCACACTACTTTGGAGAGAGTTCGTTGAATTGCGCTCCTTTCGGGGAAGTCGCTTATAACTGAATCTATCCAATAGCCTGGATCGGGAGCATATATACCCGGAGCTATTCAAAACAGAGAGATAGATTGAGACCTTCTTAACCTTCGTTATCGGGAGTGATGAACCAAGCGCCTCCTTACGAGGAAGTGTCAACAGCTGGGATCAGCAGCCAGACGGGCGACAGCGGTGGGGCCATAAACGCGGTTCCCGGCGAGGATACAAAGCAGTTTCTCGACTTGAGGGAGTGGGGAGGTTAAGACAACCGGGAGGAAGCTTGGGTGTGAATTTCACGGGAACCTGGCGGCGGGTCAAACGAGGGAGAGGTCAGAAAGGAAGGAGGGAGCAACGGCTCGATTTCCCTCCTGAAATACTGTCTTAATAGGTGAGGAAATAATATTATTCAAAGGGGATTCCTCCACATATAAATAATTAAATATATTTTAGTATCTTATAAAGCTCTTATTTACCTTATACGCAACACCTCATTGATTTGGGACAACTGAGTACTTCACACTTTTTGTGAATTTTACCAATGATAGAACTCAAAATCTTAACAAATTGTAATTGGTTGAAAGCGCTGCATGAATTTCACTGCTGAGATCAACTTTAAAACGAACATACAAAATTCAAGTTCTTTTCACCAATATGAAAATTTGTCTATTTGAAAATTGAAATAAAAAAACACCAACGTTTAATTAAAGGACATCGTGTTTAAAAAGTCTGGAACAAAATGGATTTTCACTACTCATAATTAAAGTCACATCTGTGTTTTGCCAAGAATTTAATTGGAGAAAATGTGAATTTCAATGCTTATGTTCGTATTAAAAATTGCATCATAGAGATAATGATTATAAATTTATCAAATATAATTAATGTTAAGTAGTCGTCATATTGTTACTTTGAAATAGAATCCTATTCAATATTTTAAAGGATTTCTTCCCTAAAATGAGGAAGATGAAGTAGATACATCGAACTCAATGTCTTTTGTTCAAAATGGGGTGGAATAGAGCAGGAAAACAAAGATGAGGCAGAATTGGTGAGGGAGAGCTAATAAAAAAAATGCGATGGTAATGTCTAAAGAGGAGCTTATGGTGCTTAGTAATCAACCACCACTCTTAACTCAAATAGAAGAAGGGGTGCAAATCATCCCCACTACAACCCCATACTCATATCAAGCACAAACGTATACGTCATTTTTACTCCGCCAAATTAAACCTTCATAACTACAGGTTACTATTGACCTTCACCATCTTTTCATAGGTACAAGGTAATAATGACCTGCATTACCTCTTGATAGCTACAGAGTACTAAAGATTTGCAGCATCTCTTCATAGTTACAGAGTACTAAAGACCCCCAGCATATCTTCATAGCTCTAGGGCATTAATGACCTGCATCATCTATCCCACTTTCCATAATTTGCTAGAATGCCTCACACATATCACCCTCTTCTAAAGCCACCAGAATATCCTTCAACACTTTCACAAACACTTCATAATTTTAAGAGTAGACACTTTCCCACAAAGTAGGGTCGGCGCACTTCATCACCAATGTACTACCCGCCATTCCCACCTCTATTAAGCGCAAAGCCACCTATCATTTTGTCGACACAGAATTACTCCTTCATAGTGATGAGGTGGTATGTGGTGTCGCAGTTCCACTCGAGAGTCAGCGTTCTCTTCTCTCACACACCCTTTCCGCCAATCATCCCACTTTTTACGCTGTCTTGATTCCAACCCTTCTTAAACCTTGCCTCCCACTCTCGTACACCTTCATCACAACTCTTTTTCCTTTCATTGTTGTTTCATCTCTATACCACCTCATATAACTTTCATCATATCCTTCTTCACACCATAAACAATTTTTACTGTATAATTTTTCAATTTATCCAATTTTCACACTTCAAGCATTACGCTTAATTCATTCGAAATCTTTCCTTTTCCTACTATATAATACCCTAACACCCACACCTTCTGGTTACCACCAACATCTGCCCTTGCAGATTTCTGGAATTTTGCACACTTTGACCCTTAGCATTCCTCTAATCTCCTCACCTAATTTTAAAAGCATTTAAAACTTTGTGGTCGCGGCCTCTTTCATCTCCACCATCACCCCTATGTTCGGTCTCTTTCATCACCATTACCACCATTTATAAAACTTCAAGTTACTTCGCACTTTTTAATGGTAAAACTACTACATGTATACTTTTCATTTACTCCAATATCCATTAATATACTTTTTAATGCATTTAATTTTAGACTTCTCATCCCATACCCACCTTTTACACCCTCCCTACACTTTTAGCATCTACCACACTGCTTCCATATACAGAGGATCCAAAGTTTTCTTCACATTCATGTATCCACTATACACTTCACACCCGTTATCCCTTGTCTCATCAGGTTTTGTCTCAGTGCAAATACTCGATCTTTTTAACCATCCTTGTTCATCATCTATCATACCCTCAATCACACTTCTTACACGCCCAATCAAACTTTTCCGTACACTTTACTTGCATTACAACAGATATATCCAGACACAATTCTTAACACCCTCTCATCTACTTCAGCTGCCTCTCCATTTTTCAGACCTGAAAGAAATCCAACCTTTCTTACTGTTATCTCTTCTTCTATACCCCGATGATTAGCTATTGATTTACCCCCACAAAGCCAATCAAATTTGAATTAATTCTGCCTTATCTCCTATATCAACACTATACATTTCATAAAAGCTTTCCCACCAGCTCTATTTAACCTCCTTATCGTTCTCAATTGCTATGCCATCGTTCTCTACCATAGCGATTATTCTCCTCCTCGTTCTTTACCCTCCTCGCTTCCGTCAAGTTAGAGCTTCCTGTTCCCCTCCGGATCCTCATTCTTCTTTAGGTGAAATCCTTCTCTCGCTCGCCGGTTTCCTGCTTGGTTCACACTCCTAAAGCCGAACCCTTATAACCGTTTTACTTAAATCCAATCCTAGTTCCATTTAAATGTTATATTTGATGCTTTCTGACCCTGTTTCATCACTCGTATGCTTTTAGCCCTCACAAGGGGTAGCCAATTGTAGACATTTACATCTGGTAGCTGTTAGAGTATCTCGCCCTCCCACCCCAACTGTGCCCAAGATTCTTCTTAAATTAGATTGAGACCACCGTTCCTTTATTTCCTTTAGGACATTGCCATTTGATCCTTTTTCCGTCTCTTTATTCACACGTCTCTCTTTCTATATTTTTGTCATGGCTAATTTTGTTGACTAGTTGCTGAATAGCTTTCATCTTCCTTGTGGCCGTAGGGGGGGGGAAATGTTTAATCCTCATCGCTTCTGTTATGGCAGGGCTTTTAGAATGATTGCATTCTTGATATTTTGTCTTTCTACAACCATTATTTTGTTCTTATTCCTCCCTTCACGCACCGACAAGGTGACATTGAAGGGAGCATAAGCAACCTCACTCGAATTGATATATTTTTGCTTCCCCTTATGTGTTCTGCGTATCAATTGCATCAACATCTCCCTTAATGACCATCCTTTGAGCTCAATTTTAGGTTAAATTAATACAATATTCCTTTACCCTTGAGCCAAAGTCCTAATCCCAGTGATTACAAATTTCCACACTAATTTCCATTAATGGCTACTCGAGTGTAAAAAATAAACACCAAAGGAGGTAAGAGCAAGTTCCACACATGGTAGACTCAGCTTTTGCTGATATTGTCGAAACAACAGAAGAAAAGCTAATCATTAGATTTACTCAAGTCACAAGTTTCAAAAACAGGAATATAATATCAAGAAAACTTAAGACCCGTTTTCAGTATGTCTTTTATTTTAAAATAAAAATACAACTGGGTGTATCATGCAGAAAGTTAGTCGAGATACAACTGTAAGAAAAGAGGTATAGATAGAGAACTTTTCGCTGTGGATATTTGTTAAATTTTTATTCACATTAACTCTACGTATCAGGAGAAATGCTTATTCCAATACCAAACTACACCCATGCTGTATCACTAACTGTTTGTTCCAAAACCTTGCTTTATGTTTGGGTGCTTTGATCCTGATCTAAAACCAAAACTACATTGACTACTTGCGACTCGTTAAGATCTTTAACATTCGATGCTTGATTTCACGAAATGGTGGGTCATAAAAGCTCCTTATTTCATTCTGTAAAAGAATTGAGAGAAAACAAATAATAAGGCTAGATGCAAGGATAAGATGTTCTTATCGCTCTATTAGAGAAATAAACATTGACTAAATTAATGTAACAAATACAATATTTGCTTTCAATTATCAGATTTTGAATCAGTACAAATATAAGTGTATAGACAACTTTAAAGAAGAAACGTGGTAGTTAAAGTATCGAGAGTCCCTTTACAGAAAGGGATCAGAGCATTTGTTTTGAGGCATGCTCTACAAGAGGGTAGAGAGCATGCTTTAGGTGCTTATTGCTAACGATGTCATATGCCCTTTATTAGATCCTGCCACAGATTTTCCAGTGGATTCATACCCTGAGACTAAGGTATCCATTCCATTACCGTGTTATTATTATTCCAGTATCACTGTGTGGTGCGAGAGGAATAGTGACATGGGTAGATGTTTTGGGGGCAAAAAATAAAAATCCAGGCATTTTTGGAGACCTCTCAGACTAAGGGCAGTAGTTAATCCACAAGGACAGATGAGTATTTGTCGGAATTTATAGTGCCATCAAAAATAGTGAGAAGAACTATGCCTGAACTTGAAATTCTTCCCTTTATTGCTAAAAAGCGTCAACACGCTCTGCTTTTATCATCATGCACTCTCGATTCTACTCGCTCTGTGGCCTCCTTCAACGCCAACGTTGCCTGTGGTCGAGAACATCTGGGACGTGGACTCCTCGTCCCCACTGCTTCATGTTCCAGTACTCAAGCCAGTCCACCTTGTTTGTGCTGAAGGTGGATCAGGGGGTTCCGGTGTGTTTTATACAACTTCAAAAATTGTGCAAGCAGTTTGTTATTACAGATGCTTTAACCTGACCTACCTCTTTTCATTCATGTTGCAGCATAAGTGCGGTGTTCTTGCGATCCCTTAGGCTTTTGCGACGATGTTATCTGTCGTCAGGTAGCGTACTGTTCCTGATTCGTCCAGAACGACGCCATTCTTGGATTCGCCTACTTAATCGCAGCCTCTTCAACCCTTCTTCCACACCGGAATAGGATCTGGCGATATTGGTGGATATTAGTCTAAGGCTGGGACCCTACTCTTTCAGTGTGCGCATACATTTCTTTCCTCCACAGTATAGTTAAGTGTTTTCGGCATTATCGCATCCTAACCACATTGAATATCATATTAATCAACAAATACGTGTTATATTAAATCTTTCTGACTGTAACATACTCCATACTGATAAAATGATTTCATAAATTTCAATAATATTGACATCTTAGATATCTCAAAATGAGTTATAGTTAAGCTTGTACAGTTATTTTGTTTTTCCTGTGTATTGAATACATACATGTAAACCTTTACTAACATATTCATAGACATACCTAAGTAATAAGATAAATTCCATAAGTCCGAAAACTTTTGACCGGGTCTGTGCATAAATGAAATATAGAAAAAATAAGCGCATTTGGTTTAGTTTTTCTCATTCTGCATTTTGCCGGACCATTCACCATTTGATTAACATCTATTTAAATCATTACAACATCACTTAAATACCTAAATTAACTTTAATATGAATGAAACGGTAGAGAACTTCAAATCCTATATAGGTAAATGATGGGCGATAACCTTAATAATGAAGGAAGCTACTTTGCAGAAAAAAGGTTTTGTATAAACCCATTTAGATTTCCAAATTAAAAAAATTGCTTATTTCCAATTTCGTTCCTCTGGTTTTTCTTTTCCAATATCCCATCAGGAGTCACAGGTTGTTCAATATAAATGTGTTCTAGTACTTGCTCTAAATTTGAGTTGTGTTTGACTCCATAAGTCACTATGTCGGTCCGTCGGTCACCGTTTTGTTTTTTTTGTCTTGGTAATAACATTGTAACCTTTAGACCGATTATAACGAAAATCAAAATTCTTATATTGTTGTACCTATATTTTCTTTTAAATGATATAATTCCCTAGTTCCTCCCAAGGTTCCCCAGGAATTATTTTGCTTTTTCAATAACATCATTACTATTCGGCTGATTCTAACGAAGTTTGAAACCCTCATGTTGTTTTACATTTTCTTTCGAATGATACAATTACCAAAGTCCTCCCAAGGTTAGGCGGGGAATTATTTACCAATAAAATCATAAATATAAGGCCGCTTCTAACGAAATTTTAAACCTTTATATTGTTTTACATCCCCTTTCGAATGACATAATCCAAGGTCGTCCTAAGGTTAGTCTGGGAATTATTGAAAGTATAAAAGGTTGTAAGGTCATAAATCAGAATAAGTGAGAGCACGCGACTTTGGCTAGTAGACATTGTTTATTGCCAATGATAATTGCTCTATCCTCTGAATAACTCTTAAACATTAGTTTCGTTTCGAAAAGTACATTTTCCGGTCATTGATAGACTGATCTGTGACTATTTTGTTTGCATCTAAATTTCATCTAAATTTAATGCCAAAAATACTAAGTCATCAGCGAGAAGAAGGAGGGATATAATTTCTCATTATTTCTAATCATATTTTGACCCCTCTCCAAAGTCCTAAAATGAACCTCAAGTAATGTTGTAACCAACTTAGAGCAGATGAGCTCCCCTTGTCTTAATCATCTTTTTATTAGTATTTTCTAACTAACCAAACGTCCTTTAAATTAGGATGTTTCAGAACAGTATATGTAAAAGATCATGTCATGGAGGGTTTAGTATTTTCTTGTGTCTTTTGTTTTCTTAGAACTAAATCGGTTTTTACTGAATCAAACGCTTTTTCTTCGTCTACGAATTTAATGCAAAACCTGATATGGTTTTAAATTTCTCTCGACATTAATTGTTAAATACCTCGCTGATGTTAATATTTAGTATAGTTACTTCTGAATCCGGCCTGTTTCAATGACATTCCATTGCTTTTCTCGCTTTGTTGGTTATGACTACTTCCAACACTATATAATACATCTCCCTCCCTTAAGACAAAGCCATAAATTAATCAAACTGGTCCACACTACCTTCCACAAAAGACACGAGAACACACTATCACTAAGCATCACCCTAATCGAGCCTTCCTTTTTAATAAGCCAATCATAAAACCATTACATAGAAGACATAGAGTATTACCCTCTCAACTTAAGTCATGCCACTCCGCGTTGAAGAAAGACATTGGACCCTAACTTCCCCTTAAACTTTTTTATACACAGAAGAGAGAATAGGTGAGAAAGACGATCACTTCCATATTTTATTATGTAGATTGCATCCGATCCTTCAAACGGGTTTTTTCATTCTAAATACTCTTTAATCTGAGCAATTTGTCTCATTTCTTTACTGGTGATCAATACTTCTTGTTTATTAGTTCTCACCAAAGGCAGGTGCGGATCCAGGGGGGTGAGGGGGCTGAAGTCCCTCCAAATTTCAGACCGGTTTATGTTTATATTTCTTTGTTAAACCATACATTTAATCTTCTATACAGAAAGAGTTATGTTAGTTTAGAATATATATAAAATATTTTAAAATCGTTTTGATCGAAGGTACTTTATATGATACATGTCTAAAGTACAGGGAAATCTCGAAAATATTTATTGAATTCAAGATTATACCTTAGATGGCGTCCCCAAACTAAAATTCCTAATTTCCTGATGTGTGAAAAAAAAATTATATATTTTTAGTGCTCACTCCTGTGTGATTTATTGTTTTTTATTAGAAATGCCAGAAACTCCTCAGAGAGAGGCATTCAAGTTAGTTCTTCCCTAAATTTTATCCAGGATCCGCCTTCGATCTCTAAGGGTGAACCCCCCAAAACGGGCCTGTACACACTTTTGTGATATATCCTTCATTTATTCACTAATCAACCTTACTTTGCAGGACATTACAGAAGCATCGCCTGTGAACACAACTAGATCTCAAGGGAAGCTCGAGCAAAAAACATAATGGGTCAAACAGGCTCGCTTAAGAAAGTGCAAGACACTTTCGTGCATCATTTTGAATGTGAAAAAGCCCCCTCCAAGAGCAGAATTTGTGTCTGGGTGGACCACTTCAAGAAATATGCGATAGTCCAGAACCTGAATGCAACCAGTGACAACCGTCCACGCCATTCAGAACGCCTCATGAAGCGTACAGCTGAGCTTGTCAAGAGCATGAGAGAGTCAATTCAGCAGAGTCTAACACGATCTGTGCGCAAGCGAAGTCAGTCCCTCAGTATATCACGTGAAACTTGCATGAAAGTGCTAGTTATGGATGTAAAGGCCTATCCATAAAGAATAAAGATGAGGCAGACCCTCACATCCTCATACAAGGAGCAAAGAAAGGCTATGGTAGTTAAGATACTGGATCAGATTCAGGAGACCCCAACTTTCCTTAACCTACTTTGAAACTCAGATGAAGCTCACTTTCATCTAGAAGAAAAAGTAAACTTGAAGACTAATATCTTCTGGGAGACCTCCAGACCAATGAGTTAGCCACCAAGCTTCTACACTCCCCTAAGTGCACGGTATGGATTTCAATCTCAGCCAGAGGCGTCATCGGACTATTTTTCTTCGAGGAATCTGGCGCGACAGTGACAGTCACCAAGGAGCAGTATGTTGAGGTACTCAAAACCTTCACGAGGCAGCTGCAGACCCTATTCCCGTCGCTTATGGGGAAGTTCTGGTTCCAGCAAGATGGAGCAAGCTCTCTCACCTCAAACTTGTCTCGAGACTGACTTAAAGATCGCTTTGGTGGCCATGTGATCAGTCTCAATACACAAAACTGAAGAAATCCACAGAGCTAAATGGATGTCATCTAGAACAAGCGATCTAGAATAAAGAAAAATAGTCCAAAGACTCTCATGTTTTCATATGAAGTTTTTAAACACAATAACCTAGTTATCACCAAAGTTTCATTCAATCTTTGCATAAAATTAAGAAATGAGGCCTATCGAAAGTTGGGGTCCCGTTTTTTGTTTTGGCCTTCTGTCTAGTGCCCATTGGTTTCATAATTGCTGGTTATAGAATTCGACGTCTCTTTGCATGATACTTTCTTTGTTTCTGATTTTCTTCCTATGTTTTTAATTTGGGATTTTCAATTATTGTATGCCGGTTTTAGTTTCATTTGCATAATTTTTGGGGATCTTTGGATTTAAAATTTACTTTTCACTAATTGAGTATAGTACATTTGATTCTCCATCTAATTTCTAGAACACAACTCATTTATCGCCTTTTATCGCACTTTATTTTTATCACAGCCATTCTTTTTCCATTAGGTCACCTCATCGTACTGTTATTTGCCAAAAGTTGCACATGGTAACATATAATATTCACGATACTACTGTAGCAGTTTTTAATGACATTGCGCCATATCCATAATTCGTTTGATTAAAATGATTTAGTGATATAATTTGGAAGGTATGTATTATACTTAAGGTTGTAGTGCCTACATTGCAAGATTAAATGAGACAACGAAAGAAACCTAAAAAATTAGCCCGCGGGAGTTTTTAGTAAGTCATATAATGGAATAGCTTTAAACCCAAATAACATTCCATGAAATGGCCATCCGAAAGATAAGTTCCCTACAAATAGCACTGTTACCCCAATCGTACAAACTTCTATTTTGTATTATAATCTATACCAGGCAATGGCTTTGCTACTAAGATTAAAATTAATAATCTAAAACAAGCAGCTATGGTTAAATTTTTATACATTTCCTGAACTTCGCTAATTATAATAATTTTATAAAGGAACTCTAAACTAAATTTCCCCCCTTTCAAAATATCACGTTGCTAAAATATAGAGTTATAAAAGATATATAAAAATAAATTTTCTGAACTTCACCATTTGAAATTCTTTGGGTTTTGAAAATTACACAAAATTTCGATACGTATATTTATTTCTGAGCTTCACCATTTTGTTTTGTGATATTATAAACGAATTATTAGAAATAACTTTGATAAAAAAATATAAGTCCCAACCAAAGTAAGATGAAATTATTATTCAAATACTCAATAAAATCCCCTTCTACAATTATACAGTTAGTGATTAAAGATTTCTCCAAATTATGGTCATTATCTTATCACCTGACTATTTTTACCAATAACTAAATAATATTCTCTTTCCGTTATTTGAAAAAACTTTAAATGAACTTAAAAACGAAAGGAAAGACTAGAATATAGTAATTTGGGGTTAATAAATATAAAACTAATGTAAAAGTTTCTAGATAACAATTATAATCTTATTTCTTCCATATATTGAATATAAATCGAGTTATATTGACGATAAAAAAGAATATTTGTTTTTTTTCATTGAAATTAGATAAATGGTGTCAGTTTGCAACCATGTAAGGTATGACTTAAGACAAAAACAAATTTAATAGTTTAGTTTTGTTTCTGTAATATGTAGATATGTGTAATTAATAATATCACTATAAAATAATGTTAATGTAAGTAGAAAGACAAATATAAATATTATGGAAACTAATTAAATGTAAAAAAAATTAATTCGAGTGAAATGTCAAAATACCGCATGCATGCGGGCCGTGTATGTAAAAAGGAAGCTTGAAGGCGCTTGAAGGATGAATTTTACTATCAGGTAAAGACATCTGACGACCTTCCAAGGTTCCGTCTAATAAAGAATATTGAATCTAGCTCCAAGATTCATTTTACCTTTAAGGAAATCTCTGATCAACGTTTTTTTTAATTTTAAGAGCCCATCCTGCGACTGGCTAGTTGGGCATAAGTCGCCGTACTCACGACTGTCTAGTACTAGGCTACTTTAAAATAGCAACATGAAATACAAAGAAACAAAACAATAAAAAAGAAAAAGGCAAGAGACAGGAAGCAAGCTCCAGCCTTGGGGGAGGTCAGCCTCCACCCGGCGCAGGAACGTGCGACCTACAAAAAAAAACCTATTAAATAAAAAGAACAAAGTCGGTGTCCTAAAATTTCAATAAGTCTACCTATCAATGTGAACGAACCCGTCCAGAATACAAGGAACAAGGGGGAGCGACCGCGCTCATGCCGATACTGGGATAGATAACGTGCGCGAAGATAGCCTAAACTAGGACATACAAACAAGAATGCGCCGTACAGTCTGGGGGACGACGCAGTCTTCACAGTAGGGTGCAGGCAAGAGCTCCATTAAATGGTGGTGCGTCCTGCAAGTGTGCTTAATTTGGAGACGACAGAAAGCAACCTGAAGCCGTCGCAGCATTGTGGGGTAGGTCCATGGGAACACTCGTGGCGCAATGGCACACCACTTTAAGTTCCCTTCGACCGTCTTCCATCTTATTTACCAAGCAACCCAGTCGCCCAGTCTGCACAAATTCTTGGGGGCCCTCGTGGGCGCGAGAAAGATAATATCGACATCCGCCCGACTTGCCAGAACCGTGGCATAAAGAACATCGCGAACCAGAGGGTGTGGAGATTACAATGCTCCGAAAACACTCAGGGAGCTTTGTGCGTGGCTATAAATCACAATCAGGTTTCCGAACCAGGCACGTCGCGTAATCTCCCGTACCGAGTGATGTATTGCCACCAACTCGGCCGTGAAGATAGATGCAGCGCCTGGCAGAGCCCCACTTACTTCAAACAGAGGGGATACGGCAAGGAAGCCTTCCCCTCTTGAGACTTGAAGCCATTCGTATACACCGGCAGGGATCCAGTGTGACATGAGGTATGCTCTGAAAAGGAAAAACGCAATATTCCCAGCGCTGTAGAAGCCAAAAGTGGAACCCTCCAGGGTGGCGTCCAGGGCAGATCCAGGGACGCCACCGGCCCGAGAGCTATACCTAGATCTCGAAGGAGTTTCTTAGCCCTAAATCCAAAGGGCTTATGGTATAGCTGGCGTTACTCGGCGGCATAGGCACCGTTGAAATCAGCTGCAGATGCAATGCGAGCTGTTGGTGACTGAGGGAGGCACCGTGCTGCACGTACAGGCGAATAAGGAACTGTACACGGTGCAGATCGAGTGGCATCTCCACAGCATCGATAAATAGGCTCTCAATGGTGATAGTGCTATAGGCACCGGTTGCTAGGCCAAGACCAGTGTGGTGAATCGAGTCCACCTTCCCCAATAAACGATCACCTGCGGATGCATAAAACTCACATCTCGTGTTCGTTGATCAGGTCGGCAAGGAATTGATCCCTGGGATTAATTGAGTAATATCCCCAGAGTGAGTGTCTACGGTTCAGATCTCTGAGCAAGAGAAAGGGCTTCAGCAACCGTGCCACAACGCGGCATAAATTCCCCGCTTCAAAGTCGGCTGATGGTGGAATTTACGCAGAAATAACAGTATACCTCATATCCAGGTGCAGAGGCACGGCTACTGCCTGAAAGGAGGTATATAAAGCAAAGAGAAGAACGGAGACATCATGCCGGCTGTAAATCGAACATCCTCCTTCCCGTCCATATCTCGTGGGGGTCGGGTCGCAAAGCTCTTTTACGCTCGGATAGCTAACTGGGAACGAGGGGAGACGAGCCTCCAGAGCTCCTAGTTGGCCCGGAGTCTGCGGCAATACTATTAAATGAATATGCCATCCAGGCCAAACTCGGAGGAGATGCGGGGCACTTCTTAGAAGAAAAGACCCTCACGGGAATGGCCGTAAGCTTCCCAGGGGCAGATCTCCGGGAGCTGTTGGCCGGACAATTCGCTAAAGGCGCTGTTGTCTTCGAGGACTTAACGAGGGAGGTTGGGCTCACCATGCGAGTCTTTTCCTCTCACCGCCTAAAGTAAGTGGGGGGGCTTCGGATGAGGTGGTCCCTCTTTTACAGGACCCACAGCCTTCGAGCCACCCAGCTCGCCACTTGGTGTGAACGAAGGAGCCAAGGCTCCTTTAGGGCTGTCTTCCTTTCGGGGGCAGCGTTTGGAACCCTGGAAGATGGCCTAGCGAGCATCATCAGTGGTGTTGCCTCCTGTGAGTCTAACGACTCGTTGGCGGGGCTTGCCTGGCCGTTTCGCCTTACGCGAAACGGTCACATTAGGGGAAGGGAGGGGAGCAGTGGATTTAGCCGGGGCTGGGTGTGGACCCTTTGTGCCGCCAGCTTTACCAGAGGAGCGCCCGGAAAATAGGGATAGAATGCGCAGAGGGGTTCCGAATGGGCGCGGAAACGACCATACTCGGAGGACTAGTGAGGCCAGGAGCGGAGGGTGTCTTTCTGACTATTGAAGCAGAGAATGTTCCAAGAAGCGCCGGGCGTGCCTGGAACAAATCCTTAGCCTCTCGAAAGAAGAGACGATCCTGTGCCTGAACCGCCACTATTTCTTTAGGAAGGAGATAAACACCACATTACTTCCAAGAAGCGGGGTGCGCCTCTCCGTAATTGACACATTTAACCACGCAAGCTTTACGATTTTGACTTATCGTGTGCAGCCTTTGAGCAAATCACACAGACTTCGGTTAAAACCGACTTTGCACGTCTACACAAGCAATTACAATGACCGAATCAGTGACAGTAATAGCACCGCCACGGCAGTTGCCTGAATGCCTTTACGCGGTAGCGGTAGCAACCGGCACGCACAGACTCAGGGAGAGTGCCACAATCGAACGTGAAGAATTGTGTAGCGGTAAGTCTTAAGGCTCTTTCCTGTTTTTTCATCACACGTTCGACTTTGACTGCCCCGTTCTCGGCCAGCTATAGGGTTATGTCATCTATGGAGTAGTCTACGAATTCCCTCGCATAAACTACTCCTTTCGCGAAGTTCATGCTAGAATGCAGGGTCACACTAACCTGGGTGCCATCAAGTATCCGAATAGCACAAATCTTAGCCGTCTTGGAGAGGTCCAACTCATTCGCCAGAAGACTCCCTTCCGAGAAACAGGTCACCTTCGACTCTCAACGAATCACACTCGCTAAAGCTGCCATCAGTGGAGCGAATAACCAGGAGGCGTTTGAAGCCAGTGAGTTCAAAATCACGGGGTAGTCTGTGAATGAGGTGACCCGATATAATTGAGGCCCCGCTCTGCGCACTTGCACCTTTGGTATTAGTCTGGGACTCCGCAACCTGGCGGGGGAGCGGGGCCGGACGTGCCGATCTCGGCTTGGTCGCTTACAGAAGTGGCCGCGGGTCGGACGTGCAATATCGGTTGGTCGCTTACCGAAGGGGCAGCAGACCCATCCTGTCTCTATTCCATAGCATCATACTTCAGGCATATTAACTTGAGCAGGTCAGCAATGTTGTTACAGTAGGCCAGTAAAGAGGCTTCATGAAACGTGAAGATTTTCATACATTCTTTTTTGCGTTCCCGATACCAAGAGTATTTTGTCCATGGTGTCAACATACATTTTTTCTTAAAGATGTGAACCCAATAGATGAGCAAATTCTTAGGAAAAGTTCAGGTCTCGTGTCAGGTCGTTGAGTTTGGCTTGCCTTAATGGTACTAGTTGGCGCCCTCTTCTGGCTTGTATGAAATCAAACTCAGCTGTATCGGTAGTGACACTAGCCTCTGAATCAGAGCTATAAGCCATGGTAGAAGTAGGATCAGGAACAAGAAGATTGGGGATATGTAGGACTTGTTTTATAGCAGAAGGATTTTTTTTTTTTATATATAGCCCATCTGGCAACTACCCACTTGGGCATAAGTCGCCGAAAACACGACAGCCTAGAACTAGCCTACTTTAAAATAAAAATATGAAAACTTAACAATCGATATAAATTAGAAAAACTTAACAATCAGGAAGCAATCTCCGGCAGCGAGGGGAGGTCCCCCTCACCCCTATGTAGAAGAGTGCAACCTACAAACAAAACAATAACAAATAAGAACCTTAAAAAGAGGGGAGAAGCCTGGCCTCCCCCCCAAAAGTCAACAAGTCCGCAAGTCAATGTGCACAAATCTGTCCCGAGTACAAGGGACAGGTATCGTGCACGAAGATCACCCAGACTGGGATATTCGACAAGAATGTGCCGAACAGTCTGGGGTACGACGCAGTCGTTGCAGTAGGGCGCAGGTGAGCGCTCCATCAAAAAGCGATGCGTCACACGAGTGTGGCCGATTCGAAGACGATAGAAAGCAACCTGAAGCCGCCGCGGCATTGGGAAATAGGTCCATGGGAACAGTCGCGGTGGAATGGCACGCAACTTTAAGTTCCCTTCAACTGTCTCCCATCTTCTTTGCCAAGCAGTCCGAAGAGCTGCCCGTATTCCTGCCATGTAGTCGGTGTGAGGAAGAGCTAAACGCTGGTCCAGTTGCAAAGTTCTCGCTGACTCTTTGGCGCCCTCATCGGCGCGCTCATTCCCCGCAATTCCTACATGTCCAGGAACCTAGCAGAAGATAATCTCGATATCCCCCCGGCTCGCCAAAACCGTAGCGTCACGGATATCGCGAACCAGAAGATGCGGAGATTCCAATGCCCTGAGAGCACTCAGGGCGCTTTGTGAGTCACTATAGATGACAATCCGGTCTCCAAACCGGGCACGTCGCGTAATCTCCCGTACCGAGTGTTGTATTGCCACCAGCTCGGCCATGAAGACAGACGCAGCGCCTGGTAGAGCCCCGCTGACTTCAAACAGAGGGGATACGGCGTGGAAGCCGACCCCCTTTTGGGACTTGGAGCCATCCGTATACACTGGCACGGTTCCAGCGTGACACGATGTGTGCTCCAAAAAGGTCGAACGCAATACTCCCGGCGCAGTACAAGCTTTGGGAGCAGAGGCGTGGCGACAAATAGCCAAATGTGGTACCCTCCAGGGTGGCGTCCTGGGCAGAACCAGGGGCTCCATTGCACGAGAGCCATATATACCTCTCGAAGGAGTTTCCTGGCCCTAAACCCAAAGGGCTTAGTGTATGACTGGCGTCTCTCGGTGGCATAGGCACCATCGAGATAAACTGTGGATGCAGTGAGAGCTGTTGGCGGCTGAGGGAGATGGCAGGCTCACGTGTACAGGCGAGCGATGCACTGAACGCGGCGCAGAGCGAGTGGCATCTCCTCAGCATCGACCAACAGGCTCAAAATGGGGGAAGTGCGGAAGGCACCGGTCGCAAGGCGAAGGCCGGTGTGGTGGATCAAATCCACCTTCCGCAATAAACGCTCAGCTGCGGATGCATAAAACTCGCATCCGTAGTCTAGCTTCGAGCGAACAAAGGATCGAAAAAAAAGTAAGGCAGTAGCCCTATCAGCGCCCACAGCGCTGAACGTCACAGAACGGAGAATGTCCATGGCGCGGGTACAAGAGACCCTAAGACTGCGAATATGAGCCTCCCAGGTGAGGCTTCGGTCGAATACAAGACCAAGGAATCGGTGCGACTCAACCATATCCAGGCGCACCCCATTAAGAAACAAATCTGGGTCGAGGTAAAGCCGTGGATGGCGGCAAAAGTGCACCACCTTGGTCTTGGCCAAAGAAAACCGAAACCTGTGCGCTTCGGCATAGCGAGAGACGCGGTTCAATGCCTGTTGGAGTCGACCTTCCAGAGTTGGCATCTGGTTCGCGCCAAAAAAGATCGAAAGGTCGTCCACGTAGAGCGTAGCGAGAAAATCTTCCTGCAGCACTGAGGTGATGCCGTTGATGCGCAGGGCAAAGAGTGTGACACTGAGGACACTTCCCTGCGGGACACCCTCTTCCTGCTCCTTTGGGCCGGAGAGGGCTCCCCCCACCCGTACGCGGAATCGACGATCTCGCAAAAATTCAGATATAAACATTGGGAGGCGTCCCCTCGCCCCCATCGTGTGGAGAGTCTCCATGATACCGTATCGCCATGCGGTATCATAGGCCTTCTCCAGATCAAAAAACACCGTGGCGTTGTGCTGTCTACGAAGCAAAGCCTCGCAGGCGGTATTTTCCAGTCGGAGCAGAGCATCCGACGTGGACTGGAACTTACGGAAGCCGCACTGTGCAGAAGACAGATGGCCTCCGCTGTCTAGGAAAAAGGCTAATCTAACATTTACCAATTTCTCCATCAACTTGCACACGCAAGAGGTTAGAGAGATTGGGCGGAAACCGGTCGGAGTAGAGTGATCTCTTCCCAGTTTGCGAAAGGCGAGCACAGTAGCGATTCGCCAGGAGTCTGGGAGAAGACCTTCCACCCAGATCCTGTTGAACAAATCTAACAGAAAGGCCATGCCTCGCTCATTCAGGTGTTGGAGCATGGCGTACGGGACATCGTCCGGACCATGGGCGGTGTCCGCGCACAAAGCGAGAGCGAAACGCACCTCACTCACAGTAAACTTGTCGTTGAAGGGTTCTCCGCCTCTGGAGGTAAAGTCCAGCCGGCGGCCTTCCACGACATCACGACGTGCATTAAATGCTGTCGGAGCAGCATCATGCTAGAGAATGCGGAAAAAGCTGTCACTAAGGATTCCGTCACGGATGCGGGGTCCGAGATTGCGGTCCCATTCTCCTGGAGAACGGGAGGGGAAGACAAGCGAGAACTTGCCTCGAATCCTTTTGAGTCGCTTCCACACCTCAGCTAAAGGGGTCTTCCCGTTAAGTGAAGACACGTATGCCCACCAAGAAGAGCGGCGGGCGTGCTTCGAAATATACCGGAACCTAGCCCTAGCCCGACGAAATTCAGCGACAGTGAAATCGTTCGGGAGGCACTTATAGCGCATGTAGGCATAACGGTTCTGTTTGAGGTCCGTCTCACACTCGGCTGTCGACCATGGGAGTGGTCGGCGTGCAAAACGGCCAGACGTCCTAGGAATAGTAGTCAGGCCCACGGCGATGAGGTTGCCGGAGAGGAACTCAACGGCCTCATCTACCGACCTAAGCTCCTCGACTAAAATAGAGAATTCAGTCATTTCCTTAAGGAAAATGCAGGCCACTGTGCCTGCGCCAAGCACCACCGAGGTGGTCTCTCAGGTGGCAGTTGCCCTGAAAATGATATTTGAATGGAAAAGTGATCACTACCATGGAGGTCATTGACCACTCCCCAATCAATATCAGGCTGTGCATCCGAAGAGCACAAAGATAGGTCAAGGCAAGAAAATAAAGCGGTTCGCGGACAGTGATGCGTAAACTTATCCACGTTGAGGACACCCATCTCAAGCTCTTCGATCAGGTCGGCAAGGACTTGTCCCCTGGGATTTATGAAGTAATCTTCCCAGAGAGGATGCCTGCCGTTCAGATCTCCAAGCAAGAGATAGGGCCTCGGCAACCGTGCCACGACGCGGCGGAAGTCCCCCGCGTCGAAGTCAGCTGACGGTGGAATGTACGCAAAAATGATAGTATACCTCCTATCCAGGTGCAGCTGCACAGCCACTGCCTGAAAGGAGGTATCTAAAGAGAAAGGAAGAACGGAGACATCAAGCCAGGTGTAAACCGCGCATCCCCCAGGCCGGCCATCGCGCGGTGGTGGGGTCGCAAGAGCCTTATACCCCGGGAGGGCAGGCAGGCTGCACGCGCCTAGCATGGTCTCCTGCAAAAAAAATAGCTTACGGGCAACGGGACGAGATGAGCCTCCGCAGCTCCTCCCAGTTGGCTCGGAGTTCACGGCAATTCCATTGAGGGAATATGCCCTTTAGGCCTTGATCGGAGGAGACGCGGGGGCCCTCCTCGAACTGAAGCCCTTCACGGGAATGGCCATACGCTTCCCGGGGGCAGAACCCCGAGCGCTGTTGGCCGGACAAAGAGCTGGAGGTGCTGTTGCCTTCGAGGTCTTATTGAGGGAGGTTGGGCTCGCCCTCCGAGTCTTTTTCTTCCTCCGCCTCGAACCCTTAGGCGGGCGTTGCGGCTTCAGGGGCGCGGGGCCCTCTTTTCGAGGAACCACCGTCTCCGATCCACTCGCTCCACCTTTGGGCGTGGGCGAAGGAGCCGAAGCTCCTTTGTTGCTGTCCTCCTTTCGGGGGACAGCCTTAGGAACCCCGCAAGATGGCCTAGCGACCATATTCAGGGGTGTTGTCTCCTGTGAGTCTAACGACTCGGTGGAGGCGCGTGGCCGTTTCGCCTTACGGGAAACGGTCACGCTGGGGGAAGAGGGGGGAGCTCTGGTTTTAGCCGGGGCAGGGTATGAACCCTTTTTGCCGCCAGCTTTACCAGCAGAGCGCCTGGGTTGGGTAGAGCCCGCAGAAGGGCTCCGAATGGGCGCGGAAACAACCGTGCTCGTTGGCCTGGATGGGCCAGGAGCCGAGAGTGCCTTTCTAACTATTCAGCCATATGACGTCCCAGGCAAAGCCGGGCGCGCCAGGACCAAGTCCATTTCCTCGCGGAATGAGAGTCGATCCTGGGCCTGAACGGCCAGGATTTCTTTCTCAAGGAGATATGCACCACATTGCTTCGAAGAAGCAGGGTGCGGCTATCCGCAATTGACACACTTTGCCACACACGATTTGGACTTTTCGCGTGCGACCTTGGAGCAATTTACACACACTTCGGGTGACCCCGACTTTGCACGTCTACATGAGCGATTCGTATGGCCGAAGCAGTGACAGTAATAGCACCGCCACGGCAGTGGCACGAATGCCTCCACGCGGTAGCGGTACCAACCGGCACGCACCGACTCAGGGAGCTTGTCACAGTCGAACGTGACGAAGAGTGTAGGGGTGGATCTCGAGGCCCCTCCCCGTTTTCTCATCACACGTTCGACCTTGACCGCCCCATGGTCAGCCAGCTCTAGGGTGATGTCCTCAATGGAGTAGTCAACGAGTTCCCTCGCATAAACTACTCCTTTCACAAAGTTCATGGTAGAGTGCGGCGTCACACTCACCGGGGTGCCATGAAGTGTCCGAAGAGCACTTATCTTGGCCGCCTCGGCGGGATTCGCTGCATTCGCCAGAAGGCTCCCGTCCGAGAAATGGGTTACCTTCGGCTCTCTACCAATTGCACTAGCTAATCCTCTCCTGTGATTGATCATGTTGCCCTTGGAAAACATAGTGCCATCATGGGAGCAAATAACAGGAGGCGTTTGAAGCCAGCGGGCTTGAAAACGCCAGGTAACCTCTGAATGAGGGGCCCCGATGTCATCGAGGCTCCGCCCTGTGCACTCTTAGTATTAGTCTTAGTCAGGGGCTTCGCAACCGGGGGGGCAGAGGGGGTGGATGTGCCTATCTTGGCTTAGTCGCTTGCCCGAGTGGCAGCAGACCCATCCGTCCCCGCAGCCCCCGCGGATGGAGAGGAGCCCCGAGTCTTTTTTGTCTTTTTAGTCTTTTACTTTTTCTTTTTTGGAGAGGAGGGCGGGGAATGAACCCGCTTCTCACCTCTGCCGGAAGAAGCCCCCAGGCTAGATGGACCGGCCTCAGCCAGGTCATTCTCTGAAATGGAGAAGGTCCTGGTAGTCGTGGGGGCACCAGTCAGAGAAGATCCCTCCCCTCCTTGTACTGCTTCGGAAACCACAGCCGTTTGAGGAGGACCTTGCATCAGGGCAGATTCGGGTTCGGTGCTTGGCGCCAACCTAGGATTCCGCCCCATAGAAGGCTCTACCCTCTGAGGCTGGGTTTCTTCAGGGACCATGTCTATCTCAGGGGGGCCTCCAGTTGGCGATCTTCCCCCAAGACATCGCAGGTCCCGTTGGCAGTATCGTCACTAGTCTTCTTTGGGGAGGCATGGGCCTTGACCCCGGCAAGGTTCAGTATTCTTGCTATTAAGTCTTTTGAGGGAAGCGACCGAAGGCGCCTGGGTTCCCTCTTCCTCCTAAGGGGGTTTTCCCTACCGCGCCGCTTCGATGTGGAGCGGCTGGCTAAGGGCTGCCTGCTGGCTTTCTTGGCAGTCCCCTTGGAAAGAACAGAGGGGACTGCCGCTGGTAAAAGGGAGGCGCCCGAAAGCACCTCCAGAGTAGGGGGTGAGGGGGAGTCCCCTACACCCGTAAGCAAAGGAGAGGAGTAAGCCTCCTCTCCGGTTAGAGATATATGGAGGGTCCCCTGAGCAAGCACAGGGGGGGGGGACCTCCATTTTTTTGCTGGTGCTGCCCAAGGGCGGCTCTGTCGATGTTATAGGAGAAGTTGGGGTTGTTTTTTTCTAAACTCATCATTGGGCATGGTGACCCTCTTTTTGACACGGGATGCAATCGCACATCACTTCTCGCAGTAGCCCGCACTGCGAAAGGTGCTTACAAGCCCGGCAGAGCCAGGCGCCGCCATTTAAGACCACCCCTCCCGCCTGGTGGCCTGGCAGTCCATCGGCATGGCGGCTCCACCTTGAACACGGCGTAAAAAATATATAGATTGTGAAGAGGAGAGCAAAAGGGATGTGAGGAAGGTATGGGTGGGGATAAAGCAGGTTGTTAAAAACCAACCACTCCAGATCGGAGCTCAGGGGTTAGGGAACATTTTCCCCTCCCTCTTCAGCCCCGATCCGGGACGGTTGACTTAAGAAGAAGGTCAGCATCTACCCTGTGAAATTAGTGGCTGACCATTCAAAGTTGTGAGAGAGGTTGTATGAAAAGTGAGGAAACAAGTGTTTTGAAGGAAGGAGAAGAGGCTAAGCTGGGGTCAGACGGGGTGCTGAGTCCTACCAGCACGGCGGCTAGGATGGCAAATCGCCGCGCCCCTTACGGGGTATAGCAGAAGGAACATTGGGAACTTAAACATGGTACTTGTTCTTGCGATTGATGCCTTTCAAAATTCTCATTCAGAAGTAGCAGTCGGTAAGGTGAGCTATGCCTTCCTTCTACACCATTGGGGACACAAAATGACATACTCTTCCTTTTCTTATTACTCCAATCCCGTAAACTTGCCACACATCTTTTTCAACAAATATGGGTAGCAAATTGTTTATTCTGGTGGTCTAATTTCACTTGAAAGTAAACATGATATTTCTTTTTGACAAAATACGTCATTTCTGCTTGACGGTCGGGAAGAGTGACATGTTCCCAGATGTAACATTACCCATTCGAATGATTCTTAAACGTATGATCCATTGTAATGCCATTCTATACTTGGAAAGTTGAATAAAATAGGTTATGTATCGTTACTCATTACTAGATGTGACAAAAGACAAGTAATAAACGGCTCGATGATAGCGATATTTTGGAATATATGTTCTAATATAAATTAATTATCTTAGAAAGAAGACTTGGCCAAAGAAAACTAATTTATTCTTAAATATAGCAGGTAAAATGATTCTAAATCAGTTAAAAAACCTATAACCTTTAATAAAAGTTTTGAAACGCAGGCCAGTGTAATTACCAAAAGGTGCACGGCAAATGGCAGAGTAAGAGGGCCACCAAACCAGCTTGGAAAACTCTATACTTTCAGAGAGCTCAATCATTTCAACAATAACAAAATATCCCTAACCCTAGTCCGAGAAAAACTACTCGATCCGAGAGTACTACTGAACACTACCTAAAAGCCATTGCTCCAGCTGAAAACAATACAGAACAAGGCAACCAGAATAACTACAAATAGGAAAAGGAAATATGAGAAATCTATAAATCAAGGTGAGGAGAAAGCAAAGTCTCATTTCCAAAGCAGCCTAAAAAAATAGAAAGAGAGAAACTGATAAAACTTTACATCACAGCTACATCTTATTCTTCATCATTTTCCTGATTTTTCTTAATAACATGTTGGGTATTGAGGAAAAACATTTCGAGTAAGTTGATTGCCTCCAAATTCAACGCACGAGTGGTAATCACATATCCGTTTGACCAAAAAGAAGCAGTAAGATTCCGTATAGAGTTGTTTTAGTTTTCTACATTGTTTATTAAAAAGAATTTTCTCATCGGAAATTCTTTTTAAATTTAGAAAATATACAAAATATACAAAAAATTATGCATTTTAAGAAACATAAATGATAGTACGTTTTAGGATAATATTGTGAGCCAACCAAATAAATCGTTACCTCACTTTCGGGATCTTTATAGAATTATTACAAAACTCATTATAACTATTTATCCA
Organism: Ceratothoa steindachneri; assembly: GCA_963969495.1. Classification (NCBI taxonomy): domain Eukaryota; kingdom Metazoa; phylum Arthropoda; class Malacostraca; order Isopoda; family Cymothoidae; genus Ceratothoa; species Ceratothoa steindachneri. The sequence goes on from OZ018337.1 coordinate 71,441,831, forward strand.
ATTTATATCTATTCATTCGTAGGAGTATCTATAAATAAGTGGCCTTTGCTCTTAACGGAAGGGAATGAGGAGTTTTGAATATTAACCAGGGATCTTTAAAGGGAATTATTAACAAACTCAACTTAGCAGCAAAAACTTGAGGGTACCTTTTACACTATAAAAAGGGACAAGAGTCTATCTATTACATTAGAGAACTTGTTTCAGGTTTTTCGCGAAGGACTACTAAGGTATCTTTCAAGCGTGAGGATAAAGCTGGTCTTTCGACGAAGAAAGGCATCTATCACAAACTGGAAAAGGAGCGGGGATCAATTTACTGCATAAATCTCACGAAAAACTTGCCAGTTTAGATTTTAGAAAAATTTAATTCCTTACTTAGTTTTACATTAACTCTAGGATTCCATGTAATTGATATTTTATTAATTTTTTGTGAGTTATTGTGAGTTTTATTCCCGCCCTCAACCATGCAAAACCTGCACTTCAATATCTCCAACTAAGTGCAAATCCCCTTCCTTGGGATATATTGGGCCTCGCATTCAATATAAACTCCCTTGGCGGTCCATCTTCTTACATAAAGGCCCTTAAATAACTCAACTTGTTGCTACCTCTCCTACCGCTCTGCTTTCTTACTGATGATCCCGCGTATTTAGTAGTGCGTAATTGATTGCTGTTCATTTTTCATATCTGCCCCAAGAATGTGAGATGAACTGCCCGGTGTCTTCAAGCGTTTTTCCTCCACTTCCTCCAACTTATATAGGGGGCACTCTTTTAAAACTAACATGACCTTGAAATCACCATAGAAAATCAATAACATTAATAATTGTATCTATACAATTTGAAAGATATTTCTGAAAATTTCTACTGTAACCTCTTTTGATCCTCCATAATCAATCTGATATTTTAATATTCTATGATTTTATCAAATAATTGAGACAGAAGGTTGAAAATTTTTTTTTTAGTTTTTTAATTTAATTAAATTCTCAAAAGAAAATTTTAACTTCAATATCTGGCAAGGACAAAAAGCTTGCGAGTATCTCGAATATCTAGTTTCAAATTTGAAACTATTTAAAAGTCCCACACCCACCCCTGCCATCTGACCCTAGTGATGCTATGATCCAAGGACCTTTTGGCTTTGATCTCATTTTAACTAAACATGTCTTTGACAGTTCAATAATGATTTTACGATTCGGGTTTTATAATACGATTTTCTTTAGCTTTCGAATAGCAGAAGCCCTTTGTCATTCAGCCACTTTCAGCCTCACTAAATTAATGCCAAGATTTCAAACCTTCAGATTCAGTTATTCAATTATTGACTTATGTTTTCGACCTTGTCTTCCCAGACTAATGAATACTAACCAATTGAAAAGGTAACCTAGCTATTGAAACTGACAAGCACTCACGCCCTGATAGAAAAAAGAAATCTTGTTTGTAAGTTTGACAAAATAAAAAATTGAAGTGGCTAAGACCTAAGAAATACCCCAAATCATCAAGATCAATGAATTTTAACATATTTCTGTTCAGAATTTTTCAAGCCCTTTCATTTTACCCCCCTAAAATGAAATTTTAGAAAATATGCATAAGTGATATTAATTATTCTCCACGAAGTGTCAACGACCAAAATTCAAAACATCAATCATGTCGCCTAACTGATTAGATACTTATCGATTTCCAAATTTGTAAATATTTATGTTTGGAGAGATTTGCTAAAAACATTATGCACAAATACTGGCCGGATAAAAGAACTATATATTTCAAAGAGTTGAAAATTAGGTTCATTTCCATTTCTATAAGAAGAGACGGAAAAGTTTTTAATAATTTGCCAAATTAACATAAAATTTTCTTCCTCAAGATTTTAACATTGTTTTGATTACTCACGAACCCTCTGCTTGGCAACATCTTACTCCTTGATTTTCCCAATTTGTGATTCTTTTTTTGAAATAGTGATTCTTCTCTCGAAGTTATGATATTTTAGTACGCAATTTAAGAAAAAATTGAATGGTAATTTAATTTTATTAAAATAATATTTAAATTCTATTAAACCAATACAAAAACTGAAATTCAAATTTATTCTACTGGTTGGTTACACTTTACTCGTTTAGTAGGAATTGAACCAAACTTTGCCAGCAAAAGCCCTTGAAATATTCGTCATATTTCTGCTCTGAAATGAAACAAACAAATAAACTCCATTTTAGCACAGTTTAATATATAAAAACACCGCTGTTAAAGTTTTTTTATTGGTAAGGTACAGACATTAGACTTAGAGAGCTAATGTGACCCTACGTAACATTAAAACATTCTTCTTCCTTTGAAAATACACACCAAAATAAGAATGTTTCACTAATAATTTGCAAGAAAATCAAAATAAACACAAAATTCAATATTTTAGAAAAATATAAACTCGATGAAACAACGATTTTATTTTTATTTTGCGTTACGTGATTTTAAAATACTATCCATTTAAAAAACGAAAAAATGAAATAGAATAAGATGCTTAACAAACCAAAAGAACAAAGACGAAAAAGAGTATAACAGAAACAATAAATCTTCCTATAACAAATAGTGAATTAAATCTCAACTGTTGATATTATACATTATCTTCTTCGATTTAATCTTACAAGCCGCATTCGCCATGGTATAAACCTCTGATTTTCTGCAATTCTCTCGAAAACGTTTCCCTGCAACCATAGAACCGAGGCCAACAGAACTAAGTCGCGTGCTCTCAATTGTTTCAATATCTTTGAGAAAATAAAGGATTTATCAATTAACATCATTTAATCTGACCTTACGATCTTCAAAACTTTCAAAAACTCATTAAAAAGTAAAATGGTTTCTATCCACCCGCCGACCTAAGAACTGACATAGTTATTTCTAGACTCGCGTGCACATGACTAAAGGCGCACTTATTGCTCCTCTAGCTACCACTCACTGAGCAACCCAGTCCCGGTGGTCACGCTGCTCTTCATGTTTTATATAACGCAGCAGTTCAATTTGAACTCTACTTTTTAAGTCGTGATTCCTATTTTTTCAAGTCGCTTTAATAATTTATGTAACGATAAAATGAGCGCACGTGTGTGCTAATGGTGCTCTCAGTCAGTGACTGCGAATCTCATTTTTGCGCTCTCATTTGTAAGTCTTTTGATTAAAGATATTTATAAAGCCTCTAATGAAGCAAGGCCAGAGTAGCCGGGGCGTTGCAAAGACCGTTCACCTCACTCGGTCCCTTTTGAGCACTGGCCGGAGCTTATTATTATATATTTGGAAACAACCCGCTATGGAATTTTGAGAGCTGAGATTATTGCTCTTCGTTTAATGTTACTTCTTCTTCGTTTCTCATGAAACACTAAATATAATGGGCAATAATTAGTACTTAATTTTGTATGACAGATTATTTAATGACTACAAAATCTTTTCTATTTATAAAGTCTGTTGATGTAAAAAGGATATAATTTGAAGGATAGACTTGTTTTTATACTTAGGATATTTTGTATAAGGGCAAAATAACTGTATACGATATTGTTTTTCAATTTAATGATGTAATAAAGGAAGCAAAAATGATAATTATATGTTGAAAATAAATGAAGGAGAAGGGAGAACTTTTCAATCTTGGTACCAAAATTCTCTTCATGTCATTACTTATTAAATTTTTGAATAATTTAAAACTGAAAATGACTAAATATGTATATGAGTACAATTCCTTTGAAGTAATTTATATAAGTATATGATTATAATTTAATATTTTATGAATCTCTTATTTACATTATATTCACCACGTCCTTCATTTTGTGATTTGGAACAACCAAATACTTCAGTTTGCCAATTTTATCACTTTAAAAACTGGAAAGAGGAATCATCTCTTTTATATGATTCATTTTATGTATGGCCTTCTAAATTTTTAATGAGGCATAGAATATTTTATGTCTCACTCTCTACATTTTGAATGAGACAAAGAATCTTATATGTTTCACTCTCTAAATTTTGAATGAGACATAGAATCTAGTTTTTGTGTGATAATTTATATAAGTTTTAGCTTGCAAACCATGTAAAATAAGATCGCCTCACTTATCTTTTACCTACCACTATTTTGGTGCAGATTGTAAAACATTTCAATCCACTCACCGTTTTCGATGGGCAAATTTAGATGCGTGAATAGAACCCCGTCGCTGTGAGGCCAAGTTTAATGATCGCTATTTACTGACATGTCCCTTTAATGTGGTCATTTGCCACATGATATTAATTTAACCGTTATCAACTGCGCGTTATCCCGACTGTACCCTCCATCTCCTTGTTAAGGTAAAATTATATTCCATAAAACATATGTTGATGTTACGATCAGGATGTTCCTTGGATCCATGTCTGGTAATCTTAGGTGGATTGTACTATTAACCTGCCTGTTAATGTAAGTTTACTTCTCCAGAGAAAATATATAATGGCCATTTGATGTAGAAATTATGATGTCCCATTTAGTTATTAGATTTTAGCTTGGTTTTAACGCATTCTGTCATTCTAACGCCCCCAAAAAGAAACTAACAACTCACAACAAGTTAACCAGAAAAATACTATATTTTAGATAAAAGGTCTTTACAGTTAATTTAATATCTATCGATAAATCTATTTGATTTCTAATTAATTTTTGCATAATCTAAAGACGAAATTTCTAGTTGTTTCAATGGATCGATATATCTTATTTTCTAAGATTGCAAATTATCTTGGTTGCAGAACACTGTGTCCGCCAAAGTATATCAAGTTCGTCTTTAATACATACACTCGACGGGGATGGTGTAAGAGAGTTATTGCCCCCTCCTACAACAGAAACCCAAATGAGCGACGCCCTCTCCTCCATGCAGATGCCTCGTTGTTTTTTGCTTAAAATTCATTTGAAAAAGACACATCGAGTGAGGAGTTATTTACCCACGAAATATGTTACACAAGAAAAAGGGTTAGAGACCAAGTATCTTTGTTAATTGCGCAATGATAATTGTCCACTCCTTTAGTTTTAGGATTATATATTGGGATTTATTTTTTCGGAATATTGCTAATTATGTTTTACAAAATAATCTGTAATGAACAACTAGTTGATTAATCAAAATTTGCGTCTTTCAGTAAATATTGGTAAATATTTCATAGAAAGTCTCTAGAATCTAGTAGATGAAAAGAAACATATGCATATAAATGATAGAACAAAAAAAGGCATCCTCTATGACAAGATATTGAGGAAACAAAAGTTAAAAAGTACGGAATAACTGAAGTTACTGTGTCTGACGTTTACTTATGAAGTGAAAATAGGTAAATTTTGAATAAACACGTAACGAGAATTAGATACAAATTTGCGGACAAACAAAAATTGGTGGTAAACTTTAAATAAGAACGATAGCAAATTAATTCAGCGGGATCTAGATAAAATCTTCGAATGGTGTAATAAATGGAACAAGAAATTCATTTTTGACAAGTATTAAGTTTTGCACGGATTTCGAAATAACCCAAGTTTTAATTAAGTAATGGGTGGTAAAAATCTTATCTACGTGGAAGAAGAAAAAGTTTTAGTGGTGCGGGTTTTAAAGGATCTTAAATTTAATAAAGAGTATGATGAAGCGTGTAAGAAGGCGAAACGAATGCTTGGATTTACTGCGAGAAGTTTTCACTACAAGCACCAAGATATAATCATACCTCTATATTAAAGCTTAGTAAGCTCACAGCTAGAATACGCGATACAATTCTGGTCAACTTATACACATGTAAACCTCAATAAAATGGAAAGACTTCAATGACGAGCAATTAAACTAATTCCCTCAGATAGAAATAATCGTATATTGAATGATTAAATATATTAAAACTACCAACTCTTGAAACTAGGCAATTGCGAGCTGAGCTTATCGAAGTATTCAAATTTTAAATAAATTTGAAAACGTAAATAATGAAAAATATTCAAATTACGCCCTTGGTATCAATGGCTTTAAGCTAAAAGGACGGAGATTTCAAACGAACATAGCTAAAAGAAATTCCACCTTTAGAATCATTGAAAAATGGAACGCACTCCCCGAGAAGGTAATAAATGATAGTATTGTGAATAGTTTTAAAACCAAAATTTATAGTTATTTTACGAAAAAAGATATTGTTTAATTACAGAGCCCTTTTGTAGATTGAATGTCACGTGAATGACCAAAGGAGGACTAATAGCATATTAGTATAGAATGAGACTGGCCTTTGAGTGGACTAACTATTCCATGCTGACTCCCTGTAACTATGAAACTAATTAAGTTACCTGTCAAGCAAATTAGAAACTTAGAAAAAACGTATTTGACCCTAGTTCCATTCTTCACTTGGATATGGTTCTGATCTAAATAATATTTGCAGTGTTTAGCAACAAGAAATTATTGACTTTCTTTTAGAATCTGTTAAGTCATCTGAATTTTTTGTACCGCTTTGTGAAAGGAATGTAATTTTTATCATTTATGTAATTACCATTTTTTTACAATATTTTCTCATTTGATTGATTAAAAAATCAAAGAAAAGTACTTTTATAATATCGTTATGCAAAAACTTTGAACTAATAACCCATTCCTCTCTACTAATCGAGTAATAAAGACTAGGAAAACCTTGTTAATCTAGCAACGATGACTAGCCTATCCTAATACCAGGAATAAATGAGCGAATTTTGAGAGACTAACATGTTAAAACTTGTTAAATACAGTAGTGTTAATCTAACTAGACTCGCCTAGTCTTTATTTATCACTTAGTATGGAAAGGGGCGCTGTTAGCTCAAAATAATTTTCTTAGCTATTCAATATTTTCGAAGAATTATTTATCGTGTTTTTAAAAAAACAATAAAATAGGGAAAGGTTTTTTGAACAAAATGGTAAGTATTTAATTAATTGAATTGATATAAATCTATTTTTATAATATTTTAACGCGTCACGAACTTTTTATGATTATTTTTATCTCTATTATTTTCTATTTATATCATGAGTAGGTATAATTTTCTTACTAAATCGTAGGGGAATTATGCTGGGCGGAAGAGTACAATTTTGCAGAACTGATAGTGTTTTTTCTAAGCTTATTAGCACTTTTATTTACCAGTGAATAAATATAATGGTTTTATAAAATCAGATCACCGTTGAAATGAAATTGTCTGAGACTAAATTTGGCTGATTTACGATAAGTTAAAACATAGGAAAAATTATTCTTAAGATGGCATCCACAGTGAACACTTTCCGTTATTTGGAACTTATATCTACAATCATAATAATAACTTTGTTTGATTTAAAATGAAGAGCTTTTACATAGGAAAAATCTGAGGTCATAAGTGAGGTTAAAATGATGATCGAAGGAGCTTATGTGATTTAATAATGTAAACCTGCATTTAGCGAAGTTACCATTGCGAGAAATTCTCATACCCAGACAAATTCGTGCAAAACTTAAATGGAAAGAGTTAAGGAAAAACTGCCTGGAAATTTGAGGACATTCCTAATCCTGATGAAACGAAAGAAACTAAATATTGATATAATAAATCTGTTAAAGGTTCAAGTTTGAGGAATAGAAAAAAAATATGTTTTTTACGCATACAAGTCCACAGTTCAAGATTTTCTTAAAGGACTATTCATTTAATCATAAGGAGAGCGTTAGGCCCCTGATCGTTCTATATGAGATCATTTGAAATAAGCAATTTGTAATTTCCCGACGATCATTATCCAGAATATAATAATTTACTCGAAATTATTGAAAAACCCATGTAACACGTTCCTTATCTCTCCGAGAGTAATCGTATTTGCTAATGGTCTTGTCCAGCGACTAACTACTAGCTTAAATTCATAGCGCCTCCACATTTGGGCTCTCAACCACATGTATGAATTTGGTATACTTCTGTCTTAAATTTTGTATTTTTCTCCTTTCTTTGTTACTCGTCTCAATATTTCGTTCCTGCAAAAATTGATGATTATTAAATTATTTTCTACTTCATAAACTTTCTTCATATTTATTTTATAATCACCAAAAGTTAGTAATTATATTTAAATAATTGAAACTATATTATTTCTTTACCCTATAAAGCCGATTATCATTCAACTAATATCTTGTTTACTAATATACTCTTCAGTTCCATTTCATTTAGTTCAGATTGTCGCTTCTCTTCCAGTATACTATGGCTCTTTTATTTCTTATACCGATATAATCTCTTTAACCATTAATTAACTAGGATATTATCAGTTCTTCTTCAAACATAACGTAGAGTTATTATCTTATTTCCACATGAGTTATATAAATAAACTCCCTATTATTTATTCTTCCCTGCTGAGAAAAGTAGTGCGATGCTGGGCTTAGAATCTAAGTTTCGTATTTTGGAATAAATCACTTCTGCAATCCATTGCAGCAATCCATATGTAAAATCCATGTTTTCTTTTCGCCTTATTTTATTTTATTTACTGACTACTCTAGATACTCTTTAGCCAGCTTATTTCCTACACATCTTTCAGTGTGTCTTACTTTCTTTGGAATTAAACAACCTGCTACTCTTTTGTTTTACTTCAATTCGTACAACTTGCTTGAGTTATTGTATTCTATCCTCTTTCATTAGTTAACTAATGATGTTTTTTCCAACGAGGTTCTGGAAATAACGGCTATTTCTTCGTTGTTTAATTCAAACTGTATTTCTTGAGGTTTTTTTGTTTCCGTATGATTCGTTTAATTATCATTTCGTTAATTCTTTTCTATAATATATTCACTATATATTTATATACATGTTTTCATATATTTGTTTATTTTTGGTAACAAATACACTGCTCAATAAACATACGGAACAATATTGCGCATTTCAGGCTTTGTAGTAAAAGAAATAATAGAATATGGACTGATATTTTTTCCTTTTTCAACAGCAATTTATTGATACTAGAAAATAAAAATGCACAAAACTATTCTCAGCTCTCAATTATCAACAATATCAACCTAAATTTTTATGTTACTGATTCCAGGCTGCATCGAGGCAAAAATGACCCAACACTATATTTGTATGTCCTCCCATTATCCTCCAATTATCCAGGCTAGTCCAAGAATTCATCAGGTTTTCCATTTCAAATTGACTTTACTGATTTCCTAACACGGGGATTTCATTCTGTGTAAGTTGAAATCCACATTTCATATAAAATATCAATTGTTACTTTTTAGACTTTCTAATTAACTGTTATTGTCCTCGAAATTGATGCTCCTTTTGGGAATACCACTTAAACAATACTATAAAGAAGTTTTAGCAGGGCGCCTTTAGCACCCACATGAGCAAATTTATATAATAAAATGTACTTTTAAATTTCCCAAAGTACTTACCAATAAAGGTGCTGCCGGCGTTAGAAAAATCGGCATAAAAGTTTGACTCTTTGTTTTTTGTTCATTCTTTCCCTCTCTCTGTCTCTGTATGTCTGTCTGTCTGCCTCTCCCTCTCTCTCTCTCTTTCGCTCATTCTTGGTTATCATCATTTCTGATCAATCTAGATATTAAATGAATGAATGTTTGTACATGAATGAATTGCACAATGTAACATGTAATCTTGGTTGGTTAGTTGCAGGTTAGAAGACGAGTACACAAATTATGTGTTAGCTTTATCAAGAAAGTCATTAATATTCAGAAGAAGAAAGTTTCTATACTTTAGACAAAGTCTTCCAGCAATATGACACATGTTGGAATTGAATTAAAAATACTATATGATTTTTAATCTCGTACGACTTTATACCTCAGTATGTCGTTCAGTCGGTCCCTATTTTGCTTCTTTTTTTTAGTAATAACTGTAACTATTCGACCGATTCTACCGAAATTTGAAACCTGTATGTTGTTTTCCATTCTCTTTCGAAATATATTTTGTTTTGGCAAAAACATCATAACTATTTGGCTGATTCCAGCAGAATTGGAAACCGTTATGTTGTTTTACATTCATTTTAGAATGATATAATTTCAAAAGGTCCTCCCAAGTTTAACCCGGGAATTATTTTGTTTTGGCAATAACATCATAATTCTTTGGCCGATACCAACGAAATTTGAAACTCTTATGTTGTTTTACATTCTCTTTCGGATGATATAATTGTTAAAGTCCTCGCAAGGTTAACCGGGGAATTATTTGGCAATAACACCATAACTATTTGGCTGATTCTAAGAGAATTGGAAACTATTATGTTGTTTTACATTCGCTTTCGATGATAGAATTGCAAAGATCGTCCTAAGGTTAGCCCGATAATTATTTTGTTTCTGGCAATAACATCATAACTATTTGGCCGATTCTAACAAAATTTGAAACCCTTATGCTGTTTACATTCTCTTTCGAATGGTATAATTACCAAGGTCCTCCCCATGTTAGTCCAGGAATTATTGAACATTTTACACATCGTAATTTCATAAATCAGAATAAGTGAGTGTCGACCTTTAGTGAGTGGGTAATCCCAGTCCAACTTCCTGAACATATATTTTATTAACGCACCGAAGTGAAGCGGAGGTGAAGCAAATCCAATACACCCTCCTTTGCCACTTCCAGTGAATAAGAATAACCCCGGTGCGTACTTTTTGATCAAAACTAAGATGATGATCCCCTTAGTGTGTCTCCAACTCAGTAAAAGTCAACCATTGGTGGATCGGTGTAATATTGAGATTTAAGCCGAGTGGATTCCTTAATAATTGCCAAAGGGTCGTCCAAATTAGTTAATCACACAGATACAAAAATAATCTTTAATGTACGTGAATTTAAAATAAGCAACAGCGTATATAAATATAAATAAAATTAATCTTGCATTGAATAAATAAGTCTACAAAAATGTCTTGGGGATTACTTGAAAATTACTCACTGGGATGCTTGCGTCTTAATGACACTAGAGAGAACGAAGGGAATATTATTATTGAGTTAAACACTGGATTAAGCACTTCTAAAACTCGAGCTTATGGGCTCGGGATGAGAATTCTAGTTTACAAATAAACTGGTGAAGTTAGGGGAGGGGATAATTCAATTAACGATACCTTTTGAGTTCGTAAGTATTTTTGAAGGGGACTGTGAAGATCTTCTTCTGGTGACGATTATTGCACCTAGTCCGGCCGTCTGAGGTTAGCAAATGAGAAGGTAATCTTAGACCGGTGATATAATGATCCTATGCCGGATCACGAAGGTGAGCCAGACGGTGACTCAAATCGGACTTCTTCCTCGAAGTACCTGTCAGATTATTTGGCTCCTGGAATGGGTAGCCAAAACCGATCACCTAACTACGTCTAGGGTAATCCGCAGAGGGAGGTTCTGTGTAACTTCAGACTCTGAAGGAGGAGGAGCATGCGAGAAGTTTGGCACCTACAAGTACCGTGACGGCAACAACCAATTCCCCGAGAAGTTACTTCCTTGCAGCGGGCGAACGGTTTCCTTTGTGGATCGGGCTCCACACAAACTCGATGAAGGTCCAAGATCTTCTGCCTGATTCCAGGGAGAAGGTTTCCTTTTATTTCCCTCACGAGCAGAAATCGGTGGCGCGAAAAGGAGCGACAGAGAATTCGAGGCGAGAAGTGCATTTAGAGATACGAGAGGGCACGCAGCTCGTCTCGGAGTATTTCTGCGTACACTTATGTACGCGGTATTTAGACTTCTACAGTGAGAGCTATTGAGTTTGGTCAGCAGACCTTGTTTTACCAAACGAAACTAAAAAGGTAGATCTTCATACACCCAAATATTTATAAGAGTCACTGAAAATTTTTAAAAACTAATGTTTAGGACACTTAGGGGAGTTCCCTTCTGGAATCCTTACTTCCTTGAATCTTAGCTTTGCTTTTAGATATTAAAGAAATTTGAAAATTCATAAACTGCTTTCTCCAAAATCAAGTTGAGAATGTAATAAGTTTAGTTATCAACCCTTTTTAAAAGCATGATATAAATTTCCCGTTTTGGTCTTGACTTACTCTTACCTAGGTTAGTGATTCTAAAGTCATCACATTCAACCCAGTTATCATTAGACTTTTAAAAAGCTACATAGATGCCTGCATTTAATTTAGTATCAATATGCTCAATAGTAGCACCAACTTCATATGTTTGTATGCCTTCTCAGGTCCGTATTTGGACGTCAGAAAATGGTTTTGATTCTGCATCAATCTTTGTAGAAACCATTCTTCGTCACAAATTTCTGAATTCAAACATTTTAAACTGAATGATGAGGAAATTTAGTGAATTAAGTAAAGTTGTGAGTTTACAGGATGATGTGGCTTGGCAGGCATCACAATTTCTATTAATGCCATTTTCAGTAGAATTTAAATACGTTTGTAAAGCATTTTCAGCATCGAAATTATATTTCCTTTTTTGTCTCTTTTTCTGGTCGTAATTTCACAGCCTGCACATGAGATTTGCTCCTCAATTTGATGCCGCAAAAAAAGGATAATGATGAAATGATTTGGAGACGACTAGACTTGCATTGTGCTGCTTCGTGGTGCCTTTCCAGTTCAATGGGTGATGTTATTCCCATTACTCGTAGCATAAAGTGTGTTATAGGCATCTTCCTGTTAACATTTAACTCTGAATCTGTAAATAGATGGCCCACATCCCATGTTGTAGGTGTTGCAAATGTTGTAACGTTATTAAACAGCAAAGTTGATATGCGTGGATCATGAGGTTGCACCAACATTCCTCTTTTTGAAATTTTATGCCTCAAATTGGCCTAAATTTTATATTTGAGGGTTTCATTTAAAAGCGTTCGATTTGAACAGGTTTAAGAGAAAATAGCGGCGAAATTTCACCATAACCGATTTTATTCGTGAGATCAATTCAGTGGATGGGATTTTTATCTCCTTGGCAAAGATAAAAAATGCGGCCGTAAACTCGAATTAATCTACATAATGGATCTTCAATTACGAATTTTGTTTATCCATTGTTCATTTAGCATTTTTTATCATATGTGCGATTAGTATATGGCCTAACCATAATTTGTTTTAAATAGAAAACACGTGTTCTTGTCTCCTCTTCTTAGTGATATAAGAGTTAAGGTGCAGAAATTAACAGCTTATTTTGACTATATTTTTATTTAAAGTGAAACAATAAAAAATTGATTATTCTCTTCGATCTCTGAGTTTTGGAGGGAAAGTACATGTGATTCTGAACCATAGATTTACGTTCTTTTGAATTAAATTTTTATTTTAAATCCTCACGGCTAAACTATTTAAGCTAAAGGCTTGTGCTTGGTCTTATTAGCTAGCAAATTATCTAATTATTTTTGGGGGGCTACTAGTTGCCTAGATGGGATCATTAGAATGCCAGGATTTCTTCGTGATTTCCTAAACTCATCATATAAAAGAGGAAAACCTAATTCTTTCACTAGGGCAAAAATCGGCCTAGAAAAGTTAAAACTTTTCGCCAATTTTTCCGATTAATATACTGTTGCATGGATATGCTAAAGTTTATTTATCAAAGTAATAAAATATCATCCAATAGATCTAACAGTCGTTAAACACCTATGTGAAAGCGCAACTAAGAATTCAATTACTTACTAAATATCAAGCTATGTAGGTCAAATATTATTGGATATGTGGGGGACATTGGCCCCGCCTTTTTCACCAGAGTATTGCTCCCACTCACACGTCTTTACTATATAATAGTCAAACTATTACTGAGCTACCGTCTTCGACTGTTAGGTAGCTAACCTCTTCCATAGTTGTGTGGATAAGATTGGTTACAAATTCCTGCTTTTTTCGCCAGAAGGAACTTTCCTGGGCACCCAATTTTTTTTACTTGCAAAGGATAGGCCAAACACCCCAAATTGGCCAAAAATTAAACCATCTTTTAGAGTCGATATAAAGGTATGTTCAGAAGCTTCAAGCGAGTTCATTCCATTTCTCCTGACACTGAGAAGTCCCACAGTGGCCCCTTTTATCTGAGACACTCTTAGTGCCTGAAATAAAAAGAATTCACTAGCATAATAGCGATTTAATTCTTATTATAAAATATCATTGATTAAATAAATCAACCTTTATGGTTTAGTAAATTAGTTCGCCTATTATATATCGTTAAATCAATGATTTGCATTAAGAAACACAAAATTTAATTACAGTAAAAAATTTAGAACTAACGTCTTTCAACTTCACTCAGAGCATAAAATGCCATTGGTTTCTGAGGTGAACCAAAGCAAAAGTAAATAGGTTATACTGACATATACTTTTATGACATTACTGGCGAGAACACATAATAAAAATATAAAAGGGATGATCTGGTTCTAGAGGAAGGCTTAAATTTTCCGTTTCCCGAAGATTCAATCAAGACTTAACATCCATATACCGTAGAGAAAGCCTACCTCTTATAGAAATTCATTATTGGCACAATAAGGTTTACAAGAACCTAAACCCGTGTAAAATGGACAATTAAACTCTAACCCGCTCGTCACCGTACCAGGGCAGGTTCGTCTATAAGATCTTCCAGACTGGAAAGCTCAACACTAGCGTATCGTTGAATCTGGCAAACCAATCACTCGTGAATTTGGGAAGAAATGCATAGGAAGATCTACATTAAATGGCTGTGTATCCCGGAAGATTTCCAGATTAGGAGTGGACAGAATACAATTAGAAGCCGTCGGGACATTATAATACTAATAATAATAGGTATTTATAATGCGCCCTTCAGGGCTGTTTGCGCTCCTAGAGCGCAGGTTGTGTAGCGAGTGAAAGAAATTTTACAGGACAGAGGAGGCAATTGTGAAGAGATGAATCTTTAGGAGACGTTTAAAAGTACCAAGGGAGGGAGAGGATTGGACTTCGGCAGGAAGAGCATTCCAGAGTCTAAGAGCACAAACTGAGCGGAGGGAGGTTAGACCGGAATGCCCGAGGAATTTGAAAACGGGAGAGGGCAGACGAAAGATAAGGTGGAGCCTTGAGGTTTAGGTCTTTTTAGGTGATGAGAAGAATTTTCAGCCAATCTCGGGACAGGTTTGAGGTGTGAGTGTTTGCTTCATCTTGCTGGAACAAGAACTTCGGTATAGATTTTGTATCTTATCTTTCTTATGCCCGTTTCAATTTTGGTGTACACAAAATATTGGATGCATGACGCAAGTAAAACATATTCTGCGAAGAAAACTTTAATGCTTTACTTTATAAGGAACAACTTTATTAGGCTTTCCTCCGTTGGAAGTTAAAGAAAACATGAGATAAATTAACGAAAAAATTCAATCTATTTTTCAAAGCAGAAAGCTGAAGTCACCCACAATTTCCTGACTACTATTACAAAAGGCAATTTAAAAACAAGGGGAGAAAGCCTCTTCACAAGATATTCCATACATTATAGCCTCCCAAATAAACAAATGCAAACAAGTATTGGCTAATGACATCTATGAAGCTTGGATCATTAGAGATGAATTCAAACAAAGCTAAGGCGTAGGCGAGAACTTTGAACCAATGTAGATAATTGAGACCTTACCAGCCACTAAGTAAAGTTCTTAATTGTCTCCCCAAAATGTAAATTTAAATATTCCAGCTGGTAAATGTTTAAATAACGAGTTTGGTAACTTTTGTTAAGAGTATTATGATACGAAGAAAAATTTTACATTTTAGTTTAGTTAAAAAATAAAATACTATGGAAACCTATGACTGGCAACACCTTTAGGACTCCTTTTCTTCATCTGCTTATAAAAGTCTATTTCCTAAGAAACCCCTAGTTTCTAAAAAAAGAATTTTCGAACGAGAAGATAAGTCTGACAGTTTTGCTGAAAAAAATGATCTGGTCCAAATAGCCTGAACCAAACTAACGATGCCCGCAGAGATCTTTTAGGTGTGTCCATATGGGAACCAGAGAAAATAATTGGATATTCAAGGGTTATTAAGTCAACGATGCATAGCTACAGAAGGCCACACAGTCTGTGGTCAAAATCATGAATTGGGTCAGCTTGTGTTGTTATGTCACAGGAGAGCTCCTGGTCAGCAGTTTTCCTAGAAAACAGACATGAGGAGATTATCGGCTGTGATCTAGGGAAGGCGGTATCCATGAGTACAACATTAAGGGGATCAGATTATGCTAGGGGGCTCCGGGTGAATGCTCCCTGGGAGAAAATATTAACATTGTAGATTAAAATGCATCAATCTGGTGCACACTGAGAGAAAAATCTCAATACCTAGCCTCTCATTTTTCAAGAACTAAAATGGACATTTAACTTTGAGGCCTTGACAATTGGATTGTTGGATTGAGACTATGGTCTTTAAAGACCAGCTTGAGTAGTTGCCTGGATAGCAAAAATAATCCAAATATCTTTTTTTCCTTTATTGATTTTAATTATTCTTGATGCTGATTGTGTGCTTCCATAACAGACATGCCTAAAATGTCCCTCTCCCCCAATATATTGCTAGAAACATATGTGACCATTGGGCGAGAGTTGTACCTCGCAATGTATTTGGTGGTTGCAGCCTTGATCTATTCGAACAACCTTAATGAACATGCCTACACTCACACCTCTTTCCATTAAAATTTACATTTATTTGCATTTACATTGTTGTCAACCATTAATTCTGCTGCTTTGCTCACCAATATTCTGGTACAAAAACAAAGTAAAGTACAATTTAATTAACATGGAAATAAAAAGCAACTCAGATGAGTTAGATTCGCCTGTTGTTGTGACTTTTAGCAAACGCATTCACAAAAATACCAAGTTTGATGGTCCATGTACTTTTTGACTCCACACTTAATATCCCTGAATAACTTAAACTATCATTAGTCATTTTATTTCTTAAATGAGTTTTGATCAACTTAAGTACAGAAAATCTACATTCAAAGGATGCAGTGCTAAAAGGTAATGAGAGTGCAATTTTAGATAATTTTAACAACTCATCAAACACCTCATTATATGGTTCAAGATAGAGTGTCAGTTCCATTAAACTAGAAGGTATTTTCTCGCGTTTCGATTTTTTCTTCTCAATTATTTTTTTAAACTGCCTCATCTCATATTTCAGTTCTTCTGTGTTGCAGTTATACTGCAAAGCAATTGGATACACTCCTTCTTCAACACCGAATGTGAAACTACTTGGATTTAGGGCTTGTATCCCTCTTATGATAACACAACTTTCTTTAGAAAAGCGCCGGGTTATCTCAGGCAAAAGTACATGAATAACTGGAATAAATGATCCTACACGAAATGACTTCTTATTTGTACCCTGAATCAAAGGAGACTGAGTGATTGAAGTAAATATATCAAAAGTCTCCCCATATTTCGTCAAAGAGGGCAACATCTACCCTAAATCTCTGCAACTTCTCAACAAGATCATCCACAAGTGATATGATCCGGAGACAAATATATAAAGCCTTCGTAAATGGAAAAAGAACGAGGATGCTTTATTGATGGTTTAACACAATCTACTATTACCAAATTTAAACAATGGGCATTACGATGCACATAAAATCTAAAGGTGCCTCAGCTTTAATGCGAGCTTTCACGCATGTGTTCTTTCAACTCATTACAGAAGCACTTTCAAATCCTTGTCCTACCAAGTGCTTTCTGTAGTAAAGGCCATGCTTCTGTAGAGTTTGAATAACTTTCTTTGTAAGTGCAGCGTCTTCCAAGCGCTGTGCTGCTCCAAAGTTGAGAACAGTTTCATGTACAGCCCAGCTGTAATAAGATCTTATAACAAAGGACTTCTGTTCCTTCTTGCTAAGGACTTTAGTTTCATCGACCATAATACTGAAAGCTTCACCTTTTTCTAATTTACTTATGATTTTGTATCGAACCATATCATCCAAACAATCAAGCATTTAGTTTTGTTGTACGTTGGCTTAGATATGTCGCACATCTAGAACTAGTCATCTTTTCTTTAAATCTTGGAAGCATGATTTGCTATGAGTTCTATAAAGAAATAAAATTCCCTTTATTATGCACTTTTCAACACAACACTAAAGTTACACTAGAGTAATAACCAAATAACAATCATGAAAAAAGCACAAGAACAGGTAATATTACACTGCAATAAGAGATCTAGGATTCAATAAATTCAGTGATATTGCTCTGAGAAATAAATCTATCACAATTAGTAATATCCTTAAAAGTCAGTAAAACATTTGTGGTTGACTTGACTTAGGTTACTTTCAGCTGTAGTCACTGGATCACTGCTTTCAATCTCTGTCTCTGATTCTTTCTCTGGCTGTCTAACATTAGCCCCGTGCTGCTCTCCTGCGCTGGTTACTGTAACTCTCTGTCTCTAAGGGAAGTAATAGGAAATGTCCTTGATCTTTCACTTCCTTGTCTGAAAATTGACATATCGTTAGCACAGAACAGTGACTAATTAAATAATAAAGTGAATAGACCAACTGCTGTGTAATGCTATCTGCCTGTCGCAATCAGCTAACTAACGGTAGCTATAGTTAAAGATAAGTTTGCAAGGTGGTTTGAAAATGGTCTTCCGTCCAACGTACCTACCTAATCTTAATAAGGATAACTAGATAACGCTAGCTAACTTAGGGATGACTTGATTCGGCGGACACCCGCTAAAGTTAGCTAGAGGACATTACCCTCAAATCCAATCCCACGGTTTGAGAGGAACGACCGATTTGTGACAGCAGCTTGCATTTCGCATCAAGTTGACAGGAATGTGAATCTAAATGTGTTTCGCCAGATTGGATCACATTGCTTGAGAGAGGGTGGACCAAACGCACGCTCCCCTGTTAAGAAATCATTCAAAGGTTCGATACTATGCAAATGGCTACGTTGGCTTTGGCTATTCATCGTGTCTTGTGGAATGCTGACACTTGGGATAGTGATTTTCAGCGAGGAAATCAAATTAAATTTCTTCAGAGCATATAGGAAGCCGCATAAAAGGCTTCGTAAAGATAAGTGCTCGAATTCCACAGCAATATGGGATCGAGCATGCTATTTTTTCCCTTCACTTTGTCCGCTCGTCCGTTTAAGTGCAAAGTAAACAAAGCGGTATAAAAGAATCTTTTTCTGGGACATGGGATCTCCTTTCTCTAAACATCGCAGATACGTGACCAAGAATTGAATCAAGACAAAGCTTTTAACCGCACTGAAAAGACGGCGTCACATTTCTTTTTAGACTCTTAAAGTATCTACGTGATGAACTGGTTACGCACAGCCCTTATTTAAACCATACAGAAACTCTTTCTGACATACTCGGTAAGAGGATTCTGGCTGGGAAACTGATGAATGTCGAATGTTAATCGCAAAGATTGCAAGAAAATAAATAAAATCACGCCCAAATAATGCAACAAATTTCTTTAATCCTTTCCGCCGAAAATATGCTAAAGTAATTCAGAGCAAAGAGTTGCACACTTCCAATTAATATTATATTTAATTTTCTAGAAAATAATTATTTCGTTGTGGTTCTGATAAGATTACTACTTAGCGTTCTCTAGTTTAAGGAGGTTGGTTCAAATCTGCCTTTCTTTACTCCTAACATTTTTTAAGAGGTGTTCTATGAAATCCAACCGAGACATTATTGGAAGCACTTTTCAAAGAATAGTCGGTAAAATATCCTTTGAGAATTTAAAGAAAGTTTCAAGGAAGTTATAGATTTGGGGGAGAGGGATGGTGGAATGGGGGAGGGAGATGAGAGAAAAGGAAGGAGGGGGGTTTGGGAAGACGGGAGAAGGAGGTGGGGGAAGAGAGAGGGGAGGGGTGAGATAGGGGGGTAAGAGGGGAAGACATAAAAGGAGAGAGGGTAAGATAGGGGGATAAGAGGGGGAGACATAAGGGGGGAGAGGGAGAGAGATAGGGCAAATGGAAAGGGATGGGGAAGAAGGAGGGGGGGAGGAGGGGGGTAAAGAATACACTCGAAATTCATACCAGTTTACCTGTCCACTTTATTTTTTTTTTTTAAAGTCACATTCTCAAAATATAGTGTTTGGCTATATATATATATATATATATATATATATATATATATATATATATATATATATATTGTGGTCTGCGATTACTTGCACATAAAGTGTAGAGGTATTTAAGAGCAAAGAAAAGAAGATTAGAAACGCACATATGAGAGTAACAATTAAAATATTTCTATGTATAAATAAAATATTCCATGATGTTGAGTTGGTGTTTGAAGATATAAAGATGGAGGTAAGCACACTAGAAATGGAATGATTCCAAACATTTTTGCGATTCCGATTCTGAGTCAGATTCCAGTTATAAGTTACGATTCCGATGTCGATGCCGATTCCGAATCCTTCACAAAATTGAATATTGATTCATAATTTCTTCTGTGTAATAATAAGAATACTCGATACATCAATAATGATTAATAAAGTTAGTTGTAAACAAATAAATGAAAGATGAAAATTGTGCCTTCTGATATAGTGCCTTATGCTGGAAGTTTGGTATCATCAGTCATAACAACCAAGTGAATTTAAATCTTTGATAGAAAATAATGTACAGTTTATGTGGAAATTGTAATTCAAATCAGACTGATTCGAGAATGTCAACTAATACGACTAATGTATTAAATACTATTAATATTTAGCTATTATGATATTGTTACTCAACATTTAACATAGGCTGGGAGTAAGAAGCGCGAACAGCATAACTTAGATCTACGGTGGCTGTTGTTAACTGAACAACCAGGCTGCCCGCTGCCGAAGGAATTTTAGCAATAGTACCAAAATTACTCTGAAAACGTAACAAAATTGGTAAAATCGTACCAAATCTAATTAAAACATAAAACAAAAGTAAAATGTTATTAAAAAGTGTTTTTTGGCGGTAAAAAGGTACCAAATTTTTACGAATCATGTTATCAGAAGTGTTTCTTTGCAGCAAAAGGTACCAAATTTGTACGAATCATGGTATCTGAAGTGTTTCTTTAAGGCAAAACGGTACCATATTGGTACGAAAGTGCCAACTTCGGCAGCGCTGTTCAACAAAGCTCTAACATCTCAAAATTGCATTAGATGTTCTAAATGACGCCCGAGTCGTAAGCAGGCCTTCATTTCAAGCATATAAACAATTAAAATACCTTTCTTATGCAGTCAGATCTTCAATATTATTTGATATTTAATAGATATGCATTCTTCTCTACTAATCTAAATCTATGTATTAGTAAATAACTTATTAACGTTATAATTTCAATGAATAATAGGTCAGATGAGTAGATACAAAACTTGATTAAAATTAACAGGAAATAAACAATGTTTGAAATTTTGAGTCAGCTAGTTGGAAAAAAGGAAAGAAAGTTAAAAACCTAAGAAAAACACTTTTAAAAGATTTTCTGTAATGAAATTTTGAAGAAATCGTTTTGGAATCGGAAAACTGGGATTATTTTTAGCGATTGCGATGCCGATTCCCCCCCAAATAACGATTTTTAGGATTCCCGATTCCGATTCGGATTCCGATTAATCGTCCCATCTCTAATGCACACACAAGGATTTATCTGATAATAGAGAAACATTAGTGGCTTTGGGTGTGGGAGATATCAAAGACAAAATGAAGCTCAACTCGATTGATTAACTTAAAATGGATTAAACAATAGTTGTGATTGTTTGTAAAAAAGAATGTTGGCAGTGTTGAAATGGTGTTCTTAAGTACATTTGTGTCCCCTACGTGTAATAAAATTTAAACGGGGGAATGACAATAGCATTTTAGGAACTTTTGTAGGATCTGGGCAAAATGACAACTGCTACACTATGAAGTTCATTTTATAATACTCAGTTTACCAACCAAGCATTTTGATATTTTCAGATTAGACCTTCCAGCGTGAATCCCAGGTAGCAGAGCTTGACTTTTCCAAATAGTTGTAGGATTGATTAAACCATGGTATTGCTTACTTCACATACGATGCACAGAGGATTCTACTATCGTAGAATAAGAGAAAACGGACGCAAGATATCAGAGATGCGCAGAATTCAGATTTGCCAACGGCGACAAATACCTAGCGCACCATTCATATTCAGCAAGCCTTGCGCAAATTGGTATTATGATGCATCACTTAGATTTTTCTTCTATATTTTGGTAAATTTCAACACTTTAGCATTTTATTTATTAGTCCCAAAAATATATACTTCTTGGTCAAATTACTTTTTTCAATATTAGGAAAATTTACCAAAGATGGTTATCTTATCATGATAAGAATAATATAAGGTTAATTTCAAAATATATTTTAAAAATTTTAATGTAATCTCAAATATGTGAGTATTTTTGTATTTTCTAAGCCATACAAAGTACATTAATAGGAATTTAACATAGAACAATAACTCCCACAGCGTATTTCTTTGAAATTTTAGGCAATTAGAGATAGAGAAAATTACTTCCTACCTGCCATTCTTTATTCAACAGCCAAGTTGAAATGCAAGTGTCAATATATTCACTTAAAGTTTTGCGATCTCGTGATGGAAGAGGGTGAAGAAAAACTGACGTGTTTCGCACCAGAACACTATAAGTGCTCAATTGTATGAAATAAATCTACTCACCGTATATTTTCCTACCGAATCCATGGTTACATCAACAAAAATAGTTTTTGCATGGCCTCTTCTTTGACAAGGGATACTGAGAATATTATCTGTCCCACAGCTGCAGGTAATTTCCCAAGCTTATCCTTACAAACTTCAACTTTAGTCATCTTCTATATACATGGGAAGAGAAATACAGGTAGGGAGGATACCGGGACCTACCGATCTTCAAACGACGTTCCTTTTCTCGCAGATATCCACTCGTTCCAGTTGTGTTTGGAGCAGCGCCAACAAGAAGTTCTACCATGAAATTTGATGTGCCTTGAGTGCTTAAGGCGCAATCACTTAGATTTGTGCATGATTTTGTAAGCCTGGAAAAACATGACCCAATCTTTCTCTGGTTTCAAATGAGATCACACCTTTTTGAGAATAATATAATTAATTAAGAAAAACATATAATTTTTTTTAATTTCAGAAATTTAACTTAAAATTTACTTATCTACTATAAAATTAATAACTTCTCCCCCCCCCCCAATGAAATGCATATTTGAAATTTACTTTATAAAAAACAAACGGAGAGTATGCAACAAATGAAATTATCCAAATTGGGACAATTTAAACTTCAATTGAAGCTGTAATGCGAAAATAAACCTTGTGCAGTTTTCTTTTCATTTACTTTCTTTTATTCTCAAATTACAGTTTAGTTTTATATTTTTCTTTTTACAAAATAATGTCTGTTTAAACTTCTCTCGAGCAATCGGGGAGAAAGTTAAAATCAACACAATCTCTTGTCTTTTGAAGTATAATACTTATTTCTAAGTAGTTATTTGACCTTCTAAGATTTTGCCTACCTAAAATTCAAGTTTTTCTAGACGAAGAGTTTTTATAAACAGTTTGACGAAAGTGGAAATTAGGTTTGCCTTTTTATTTAAATAAAATAAAAATACCGATTTATTTCATTCAAGTATCTCCGATCATTTAGGTTTCCTCCTTCTACTTTGGCTTCGGGCAAATTTTTCAGACATAAGAGAATTATGTCAATAGTATGCACTGCAAGTTAATGTCTAGTTTTTTTTCTTTTTCCCAGTTCTTTCCATTTGCATCTCTTCCCTCATTTCTTGGCCGCTTCCTTGGACTACGCAGGCAGCTTCGTTCGATATAATTCTTTATTTTGTTCAAAATCTGCCTAACAGCTAACAAGCAACCTCAAAAATTTCCCTCTAAGATTTCCCAATATTTTTTACATAATAAAATATTGTACCGTCATTTTTCTAAAATATGGTTAGCATCGTTTTCGAATAATCTGATATTATGCAGAAGAATACAAAGCGAATTTAAGCTTGTGTTCGATTATTTTCTGTTCTGACGTTTTATTTTCACTTATAACATTATAAAATTTAATATACTACCTCACTGGGAGACGTTTTATATTTTGGAAGAAATAAATATGGGATAATAGAATAATTTAAACTGATGATTATGTTCTGGAGCTTAGACCTTGGTATCAGCGAGGTAGTTGGTACTCTTTCCTAATAAAATTATTTTCTATGAGAAATATTAATATTTCTACACTAGATCCTCCTTTAGCTCACAATTACGGACCGATGTAAGAGCTTTGTGGTGAAGCATTATGCTAAGTGATGCTAGCTGTTATTTTCTTATTCATAGTCACTAAAATATTTAGTGACTATAATAAAAGAACATAGAAAATCTGCTTAAAATAGAGTACTATGGAAATTCTTGTAATGTAGGAGATTTAACGGGCTCTCTAAATGGGTGGTATTTATTCTCATCGTAGATCTTCTCTCCTCTATTTCCTTCCCTTCAAAGCACCGGGAAGGCGCAAGAATGAACGACTTCTGCCTCTTCTGAGACGTTTTCCTTCTCTCATCGAAATTAAAGACATAGTTGCCTCTCTTTCCACCTTCTTGTAATGATAATTTTCGCCACTCATTCCTCACCGATGAGTAATTCTTCTCGAAGCTTACATTCTACTGCCAGACATGCTTTTACACTCCTTTTTCTTTTAACTTGATCGAACACAAAGATAATTGTATTCTCTTTACTATTAATTACTAACTTTAACCTGAAGTGAGAAACATAGTTACCAATTCTTATAATTACAGTCTTTTCACAGTGCCTAAACTGAAGATATATATATATATATATATATATATATATATATATATATATAGTGAAATAATATTAGTTAATTATTCATTAGTAATTTACTTTGAATTGAATAATTACATATTTTATTTTGTAACAATTTAGTTCTCATATTCTTTTTTATCTTGTAATTATGTACTTATTTAGTGTGTATTTTAGTAAAATACAAAATTTAATATCTTTCCTTGAAGCCGAAAGTTAGTAATTCCTTACATTCAGCTCCAAATTACACCAGGGTGTTAGATTATGTAATTATCTTGTGAAAAGGGAGGGCTAATCAAATGGTTGTACATATTTACTGTGCCCTTCATGCCAATTATTTTAAGGTGTGAGAATGTGCGCATAAACATCCTGGAAGATTGCGCCCCCATTGAGAATTTGTGTTCGTTTGCTTAAATAAATATCGTACCTTGGATTGATAAATACTACATAGAAACCAGCCATTCAATGCTATCATACGGACCAAGGAAATGCTACAATATAGCCACCCGAATCGGCACAGAACCGTCTCCCTATTCCACAGTTAAGGGTCAGGCAGTGGGAATCGAAGCGTCTTTGGGCATCATTATTAGAGAAGCTCATCCTGAATAAGGATAAAAACGTGACTGTTGATTCGTCAAAGAATACTATATCTATTTTGGGTCCATTTTCCATTTAGTGTAACCTTTTCCTTATTTTTTGTGGTTTAAATTGGTATTCACTTTAGTAGTTTTGGTTCTGATTTATCGAAACATTGCTTTTTACTCCTCTGTTACCTCTTTCAACGACTTACGTCTTCCGTTCTGAGTCACGCTTCGCAGAGGTACTTTTTACCCGATTTTGTTACGCCAGGGGGGCCTTAGACACGGTTCTTCTTGAAAGGCTAGACATCCTGATAGGTTTTCGCTACAAAACCCCAAACTCGACATGTGCGCTCCAAAATATGCTTTATTTGGAAGTCAGAAAAGATATGTCATTGATCTATATTGATGCCGATATAAGTAAAAAATAGAAACATCTTGGGTATTCCATCAAGTACGGAATGTTGGCTCTCATCAATATGATTTATGTCCCGTTGCAATCCATATTTTTTTCAAAACGTTAACGGAAATATAGAGATATAAATATCACCGGTTTTCAACATTTTAGGATGGAATTCCTCGACTTAATCAAAAATCTATTCCTGACAGAGGAGTACTAACGCGATACTAAATAATAAAATTATTTCTATTATTTAGTCCAATCTCTCACCATATATCTATATTTCAATCTATCTATACTATATATATATATATATATATATATATATATAGAGAGAGAGAGAGAGAGAGGAAAAGAGAAAGAGATATATAGATAGATAGGTAGATAGATATATAGAGATATAGATATTAGGTAACCCAGCAAATTCACTAAATTCAGATTTGACTAACTCAGTCAAATATAATTAAATACAATAAATCGAATACAAAACTTATAAGTATTATTCATTATTCCTGAAAATTAAGAAAAATTATAGTAGTATTACTACAATTAAAAAAATGACATAATTGTTAGAAAATGTATTTTTGCATAGGAAATATGAAGTCCCGCTAGGCTATTAGGCTATAATTAACCTTGTTTTTATCTCTAATTTTCACTCATGATTTAAGGTTATTAGCTATTTTTTTATGACCACTATTACAATGATGCTTAGTTTAAATGATAAAATTATAATAGAAGAACATTTGCAAAAACAGTTGGAATGGAAATAGAACTTTTCCTGAATTTTCATATAGAAATTAGACGCTTAGAAGTGTTTATAACTTAATTAAAAAGATAAAAAGTACTAGTTCAATAGCTGGAATAAAAAGTACTGGCGGCCTTGATAAAACTGCCACGAGAGAGACTAAAATGACTGAAGTAGAAGAACTTGTTTTATTGCAGGAGGAAAAACCCGGAACTCATCTCTCACAAAGGAAGATCTGCACTTAATTATCTATTTGATGTTCTTCTGTGCAGCGGGTTTTAAGACGACCAGAATTGTAAAGGAATGCGCCTTTTCCGGCGTGATAGTAATATAAGACAACGTTTTAAAGATACGTTGTTAGTTGCTCGACAACCATCCATCCATCCTCTATTTTGAATCTTCAAGATTTAGCAAGACTCAATGTCTTTTTCAGTAGTGTGATGAAATGTTAAAATAAGGATCTATTTTATCGATACACAAAAATCCAAAGTTATATCAAAAAATTACATCTTACTATCGTCCTGCTTCTCAATTGCCATCACCGTAATCATAGCAAAACAACACAGAAATTTTAAGAGAAAAATTCTTAATTTTATCAAAAATGATGAATGACCTCCTCAATCGCCTGACAGTAACCCTATGCACCTTTCCATATGGAATTGTCTTTAAGCAAAAGTTTAAAGCAAAAGGAAAAATTAATTTATTAAATCAGAACCTAAGGACAAATTTTATTGCATGAGATAACATAAAATCTAAAATCATAAAATGTATTTGTTCGTTCAATTCAAATTTTAGGGAAAACGAATAAGAAGAAAAATAGGGCGAGAAATATCTGAGAAACAATATGGTTTTGTAGAAGGAAAGGCACAATATTTATGTTGAGAGTAATGGCAGAAAGAATTTTAGAGAAACAAAGAGATCTATATGTTTGTTTTATTGATTATGAGAAGGCTTTTGACAAAATTAGACATGTGGATTTAATGGAAGTATTAAAGAGTATATGCATCGATGAAAGTGTATACACAGAGATTAAGAACTTAGACCCGGCACAGAAATCATGTATAAGAATAAATGATAAAGAAATTGACTTCCAGGCAATTAGAAGAGGAGTAAGACAAGTCTGTGTATTGTCATCAGACCTGTCTGACCATATATTGAAGGAATAATAAGGAATATTGAAGAATACGAAGGGATAAAAATAGGAGGATGTAATATCAATGATTTAATATACGCGGACGACATAGTACTAATAGCTCATTCAAGGCAACATTTACAATTAATATTCAATAAATTAAAAGAGGAAAGTGAGATGAAGGGGCTTAACATTGAATGTAGGAATGATGAAATGTATGGCTATATCAAAGAATACACCATTGACAAGATTTGACTTACATTGTGGGGACCAGACAGTGAAGCTGGTGGAGTCGTTCAAATACCTACGATGCGTCGTGACGGAGGAAGTTAGAAGCGACACTGAAATCCTGGGAAGGATAAAAAGAGGAAAAAGGGCATTTAGAAATATTAGAACTATATTAGCGAATAGGAAGTTATCGAGAAAAACGAGGAAAAGTTCAATAAAGACGCACGTGTGGTCAACTTTGTCGTATGGTGTGGAGAGCTGGACATTGTCAGCAGCAATGGGAAATAGACTGGAGGCGATGGAGATATGTTGCTTGGGAAGGATGATGAAGATCTCGTGGACAGCAAGAAGAACCAACAAAGCAGTTTTGCAAATGGTACGACAGAAAAGATAATTGATGAAGATGGTGAGAGGAAGACAGTTGAGGTTCTTTTGTCATGTCATAAGAAGAGAATAGCTGGAAAATTGGCGCTAACTGGAATGATGGAGGGAAGGAAAGGAAGAGAAAGGTCAAGATAAAAATAGATAGATAGACTAGTAAGAGTGATGGGAGGGAAACGCCCCTCAAGCAGTTCATCCGAGCTGCGCAGGACAAAGTAAGATGGAAGTTCTTGGTTGTTGTCTTCCTGGGAGATATTGCACAGTGGTAAGATAAGCCACATCAAGTGTAGAAGTCACTGGATGTAATGCTGATTTGGTTCACCTTCCCGGGTGCTTCACTACCTTGTAGAGACCTCTGATTCCTAACGCATTTTAATTAGTAGGTCCACACTGAGAAATAAAGGCAGCTTTAGTAAGGGCAGATTGTTGCCCTCCTCGATTATCCGTCTTATTTTATTCGGGTCGGTTGAAGACGCACTGGTTCTCTTTCCTAATGAATTCTCGGATGATCTTTTGAGTTTTGGGGCAGAAATTGCCAGCATTTGACCGACCTTAGCTAGGTCTCGATCTCCTCAAGACCGCTGTGCAATTATGATGATCGTTTAAACAATGCGCATTTCCGCTCATATGTCTGTTTATTTGTTCTGGTCTTGACAGTGTCATTAGGTTAGTAAGTGTGGTTGGTTGATAAGAAGTGAACACGTCACAAATAAACGAACAAATAAAAGATGAGTAAGAAATTTAAGATAAAAAGTGAATAGGGAAGATTCGGAAAAAGAAAGAGGTGATGTGGTGATATTATCTTCATTATAATTATCATTATTGTTATTGTTAGTCGCACACATAGAGTGAGAGGTTAAAAAAATATTGAGAATCATTAAAATAAGTTATTTTGGAGTGGTCGGACTACGGAGTAGGTAGGATCGTAGTAATCGGACTACTCAATAGGTAGTCTTCTAGCATCAAAATTGCTGGAGTCAATAAGCCCAAAAGATACCTCCGCAAAGTGGACGCGAATTGGTGCTATTAAGTATAAGCATGCCTTACTAATATATATTATTTAAAATTTAATATTGTATGAGAAGGATGAAGGGATTTGTAAATGCATATATATATATTTTCATATAAAAAAGCGAGCGTGAGACACAAGAAGGAGCAATGGAAAATGGTTGAACACCTGCTTTGATAAAACTGCCCAAGTTGTATCTCGAGATAGAATGATGAAAGACAGATGTCTAATAAGGAGCCCGGTTAAACACAGCTGTTGACCGTAACAGGTGGCGCAGTGACCATTGTATCAAATTACACAAATAAAAGTTCAATATTTTTAAATGTACACACCGTGCACAGGCTTCCTATCTCCACTCAAGGGGTGGAGAAATGCGACCACAATGGAGGTAGTTCATCCCACGGTCATTTCCAGGCCACGCCCCATGCATTAGGAGCGCATATATAAATAAGATAAGAAGGGAGTAATATTCAGATTTCATTCATTAATTAAGACCTTCAATCGCGTCCTTAACTCGTACTTGCTTTGATAATATATATACTACTAGTCCAACGCCTAGTAGGCTCCGTCTCGCGCTGCCTTCATCGTACTATTCCATTATTAGATTAAAGTGTTTATTTTCGTATGTCCATTTTGGCCTTAAAACCTTCGGTAAGCCCAGTCAAGTAGAAGACCACCTTAAAATCGTTTATCTTTGGAGCCAGAAACATAATGCGCCGTAACACCACCGTTCACCTATAAACTGGAACTGGTCGCGCCCTTATAAGGTGGTGGTTAAGGAAACCTCTTTCATTCATAAACATATGATTCACTGTCATTTGGACCTAATAACTAGGAACCTTCTTGTCTACTCTACCTTTTGCCTAATACCCCATAACTGGCGATGGCGACCCATATAATTTAATACATATTCTAGCTTTTAAAAATGAATGGTAATCCGTCTTCTGACATTTTAATTTGGTACGAAAGTAAATGAAAAAGTTTAATACTAACGAAAATATTATATTTTGTGGAAAAGACAAAATAAGATAAAGTATTTAGACATTGACGAAATATAATTTTTGATTACTTTATTTACTGAATATGGAATAGACATTGACAGTTTAAATTGGAAAGTATCATATTGTATTATATATCTTTTTGTATGGATTTATTTTTCAATTAAAATATGATATGGACATTTCATATTAAAAAATATTAAATAAAATATGAATGATTTAATTGGAAACGGAGCATATAATTTTATGGCCAGGAAGCAAAAAAAACAAAACAATGGAAATAGCCTTGGAATTCGAACCTTTCGTATTGTGTATACAACTATTTTTTTTTTTTTAATTTTTCAGAGCGCATCTGGCAACTGCCCACTTGGGCATAAGTCGCCGAAAAACACGACACCCTAGAACTAGACTACTTTAAAATAAAATTATGAAAAATTAACAATGATAAATATTAGAAAAACTTAACAATCAGGAAGCAATCTCCGGCAGCGGGGGGAGATCCCCCTCGCCCCGGTGCAGAAGAGTGCAACCTACAAACAAAACAATAACAAACGAAAAAACAAAAAAAAACTTAAATAAGACATTCGACAAGAATGTGCCGAACAGTCTAGGAGACGACGCAGTCGTTGCAATAGGGCGCAGGCGAACGCTCCATCCAATAACGATGCGTCACACGAGTGTGTCCGATTCGGAGACGACAGAAAGCAACCTGAAGCCGCCGCGGCATTGGGGGGTCGGTCCTTTGGAACAGTCGCGGCGCAATAGCACGCAACTTTAAGTTCCCTTCCACCGTCTGCAATCTTCTTTTCCAAGCAGTCTGAAGAGCTGCCCGTATTCCTGGCATGTAGTCGGTGTGAGGAAGAGTAAAACGCTGGTCCGGTTGCAGAGTCCTCGCGGACTCTTCAACGCCCTCATCGGCGCGCTCATTTCCCGCAATTCCTACATGTCCAGGAACTCAGCAGGAGATAATCTCGCCAAAACCGTGGCGAGACGGATATCGCGAACCAGGAGATGCGGAGATTCCAATGACCCGAGAGCACTCAGGGCGCTTTGTGAGTCGCTATAGATCACAATCCGATCTCCGAACCGGGCACGTCGCGGAATCTCCCGTATCGAGTGGTGTATTGCCACCAGCTCGGCCGTGAAGACAGACGCAGCGCCTGGTAGAGCCCCGCTGACTTCAAACAGAGAAGATACTGCATGAAAGCCGACCCCCTCTTAGGACTTGGAGCTATCCGTATACACTGGCACGGTACCAGCGTGACACAATGTGTGCTCCAAAAAGGTCGAATGCAATACTCCCGGCGCAGTACAAGCTTTGGGAGCAGAGGCGTGGCGACAAATAGCCAAATGTGGTACCCTCTAGGGTGGCGTCCTGGGCAGAACCAGGGGCACCACCGGCTTGAGAGCTATATCTACATCTCGAAGGAGTTTCCAGGCCCTAAACCCAAAGGGCTTAGGGTATGACTGGCGTCTCTAAGTGGCATAGGCACCATCGAGATCAGCTACAGATGCAGGGAGAGCTGTTGGCGACTGAGGGAGGTGCCGGGCTCGCGCGTACAGGCGAGTGATGCACTGCACGCAGCGCAGAGCGAGTGGCATCTCTTTAGCATCGACCAACAGGCTCTCAATGGGGAAAGTGCGGAAGGCACCGGTCGCAAGGCGAAGGCTGGTGTGGTGGATCGAATCCACCTTCCGCAATAAATGCTCGGCTGCGGATGCATAAAACTCGCCTCCGTAGTCGAGCTTTGAGCAAACAAAGGATCGATAAAAAAGTAAGGAAGTAGACCCTATCAGCGCCCCAAGCGCTGAATGTCACGGAACGGAGGATATCCATAGCGCGGGTACAGGAGACCAAAAGGCTGCGAATATGAGCCTGCCAGGTGAGGCGTCGGTCGAATACAAGACTAAGGAAACGGTGCGACTCAACCACATCCAGACGCACCCCATTAAGAAACAAATCTAGGTCGGGGTGAAGCCGTGGATGGCGGCAAAAGTGGCTTACCTTACATAGTATTGGCCAAAGAAATCCGAAACCTGTGCGCTTCGGCATAGCGAGAGACGCGGTTCAATGCTTGTTGGAGTCGACGCTCCAGAGTTGGCATCTGGGCTGCGCCAAAAGAGAGTAGCGAGAACATCTTCCGGCAGCACCAAGGTGATGCCGTTGATGCTCCGCGCAAAGAGTGTGACACTGATGACACTTCCCTGCGAAACACCCTCTTCCTGCTCTTTTGGGCAGGAGAGAGCTTTCCCCACCCATACGCAGA
Organism: Ceratothoa steindachneri; assembly: GCA_963969495.1. NCBI lineage: Eukaryota > Metazoa > Arthropoda > Malacostraca > Isopoda > Cymothoidae > Ceratothoa > Ceratothoa steindachneri. The sequence goes on from OZ018337.1 coordinate 71,474,065, forward strand.
ATCGAAGATCTCGAAAAGTTTTAGATATAAAGACGGAGGCGTCCCCTCGCCCACATCTTGTGGAGAGTCTCCATGATACCGTATCGCCATGCGGTATCATAGGCCTTCTCCAGATCAAAAAAGACCGTGGCGTAGTGCTGTCTACGAAGGAAAGCCTCGCAGACGGCATTTTCCAGTCGGAGCAGAGCATCCGGCGTAGATTGGAACTTGCGGAAGCCGCACTGTGCGGAAGACAAATGGCCTCCGCTGTCCAGGAAAAAGGATAATCTAACATTTACCAATTTCTCTATCAAGTTATACAGGCAAGAGGTTAGAGAGATTGGGCGGAAACCATTCGGAGTAGAGTGATCTCTCCCCGGCTTGCAAAGGCGAGCACAGTAGCGATTAGCCAGGAATCTGGGAGAAGACCCTCCACCCAGATCCTGTTGAACAAATCTAACAAAAAGGCCATGCCTCGTTCACTCAGGTGTCGAAGCATGGCGTACGAGACATCGTCCGGACCTTGGGCGGTGTCCGCGCAGGAAGCGAGAGCGGAGCGCAACTCGCTCCCAGTAAATCTGTCGTTGAAGGGTTCTCCGCCTCTGGAGGTAAAGTCCAGCCGGCGGCCTTCCGCGACATCACGACGTGCATTCTATGCTGGCGGAGCAGCATCCTAGCTAAAGAATGCGGAAAAAGCGGTCGCGAAGGAATCCTTCACGGATGCGGGGTCCGAGATTGCGGTCCCATTCTCCTAGATAACGGAAGGGAGGTCCTGCGAGAACTTGCTTTAAATCCTTTTGACTCGCCTCCACACCTTAGCTAAAGAGGTCTTCGCGTTAAGTGAAGACACGTATGCCCGCCAAGAAGAGCAGCGGGCGTGCATCGAAATATACCGTAACCTAGCCCCAGCCTGACCAAATTCAGCGACAGTGAAATCGTTCGGGCAGCGCTTATACCGCATGTAGGCAAAACGCTTCTGTTTGAGGACCGTCACACACTCGGCTGACCTCTATTGGAGTGGTCGGCACGCAAAACGGCCAGACGTTCTAGGAATAGTAACCAGTCCCGCGGCGATGAGGTTGCTGGAGAAGAACTCAACGGCCTCATCTACCGAACTAAACTCCTCGACTGAAATAGAAAATTCAGTCATTTCCTGTAATGTAGTCCACGGTGCCTGCGCTAAGCACCACCGAGGTGGGCTCTCAGGCGGCAGTTGCCCTGAAAATGATATTCGAATGGGAAAGTGATCACTCCATAAAGGTCATCGACCACCCCCCAATCAAAATCAGGCTGTGCATCCGAAGAGCACAAATATAGGTCAAGGCAGGAAAATGAAGCGGTTCTCGGACAGTAGTGCGTAAACTTATCCACGTTAAGGACACATATCCCTAGCTCTTCGATAAGATCGGCAAGGACTTGTCCCCTGGAATTTATTGAGTAATCTCCCCGGGAAGGATGCCTGCCGTTCCAATCCCAAACAAGAAATAGGGCCTCGGCAACCGTGCCACGACGCGGCGGAAGTCCCCCGCGTCGAAGTCAGCTGACGGTGGAATGTACGCAGAAATGATAGTATACCTCCTATCCAGGTGCAGCTGCACAGCCACTGCCTGAAAGGGTGTATCTAAATAGAAAGGAAGAACGGAGACAACATGCCGGGTGTAAACCGTGCATCCCCCAGCCCGGCCATCCGGCGGTAGTGGGGTCGCAAGACCCTTATACCCCGGGAGGGCGGGCAGGGAAAACGCGCCTAGCATGGTCTCCTGCAAAAAGATAGCTAACGGGGAACGGGACGAGACGAGCCTCCGCAGCTCCTCCCAGTTGGCCCGGAATCCACCACAATTCTATAGATGGAATATGCCCTCCAGGCCTAGCTCGGAGGAGACGCAGGGGCCCTCCTCCAACAGAATACCCTCACGGGAATGGCCGTACACTTCCTGGGGGCAGAACCCCGGGTGCTGTTGGCCGGACAAATCGCTGAAGGCGTTTGTCGCCTTCAAGGACTCATTGGTGGAGGTTTGGCTCTCCATGCGAGTCTTTTCCTTCCTCCACCTCGAAACCTTATGCGGGCGTTGCGACTTCGGAGGCGGGAAGCCCTCTCTTCGAGGAACCACTGTCTCCGAGCCTCTCGCTCCACCTCGGGGTGTGGGCGAAGGAGCCGAAGCTCCTTCGTTGCTGTCCTCCTTTCGGGAAACAGCTTTAGGAACCCCGGAAGATGGCCTAGCGACCAACTTCAGAGGTGTTGCCTCCTGTGAGTCTAACGACTCGGTGGAGGCGCGTGGCCGTTTCGCCTTACGGGAAACAGTCACGCTGAGGGAAGAGGGTGGAGCCCTCGTTCTAGCCGGGGCTTGGTGTAAACCCTTTTTGCCGCCAGTTTTACGAGGAAAGCGCCTGGGTTGAGTAGAGCCCGCAGAAGGGCTCTGAATTCGCGCGGAAACAACCGTGCTCGTTGGCCTGGATGGACCAGTCGCAGAGGGTGTCTCTCTAACTATTAAAGCATATGACGTCCCAGGCAGAGCCGGGCGTGCCAGGACTAAGTCCTTAGCCTCGCGTAATGAGAGTCGATCGTGGGCCTGGACGGCCAGGATTTCTTTCTCAAGGAGATATGCACCACATTGCTTCGAAGAAGCGGGGTGCAACTCTTCGCAATTAACACACTTCGGCACACACGATTTGGACTTATCGTGTGCGGCCTTGGAGCAATTTACACAAACTTCGGGTGACCCCGACTTTGCACGTCTACAAGAACGATTTGTATGGCCGAAGTGGTGACAGTCATAGCACCGCCGTGGCAGTGGCAATTAATGCCTTCACGCGGTAGCGGTACCAACCAGCACGCACTAACTCAGGGAGCTTGTCACAGTCGAACGTGACGAAGAGTGTAGGGGTGGGTCTCGAGGCCCCTCCCTGTTTTCTCATCACACGTTCGACCTTGACCGCCCCATGGTCGCCTAGCTCTAGGATGATGTCCTCAATTGAGTAGTCAACGAGTTTCCTCGCATAAACTACTCCTTTCACAAAGTTCATGGTAGAGTGTGGCGTGACACTCACCGGGGTGCCATGAAGTGCACAAGAGCACTTATCTTGGCCGCCTCGGCGGGATTCGCCGCATTCGCCAGAAGGCTCCCGTCCGAGAAACGGGTTACCTTCGGCTCTCTACCAATTGCACTAGCTAATCCTCTCCTCTGATGGATCATGTTGCCCTTGGAAAACATGGTGCTATCAGTGGAGCAAATAACGAGGAAGCGCTTGAAGCCAGCGGGCTCGAAAACGCCAGGTAACCTCTGAATGAGGGGCTCTGATGTCATCGAGGCTCCGCCCTGTGCACTTTTGGTCTTAGTCAGAGGCTTCGCCACCAGGGAGGAAGAGGGGCCGGATGTTCCGGTCTTAGCTTGGTCACTTGCCAAAGTGGCAGCAGACCCATTCGTCCCCACAGCTCCTGCAGATGTAGAGGAGCCCCGAGTCTTCTTAGTCTTTTTGGTCTTTTTCTTTATTTTCTTTTTTGGAAAGGAGGGCGGGGAATGAACCCGCTTCTCACCTCCGCCGGTAGAAGCATCTAGGCCAGATGGACCGGCCTCAGTCTAGGTCCTTCTTTCGAAATGAAGAAGGTCCTGGTGGTCGGAGGGGCATCATCCGGATGAGATCCCTCCCCTCCTTGTACTTCCTCAGAATCCCCAGCCATTTGAGGAGGACCTTGCATAGGGGCAGATTCGTGTTCGGTGCTTGGCGCCGTGCCCGGATTCCCCCCCATGGAAGGCCCTATTGTCTGAGGTTGGGTTTCCTCAAAGACCATGTCTATCACAAGAGGGGCCTCCAGTTGGCAATCCCCTCTCAGGACATCGCAGGTCCCCTTGGCAGCGTCATGAGTCTTTTGTGGAGAGGCACAGGCCTTGACCCCGGCAAGGTTTAATATTCTTGCCAGCAGGTCTTTTGAGGGAAGCGACCGAAGCGGCAAGGCTTCCTTCTTTCCCATGAAGGAATTTGCCCTACCGAGCCGCTTACACGAGGGGCAGTCGGCAATGGGCTGCCTGCTGGCTTTCTTGGCAGTCCCCTTAGAAAGAAAAGGAGGGACTGCCGCTGGAAATAGGGAGGTGCCTGAAAACACCTCCAGGGAAGGGCGTGAGGGGGAGTGCTCTTCATCCGTAGGAGAGGAGTAAGCCTCCTCTCCGGTTAAAGAAATATGGAGGGTCCCCTGCCCAAGCACAGGGGGAAGGGACCTTTATTTTTTTGGTGGAGCTGCACGAGGGCGGCTCCGTCGATGAGCAAGGGGGAATTAGGGGGAGATTGTTTTTTATCATCATTGGGCAGGGTGACCCTAAATTTTCTGCCGGATGCAATAGCTCACCACCTCTCACAGTTTCCCGCACTGCAAGAGGTGCTTATAGGCCTGGCAGAGCCAGGCGCCGCCATTTGGGACCACCCCTCCCGCCTGGTTGCCTGGCAGTCCATCTGCATGTCGGGGAATGTATGGGTGGGGATGAAGCAGGTTGTTAAAAAAAAATCATCCCAAACAGAGCTCAGGGGTTAGGGAACGTTGTCCCCCCCCCCTCAACCCCGATCCGGGACGGTTGGCTTGAGAAGAAGGCCAGCATTTACCCTGTGAAATTAGAGGCTAACCAGAGAAAGTTGTGGGAGAGTTTATATGAAATGCGAGAAAACAAGTGTTTTGAAGGAAGGAGAAGAGGCTAAGCTGGGGTTGGACGGGGTGCTGATTCCCGTCAGCACGGCGGCCAAGATGGCAAATCGCCGCGCCCCTTACAGGGGTGTATACAACTAAATGATTTCATCGAATGGCTTGGCTGTTGGGGGTGAAACTCCACACCATTAAAGATAAGTATCGGGAAGAACTCCGGAATTATAATTAAATCAAATTCATATTTTCTTCAATATTAATTAGTATAAAATGCCCATATCATTTTTCTATTAAAAAAAAATTCCGTTCAAATTCGATATAAAAATACAATAGAATGTGATTCCAATAAAATATTTGAGTGTAAATTCTATATTTAGTATAATTATAAATATATATAAATATATATATATATATATATATATATATATATATATATATATATATATATATATATATATATATATATTCATCATAATCATCATTTCAGGCATTTGCCTCGTACTGTTGAGAGAAACCCTCTCTCATCGTTATGAATTACTGTCGGTCTTGTGCCCTTGTTTCTATTTTTTAGCCTATTTTTGGAGATAATGTTTCCGTCTTGTTTTCGGTCGTCTTTTCTTAAGTGGATTCGTTCAGTAAGATTTCTAGTTCATCTATTGTCTTGAAATCTTGCCCTATGGAAAGTCTAGTTCCATTTCAAGTTTCTTATAGCCTTCACCTATCAAATGGCTAATTTCTTGCCTCAATAACATATCCCCCATAAAAGATCTTATATAGGATTCTTGTGAAGAAAATCCATTCGATGCAATCGGTTCAGCAGTCTGATGGCTTGACACTCCATAACTTTCTCAAGATCACGGTTGCTTGCAGAGGGTTCAACTTTCAATGCTGCCACTAAAGCCTCGCTGTGAATGGTTGATAGTCGGCCGGAAAGTGGATGATCGTCAAGAGTAAGATCCCCGGAGTTGAGACGTTTGGACCACCTCGAGAACTTCACTTGATTGACTGTGCCTTCTCCTCCAGTATCGCAAATTGACTTTACAGCAAACCTTGCAGGATGTTTTCGCTTGTAACAGCAGCGAATTAAAACTTTCATTCCACTTTCTTCTAAACTCATTTTTGCCAGTTGGAGGTTTTGCAAAGAGAAACTAACTAGGCAGGAGCAGCAAATAACAGCAGCGAATGAGGGCGTGTGACCCTGAGTGTTCGCAGCAACTCCACATAGTGTTTCGTGTGGCCCTGAGTGGCAACAACACCTGGAATGTCTGCTTGCCCTTCTTTGAGCAAGAGCCGGTACGACGCAATGGTGGAGCGCAAAAATAGCTGAATGACTTTTAACTTTATTCAAAATACAAGATTTGCTCAGACTGTCTCTGATATTTGTGCTGACTTCAAGGTGTTATGATTCTTGCTCTGATTGCAGAATGGATATAGTAAATACGCTTCCTTTTTTCCTTATAGGATAGTATAGATAGAGCAAACCAGTAATTGAAGCAAGAATAGCAAGAAATAATCAGCCCCACAGTCCGGTTCCCCAAGTGTAAAACAAATTGATCTTATATTCATGGAGAATATCATAGTACTTCCACTCACATTAAAGTGAGTCTAACAAAAACAAATCGTTATAGCATTAGATCACAATGGAGATGTCTATGCCAAAATATGAGAAAAGTTTCCGAGGTTGTCAGGGGCAAAACGTCTAACTGATATTTTGGGGAGATAAAATTTTGAAGCAGATACTTGCATCGGACATCAAGTGATATAAATGAACGGGGAAGGAAAAAATATCTTAAATTGCATTTAAGAACCTAACATCGAAGTGGAGAATTTCAAGACACTTATTATAGAAATATAGGAAATATGCATCAGTATGCGAATAAATATATAAATTAAACTACAAAATTAGCTCTCACATTTATAATTATTCCGACCCAATCTTGGTGCTGTAACGAAAGACGGTAGTTTGACATCTTTTTCGTTCACTCGTTCTTATGAGTTGAATTCATCATTTAGTGTGATGTTCTCTATAAACACAAATTAACACACGGATAATCATGAAGCAAATATATGTTGATACTCACAATTGTATATATCTAGTTAATTAGTGAGAAATCTTATTTTGCTAACAAAAACCTTTCAAACAGGTGCATGTCTTAGTAAACGGCCCTGCTGTGTTGTAAAAATTTTAAATTAATGCGTTAAAACGGAATAACTCGGTGTTAATTTTAGAAGGAGAGAAAAAAATTAATAAAACACAAGCCTACATGTAAAATAAGGGTAAGGAATTTCCACAAATCAGAGATATACGAAACAAGACAATGAGCGGCAATGGAGCTAAATTGAACGAGTGAAGGCCTCATTTTGCATCGTTGGATTTTACAGGTGTCTGTAACAACGCAAAGTATATTTAAACTAAGATACCTTTAGTAACAGATAGATACAATGTAAATAGGAAATCTTCCCTGCAATCGTCTGAAAATTAGGTAGTCACTTAACTCCAAAATGGAATGAACTGATCTATGTTAAAATGAAAATGACAGCTCGAAAAAAATTGGGATCCAGAAAATTTCGCATCGATAAACATCTTTCTGATTAGTCACAGGTGAAATCTAATTGAATTTCAAGTTACTTCCTCACGGTTATTTGCATCTATTTGCAAGAAATGTGAATTAGCGGATGTCAGCAGGGGAGACTGGGCGAGCGAAAGTGAAAAAAAGAGAAAACGATAAAATATGAAAAATTAGGTGAGGAAAGGGATTGCCCATATTCAGAGGAGAATCTTTCATGAAGTAATTAAGTGAATTAAACACCTGATTTGACGGTTAAGAAATGAGATAAATGCAAATATGGTTGCATACCCTTCTTAGGGAGTCCTTGTCAATATAAGACATTACTTTCACAATGGTGGCTCACACGAAATAATCTAGGGAGAGGCAGTCGTGGAATCTGGTCTGGGGACCAGAATGCTGGGCTTACATATATGAAAACTATTCCTCTGTCATCTTTGCCTTACGGAAAATACTCGGTCCACCAAAGGCTTTATATATTGAGTAGAGTGGAACATCCAAATGGCTTAGTATTTGCCTGTTTGCTTCTTCTCTGAATGCACTGTAATCACAAAGCTCTAACTCTGAAAGAGTAGAAAGCTCTCTTCTTCCTTGATTTAGGCTGGGTAAAGGTGATCAGAAATTTCCTCAAAGGTTAGGAATCTCGGAGTTGGATTCAATATTCTGTATTCGTTGGGAACTAAGACGGCCGTAAAATGTCCTTTCTTGATAAGTGAATTCATCGTTATACGCAGTCCATTTGCATATTTGCTCCAAGGGCCCGCATACATGAATACGGTCTTTTAAATTCAATTATATTAATTTTATATATTTAAGTAGTTTCCATAACAATAAATTTATTCTCTCTACTTGCATTAACTTATTTTACCAATTCTTGCACAATTTACAATTCTTACAATTGATCTATCATGATATACAAAGAATTAATACATTTTTTCTTAATATTATGACGAAAGAGTGACTTGCTCTTTTTGGTGCTCAAATAAACAAATGTAGTTTAATTTGGACCACTTAATACATATATATTAATTTAACATAATAGTATATTTTCTCACTTTACTTAATTTAATTAATTTACAATGTTTTACATATTTATTTAATCTTACAATTGTTAGCTCATTGCTTTTAATCAATTCAATAGATTCCTTCAACAAATTCCTTAGATAGAGGTGGGCTAAATATAGAGAATTTTTTTAGTATTAAAATAGAAGTTTGGGTGATTATTTTATAGTAAAATTGGTTGTCTTAATCAAAGTTATTTAGCTATTACAAAAGAAAACGAAATCCATTACATCGTTAGAGTAAATATTGTTTCTATTTTTTTCAAAGAGATCTCATCTTACAGATGCAAAATGAATATATTATATGAATTGTTTCCTATAGGTCGTACATTGTATGGTTGCCAAATGTCATAATTTCTCTTATTTCAATGATCTAGACCAATTATTCCATTTTCATCGTCAATTAACTCGAATAATATTAATTATATGGAGAAGATTAGATTGTAATTGTTATCTATAGACGTATACCCATTTCTCATGTTTGATTAAAGAAGTGAAAATTGGAAAGTTTGAGGGAAACACGGTTAGGACGGGTTAATCTTTCTAATCCAACTGGGAATTAACTCAAATATTCCCTTTAATGGAATACACAAACACAAACAAAGGGCCCTACCGAATAATATAGATTTTAAATAGTTAATAGACTAAAGTTCCACTGATCTAAGACTAACTTAAACGTACTTCGGCTAAAATAGGAAAATAAAGAAACATCAATAATGAGAGCGAACTATTAAAACTCAAAGGTGATGTAAATCAACTAAACTGATTTACTATGCAATAGACCTCACAAACTTGACTCAGTTTAAATAATATAGTAGTAATATATATATATATATATATATATATATATATATATATATATATATATAATATATGTCGTGATACTACAACACGAATCGTTGAAGGACTGTTCTCAGTGATTAACGACCAACTAGCTGGTCACACCTGAGGCGTTGGGTTTCAAATCCATAATAATCTGACAAAGTGCATAAATGGTTGGCGAGATTTACTTAATAGGCCGAGAGTATCGTTCAAGGTTAGTTAAAGATGAAACAAGACGATATAATTTTATTTACACAGATCAAAATAAGAATAATAATAGGTAAAAGGGAATTATTTAAATTAAAATGGTCTCTTGATAATTATTATGAGGAGGGATTCTTAAATAGAATTAATTTATTAATGTTACGAGGCTCAGATCAAAAAGGGGAACTTTACAATACTAATAATGGAGGGGGTTTCAGTGTTACGGGTCGATAACTTTGTGGAAGGTCCTTCTTTTGATGAGGTGAGTGGGGCACGATCCGCTGAGGCAAGTGGGGCACAATCCGAATGAGGCTGGTTCTGCACGATCCGAGGAGGCAAGTAGGGCACGATCTGAATCAAACTTCTGATGAAGATAGCCAAACTTCAAAGGTGACGTTCGACGGGGAATGTGGGAATTCTCGTAATTCCACTAGAAAAGGAATTTTCTTTTCATCTAAGAAGCTACCAATTGACTGGGATAGAATCACGGCTGAGAAATTCTTGCAGTCTGACTAACACTCACGGGACTTAGACCTGAGAAGATGAGGACGTCTTTGAGGTGCGAGCTGGACTCTTTGAACTACAGAATAACTCAAGTATTTGTATGCCCGATTCTGCCGAGGAAGGGGGAATTTGGAGTCAGGAGTCACAAGCTCCAAACATTTTAATCAGGAGGCGGAGTCGATTCATCATTTAGCAGCAAGGTACGAGACAGCGCGGTTCTTTCTTGCCACGTCACTGGGGGGGGGGGGGATGCTTGGGAGGAGTTCACAGGATTGGGAAATATTTTCCCAATTCGCTCAGGAGTCCAAAATTCGTGAATGTTCGAACAGGAAATGACGTCGTCAACGGCGAGGGGGGGGGCGCAGAGTGTGTTCTTTTAAATTGATGCCATAGAATTATTTTAAAATAATGATCGAAGGAGCCTATTCGATTTAATACTGTGAAGCCGAATCTATTCAAGCTACCATTGTAAAATATTGTCTTACCTACACAAATTATCTCGAAAACTTGGACTTCGTGGGACAGGGAAGCTAAGCATTGAGCTATTCGACCTTCACCCGTCGATTTTCGAGGATCATCCTCTCTACACGGGCCACATTGTCCTCGTTGGTCACTACTGACGGGCGTCCTGGACAGGGGTCATCTTCAAGGGACCCACGACCATGGCGGAACTCCCTATTCCAGCGAGCAATGGTTGCAAAGGAAGGGGCGGTGTTGGTGTACACTGCAACCATGCGTTCATGGATCTCTTTTTCATTCTTGCCTTCCTTGGTCAAAAATTTGATCACTGCGCGGTGCTCAACCTTCTCTATTGTTGAAAAATTGGTGACTGACGGTCTGCGATCAGCTACTGCTTCTTAAATAGACGTGGCAGGAGGTGCGGCTGCAGGTCTTGACTTGTCATAACTTGTCCTAACACCCCCACAAACAGCCATCCCCCTTTCTCTGTTTTGCCCTACTGATTCGCAAAACTTATTCACCGCCCCTCGTAGCTTCAAGCAACTGGTAGTCTCCTTTTCCGTCGAGCATCGTTACTTCTCTAGTCATATAAGACGACGTTATCAGCCGTAAACTGGCGTAATCTTCCTCCTAGTCGTATCAGACGACGTTCGAGTATCGTTCCTCCTCGAGTCGTAACTGACGACGTTGCCAGCCGTAAATCGGCGTTACGCTCCATACCAGTCGTAACATGAATATTTAGATAATAAATATGATAGAGTTGCAAAATTTGAGGAACAGATAAATTTGATGGTTTTTGAAGCATATAAGTCTACTTACCACCAATGATTACTCCATTTAAAGATTTTCTTAGAGGAATATTCCTATAATTTTAAGTGTAGCGGTAAACACTGGCGGATTTAATTTAAGGCCAATTTAAGTAACTCATTTGTAATTTCCTGACGATCATTATCCAGAATATAATAGTTGACTCGTAAATATTGAAACCCTCATTCTAAAATGTCCTTTTTCTCGTCGTGAGTAATGGTATTTGCTAACGTCTTTCGTCCGGCGACAGCCTACAAGAGCATAATTCGACATAGTCAGGTTAGCTAATTTGTTAAGTTATATTAAAATATAAAAAGAATAATTACAAAAAAAACAATAAACAAAACCTGCTAAATTGGCAAAAAGAAAATTCAATCTCCGGGGTGAAATTTCCTCCTGCAAACGTGAAAGGAAACGCGCGAAGAACCCCCAGAATATGACACTCAACAAAACTTGCCTTACAGTCTTAGTTGATCACATATTATATGGAATTAATATAAAAAGCGAATATTAGATGACATTTGATTTGCTCTCCTGACATCTGACTCCGTTATATCTAAGGAAATAGGAGATAATCAATGAAGTAAACCAATATCTTCATGTTATTATGTCTAAAAAAAGGGTGCTTATTAGCTTCGGCTTGAAATTATTGCAAATAAAAAATAAGAGTTTCTCCGTTTTGAAGAAGTTATGATTGATTGCGAAACTAGGAACAAATTTTTACTAAGATTAGATGATTCCCAATATAATATCCTATGGAAAAACATTAAATCTTCCCAAATATCAGCATCACTTTCTAAAAATGATATACAAAAGCAGATCCAGAATCGCTATCTTTAAACATTGATCATTAGAATGAGGAAATTACATAAATACGTCAGAAAACGGTGAATAGTAAGAAAATATAGACTTGCAAAGCAGCTGGCATGCAATTGAAGTCACTCCAAGAAGTAATGAATAGATCAAAAAAGGAAACGAGTGGAGAAAACTCCATCTAGTGGATGGGGAGGTAGATATAAATGCATATTGGCAATGTCGTACTTTGTGGTAATCTTATATCTTAAATTATTTTTTATCAATTTTATTCCTAAACTTATTTACTGAATGCTTTTAACCACTCGCCTTGGTAAAATATTCCACTTTCTTATGAAAAAATGCTCACTGCCTCTACAGTCTTAATATTTTTTTAATAAACTCAATGACCTTTTATGACTATTGACCGATCGCTTAATCTAACTCAAATAACTTATAATTTATAATCATGAAAGCATTTATCATTATAAAGATTTCAATGAGCTGAGACAACATTAACGACATTTTTCGAATGCAAAATAATCAATAAACTGAGTATTCCTAACTTCTCATAGTGGTTTTTACCTAAAAAGAATATCTTTGCAGTTCCTGTCCAGAATTTACCCCCACGCAAATTAGAATATACACGCAACAAAATCCCCAAACAAATATTTAGTCGCGTGCGACTCTATATCTCACTATATCGGTCGGTCCGTCGGTCGGTCGCCGTTTTGCCTTTTTTAATTGTTTTGGTAATAACATTTTAACTATTCGGATGATTCTAACGAACTTTGCAATCCTTATTTTGTTTGAGAGTTTCTTTGAATGATATAATTGCCAAAGTCCTTCCAAGGTTAGCCAGTGAATTATTTGGCAATTAACTCATAACTATTCGGCCGATTCTAATAAAATTTGAAACCCTCATATCGTTTTACATTCTATGGCGAATGATAAAATTGTCAAGGCCCTCCCAAGGATAACCCTGGAATTATTTTGTTTGGGCAATAACATCATAACTATTGGGCCAATTCTAACGAAATATGAAACTATTATGTTGTTTTTGCATTTTCTTTCGAATGGTATAATTGCCAAGGTCTTTCTAAGGTTTGTTGGGGAATTAGTGAAAGTTTTGAAGGTCGTAAGGTAAAAAATCAGTGTCGGGAATAAAGGTTGATACTTCCATGTGGGCGAGAATCCATGAGGCTGGGTACGTTTTGGGAGACCAAGAGTAAGTCGTGGGAACCGTGAGAGAATCGAGCTACTTCCGTTGATAAGGCAGAAGCAAGAATTCAAGCGAACGGGCGCAAGAAGACGCTGCCCGTCTATCCAGGCATTATCAAGATACCCCGCTGGAGTTCATCCTTATCCCTCCGTGGAGTATTTGATTAAGAAAATCTCCCTCCTTGGCATGAGGCATTTTCGCGTCCGGCCGTTCCATATATAATGCTAGACAGAGCCGGAAAAAAGGCAGTATAGGCCATATTTTCTGCGTGAGACACGTCATTTTCTCGATTCAGCTTCGTCCCCTCTTCTCGAGCACGAAAGCAAGAATTCTTCCGGAAGGTATTTAGCCTCAGTCAATTGACTATTCATGGATTCGGTTTTAACCTCGTCTGGCGCAAGAAATCCATCGAATTCACTCGTTGCAGTTAAATCTCTATCGATTACGATTCACTCGCTTAATCACCCACCACCTGCGTCGTCTTGTAAGCCTCAACGCCCAAGCTAGGCACCAGGGAATAAATTCTGGTTTCTTGACCAGTCGAATCGTAAAGTGTTTGTTTGTATATTAGCTCAACAGCACCCGCTTGTGAGCTCACGTTTGAGCTTATTTAATCACTCCAGTAATTCTTTAATCTGATCCCTATAAACATTAAGTATCCGTTTGCATCTTTTCCATTTGTATATATCCTATATGTATTGTAATTATTAAAGATAATTTTTGGTACTCTCCGTTTCATAGCCCCAGAGTCACGCCGCCATTTTTATTATACTAACGGCCAATTGCACTTGATTCTGTAGATAAATCCTTCCACGTACTTGATTGGTAACCTCGTTCCCTTGTCTCCTCCTCGTCTGCCGCTGCTGGGAGACAAGCGAAGGTCACTCAATTGAGATTGACCGCTGCTCCCTCTAAATAGACTATATATATAACACTGGCTATTCTACGAATATAAAAATAAGTTAGAGCTGGTGACTTTGGTCAGCAGACCTTGTTTCTAATTGAAGTAAATTCATTAAAAGTAGAGGAGCAGGCGAACAAGTTCACAACGAATCGGTAGCCGTAGTTTTGATTCATATGTAATATTTTGCTTAATTTTTTTAATTTAATTTAGCGACTCTTTTTCTTGGGTCAGACTGGATCATGAAGAGCTTGGGATAAGAAAATCAAGTGAGAACTGCTTGAAACGATTTTATCTTCCCTTTTTATTGAAACTTCGTTCCGGTAGCAGTCATGCAACCGGAAGAAGCATTATATCTATTATAAAACAAAGTTTTCATAAAATCAAATAATTCCCGCAATTTTGAAAGTAGTACGCTAAAGATGCACCCTGTTCAAGGATAACTAAATGATCCCTGACTTCAATTGCCACTAAAGAATTCTACCTTCTGATTGGCTTAGATTGTCTGCGGTCAGAAGTCTAGGCAGACCGCGTGTTCAGCTGCCTTTTTTACCAGACAAAGCTGTTAATATATTAAAGACAAATGATTATAATCACCCGATAATATAAAAAAAATCATATAAAATAACAAAAGTTAAACGCAAGTTCGAGAAAAAACACCAAAAATAATCAAATTTACTTTTGGACGATATAAGTATCATCCGTAACGAAAGTTTTAATCTTACAATTTCACCAAATTTCAACACGAACAAAAATACATACAAACTTCATCTTCGTACACAATAAAAACCATACTAATAATAAAAAAAGAGACACACCTTTATGTCGTGAGGCTTGATAGAGAGATTTAAAATCAACCCCATCCACAAGAGGTCAGGGCTCAGAATTAGCAGTCAATGAGAACTCATTACATTTAACCAATCAAGATTGGTTATCAATATTGGCTCCCTGAATTGGGCAAGAGTAACAGAGATGTGATGAGATTTAATATAGTGTCCCACCTCTAATAACCCGACATCCTCAAGCAAGGACCCTCTATGGACATTAGAGTTTTATAACGTCAAGTATATGATGCTTCTATTAAGAACACTATTTAAAAATGGATCTCTCCTAAAAGATGACGATGAATTAGTCACTAATAAATTATCCAATAGTTTGTCTCCTCCCATCTTTTTCTGAATATGAACAATTTGGGTTAATATTTGTATGTATATACGAAAATAATACATTTGCGTTTACGTTTGTTGCATGCATTGCAGGGTATCAACTCATGGAGAAAATTCTGAGCGAATCTATTCCATAATTGCTCTACATTAATCGAAACTTGTCACATTATGTGAATGACTGCTTATATACGTCTTTCTTGAGCGCCTCATTTCTTTTTAGGACTAAAGTTTTTAAGCCTAGGAAACAAAATTCAATAAATTTGCATTTTAACTATTTTAGTACCATTTATGTCATAACAGGTTGCTTACTCTATCATGATAAAAATTACAGAAAAACAACACTAGGCTGTAGGATTGTTTGAAGGAGGTATCGTCTAGCGACATGCTGGTAATAATTATTTTATTCTCTTTGTTGCATCGAGGATGAAACGTGATTCTACAATTGTATTGATGAGAAGCAGCCTCAAAAGTGCATGTTTTGATGAGGCTTTACTGTTGGCTATGTGCTACTAATGATAGCTTTCCCAATTTCTTCTCCGACACCCGGTCGCTCCAGGAAATCAAATTTGTGAGAATAGGGTTTATAAAAAAAAATTATGCTTTTTTAAATTGTTTTCTAGGTTTTGTAGTGCCTTCTTTACTGCTATACTTATCGCGATAATTATACTTTCCCTTCTTGAATTATTTGAAAGCTGATTGGATAGTCGAGTGATTATCTTTGTGCGAGGATAAACCTGCCTAAATTGTTTCGATCAAAATTTCAATTCTACACTGAAGAGGATATCTCGACCCTTAGAGAATTATTTGGGTACTTTATCTTCAAAATAAACAAAATGTAAAGCTTAAAATCAAATATTTAGGCTCTATTCGCTTAAATATATCTAGAATTATAGTTACCAAAATATGTGTGTCTACAAAAACCTTTTCTAATTTCTGTAGGCTGATAGTGAGTCGTTGATATAATGATAATTTGCCTTGGTTTATATAAATTGTACTTCAGTAATCTTAATTAGACAATTTGTCACCTTAAAATACGATAATATTTTAATTTATAAAATGAACCTTTGCTAAAACCCCTGTAATCTCTCTAGTTAAAATATAGTTGTTCATCGCTGCGCAATGGTCGCAGCTCTTTCGAAACTTCAAATGGTGTTGATTCTTGAGATATCCTTGAACGTATAAAACGCGAGGCTTCTTTAAAAAAAACATAAGGATTGTGATGTTTTCTGTTCTTACCTTAACTAAAATAGCCTATTTTTCCTGCGACAAAAACTTTAAATTACTGTGCTTGTAAAATTAATGGAAACATTATTCAAATGTAAGTTTGTTATTTAATAGGGAGTTGATATTTCTTGTGCAGCAGTTATTCCTTAATTGTATCGAGAGATGTCTCATAAATCGTTTTAAGGTTAGTTACTTGAATATCGAGCCATATGGATCCAGTTCTTATTGGAAAACCACGATAGTATTTGGGAAAATGATTGTACTGTAAGATACAACTAACTGGTCGCTCAAATGTGACAAATCACCTGAGGGAGAATTCTAGCACGTGCCATTACAGGTTGGGAAGAGAAACTCCATGATATAGGCTGCCCAAATCACTTTTGTCTCTCCTTCTTGCTTCTTCCAGGGAATCAGGAAGTGGAGAAATAAGCATCTTTGGGCTACTTACATAATTAATAAAATACTGAGTTTGGAACAAGCATGAAAAACGATTCGTTAAACTAAATGGCATTCTCTCATTTATCTATTACCCAAGCTTAATACTAGTATACTATTTTTACGATTATAATATTTATATCAGAACGGAGGTATTTGATATGGCACCCCTTCCTTGGTATTCATCTACATGATGGTCTCGAAAAACTGTTTTAGTCAACCTTGAGTTAGCAAAGTGTTGATTTATCTCTGCAATTAATCTTACAGCTGTCACTTATATTTTAGAGACAATGCATTTAATTGCTATGTGACGTTACTCATGTGATTTTCCTCCATAGGTAGGCCTATTAGATGTGGATTTTTATTGATTTTGATGGTGGCAACATTAACTCAGACGCAATTCTTCTTAAATCATTGCAACCAAGCACTTTTGTAATTGAGGCTGCATCCTTTCGCTTTCAACAGATAAAGCACATGAAAAATGGTCGAGTCATATAATAGATGAAAGTAATCATCTGGTATGTGATAAAGACTATTTCATTGTTGATTTACAAATAAATTTATATAGCTCAATTTAAATATATGTTTGAAGTAAATTACCTCCAAAATTAAATTTTTTGTAACATTTTGTAGAATTTCAGCCTTTTGAGAATTTCTTTTATGAGACAAAGATTTGAAGAGCCATTTCACCTCGTTTGTCCGATACTCGTAACTAACGTGAAGTATTAAGTTAGATCTATTGTGTTACTGGAATGCATGTCTTCATCAGAGATAGAAAAGATTATTTATATTCGAGACAAGAATAATCTATTAAACTTATAGCACCACGTTGTCATAAATTTCGAGCCATCTATCCAAGAATTACATCTTACAACATCAAAAGTTGAATTGGAGTAATGGGAATCACCCCAATAAAGTATCAACCAAAAATACCAGATTTAAATCCAATAGACCATTTTGGAGGAATTAGTAGGAAAAGCCAAAAGAAGTACCATAATTACAAATAATCAGAACTGTATAATAAAAATATAAAGATGGTTGGAGAAAGATAGTGTCATATAATTTGTAAAAATCACAGAAATTCAAGCCACGAAGCATAATGGCTGTAAATAAAGCAAAAGATGTTCCAACTATGTATTGAAATAATTAAAAATAAACCAATATATAAAATATAAACTGAATTCATTTACCACAAATGTCTAATTATTTTTAGCCATGGGTGTAAATTCCGGTAACATGCAGATAGCTATTTATAACATCGCTGTTTGCCACTTCTTTACTTCTCGATCACACGGTACATCAATTATTTTTCCGCTAATGAAGAACTGCGCCTGGTGCCATAGGAGTATGATGGAGATTCTCATCTGTTTCTTTTTCTTAAATTCATTATCTTTTGTTTAGAAACCCACCCTCAATAAGGTGCGTTTTCCATTAAGGGATCAGTTTCTCATGACGCAACTGTGAGAAAAATGTGGTTTGAGCACCTATTAATTCAAATAATGATTACAGGGAATCGAAGTTTTCTAGCTAACGAAGAAGAAAATCTTGGATGTGCGTTTGGATTAGCGGAATTCGACATATTATGGCAAGCCTCGCATGGTATTAACACGTTCGCGGCCCAATCGCCAAATGCTTTCTCTATCTATAGGGACATGGCAGAATTTTCCGTCATTTATAGGGAGGCAATTTGTGGCCTATGACTGAAATCACCGTCATTTTTTCCATTTATTTTATTGATAAGTTTGAAGCTTGGGCCTGTGGGTAGACTTACAGAGATTATCGTACGTCTGGCTCTGTTGCCAGTTTTAAGAGTACCAAATTTGTTTGCGGCATCTGATACTAGGCTGACACCAAGGGCCTGGTAGTAAACTACCTAATGACGGATATATCCGTCATGATGCGCGAATGTGTTAAGAAAAGAACATAATATCTTCGCGTAGAGCTTGATCATGAATTTCATATCAAAATTGAATAATTGAAGGCAAAAAGAAAGGCAATAGAATGTAGATATTTAGCTTAGAAATATATTTGCGTGTACGATAAAATTTTTGACTATTCAACCTGTTTTAGCCTCCACTACCTTTATCTGTACCTATAAGTATGGCACCCTTCCTATCCATGATATGTAGGCTTCAAACCAAGCTATATCCTTCTATTAAACTTTGAACCAGTCTGTAAAATGTAATAAAAGTAATAAATAATACATTAATTCCGCAGCAAATTAATTTCCTCCTTTCTTTATTTAATTATAGTTGGGCGTTTTCGGAAGACGGAAAAGATGCGCTCTGAGACTGATAGTGACGGATGAGCCTACCATATCCTCGATGAAGGTTCCATTCTTTTTTCTAATTCACACGACTAATTTGTTCACTCCAACCCTCGAGAGAATTGGAGAAGCCATAAAGAGGCGATGAAGTTTCAGAAACTTTGGATCTCACAAGAAATATAAGAAAAATCTATATGGGAAGTAAGAAGTTGATAAATATTGGCATAATCTGAGGTAGAAACAATAAAAATGAAAGACCGATCAAATAATGGAGCCCTATTAGTCAACAATACATTTTCTGGATAATTAGTTAATAATCGTATTTTTAGTAGAGGGCGACTCTACATCTTACTATGTCGGTCGGTCAGTCTCAGTTTTGCTTTTTATTGTTTTGGTAATAACATTGTAACTATTCGGCCGATTCTAACGAAATTTGAAACCCTTATGTTGTTTTACATTCACTTCGAATGATATAATTGTGAAGGACCTCCCAAATTTAGTCCGAGATTATCATAGATCGGAAAATTGAGAGCACGCGAATTATGGTCAGCAGACCATGTTGGGTTAGATATCAAACAACAAATAATTATTTATTTATTAAATTATTAAGTAAAGTGATTTATTAGTTTCTACCACTTGTCTCTATCTTTTGACAAATCTTTCAATACCACTTCTGTATAAATCGTTTAAATTCGATTTATAAGATTTTAGGATTTGTTCGACATCTCCTGTTGAAATCATTCACTTTGTGATTCGTTAAAGTCCTGCGGGTAAATCGGGAGAGTATGGAATTTGATACATTATTTCTCCTCCGAAATTTTTAAGCGTTTGTGTAACATCTCATGGGAAATGAGGTTGCGCGTTATCTTAATGAAATAGCAGTCTTTATCTATTGATTAGAGTTGGCCTATTTATTCAAGTGCTGCTTGTAAACAGTCCAAGTGAGCAGGATCAGCCACGTTCGTAATACTGTGATTTGGGTTAAAATGTCCAAAACACCTTTTGTAATTCATATCCCATCAAACAAACAAGAGAATCTTCCGTGAATGAAGCCCTTGTTTCGCCCAGGGTATTGGATTTTCCCTTGGAATAATCCATTGTCTAGAACGTTTAATATTATTATATCTGACCCGCCTTTCGTCTCCTGTAATAAAGATCCGAAAAACTTTCACTTTTTCCTCGAGAAATGAACAAATGTTGAATCTTTATTGGAAGTTTACCTGTGACAGGTTGTGATGAATCCAGAGGCCCAGTCTTGTAACCCTGCCGTTTTCTTTAGTGGTTCTGGATGCTGCTGTTATTGAGTACAACCTTTCATTCTACTCATTAGTTCTTTTAACTATTCTTTTTTCCATGCTGGATCATTGTACCATCTTATTCTTTAGAGGAGCTTATATTTTGAATGAAATATCTTTCTTCTCTCTTTCTTCATGTTAATTTTTTCTTACATCTGAATAATAAATGACTGAGAAGGACGTCAGACAAAAGTCTCACCTTAAAAATAACGTGCGGTGGAAACAAATAAATTTGTAGGAACATCAAAAAATTCCAACGAATGATAAGACACCACGTAATCCCCTGAGGGAAAGTGCCTTTTATAATTCAAAATAAAATCTTTTCTTCGAAGACGAAATAAAAACCTTTGTCACTATCTGAAAGGGTTAAGCAAAATACTGTAAAATCTCCCACATTTTGGAGCGTTGTTTGCAGTCTATTTTAGAATTCTAACAGTGTAATATTTTTTTTAAAAGATTCAGACACAAGGTGGCGTTTCTCGTCTGAAAGTATTTAGACAAATAATAAAAATATAGGAAAAATGGTCAAATTTTACTGCAGTATTTAATATTTATTGTGCTATACTTCCAGGATCGGGACAAGTAATTGGAAGTATAAAATTTGCTTTACTTACTGACTGGTTACATCTATATTTGCCAATGACCTCTATAATCTGCCATTTAATCATTTTCACCAGACTTCTCTCTCAGACATCTTCATACTTTACTCGCTCTCTTCATCTTTCTTTACTACTTTATATTCTTCTAGGCATACAATCATTCCCCATCCCTCTTTCATTATTTAACCTAAAAATTTAAATTATCTATTTTCTTATCATCTCTAATAGCTCTGTCTTGTAATTACTCACTTCTTCATTCAATACTCGTGAAGTCCAAAAGATATTGACCAAGTAACTTCAAAGCACTATTATGCATCATAATTGACCACTAAATTTATAGTTTTGACTCATGTCTCAACAATTATTCCACCAGGAAAAATTAGAAGATTGACACGTCAATTTACATAATAGCTTAAAATTTAAAACAATCGTATAATTCTTAAGTAAATGCATTTATGTAAACGAAGCTTAAAAATCTGCTGTGGTTAGTACATTGAAGCAAGAAGCCAGTTTGTGATAAATTCCACTACGCAATAAAAGATGGTTTTATTGGATTTTTTCATGTTTCTCGTATATTTCTGCCATGCTGAATATCATGGTAGCACACATTTCATCATAACATCAATATTTTGTAATTTAATAAAATCATCTCTCCTATATAATATTGTCTGTTTATGTTAAATTTGTCTCCTTTGACTATATTGCATCAATTTCCTTGTTTTATTTGTTTATATAGAGTGATAGATTCTAGAAAGTGCGAAATAGCAGTTGGCTTTTAGGTATGAGACATGATAGTGGCTAGAAAAAGCCTAATCTCTTATTTCGCAGAATATAAATTATTATGTCGACTATGAAAAGTACTTTGGGACTTACATTGCACATCAGGGCAAGCCAGTGGATCCTCATGTATTCTGTGCTAGCTCGAAATCTACACTAGAAAGATGGTTGCGTGGAAACACGAAATGCACTCTGTTGTCCATTCCGAAAATATGGCGAAGAACAAGAAACCATCTAAACAAAATAATATTTCTGTATGATGATGGATTTACTTATATAAGATCACCGAATTTAAATAAAATGGGCTAACCGAACATACCATCTTCAATTGTACCACCTCTAGATGACAAATAACTGCTGATTCCAGCTCGTCGAACTTTTGCATCCACAGATTTAGACTACATCAAAAGTTTCGATCCTGATAAAGATAAGGAAGAATGAAACGAGGCATAATCCCGTGTAGAACCCTAGTTCCTTCAATATTAGGGGCCAGATGACCTTCTAAGAGACATGAATCCATAAGATATGGTGAAGAGCTTCTGGCATTCGAATTGAATGAATGGAACGAACTGGAGGCAAAGATAAGAACTCTGAAGTAGCCCTTGCCTGGTTCTACCTATTTTCTGATAGTGCGGTCTTGAATTGATATAAAAGACCTTTCTGAAGCAAGAGATTTGAACTACCTTCTCGGGCAATGATGTTTGTTCAATCACAGCTCTAAGAGAATTCTTAAAGGAGCACCGCACAAGGGCAACCCTATCCCCCTATCCCAGTTGGTAATTTTCTATACTTGAAAGAAGCTTTTGTAAATATCACAAGTTTGCTCGAAAAGATAAAATATGCTGAATACAAGTGGGATGTTTGTGGTGACTTTAAGGTGGTGGGGCTCTTGCTTGTATTGCAGGTTAGATATACTAAACACGCTTCCTTTTCTCATCGTAGGATAGCAGATATAGAGAAAACCACTATGTGAAGCAAAACAGCAAGAAATATCATCCAGGCAGCCCGATCCTCACAATGTAAAGCAGAATGCTATTGTATTCGTGGAGAATATCCTAATATTTCTTCTTAGATTAAAAGGGCTCTAGCAACCAATTAGATATAGGATTAGATCACAATGATGATGTATATACTAAAATACGAGCAATGTTCCCGAGGTTGTCAGGCGCAAAACATACAGCTGATATGGTATTTGGACCAGATTTTGAAGCAGATGCCTGCATCCGAAATCAGGTTATAATAGGGTGACCCACAAAATAAACGGGCCTGCACACACTTTTTGTGATATATTCTTCATTTTTTCACTAATCACCATTACTTTACAGGACATGACAGAAGCAATGCCTGTGAACACAACTTGATCTCAATGGAAATTCCACCAAAGAATATACTGCATTAAACATTACTGCAAGACAGGCCCGTTCAAGAAAGTGCAGGATACTTTCGTGCAAAAGTTTGAATGTGAAAAAGCCCCCTCCAAGAGCAGAATTTAGGACTGAGTAGACCACTTCAAGAACTAGGGGATAGTACAGAACCTTACTACAGGCGGTGACAACTGTCCGAGACAGTCAGGATGCCCCAGGAAGCATAGAGTTGAGCTAGTCGAGAGCGTAAGAGAGTCAGTTCAGCAGAGTCCAAAACGCCCTTTGCGCAAGCGAAGTCAGTCCCTTGATATATCCCATGAGACGTGCAGGAGAGTGCTAGTAATGGAGGTAAGAGCCTACCATACCGTATACAGAAGAGGCAGATCATTACACTTCATACAAGAAGGATAGAAAGGCTATAGCTGTCAAGATAACTGAAGAAAATTCAAGAGAACCCAAATTTCCTTAACCTCCTTTGGACCTCAGATAAAGCTCACTTCTATCTTGAAGGAAAGGTAAACTCGAAGACTAATGACTTCTAGGGGACAATCCAGATCAAATAAGGTAGCTACCAAGCCTATACGCTCCGCTGAGTGCACGGTATGGACTTTTAATCTCAGCCAGAAGCATCATCGAACTATTCTTCTTCGAGGAATCTGTCGTGACAGTGACAGTAACCAAGGAGCAGTATTTTGAGTTACTCAAAACCTTCAAGATGGAGCTGCAGACCCTGTCTCATCGCTTATGGGGACGTTCCGGTTCCAGCTAGATGGAGCAAGCTCTCACACCTCAAACCTGTATCGAGGTTGGCTGAAAGAGAAGGTTGGTGGCCGTGTTATCAGTCTCAAGACTGATTTTGAGTGGGCACCTCACAGCTCTAAGAGAATTCTTAAAGGAGCACCACACAAGGGCAACCCTATCCCCCTTACCCTAGATTTCTTTCTTTGGAGATTCATTAGAGACAGAGTGTGCGCAGGGAGAGCTAGGAACATCACAGAACTCAAGGAAGCCATTAGTCGGTTGGTTTGTAAGGACGTCAAGGACAACTTTGTGCTTAGCCTCAAGAAATGCACAGAGCTAAATGGAGGTCATCTCGAACACGTGCTCTAGAATAAAGAAGAAAAGTCCAAATACTTTCATGTTTAGATATCATGTTTTAAAACCCAATAAACTTGTTATCACAAAAGTTTTATTCAATCCTTGCAGAAAATTAGGAAATGAGGCCTATCAAAAGTTGGGGCCGGTTTTTTTTGGGGGGTCTCCCTGTAAATGAAACCAGTTGAAAAAATAGCTTAGAAAGCATTCTAGGACGTTGTCAATGAATTTCTATGTAGCAATAAAGCGGAGAATTGCAAGGTTCTTATTAATAAACTACAGGAAATTTGCATCAGTATAGGATTAAATATGTAAATTAAGCTGCACTATTAGCTCTCACATTTAGAAATATTCCGAACCAATCTTATTGCTGCAAAGAAATAGACGTTATTTTGACATCTTTTTCGTTCACTCTTTTTTATGAGTTAATTTTATCATTTAGTGTGATGTTCTCTATCAACAAAAATTAACACACGGATCATCATGGAACAAATACATGTTGATACTTGTAATTGTATATATCTAATTAATTTGTGAGAAATCCCATTTTGCTTAAAATACTTTTCACATAGGGGCACGTCTTAGTAAACGGCTCGGCTGTGTTTGTAAACTCATGCGTTACAACGAAATAACTAAGTGTTTAGTTTTTTCAGGAGAGAAAAGGAGAAGTAAAAAAGATACATGTAAACTGGAGGGTGAGGAACTTTAACAAAGCTAAGATATACGAACAAGACATTGACCAGCAATGGACCTAAATTGAAAGATTGAAGGATTGAAGGCCTATTTTCTCAACGTTGGATTGCACAGTTTTCTCTAGCAACGCAAATATATTTAAAATGAGATACCTTTGGCAAGAGGGATAGATATAATTTAAACTGAAAAGCTTCCATGCAATCGTCTGAAAATTAAGTAGTGACTTAACTCGAAAAAGAAATGAACTGATCTGTGTTAAAAAGAAAATGACAGCTCAAAAAAAATGCGATCCACAAAATTTTGATTCAATAAACATCTCTCCGATTAGTCACAGACGAGATCAAATTTAACTTCAAATTACTTCCTCATGTGTATTTGTATCTATTTGAAGGAAATGTTAATAAGCAGATGTCAACAGGGGAGAGTGGGCGAGCGAAATGGAAAAAAACAGAAAAAGCTAAAATATGAGCAACGGAGTCAGGAAAGGGAGTACTCAAAACATGAAAAGAATCGTTCATGAAATAATTAAGTATAGTTAAGTGGATTAAAAACCCAAATTCCCGAGGAATAAAATGAGATAAATGCACATATGGTTGCATGCCATTGTTACAGAGTCCTTGTCAAAGGATGTCATTATCTCCACATTGGTGGCCCTCAGAGAAAATAATGTGTTGTGAGCAACCTTGTTGACATTTTTCTCAACAACGACGCACACGAAATAATCTAGTGGGTGGCAGTCGTGGGAGCTGGTCCGGGGACCATTGTGCGGGACTTATTTGAACAAGTCCGCCTACGTCTTCTTTGTCTTCTGTGCGGAGGAATTCCTGCTGAATAACGTAAGGCCTTACCGCAAATACTCGGTCCATCAAATGCTTTATAGGTTGAGTAGGCTGGGTAAGGCTCTTTGAGAGTGGGGCAGCCAAATGAATTTCTTAATTCAGGTTGGTGGCTGCCTGTTTCCTTCTTCTCTGAATGCCTGGTAATCACAAGGCTCTGACTCCCAAAGAGTAGAAATATCGCTTCTTGATTGATTGTAGGCTGGGTAAATGTGATCAGAGAGTTTCACAGAGGTAAAAAGATTCTTAGAGCTGTATTTAATATTTTTTATTCGGTGGGAACTGAGAAGATCGTCAGATGTCTTTTCTTGATAGAAGAATTCATCTTTAAACCAAGTTCATTACCTTGTTTATATCAAGGGTCCGCCTACATTAATGCGGTCTTTTAATCTTTACTTTTAATAAATTTATATATTTAACTAGTTCCCGTAACTTTAAATTTATTCTCTCTACCTGCATTAACCTTTTTTACCAATTCTTACACAATTATCAAGTCTTACAATTGCTATATAATAATATACAAGGAATTAATACACTTTCATTAATATTACAGCGAAAGAGTGATTTACACTTTAAGGCCCTCAAATTGAGAAATTGAGTTCATATTAAACCACATAATACATTTAATATTATTTTAACATAATAATATATTTCCTCACTTTACTTAATTTAATCATTTACAATCTTTCGCATCTTTATTTATTTTTACAATTGTTACATCATTGACCATAAGCAATTCAATAACTATTCCCTTAACAAATTCTTTACATAGAGGTGGGCTAAATATACAGCGTTTTTTTATTATTAAAATAGAGGTGTTGGAGATTTTTTTATAGTAAAATTGGTTCTATTTTAATTAAAGTTATATAACTATTACAATACAAAAGAAATCCATTGCATTGTTATAGTAAAATTGTTTCTATTTTAATCAGAGGTCTATCTCATTTTACAAACGCAAAGCGAATATATTATATTAATTGTTTTTTATAGGCCCTCCCTTTTATGGTTGCAAAATGTCACAATTTCACCTATTTCAATGCTTTAGAACAAATATTCTATTTTTATCGTAATTAAACTCTCTTTATTTTAAATATATGGAGGAAATAAGATTGTAATTGTTATTTATAGACCTTTACACTAATTTTATATTTATTAATCCAAAATTACTATTTTCCAGGCTCTCGTTTCTTTTTAAGTTTGTTTAAAGTTTCTTTTAATAACAGAACTAAAAAATATTTAGTTTTTAAAATAAAGAAGTTAATTAGAGAAAGACAATCATTTGGACAAATATGACTAAGCTGTTTAATTTAGATTATAATTCAAAAGAGAAGTATTTACGATTTTGGAATTGTGCTTTTTACAGAGCATTTATATTTTGAATTTCCTTTTCAGGGAATATTATTTTGGTTTAAAGCTACCCCCATTATACGACTTCATGCATTTCCTGAGAGAAGAATGGTGAGGCATAACTTGGCATCGCTTCTGACCACGTGTCCTTATGTGACTCATGATTGACAATAATTATTAATATTTTATTATCTTGACTACAGATCAAATTTCTAACAAGCCAAAGCCTCGTTTAACATCATTGCCTCATCAAAGTTAACTCTGGGAAAAACAAGGCAAGGAAGAAACGCACTAAAAATTCGCAAAAACAATGGCCACCGTGCTTATTTTCTTCTTTCTCTCTCTTGATGTGATCTGATCAATCTTTTTGTGCGTTAATTGAATTTTTTTACCTTCAGTTTCATCTAGAGTGTAAAGTATGCGCGTAGTCAAGTTATAACGCTGAAGTATTTCTTTTTGCTTAGCATAAAATAAGCTAACATACTTTTAATAAAGTTCGTCATCACTGCCAAACTTGTCTGCTCAGGAGTCCTTAAGGAAAGCTTGAAATTTTTCTTCATAAATCCATTCACTAATTCTTTGCCGAGTTATTTGTTTTCGTTTTAGTGTTGAGGTGTTGAAATGTTATTAGCGACATCATATTCATAGCACTCGTTTTACAGCAGTATTTGACAAGACATGAAATGATGGTGAACATTTTAAATGATATTCAGCTAGTGTTTGGTCGAGCTGCGTTGAAATGATCTAAGAAGTAGTGTACGAACAAAGTTGAAACTCATAATTACTCTTCTGATCCCTTAATATGTATTTAGCAAGTGTACTTTTGGGAATACCATAATTTTCCGTTGCTTTTCGTTGGAAATAATTCCCGCTCTTAACTTGTTCACCTTGTTTGTATGTGCGAGGCATTTTCAATAAACTTGCGGTTGAACAATGATAAAAAATAAAAGTCATAAAATATCATTAAATATTATACAAATAAATTATGAGCATGTTAGTCAAAGTGAAATATTACACAAATGGAGATCGTTCTTGGGAAACTGCCAGCATCTTCCTTGCGTCCAAACAGAGTTTAACTCATCTTTGGAAAAGAACACGAATAGCTCAAATCTTTACTTGCTATCTATGTATTTAAGAATATTTAGGAAATGTTTTATACTTTAAAGCATTAATTCTACAAACTACGAAAATAGGCAAGAAAATAACATCAGATATTCAGAATTTTGAAAAAACTTAGCAAAGCACGACTGGGCACCGATTCTGACGCGCGCGTGAAGGTAGTAAACTAAACGATCATCACACATAAAAAAAAAATCATAACAGAGCTTTCTCCTCCATAACCATTCCTTAGCGCATACAACACATCACTCTTCTGTTTAGAGGGAAAATCGATGTGGTTTCAATCCACACTTCCCTGAGTGAAATGGGAGGCTCTTGGTTGAAATACGAACGGTTCTCACCCTCGCTAGTTGTTGCAATATTGTTCTGCCTGCTTATTCTTGTTTCCTACAGGATTGGCGGTTATAGTCACGCTGAGCTTTACGTTTGTTTCATTGTCCATTTGGAGCCGTCTGCAAAGGGAGATCATGACAAACCAAAAAATAATAATAATAATAATTAGAATGGTTCTTTAGGGAAATACTCTATAAGTTCATTAAATACAAAGAACTGCTTGGTGAGTTGAATATATATTTTATGATGTAATTATTTATGTATCTATATTTCGGACTCTGCCTCAAATTCTTTCGCTTGTTTTATTATAGTGTAAGAATTATTTACTGAATAAAAACAAATACACATGCACACACATACACAATCAGCCCTTACTTTAAATGGCTGCTCTCATAAATATCTGTCAATATTTACGCCACCTCTCTAAGATTTATTTCCTTTCCTTCCTTTACAATTTATGTTAAATAGTTTATTTAATGGTGTATTTAATACTTTATTTATTCATTTTCTTTGCTTTAGGTTCCTTCCAGGTTCTTTTCTATGGGTGAGAAGATCTAAGCTTCTTAATTATTTAATTCCTTAGTTTCATAAAACTATGAGGTATTTTAGACATTTTTTTATTTATGTGATTTTATGGGAATTGTTATTTACTACATATTTTGTCGCGCCACGAATGTGGGAATTTCCAGTTCTATTTCGTCCTTGGTTTAGCCACAGGGCAAACCCTACTCGACTGCGGCTTAGTTATTCCCACGAGAGGAAGTTTCTTCAAAGGAAAGATGAGCTCGACCCAAATGCTCATTTTGCCCTCGAAATGACGACTGAAGAAAATAGGCGAATTTGACGAATTTCAGCACCTCTGTCGTTTCGGATGTCCACCATTTCTTTACTTGGTCACCCTCCCTCGTGAAACTTGCTTAATTTTCATTTTAACACTAAATAAACAGAAAATAGGTGAGGATTTCTAATTTAGAAGCGATATTTCGAGTTGTTTCAATGTATCGATGTATCTGATTTTCTAGGATTCAAATTTGTCTTGGTTGAACAATGCTGCGCCCGCCAGAGGATAGCAAAATCGCCTTTAATATATGCACTGCAACAGGATGTATGATGCAAAAGATGTTATGGCCCTCTTACATCTGAAATTTGGAAGAGCAGTACGCTCTCCCATCCTTGCAGATGCCCCGTTGTTTTCGTTGTAAATTTAATTAAAAAAGAAATCGATTGAAGAGTTCTTCACTCTCGCAGTTTATAACACAATAAATAAGGTTAGAAAGGAATTACTTTGTTGAATGTGTAAGAATGATTCTCCACTGCTTTAAATTTTGTATTATATGTTGGGATTTGTTCTCTTTTATGAATATTTCTAATTATGATTTTACAAATAAAGAGTAATGAGTAACTAGATGATTAATCTATATTTGCGTCTTTCAATAAATATTAGTAAATAATTCATAGAAAGTCTAAAACGTTTGAGAAAGGAGAGGAAAAAATGCATATAAATGATATAAAAGAGGAAAAAGGCATCATCTATGTACGACGCCTCCTGCAAGAATTCTTGTCTTTCGTATAGTCCTTTACCAATGTGGCTGAATTCAAGCCTTCCAAACAACAGTTACAGATGTTGAGGACACTTAAGTTAAAAACTCTGAATAACTGACGTTAATGTGTAAACCACAACAAAATTAATAATAATAAGTCTCTCGTTTGACTAATGAAGTGAAAATTCGAAAGTTTAGAGGAAACACTTAACGAGAATTAAATAGTAATTTAGTTACCTGTCAAGCAAACAGAAATAAAGTTCTAATTCCAATGCGCGATGCGCTGAGATCCCATTAGCTCGCTTCTGAGTAACGTGCCTTTATTGCAAGTTCTCTGCCTTTTTATGAGATAGAAATAAGTTTTTCTAAAGTAAATAGCATGTCAAGTTTTCGCTAGCTTTATTTGTTACCTTTAGAATCTTTTATACTGGAAAACCAGAGGATTCTTGAAACCAATTAGTCTGATACTCCTGATATTGTAGGTAGATCCCAACAAAGTTTTATAATTCTAGATGAAACCTACTTTATAATATATTTTTATAACCTTAGAGCAAACATATCTGATCCTGTTTTCCATTCTTCCCTTAGATATGGTTCTGATGCAAATAATATTTAGATTTTTGCAACCAGAAATTATTTACTTTGGCTTAGCATCTATTATGTCGTCTGTAAAAAGATGTAGAAAGATGTTCTACGACATTTTTACATTTGAGTGGTTTAAAGAAAAAAAAGTAAAATAATTGTAAAATAAAAAAAATATGTATGCAAAAGTTTTAGCTTAATAATGCACACCTCTCTCTTAAGTGATCAATGAGGACTAGTCTAACCTAGTTCGTTTATCAACTATGGCTACTTTATCAAAATACTAGGAATTAAAAAGAGAATTTTGACAGGAACGAACAGGTTAGAACTGGTTAAATAGAATATTCTCAGCCTAACTAGGCTGGCCTATTCCTTAGTTATGACTCATTACGGAAAAGGGCGTTGTTAGCTCAAAAGAATTTGCACAGCGATTCAATTTTTTTTTTCTAAGAATTATTTATTGGGTTTATGAAAACCAGTAAAATCGGAAAAGGTTTTTGAACTATAATTTGAAATATAATTTATTTTTAGCATTTTATCAAAGTGGCACAAACCTTTATGTTTATTATAATTTCCATAGTTTTTTAATTATATCACGAATAGAATTATATTAACAAACTGTTGTGCAAATTATGGTGGACGAAATAAATCTATTCGGCAATAAAAATAATGTTTTATTACACTTATTAGCGACTTCTATCAACCAATGTGTGAATATAATTGTTTTCTAAAGTCAGATCACCGTTAAAACGAAATTGTCTGAGACAATTTCGTGACTTAAAATAACTGAATATATAGGAAAAACTATACTTAAGATGCCTTCCTCAGTGAACACTTTCTTTTAATCGTAGTTTATATCTACACAATAACGAATGAGTTTGTTTGATTCTAAGAGGAGAGTTTTTGGTAATACTTGAGTTTATGGGCGCACCCTAATGGGCGCTATTTATTGGCTACAATTTTCGGCTACAATTAATGCGATCGGCTCTGCATGTTTATCCAAATAATAAATACGATAGTGCCGCCTACTTTATGCTATTTTCGCCAAAAATTAACATTTGTTACTTACTTTCGAAATGGGGGATTCGACCCCATACCCCTACTTAATTGTGGGGGTTGCACCATACATGATACACTCTTGGCAATCTACTACCCTTGTGTTACCACGGAAGCTATGGCAAACTGACTAAAATGATCCCCATGCTCTCAGGTTCTTTAAGGTAAGAATCTCCTCAAATTTATTATCCTTCAGCCTCTCTCGGATCTGAGCTCCGAAGAAAGATGCCATCCTTGAGCTTAGCAGAAATTAGAGATGGCAGAAAAGTGCTCCTAGACCCCTAACTTTTCTGCTTATAGTGCTTGGTCACAGCCCGACTATCCCAGAGAAAGCAAAGATACTTTGTGAAGCCCGCTTGCATACCCATAAGAAGCCCAATGACCTCGAGGTCCCCGTAGAGACTCCACTGCTACTAGTTTTACTTGACATCTTTCAAAAAGAACCTCCATATTGTCATACGACTCCTTTAGATGGACTGAGTGGGCAAGGGAAATGCTGGGGTATTTATTTTCATTGTGCAGAAGAGCCTTCAGATTCCGCTTGGAGGAGTCTATGAAAAGACGCTAATCTGAAGGATTATGTGGGAAACCAAGGAAAGTGTACAAGCCAAAGATATTTTTGCAGTAGCACAACTTGTTTTTCATGTCCTGAAACCGGTGATCCTTACATCTGCCTTGACCAGGTTCCACTGCTTAAGCTGGGATGCCAGGAACTCTGGCTGCTACTTAGATAGATACAAATCACGGGCAAGGTCAGTCAGGTCTTCCTGCGTGACCCAGTGATGCTCATTGCTACTTGCTCCTGAATTATCAGATACATTGTCTTCAGAAGAGATCGAATTGGCAGAATATTCCCCTGAAGGCATTTCTTCATCCGATGAAGGAAGAAGATCTTTATTTCCTGGGAGTATAGGGACAGGAAGATCATTTGAGTCGGGAACCGGTCTCATAACTGAGTGAAGCTTGGGATATTTTATATTTTTTCTAGAAGAAGCATTGAAAACAGTTATATATGTGAGACAAAATTAACAATCATCTGCATGGCCTTTTGGCTCTCTCCAGACCATCGAGGCAGCAAAGGTGAAGGCTGTTTTCTTGCCATTAAACCATGCAGTTAGTCCATTGTAACAGGGTTTACAACATATGTGTGAAGGCCAGAATTTTTCCTGATCTCCAATTATACAGGCAAAATAAAGAAAGTAAGCAGTTCTCAAGAGAGAAGTAATTGAAGTGCTGGAAAACAAAATAAACATTACTCATATATGTACGAGTATATGGTTACAAAATACATATCGTTGCAAAATCATAATATAGACATGTGTCCAACATATTAAATGATTGTGTTACATGATTGCCGGTCAGCCATAACCTCACAATCTAAGAATAGGATATTTAATTTTTTTAACCCTTTCAGTACCCGAATATTTTTGGTTCCAAATAATGTTTTAGAATTTTTAAAACATTAAAGTTTAGTTAGAGGGGGGTTGAAATTTGGGGCAGCATGTTTGGTTGAATTTAGCCATGTAAATATAATATATTGAGTAGAAAGCATAAATATAGTTAGTGCAAGAAATATATACGATATATATTTTTTAATATGCCCAAGAACTAATTAAACAATTAGTTCTCAAAAAAATAATAGAACAAATGATAACCTTTCAGCCCGTGTTCACTTCACTGGTTATCAAAAACCACTGAGGAGTAATAGAGAGTTGCTCAATAACATGTTAATACATTAGAACTACCATCGGGATAAATATATACACTAATTTAAGCTCAATTCTGCCCACAGGTATTTATTAAAAACATTTACGCTGTATTGTCCCATTGGTAGCGTAAGGGTTTTAGAGAACATAATTCATAAAATTTTTAATACATGTATACCACAAAAACTAGAGGTAATGAGTAAAACCCGGTTTTGTATGTGAAATCAGCACCCCAAAATTAGGCTAGAACAACTATTTTTTTGATTGCCTCAATTTCTCTATAAACCAGTATTATAGGGAATTATATTGTTTTATTATCGAATATCTTATATTTTGTAAATTATAGTATATACTCAAATACCCGCAGTTCAATGTATATCTCGCATTAGCTAAAAGATTTTGCAGTATGTATGGTCATAAATTTCCAAGTATCGAATATTACAAAAGTATATGACCATAACTTAACGGAAAAAGTATTTTAAACTGCATAAATCAAATATTAGATATCATTTGAGTCACCCTCCTCACATGTGACTCCTTTGTATCTACGTAAACCAGTGTTTGAAATAAACCAATATCCTTATGTATTTTGGCTAGAAAATAATAATGCTTACTGGCTTCGTCTTGAAATTATAATAAAAAAAATAATAGTTTCTCGGTTTTCGAGAAGTATTATTGATTGCGAAACTAGGAACTATTTTTTTAAGATTATATAATTTCCAATCTAATTTACCTTGAGATAACACATTAAATCTCTTCAAATATTATTAAGACTTCCTAGTAATAATATACTGCAAGAGTAACGATCATTGGAATGATTCAATTACATACATGGGTCAGAAAAAGGTGAATAGTAAGAGAATTACAGACTTGCAAAGCGAAGATCACTTGAAATCAGTCTAAGAAGTGAAGAAGAGTTCAAGAAAACAAACAAGTGGAGCATAGTAGATCCCGGTAAATGGAGAAGTGGATATAAATACAAATGTACAATGTAATTATTTGCGGTAATTTTATATTTTAATGTAATTTTTAACAATTCCCTTGGTAAACTTATTGATTGAATTTCTTTTAACGACTCGCTTGGTCAAATTATTCCATATTTGATTAATTTTGTATGAGAAAATGTTCAATGATTTTACCGTGTTAATTTTTTGTCAATAAACTCTTTGCCCTCATTTCTATTAACCAAACGCTTAATATGACTCAAATAACTCATAATTTCTATTCATAAATGCGTTGATTTATATAAAAACTTCAAAGAGATGAGATGACACCAGCGCCTCATTTCAACTCTAAACATATAAATATTTCACAGTCTGGATTCATTTAATTTCTAATTTCAGGAAATTATTTCTTCCTTTTTCGTTTGATGCGATCAACTCTGTTCACTTTGTAAGCCACCGCAACACATTGATTTGAACATTTTTGGTCGTTTAAAAGTAATAGACAATTCTTTTTCCCACATAACTGTGCTTTGAACATGTTCTCATAAATTGTACACGTCCCGAGAATTTTGGTTCTCAAATTGCGTCTCCTTACCTTTATTCAAATTGAATTTCTTCTTTTCTTTTTCAAAGTATTCCATAACTTTTTATATGTATGCTTTTTTAATATGCTATATTACTGCTCTATTTTCTGTATCGCCTAATTAGTTAGTCTCACAATATTTTGAAATATTCCAAAATAAATTACGGCTATAATCGCAGCTATAGTTTCTAAATACGTATGTAGCCAGAACTGAGCCTTGACATAGACTACCAGTATACTATGCATCGATTTGCTCGATCGCTTTTACAACGTCTTTGTCTGTCGTCTGCCTACCAGATTTCGATTCATTTAAGTACAATTTTTCCTACACTTTATACTTTATTACTTGTAGAAGTGTGGTATGAGGACCGGGTACAATTTCTTGTGCAAATAGCGATAAATTATAATGACAACTTTATGCTGGTTAACGCTTAATTATTTTGTTTAAAAAATATGTTACTTCTTCACCATGGCTGAAGCTGAAAACTATCATCATTAAATACCTTTTTGGACTCCAAATTTCTCACGATTCTCTATTATAATGCAATATAATAGATTAGCAACAATTGGTGTTAAGGGAATAGAGCTAAAGTTTTCATGACGAGTTTTGGTAAATGTGCTGAAAATCGCAGTTACACTTGTCTCTCTAAACTCTCTTGGAACTCTTCCTTTATCAATTAATTTGATAGGATGATACTCTCATATAAGTACTAAAGTAAAATATTAACTAACTCCGTTTCTAACAGTGGCCGTAAGTTATTTTGGAATATTTCAAAATATGTGGAGACCACCTAATTATGCGATACAAAAAATTGAGCAGTAATCTATCAAATTTACAAAGCATACATATAAAAAGTTATGGAATAGTTTGAAATGTCAAAATTTACCAAAGATTTTTGCTATTTAGTATTTTTAATACCTCAAAGTGAAATCATACACTTTAACAAGGCCTTCCGCCCTTTGATAGTTTCAGTTTCTGTACATAAACCCTTTTTAGTACAGATTTCGCTATATGAATATTAGAGAATCAATAGTACTATATTTTCATTACATTTAAGGAACAAGGATCATAAACAAGCAATAACATTTTCAAGATGTGAGACATTACGGGAAATCACTTATTCAATCAATCTCATCCTTTACTAAAATTAATCACCAAGTTTTAACTCACTTTTAAACGTTTGAATGAGAAGAAAGAAGCAATTTATGGAGTTTTATATACAACTATATAATATTTTAATTAAGATACAGGTTTCGGAAGTGAATGTCTACTAAGTATAGAATTATATATAATGTTTCACACCCAAAAATCATAAACTTTGGAGTCCTTAATTCTCCTAACGTTTTTACCTAGAAAGAATGTTTTACGGTTTCTCAAGAGCAACTTAGAATATCCACGCAGCTCTTTCAAACTAATAAAAAATATTTGTGCGCACATGATCTATAAACTTTGTAGTAGTTGCAACTTCTGCCATGTCAGAAATGGAGTTAGTAAATATTTGACTTTAGTACTTAGATAAGAGTATCATTTTCTTCTAGCCAGACATTTTCCACAATATTCCTTGAGTTGATTCAGGAGATTTGAATCATCAAGGAGACGAACTCTTTTGTCTTCATTCAGCTCAGACCACCGCAATGGGTCCATCGTGTAACAAGTGTGATTCCTTCTGTTGAACTGAAACCTGTTTTAGAGGCCAGCTCTCTTGACCTCAGTACTTCATGAAAAACATGTATTGCCTCTCAGGTCATTTACTCTCTAAAATCTCCCACTCTATTTTCTACGCCTGTATTATATTGCCTAAACAAAGATTGAAAGAAGGATGGTTAAAGTTTACTAAAATATAAAATCCCGCATACAAGCTAAAACTGAGTAGATTTTCGTTGTGGCTCTCGCTAGTCTATCCTTGGGTCGACTGTTAATGGTATCTTGACGCATCAGTTTAAAGGATAAGTCAGACTGAGTAGGTTTAGGTGTGGTCACCTCTAGATGTTCCTCCTTTTCTGGCGTCAACATCCTAACTTAGAGGTTACTTGCCTACCAGTCATTAGAGACCTCAAGCTTAGAGAGAAGGAGCACAAACTCCTTATGAAGGCTAAAAAATCCTTCATCAATTTGTAATCGGGGTACAGCTTTAGCGTAGTGATATTGCCTCGATTTTCCTGTGGATGGAGCCAGATGAGAGGGGCCAGTGCAGGAAACCAAAACTTGCTTCTGTGGCGGAAAATTAAGTTGAGAATTATTGATTCTGCTTGAAAAAAATAGCCTTATATTTTATTTTGAAACGAGTAAATATTAGCAGTGAAAGGGAAAAAAATCTTTTTCAAAACAGAGATTTGTCACAAAATCAAATAATCCCGCCATATTTTAATAGCGATACGCTAAAAATGAGCCCCCTTACCTGATAGGTAAGGGGTATCGGGCGTCCAATGCCGCCTGGAAGTTCTAACCTTTTGATTGACTTAGATACTTTGAGGCCACAAGTCTAGGCCGAGCACATCTTCGGCTGCCTTGCATACAAGATAAAGTTGCTAATATATTAACCTAAAGAATTTTAATCACCAGATAATTTAAAGATTTAAATTAAATAACAAAATAAAACGGATACAGGATAAAAAACAGAAGAAATAATAGAACTAACTTCAAGACGATATTGCAATCACACGTAACAACGTTTTAATCACGAAATAATCCAACCATAACTTTGAAGCATTTAGTTTCTCAAAAATACAACATGAAAAATATAGAATAAAAACTTGATCTTCGTATAATATTTAAATTCCATTGCTAATGACAAAGAAACAAAAACTTTATATCGTGAGGCTTTAGAGAAAGCCTTCAAAACAACTCCATATAGCAAGATATAGGATTTAGCTATCAGGATTGATTTATAGATTTTGGTTCTTTCAATTGGACAACAGTTAAAGAGATGCAGTAAACTTTAATACAGTCTCTTACAACTAACAAGCCTACTTTTCCACGCAAGGATCCTCTATGAAGTTTTATAACGCCAAGAACATGATGGTTCTATCAGGAACACATTAAATAATCTTTCTTCAATACCGTTGAATTGGGGAATAATAAATTATCCAATGTTGTTTCTTCTGCGCATTTTTACTCCACGTCCAAAATACGGCTTCATATTTTTACATTCTAAAACAATATATCTGCGTTTATTCTTGTAGGAACCATTGAGAGCATGTATTTAATATGATAATTTCGCTCATTAATAAGAGATATGAATGAATTATTATTCGGTGTGCAGGCCTCGATCTCATAATTTCTGCATTATGAGTATCAAATAAGAGAGTAATATCTGAAAGAATATGTTCCATTATTACCATAAAAGCAATAGAAAGTTGTCACATTATGTTGGTGGTTGCATCTCTACCTCTTTCTTGAGCGTCTCAATCCGTCTTGATCAGGGATTTTTGAGCCGAGGAAACAAAATTCACTACATAAGATTTTGTAGTATTTTGTATCATTTAAACCCATGACAGTTTACTCTATTATGGAAAAGCGCAGAAAAACAACAAGAGATTTAGAATCGTTTGTAGGTAGAAGATATCCTCGAGCGACATGCTGATAATACCTACTGCTCTGAGGGTTTGCATCGAGAAGGA
This sequence comes from Ceratothoa steindachneri, assembly GCA_963969495.1. Lineage (NCBI taxonomy): Eukaryota > Metazoa > Arthropoda > Malacostraca > Isopoda > Cymothoidae > Ceratothoa > Ceratothoa steindachneri. The sequence goes on from OZ018337.1 coordinate 71,512,595, forward strand.
ATCATGATTGTTCTGATTGTATTGATGAGAAGCAGCTTCAAAGGTGGATCTTCTCAAGATGCTTAACCTTTTCTTAAATGCTAAGGGTAGCTTTCCCTATTTTTTCGCCGCCATCACATCTTTCTAGAACTTCCAATGTGTGAGAAGGGTGGTTTATCAGACAAATTAACTCCCAAGCTTTTTAGATGTTTGTCGAGGATTTGTAGTCTTCTCTGCTGCTATCCTTATTACTCGGTCGCTGTCCATATCTATGTAACTTACCGTGCCGAGGATTCCCTCCTCCTGCCTACTGCTACTCTTGACCAAATAAATAAACGATTAGCGTCTTCAGACCTTCCTCTGTACAACTATACCCATCTTTTTAATTTTTTTAACCATCCAATAGACAGCTCTTGCAAGCCCATTATTCTTTTTAGTAACTTCTGTACACGAGATCTAACCTTCGAGAAACCCTCTGCTTATAGGATCAATTTAATTAAATTGAAGATTATTAAAACAATAAAAATAACACCAATGTCCTCGCTTGACTACCATTGTGTGGCAATGGATGTTTTTAGTAAGAATGATACTTTCTCTTACCAACTACTTACCAAAGAAATACGATGAAATTTCATTTAAAAAACGAGTCTTTGCAACGAATGTCAGCATATCTCTCTAACCGTTACCATCTAAAGTTCTAATATTTGGTTATGAATTTTCTAACTGTTAAAATGTAACAGATCAGAAGAAATATACAAACCCATATTTTGAATATTTCTCGTTGTTAGAAATTAGTGCTTTATCGCTGCGCAATGGTAACAATCTTTTCGAACATTTACTTTGTTGTTTGTTCTTAACATATCCTTGTAAGTATATAACGCGCTGACTTCTTTAAAAAGACCCAGACCAAAACGGGTTTGGATTTTATGTTCTCCCCTTATATAAAATACACTATTCTTCCTATGTCAGAGGCATGAGGTTGGAACATTCTAGGAAACAGTATTAATTATTTCTTCTTTAAATTAAGGGGTTGATCTTTCTTTAGCAGCACTACTTCCTTAAATGTATCGAGAGATGACTCATAGTTACTTGAATTTCGAGCCATTCTTAAATCAACGCCTTTTCCAGCTTCTTTAAAAAAACTGACATAAGAAATCGGTTGTCCACATCTTGCTCAAAAGCAAAGAACAGAATTCGATAATATTGGGATACGGCAATTGTAGAATACATTTCATGTGTTTCGCATCACCATCTATCGCTCTCTTTCGCCCAATGCATAACAATTCGAGCCATGTGGATCAATTTCTTATCTTATTGGAAAAGCGCAACAATAACGGAGAAAAGAATAGTACTGTAAGGTATACCTGGTTGCTCAAAACTGAGTAATCTCCTGAATGATAACTCTCGTACGTACCAGTACACGGTGGAAGGAAAACTCCAGGAAATGACTGCCCAAATTATAATTGTCTCACCTCCATGCATCTTGCCGGGGATCAGGCGGTGAGTAAACAAACATCTTTAGGGTACTTACATAAGTAAACAATTAATTAGTTGGGGAAAAAATCATGAAGAACGATTTGTCAAACTAAAGGACATTCTCTCATTTATCCATTACTAAGTCTTGATCTTAGTTATACCATTTATTTTGTTTTAATATAGGTTGGATTTGATAATTGCCCTTCCATTCTTTGTATCTATCTGCAGGAATGTCTCGAACAACTGTTTTCATCAACCATGACTTACCAAGGTAAGTATTCTTACAGTTGTTGTTTATATTTTAAATGCAATGCTTTTTAGAGCTTTGTGACCTTAGTCCCATAGGTAGGCCTATTAGAGCTAGAATTTTATAGATTTTGGTATGTCAACATTACTTCAGACACAGTGCCTCTTTAATTATGAAACCTCAGCAATTTTTGTAGTCAAGGCTTCAGCTCTGCGCTCTTGAACAATTTGTTTTTTTTCAAAAGCTTCAAAAATTGAAAAACATGTTTTTAACATCAGAAATAAAGTTGTCTTCAGCAATTAATGGTAAACAATTTGTCGATAACTGTAGTTTTTATGAATGTGACATTAGAAAAATGAATGTGACATTAGAAAAACGGAATTTTTCGTTATTTTGTCTACAATCTCTACTATGTTTTCGATAATATTAAAATAACTCTTGTTTAATAATTCAATCAAATAAAGTTTATAACAACTATAAAACTTGAGCCATGCATTGAATGCTATAAATCTAAATTGTATCCTCTTAGACATCAAACTATTCAACATCTTTTCTCAATTCCAAAATCTGCACTCTGTTCTAATTTGATGCCAGCAAGTTCTCATTAATATAATAGAATTCTACCTTAAAAGGTTTTATTTCATAATGATGAAATAGTTATTAAAACTGAATAATTTACCCAAATAAATCCTCATTAATATAACTAAACGCTAAAAACCAAACCATATTATCCTGTCACAAATATGAGGCAAAATATCGGCGTTACCTCAATTGAACTGAATAATATGATCTTTTGGACCCACAAAACCATGACCTAATTGAGAGCTAAATCTGGAAATATCCGAAAAAGGTAAAGAAATATAGATAAAATACTTTATATGTGCGTGACTAGACACTAACATTAAGAGGAGAATTATGAGTATCAATATTAACCCTATCTATACGCCATTCTTTCACTCTTCCTCACATATATCATAGATAATAACGAAAGAAAAAGGAAAATCTTCAAAGATAAATCGATCTGGTTTCGATTTGAATAATGAAACGGTCAGGCCTCAAATTTTACACAAAGATCAAAGCGACGCAAAAAATATGTAATTTTAATTTTCTTTGGAATTTCGGAATGTTCGCGAAAGGTCATGGCAAAGCACCGTTTATAATATGTATATATATATATATATATATATATATATATATATATATATATATATATATATTAATCTATTTTGCAAATAAATTTTTGTTTTATCAGAAACTTTGTAAAAAACTATTATCGTTGCTAAACACATACTCAAAGATTATAGTCATTTGAGTCGACGATAGCGCGGTCATTCTTAGGGTTTTAGAGACTTCTAATCAATAAAACTTATAGAAGAAATGTTATTCAGCTCATTAAATTACATAGAAATACCTATTTTCCAGCTAATTCTGATGAAATTAAGTTTATAGTTTGTTTCTTTTTCTAAGTTCTCACAAAATAATAAACAGTCCGCCATCTTTAATTGGAATCGCATGATATATTTTATATGTCATTTTGAAGGGAATATTTTTCTGAATTAAAATATGATTTGGACATTTCATAATATTTAATTTTAAAGAAAATATAATTGATTTAAATAACGTTTGGGGATGAGGCTTATATGTATGTCTAATCTCAAGGAACACGGTACAAAAACTAGAGGCCTAACGACATTTAGCAATCGCCTGTTGAATTCTAATCTAATATTAGCCATTTGAATTAGGAATATTACTACTCTATTTAAAATTACAGGGTGTGTAGGGGGTACAAGCCCCCACACAATAGGGATATGGGGAAGCCCCCATTTAGAAATCACATTAAAACTGGTCATTTAGGTGGAAAATAGCCTATGCATAATTTACCAAAATTATAATTTATTTAGATTTTAGTCACAAAATATTATCTAATGCATTGTCATAGAGGAAAACTATAAAGGTATAAGTAGTGATTGCTTCACATAAGACGTGAAGGTAAAACAGACAAATATATTGAAGCTTATTCTTTACATTCAGGCTGATTCATAAGACTAAAATCGTAAACACCTTATTTACAGATTCCACTATTAATTGTCTCTTATCACGAAAAGTGGAAAATCAAAGGTGTCCTAGGAAGAACAGCAGTGAAGACGCTTCCATTGGTCGCTTCATTAATACTGATCAATAAATACAGTAACTCTTATCAATCACAAATAGTTATTCTTTACACCTTATCTTCATCTATTTATTTTGTAAAATATCCACTATTGGTCACTGTTATTCTTGCTAAGCAGAGCAGTACAACCATACATTAAAGTTGTTTCGAATTACTCGTTCAGCCATTGACACGTTTCGCCTGCAGTCAGCTTTATCAATCCCATTGGACTTCACCAGAATTACAGGACAGCAAAATATGATTTAGACATTTGATCACTGTAGTTTTCTATCACTGGAGATACAGTGCAGGCCTTATTTAACTGTGCATTGCCAAATAAGGAAGCACCAGTCCTCTATTTCACTCGCCTACACTTATACACATACAAAACGTAAACGTCTTTTTTTCAATTCTTTGCCTCTTCTGGTTTAAAGCGTTATTGAGTTTGAATAAGACCTCGATTTCGATCGCAATATGAAGGAAATCTTGGAGGTTTTATTGCTGCACTCTTTTTACAAATAGGACATCAAATAATATAAATTTACCTTAGTTTATTTGCTTTCCATCGTCAACTTTGAAGTATAGAGATACACATAATGTGACATTGCAGATTGCACGCATGGAATAACTTGCCTTTAGGGAATGTTTCTCTACTTCTTGTAACATATGCAGAGCCGTGTGAAAGGATTTTTTTTCCTTTATTGCAGAAGGAGGAATTTCCATTTGGAAGTGACCTGTCGTAAAGAGTTTATTAAAAGTTGAGAATATCTACCTCTTTCGACATGAATTTCGCGATAGTTATTTGCGCCAATGCCATTTATGAAATATATTCGGTATTTTTCTAGGTTTTTATTGGATTTTTTGTAGTTGCGGTTCGTTATACAGTTGATAAAAGATCTGAAGAAAAGTATCTGATATGTTTTTTGAAAGTTTATTTTTTAAACTATATTCACGCCTATATTGATAGAGTTATAGTCACATGATAATTTTAGTTACTTTATTACTACTATTATAGTGATTTTTTTGGTATTTATGCATACATCTATATATTTTAACTTTCCCTTCATCAATGTAATGGTTTCATCTATTGAAACAGGTTCCCTGCGATTTCGCCTCACTGCTACACATAAATCTAGATATTTTCGAATAAGTAGGTAAGATAATTTGTGACTTGTATACAATTTTTAAAAAATGGGCTATGACTTTTATCGATAGTAGTTTTATGAGAGTTAAGAATACTTGTGATGTTATTTTAAGCTCTTTAAAATCTGGATCAAATTTAGTCACGTTGCCAACACGAACTATCATTGAGCCGACAGCCAGTTTAGACTCGCAAAAAATGGATTATTCTATAAAAAAATATTTGTAATTTCAGAGTAATTTACTGGCAGCTTTGAACATTAAACTGACTATTTTTTATATTGAAAGTGCAGGATGTTGTATTTTAATATAAGAGTTTGGTGTAGATATTACAGTAAGATAGTCTATTTTACTGTAAAAGTTAGAGTAATATGTATTATTGCTGCTAAAATACTGTGTTTCTAGCTCATGAGATATGATTAAATAACGTTAAAACTATAAGATGCGTTCATTAGTGGATTATAATATATATATATATATATATATATATATATATATATATATATATATATATAATAAACTCAAAAGGTAGCACCCGTGTAGACCAATAAGTGCAAAAAATCCCATAGTAAAATAAAAGCCAAATTCCAAGTATTTTCGGACTTGTTCAGTTCATTATCCTTGATAATGAACTGAAAAAGTTCGAAAATACTTAGAATCTTCCTTTCATTTTCCTGTGGGATTCTTTGCATATATATATATATATATATATATATTAGTGTAGTTGGGTAGCAGTGTTTCTTGAATACAAATTTTGTTGAAGACCATTGTGTATTTTGCCTTAATTAATTTCCTTTGGCAACTTTCTCTTCTTCTAACTATCTTTTCTATTCCATCTTGTAGATGGTGGATTATTTGTTCAGTATTCATGTCTTTTTTTAAATGAATGTGTTTGGTAAAAAACAAACTAAAATGCTAAGCCTTCGATCTTACTCGATCATCTTCGGAGCCTTATCGAATTTCTTGCCTCCTTAACCGATGTAGTGAGTGGAGTGTTGATCTGGCAGAAAGTTAAGTGAAAAGTGATTAAGATCAAGATCAAGATATATGAAAGCGATAAATATACAATGAGTTTTTTCATTTTACAAATATTAAAATTAAAAATAAATACATATATGTAAAACGAAAGAATAGATAGGTGTAGTGGTGAAGTTATATTTTTGTGAAGAATTCAGCGAAGAAGAGTAAGCGATAAGTATGAGTAGGAAAACAGATTCTATATTGCTTCGATACAATACATGAAATGTTTTTAATTTTAGTTTTAGAAACTTAACATAAATTTTTTAGGAATAATTTTTTAAAGGAAAATTTTGATATAGACGCATTACATTCATAAGTAATTTAATTTATTTTAGCACTTACAACTTTAGGGGGGGAGAGGGGGTTTCTAGAATATATGTAAATGTAAATTTTGTAAATAATCACATTACATACAATTGAATTCATTTTAGCACTTACAATTTTATTTGTTTTTTTGTCAGAAAAAAACATTTTTAAAGTAATTTTTTGCTATAATCACCTTTATTCAATATAATTTAGTTTAACACAATTTTAGTTGAGTTGTTCTATTAGTCATATTTCGATATATTAATTGTTCTGGTTTTATTATTTCTTCTAGTATCGTTTAACACTTAATTTTGGTAGCACTTTATGATATTATTATCTTATCTGTTAAATAATTGTACTAAAATTTTTATTTTCGTTTAGCTTGTTCATTAATTTATTATTCTATATTTTAAACTATTAGACCATTATTATTATTATTTACTCGATTCATTCACTTTTCACACTTTAGATTGCTTATTCCGGACGCTTTAATTTGTTTAATTGTTCGCACCTTTAAAAACTTGTTTTCAGATTTGCCACTGTGCAAAGATGATCATGGTCATAATCTCCTTCGACTCACCTAGCATTATCAGTTTTGGGGCAGAGTTTACTGTGCTATTGGTCTTGGTTGTTGCCAATGCCTCGTGGTAGGTCTTGGATTTTTCCTTCTTTACTTGCTCCATCAGTTCGCGCTTTGCCCAAATAGCTGCCTTGCGGATAGGACACATCATGGCTACGGTCTTGTGGTCCCCTCCGTAGTTTGCGCCTCTTAGTTTTACAGAAGTGCACTCTTTCCATCCGTGACCGAGTCTGGAGCAAATGACCTCAGCCGCCATACAGGCCTTGCTGGCAGTACGTGAAAGAAAACGGTTTTTAAGGGGTATTTATTCTCCTTGTTTGAACGTAACGTTAGAGGAAATGGACCACTCTTGTGTGTGGAATTTTTAAAATAGTTTTAACGTACGATTCCAGCTTGTCGCTTGACTGTTGTTGGCTGACTTATCTTGATTCATTAATATGGCTTCTAAGATGTTAATTCTCGCTTTATTAACCGCTTTTCTTTTAATAGGTGTTGTCAACGAGCCTTTTCACGAATGTGCCTATCGATCAGACCATCGACATCATTATAAAAAACGTGTACCACTATCCTACAATGTCTCCTCCAAATCTTGATCGAAACATCCTAAGGAGCATTTTACGTTCATGCACATCAGAGGCGCCGTTCAGGACACGGGAGGGTAATCTATACAAACGAGTGGATGGAGTAGTTATGGGGTCACCCTTAGGGCCGAACTTCGTTAACTATTACATGGGTTAACTCGATGAGAGATTATTAGACACCATGGAAAATAAGCCACACACATATTGACGATATTTAGATGATATCTACTTGCGTGTGTGTATGTGAGTGCTCGAGGTTGTGTCCTGTGGAGTTTACGTATTGTTTTGTTTTTCGTTGCGTGATTTTGCTGCTTGGATCCTGGGGTCCATGGAGGGAACTGGGGCTGTGAAACTGCTGGGAGTTGGGAGCTTCTGGAAGCTAGTCTCAAACTGGGGTTTGACACTATTCTTCAGAATCTTCTCCCACCGTGGGTTTGGGGGAAACCACTTTTCCCCCAAACCCACTGGAACACAACACTTTCTAAGCTTGTTATAAATTCTATTTAATTTACTCAGTTTATTAACTCAATGATAATTTTTCAGATATTTCTATTCATGCTTCATATGTAGATGGAGAAAATTTACAAATCGTGTGTCGATTCTATGTTCGAGACCACATGAACGGCTGTTACTATAAAAAAGAACATATAACAGTGATAATAAGATCGCTTATTTTTAATTCCCTAAGCCAATCGTAATCTAATCTAAATTAATATCGTCAATGAAAAATTTCTCCTTAGACTTACTCTTATGTTGGAAAATCCGTATAATCCAGCCATTGCGCTATAATTTCCCTTTGTATAGTTATAATATTTATTTGATCGGGGTTTTACCAGCGAGTTGCAGTCCTTTAGCGTGACGTTTATTTTTCAGTGGTGGCCTACAATTTAGAGAGGCGTCCGAGCCACAAGTACCTACAGAGTAGAGCGGATCTCTCGCGAGGCTAGTCTATACGAGGATGGATTTGTAACGTTGAAGAAATGGATCCAACTCGAGCGAAAGCGGGTATAAAACTTTCAGTTGCGTCATGAGTTGAGGGCCTCTGGCGCGGATACGCTGATACTCCCTCCGCGTCGGTAAGCAGCTCCACACGTACTAGTATCATCACAGAAATAGACAATCACAATACCGCTATAATTGCCCTTATCACCGCAAAGCAAAACATAACCATTCTCTCTCTCTTCCAGGCCATATTACATTATATTTTTAATATTATAATATCGAAGGGAAATTCCTAATAATTGCAAATAGGCCACACAAAAATAGCACTTTACACAAAGTTCAAGCCCCTTTTAAGTTTCGTAAAGAAATACGGTGAGATGTAGAACTAACATCTTACACCAAACAAATTGGCGAATGTAACCATAATTATATATATATATATATATATATATATATATATATATATATATATATATATATATATATATATATATATGGAAAAATATCCAAGAAAAATTGGTGTGTTTAAGATAATGACATAATTAGACAACTGCTCTGCTTCAGGCCCAGCAGGTGATCCTATCCTCCTTGAACTGGAAAGACAATACTTAGAGATGACCCATCCATCAGCCCAAGAGCTGATTTCAAACACACGCCTTTATGTCGTTTCTCTTACCGTCAAAGAAAACTTTTATTATTAATATATTAACAGCGTTGAATTATCCAAAACGCTTGAAAGATGGAAAAATATCCAAGACAAATTGGTGCGGCTAAGATAATGGCACAATTAGACAACTGCTCTGCTTCAGGTCCAGCAGGTAATCCTATCCTCCTTGAACTGGAAAGACAATACTTAGAGATGACCCATCCATCAGCCCAAGACCTGATTTCAAAGACACGCCCTTATGTCGTTTCTCTTACCGTCAAAGAAAACTTTTATTATTAATATATTAACAGCGTTGAATTATCAAAAACGCTTGAAAGATGGAAAAATATCTAAGACAAATTGGTGCAGTTAAGATAATGGCACAATTAGACAACTGCTCTGCTTCAGGTCCAGCAGGTGATCTTATCCTCCTTGAACTGGAAAGACAATACTTAAAGATGACCCATCCATCAGCCCAAGAGCTCATTTCAAAGACACGCCTCTATGTCGTTTCTCTTACCGTCAAAGAAAACTTTTATTATTAATATATTAACAGCGTTGAATTAGCAAAAACTCTTGAAAGATGGAAAAATATCCAAGACAAATTGGTGCGGTTAAGATAATGGCACAATTAGACAACTGCTCTGCTTCAGGTCCAGCAGGTGATCCTATCCTCCTCGAACTGGAAAGACAATACTTAGAGATGACCCATCCATCAGCCCAAGAGCTGATTTCAAAGACACGCCTTTATGTCGTTTCTCTTACCGTCAAAGAAAACTTTTATTATTAATATATTAACAGCGTTGAATTATCAAAAACGCTTGAAAGATGGAAAAATATCCAAGACAAATTGGTGCAGTTAAGATAATGGCACAATTAGACAACTGCTCTGCTTCAGGTCCAGCAGGTGATCTTATCCTCCTTGAACTGGAAAGACAATACTTAAAGATGACCCATCCATCAGCCCAAGAGCTGATTTCAAAGACACGCCTTTATGTCGTTTCTCTTACCGTCAAAGAAAACTTTTATTATTAATATATTAACAGCGTTGAATTAGCAAAAACGCTTGAATGATGGAAAAATTTTCAAGACAAATTGGTGCGGTTAAGATAATGGCACAATTAGACAACTGCTCTGCTTCAGGTCCAGCAGGTGATCCTATCCTCCTTGAACTGGAAGACAAGGTTATGTTATAGGATCACCTGCTGGACCAGAAGCAGAGCAGTTGTTTAATTATACCATTATCTTAACCGCATATATATATATATATATATATATATATATATATATATATATATATATATATATATATATATATATATATATATATATATATATATATATATTAGGTTAGATAAAAGGTTAAGTAGTGCCAATTACAAGCTTTTAATCTACGTATCTAAAACTCCCAAGAAACCATTTATTTTATAACTTAAATTTAATTGCGGAAAAATATTTGACCTTAAAAAATTACAGAACGCTATTGCCAAATTTGGATCAATATTATACAATGTATATATAGGATTCGTAGGTTTATTTGTTGTCATCTGCAACTATGAATTCTGTCTAAGTCTTTAGGCTGAGGTAAGTTCTCTTTTCTTCTTATCATAGTAGACTTAGTGTTGCATTGACCTTGTGGGAAGCAATACCATGGCTAAATTCAACCTACTAAACTTTGGAAAAGGCAAACTGTGGTGCTTGGGTTTATGTGACAATCTGAATTGGTGAATGAGTTAAGATTACGAGGTTGCGAAGGCTTTCTAGCATGAGTATAAGCTTTCGGATATGAAAAAGCCCCAATACCTTTTGAAGCGTCGGATGATCTCTGACAACGATTCAACACGTATATGAGGTCCAAAGCCAGGGAGAAGGGAGTGTCAGAGTTTCCTATCAGGCAGTTGGTACATGAGAACATCCATTACTACTTATACACTATGAGAAAGAGCAATCTTCTGTCACTAAAGATGAAAGAAAAGCAGAAGATTCGTGATCCGAAGTTTGCAAACAAACTGAAGAGAAAACCAAAGTCTGACACTATTTGGTTCTTCTCAGACGAGCATAATTTCTGTAAGAAGCAGGTGTTGAAGTCGCAAAACAACCGCTGGCTTGCTGTAATAAGTGACGCACCCTTTATCTTCACTTCTGGCTACATAAACTGCTCGGAGGAATTGGTAATGCATTAGACGCCTCCATTTAGTAAGCAATAAGATCTCCTCTATTTTTTCGTCTATCGTCCATGTACCTTACGACTTCCTAAACCTTGTTCACCCTCGTCTTATTATGAGGGTCTGCATCGAATGGTTCACCCAAATTTTACGACTGCTAAAGAAATTGATGATTGGAGAAATAACTTCTTTGAACAATACATGGTTTCAAGGGCTTTTTGATAATGGCTTGTAGCATTTTCAACACACAGAACATTTGCAGGTTCATGATTATTTAAGACATTTAATTTTCTTACACGGCCGGGCTTTAAATAGTGTTACATCCTCAGCCTAGAGTCAGAGCTAGTAAACAAAACATCTTTATCAGACTAATCATCTGAATCGCTAAATCTAAATATTAGTCAGTAATATAAGTTTACTAAAGTCTGTCTGAATGAGAACTCATTTTCTAAAACAGACTACTAATCAATTTCATATTAATCGGATATAAACCCTTTTGTAAATTTATTTTCCAAGATAAATTTATGGGGAGAATTCGATTACATCAGCTATATTTAGTAAATGAAATAATATGTTTTGTTTTTTTAATTAATGTAGAAGAAACATTAAATAGGCATTGTTGTTTAAAGTGTGTTTGACAAACGTGACTGCCAGGCGTACGATCTCTCAAATATAAGCTTTATGTATAAAACGATATCCGAAGAATTAAGAAGATATCCATTTCAATAAAAAATGCAAAGGTAAACCAAAGTAGTTTTCATGGAAGTGTTTTCACACGATGTTGCTAAAAATAAAATTTGAAAACAGTCAACAGATACATACATCCATGCTTATTTCTTAATGGGATAAAAAGCGGCCAGTACAGTTGTAACATAATTGTAAGGAAAAGAGAACTTGAAAACTCTAACGAAAGAATTCTCAAAGTAAACTATTCATTTGTCAAGAAATTAATGTCATGTAAATACATATACTTAACAAAGTAGTTGCCATCTTATTGACAATATTTTACCTCTATTTACAAGATTGCAGCACTAGATACCTTTCTTGAAGAATTAGTTCTGATCTTTATGTTAGTAACGCCCTCGCCCGACGTAAGCGGGGCTAGACTTAACAAGTTAATGAAGGGCTTTAGGGAAAACAACAAATATGGTCTCATAGTTTTGGAAAAGCTAAATGTCTTCTCCAAGTTACTTCGAGAATAATTGAGTAGCAGATTCTCTCAGTTTTTAGGAGTTAGGTTCTAAATGTATGAATGATGACTTGAATGGTTTAAAATAAAGTGTTAAAGTTTGAAAAGAAAAAAAAAAATTGAAGGGAGGCTACACGATACAGAGTGAAAGAAATTTTATTGAATTGACAGTCTGTACAAAGGAACCCACGTTTCATGCAGAGCAAATTTTTGACAGTACAAGGTTACACGACTACGAGATAATGAAGATATATACAAACTTCATTCAGCAAAGAAGCTAATTCACAAAAACCTTACAGATATTATACTTAAAGAGGGAAAAGTTAATTGTAAAGTTTGGGAAGAGATTGCTATTGAATACTGCTTTGAAGGTTCCTTTCTCTGCGAAGAGGAAGTGACCACTCAAATTCACGCGTCCCGCCCCAATGGTGGCTCTTGACTCTCTTCCTTTGAAAATGTGTAACTGAACAAGAGACTCGCACCCAACTCATCCAGAGTAAGTGGTGACGGGATAAGACTAAGAGAACACACACCCATCTTGATCCTTCGATCCTATTATATGCTTCTACCCCACTCGTACCACCATGTATGTAAAGAGAGTCGTAACCTCGCCTAATAATCTTCCAGAAGAAAACGCGGTTGCCTTAACCGCTCTCCTTTGACTACTCGTCACAATTTTCAACAACAGAATTACACCTCAGATTCTTACACAGAAATTGGATGACCAAACACGTGTTTTATAGAGCAGAAAAAGAGTCATAGACATATTCGACATACGATAGAATGGCAATAGACGAAATAATAAAAGGGAAAACCTACTAGTCGGAAATATTTTTCAAACATTAAATATATGATTTAATTCTCTTGTTCACCTCATTTATATCAGAGTAAACTGAAAATAAATGGTAAAGAGATGTTGCAGTTAATCTACAGGATGAGTAAGAACTACTCAACCTAACGCAATCATTTTACTTGCGCGTGACTTTACATGGCGGAATTGATCACCCATTCAGTGTTTTAAAGAGTTTTTAGTAACTTTAGATTCAAAATTGAAGAGCTTAACTTAAAGCAGAGATTCTGCTGTTAGATACCACGTCTAAGAGTATGAATTTATTGTTAGCAATCAATACTTTATTCGATTAATATTGGAATCAAAACCCGTATTTTATTTATCGTAACAATTATGTTCAGGCAGGGCTCGGGAGAATGTCGAACGTATAGAGATGAAGTAATATTCGCACTTGTAATGTTTGTCGTTCATAAATTTCAGGCGACACTCAAATAACATTTATGGTTAAGGTCCATGTTTATAACATGTTAACGCGCTCCGTTCTTAACTGAAATTCAAATTTCTCTGTCATTTAACGTGTGTTCTGTTGAGTATTAAACACAAAAATACCCTGAAAGGCATCAAGATCAATTGCAGGATGGCGGCCTATAACCTAGGAATCCCTGCTACATTTTCTTCTTTTCATATGAGAAGGAACAATGAAAGTCAAGTATATCCGTGCAGGCGCCCTCGCGTAAGTGGATCTGCAAAGTTTGGCTTCATTTGATAAAGGGCAGTCATAAACAAGAGCAGAATTAGGCTGGGATTATAGTTTTAAAGGAATGAAAAAGAGAGAAATCACACTAAATTCATCTAGAATTATTTTAAAGAGCGTTTGTCTAAAATAAATGATCAAGGAAAGGAAACGAAGCTTTGTAGAAGTTATTTAGTTTTAGTATAAAACACAGGCGATGGGTCTAATTACTTGGGGCTGGAGTGTGCCATTTTTATGATAATTTTATTTTAATAATCCTAATAAATATAGCCTATAATTCTGAGTTGCATTGAGAGCACATCAATGTATTAAAGAGCAATCCTCCAAAATAAGGGTAATGAAATATATTTTTTGTGAGGGTTGTGTCGAAGAGACAACAACTATTCTTTCTTCATTAGTATTGGAAATCAAACCTTATCTGTTTCATGTTGATGAGTGCGGCCAACTGAGAGATGTGGAAAAACATAAAAAGAGAACAAAGTGATATGGGGACTAAAAGAAGATCTTGCTTTTGTGAATATATTTTACGGGAGGCTCTTATTATTAGACAGCATCTTCTGAGGTCTGCGGCGTAAAAGTGTGCTCGAAATCATTTATTGCATGGAAAGGAAAGGTTGAAACAGAACACTAAGCCCTGATATTTAGTGAGTAATGGACGAAATTAAGCCAGTGTCGAGCAAGTAAAGGTGTTGAGTTGCGGTTTCTTCCCTTCAAAGATGGGCTGGAAATAACTATAGAAAATAAGTTTAGAGAAAATAAAAATAGACCGGAAGAAAGATTTGTCGAATCCGGAAAGCCTTGCATTGGTTGCGGCGTCTCATAATGATGATTTTGTTGCCTACTATTCTTTACATTATGGTTTGATTTAATAAACACTCTTCATTCAGTCTCTCGTTTGTATTTACCGGCTCACTCAGGTAAATGCTATAAATCAATCTTAGTGTGTACCACTTGCTTTGTGCAAGGCTACTTTCTACTTACAGCACGTCATTCGTCAGCAAGATCTTATATTTAGTTAACAAACATATCTGTCTCTCTCTTTCTTCCAGTCTTTCTCTCCTTGACTTAACTTAAGCCAACCCCAAGCTGCCTTCTACATTCGCTGAATTAAACCAGTTTAGACTCGGTACAGTACACGCTTTGACCTTCCATTGCATCTTTCCGTGTCAAAAGAAGGAAAGCTCACTTAAATTCGAGAAAGTAAAAGTACCCGGTTTCAGCTTATCTAAACCCAACTAACCAAGGCATAAGACGTGGTAGAGTAGATGCATTATCCTACAATGGCAACATCCTGTGTCAGAAGAACAAAGAAACCAAAAGCCTACTTAAAATCCAGCAAGCAAACTCACCCCGTTACTGTTTCTAGATAGAAACCAACTGACTCGATTTCTCTCTCTACCTATATTCAGTGTGCTTCTCGGTCTTCTGTAAAAACTCAGCAATTTCCTAATTTATATTACCTAGAATTAATTTCTTTTATGATTATTTATATTTCTTTAAAGAATCATTCATTTTTGCTATTTTATACTTTTAATTATTCTATTCCGCCATTAGTTTTTTAAAATATATTTCTTGTCTTTAGTGTAAAAATAAAATGTCGGTCTTTAATCTTTAAATTGAATTAAGTACACTTTGAGTTATAACTCTTTTCTTAAGGGCAGGATTCATGGAAGGTTCAACATATATATGAATATATATTCTTTAATCTGGATGCACTAACCTGAAATCAAAAAAACAATTGAGCAAAGATGATAGAAATAAAATTATCTGATTCAGCCATAGAGACATATTCTTCTAAAGCAGACGTCCTGAAAAATAATAAACACTACCTTTCGACTCAAATATTTTAAAATAGGCTTTATTCTAACATGACCTTCAATTTGGCCGATACGATATAGTAGTAGGCCTAATTTAGATTCCACCAAAACAAGTGCTTACCTCTTATATGATTAGAAAAAGCAGTTGCACCCATAATATACAATAGCAGTTTGGGAAGTGAGGTAAAGTTACGTCCACGGATCACGAACTGCAACAATATTATTTTGGTGTTACCACACAGAACCTCTTTATGGACTGCTATGAAAAGTTTGAAAATTCAAGATATTAGGGAACTCGGATGAATTGCTAAGAATTCTTTTTAGTGAATATTTATTTATTACTTATGCAACATAACTGTTGCATACATACAAGCCCATCTTATTAACTTGACAAAGCGTCCATTTTTCCGTTAAGTGGCGAAATAATTCCTAAATGAATTCAAGGCAAGGTGGTAATAGCATAGGAATGAGCTAAGAAAAAAATTCGTTTAAACAGACCAATTAAAGTGTTTTAAATCCGAAAAAATTTCAATAAATTGTCAGTAGGAAAATTATTGATCCATAACCCTATATTTTAAGAATGAGATTTTTTGAACGTTTGAATAAGATTTTTTCATTTAGTTCGGTTGTAACCTAAGTAGATTTAATTTTTTTATCAAAGTTATTTCTAATAATTTCTTTAGAAGAAAAAGAAGAAGAAGAAGAAGAAGAAGAAGAAGAAGAAGAAGAAGAAGAAGAAGAAGAAGAAGAAGAGAAGAAGAAGAAGAAAAGGAAGAAGAAAAGGAAGAAGAAGAAGAAGAAGAAGCAAAGGAAGAAGAAAAGGAAGAAGAAGAATATGATGAAGATGAAGAAGAAGATGATGATGAAGATTAAGATGAAGATGAAGATGAAGAAGAAGATGAAGAAGAAGAAGATCAAGATGAAGAAAAAGATGAAGATGAAAATGAAAATGAAGAAGAAGACGAAGAAGAAAAAAAGGGTGTTCAGGGTTTTAAAATAAAGAGTCTATAAAGGGGATTAAAAAAAGGTGGTTAAGATTAGCAAATAAGGCAGTTGGCCACAACCCGCAGGGGTGCCTGTGTAACCAAGCTCTTCCTGTCAAGGAAGAGAACAGTGGCTTGTATTAACGTAATGTAATCTTAAAATGGTTTTGCTCCTGCACACTCATTTTATCATAAGCAAGGCTTTCTTTCAAACCCATCTTGGTACACCTGAAAAGGAAAAATGAATATAACGTAAAATGATAGAATTATATTTATAAACATTAAATTTTGCATTAATATTGGCTTGGCACCTGATTATGTACTTGTTTATATATAAAGAGGAAATTTGTTGTATAATTTTTCACTATAGGCGATCACATTTTAATACTAATTGAGCTAAATTTGGTTGTGTGGTATACTCTGTAAGCAGATTGTTATATACTATGTTAGGTTTGACCATCCATTTAAATTGCCTCCAACCTAAACTCCAACGGGCTTGAAAATATGTCAAGAGATCTGTATGCTACATTTTTGGATCGATTGAGTTGCAATTTTTTACAGACGTACATTTTCTAGGATATATTTAACGTTCATGGTAGGTATGTAGCCCTATAAACTACAATCACAGGGAGCAGAAAATATTTCATGTGTATGGAGCAATAAATTTAGAATAATTGAG
Source organism: Ceratothoa steindachneri (assembly GCA_963969495.1). Taxonomy (NCBI): domain Eukaryota; kingdom Metazoa; phylum Arthropoda; class Malacostraca; order Isopoda; family Cymothoidae; genus Ceratothoa; species Ceratothoa steindachneri. Next base: position 71,530,038 of record OZ018337.1, read on the forward strand.
CTCAAATTTGGCAGAGATTTACAATTCTGTGAATATAAGCGTATAAGGTATATTAAGCTCCTCCACCATACATATATTTCCCAGGTAGAGAGCTCCAATTATTAATTGCTTAGAAGACTGAGTTGTAAGGAGCCATTGAAAATTGGGAAACGGACCAGGTGAAAACTGATATCCAAAGCAACGGGATTTTAACGTTTGCTGAAAGAAATATGGATATATACATTTTAAATCTGTATATTTTTACCTAACTATGTCAGCGAGTTATTTATAAATTTATAAAAATGTTTGCAACTATATGGACACATTCCGTTCTCTTTTATTCCACAACAAATATTAGTTTTCTTTTTATTTATTTTTAACAATGTCAGTCAAAGCTAATTTCATTACTGCAGGTAACTTTTCTGTGCCTTTTGTTGCGCTGACTGCAGGAGTTTTGTATTTAATCCAAACTTTCCCATCCAAATTTATTACTTATAAAAACAAGAGGAAAATATAAATAAAAGAAGGCCTTCACTCATTTAGTTTAAATCAGCCCAATATTTTCCATATATGCAGAATATTTCTCTATTTCGGTCTCTGAAAAATCAGAACTGGGTGCATGAATTGGTCTGTAAGTCAACAAATGAATAAAAAAAGCTCTGAAACTTTAATTCAAAACTCTAAAGCCGCACAATTATACAATAAAATAATTAATAAGTTGAGGAGATTTGATTTTTTTTTTTTTTAGGAGCTCATCTAGCGACTGCCTACTTGGGCATTAGTCGCCGTATTAAAACTGGCCTAGTTCTACGCTACTTTAAAATAAAAGTAAAGAGAAAAAAAACAACACCCCAAAAAGGAGGAAAGGCAGCAAGCTGGTGCGTCGGAGAAAGGTTACCCCGGCGCAGGAGCGTGCAACTAAAGGAAAAAACACAAAAAAAACACATGCAAAAACAAAACAAAACAAAAAAACAAACCTTGCTTAAATAATAGGGAGAAGGCCGGCTCCCCCCAAGAAGTCAACAAGTCCACAAGTTAATGTGCACGAATCAGTCCCGAGTACAAGGGACAGGTGGTAGCGACCCCGCCCATCCCGGTACCGGGACAGGTATCGTGCGCGAAGATCACCCAGACTGGGAACGACAAGAATGTGCTGAACAGTCTGGGGGGCAACGCAGTCGTTGCAATAGGGCGCAGGCGAGCGCTCCATCAAATAGCGATGCGTCACACGAGTGTGTCCGATTCGGAGACGACAAAAATAAACCTGAAGCCGCCGCGGCATTGGGGGATAGGTCCATGGGAGCAGTCGCGGCGCAATGGCACGCAACTTTAAGTTCCCTTCGACCGTCTCCCATCTTCTTTGCCAAGCAGTCCGAAGAGCTGCCCGTATTCCTGCCATGTAGTCGGTGTGAGGAAGAGCGAAACGCTGGTCCGGTCGCAGAGTCCTGCAGACTCTTTGGCGCCCTCATCGGCGCGCTCATTCCCCGCAATTCCTACATGTCCAGCAACCAATCAGAAGATAATCTCGACATCTGCCCGACTCGCCAAAACCGTGGCGTCATGGATATCGCGAACCAGGGGATGCGGAGATTCCAATGCCCCGAGAGCACTCAGGGAACTCTGTGAGTCGCTATAGATCACAATTCGGTCTCCGAACCGGGCACGTCGCGTAACCTCCCGTACCGAGTGGTGTATTTCCACCAGCTCGGCCGTGAAGACAGACGCAGCGCCTGGTAGAGCCCCGCTGACTTCAAAAAGAGGGGATACGGCGTGGAAGCCGACCCCCTCTTGGAGCCATCCGTATACACTGGCACGGTTCCAGCGTGACACGATGTGTGCTCCAAAAAGGTCGAACGCAATACTCCCGGCGCAGTACAAGCTTTGGGAGCAGAGGCGTGACAACAAATAGCCAAAAGTGGTACCCTCCAGGGTGGCGTCCTGGGCAGAACCAGGGGCGCCAGCGGCCCGAGAGCTATATCTAGCTCTCGAAAGAGTTTCCTGGCCCTAAACCCAGAGGGCTTAGGGTATGACTGGTGACTCTCGGTGGCATAGGCACCATCGAGATCAGCTGCGGATGTAGTGAGAGCTGTTGGTGACAGAGGAAGGCGCCGGGCTCACGCGTATGCGAATGTGATGCACTGCACGCGGCGCAGAGCGAGTGGCATCTTCCCAGCATCGACCAAATGGCTATCAATGGGGGAAGTGCGGAAGGCACCGGTCGCAAGACGAAAGCCGGTGTGGCGGATCGAATCCACCTTCCGCAATAAGCGCTCCGCTACGGATGCATAAAACTCGCATCCGTAGTCGAGCTTTGAACGAACAAAGGATCGATAAAAAAGTAGGGCAGTAGCCCCATCAGCGCCTTAAGCGCTGAACGTCACGGAACGGAGAATGTCCATGGCACGGGTACAAGAGACCCTAAGGCATCGAATATGAGCCTCCCAGGTGAGGCGTCGGTCGAATACAAGACCAAGGAAACGGTGCGATTCAACCACATCCAGGCGCACCCCATTAAGAAACAAATCTGGGTCGGGGTGAAGCCTTGGATGGCGGCAGAAGTGCACCACCTTAGTCTTGGCCAAAGAAAACCGAAACTTGTGCGCTTCGGCATAGCGAGAGACGCAGTTCAATGCTTGTTGGAGTCAACGCTCCAGAGTTGGCATCTAGGCCGCGCCAAAAGAGATCGAAAGGTCGTCCACGTAGTGCGTAGCGATAACATCTCCCGGCAGCACCGAGGTGATGCCGTTGATGCTCAGGGCAAAGAGTGTGACACTGAGGACACTTCCCTGTGGGACACCCTCTACCTGCTCCTTTGGATCGGAGAGGGCTCCTCCCACCCGTACGTGGAATCGACGATTTCGCAAAAATTCAAATATAAACATTGGCAGGCGTCCCCTCGCCCCCATCGTGTGGAGAGTCTCCATGATACCGCATCGCCATGCGGTAGCATAGGCCTTCTCCAGATCGAAAAACACCGGTATTTTCTAGTCAGCGCAGAGCATCCGACGTAGAGTGGAACTTGCGGAAGCCGCACTGTGCGGAAGACAGATGGCCTCCGCTGTCCAGAAAAAAGGCTAATCTAACATTTATCAATTTCTCCATCAACTTGCACACGCAAGTAGTTAGAAAGATTGGGCGGAAACTGGCCAGAGTAGAGTAATCTCTCCCACATTTGCGAAAGGCGAGCACAGTAGCGATTTGCCAGGAGTCTGGGAGAAGACCTTCTACCCAGATCCTGTTGAACAAATCTAACAGAAAGGCCATGCCTCGCTCACGCAGGTGTCAAAGCATGGCGTACGGGGCATCGTTTGGACCATGGGCGGTGTCCGTGCACAAGGCGAGAGCTTAACGCAACTCACTCACAGTAAACTTGTCGTTGAAGGGTTCTCCACCTCTGGAGGTAAAGTCCAGCCGGCGGCCTTCCGCGACATCACGACGTGCATTGAATGCTGGCGGAGCAGCATCCCGGCTAGAGAATGCGGAAAAAGTGGTTGCTAAGGATTCCACCACGGACGCGGGGTCCGAGATTGCGGTCCCATTCTCCTGGAGAACGAGAGGGGGGTCCTGCACAAACTTGCCCCAAATCCTTTTGACTCACTTCCACACCTCAGCTGAGGGGGTCTTCCCATTAAGTGAAGACACGTATTCCCGCCAAGAAGAGCGGCGGGCGTGCTTCGAAATATACCGGAACCTAGCCCTAGCCAGACGAAATTCAGCGACAGTGAAATCGTTCGAGCGGCGCTTATAGCGCATGTAGGCATAACGCTTCTGTTTGACGGCCATCTCACACTCGGCCGACCACCATGGGAGTGGTCAGCGTGCAAAACGGCCAGACGTCCTAGGAATAGTTGTCAGGCCCACGGCGATGAAGTTGCCGGAGAAGAACTAAACGGCCTCGTCTATCGACCTAAACTCCTCAACTGAAATAGAAAATTCAGTCATTTCCTGAAATGCAGGCCACCGCTTCCGCGCCAAGCCCCACCGAGGTGGTCTCTAAGGCGGCAGTTGCCCTTAAAATGATATTTAAATGGTAAAGTAATCACTACCATGGAGGTCATCAACCTTTTCCCAATCAAAATCAGGCTGTGCATCCGAAGAGCACAAAGATAGGTCAAGGCAAGAAAATGAAGCGGTTCTCGTACAGTGATGCGTAAACTCATCCACGTTTAGGACCCTCATATCAAGCTCTTCGAACAGATTGGCTAGGACTTGTCCCCTGGGATTTATGGAGTAATCTTACCAGAGAGGATGCCTGCCGTTCAGATCTTCAAGCAAGAGATAGGGCCTCGGCGACCGTGCCATGACGCGGCGGAAGTCTCCCGCGTCGAAGTCAGCTGACGGTGGAATGTACGCAGAAATGATAGTATACCTCCTATCAAGGTGCAGCTGCACAGCCACTGCCTGAAAGGAGTTATCTAAAGAGAAAGGAACAACGGAGACATCATGCCGGGTGTAAACTGCGCATCCCCCAGCCCGGCCATCCCGCGGTGGTGGGGTCGCAAGACCCTTATACCCCGGGAGGGCGGGCAGGGGGCACGCGCCTAGCATGGTCTCCTGCAAAAAGATAGCTAACGGGGAACGGGATGAGACGAGCTTCCGCAGCTCCTCCCAGTTGGCCCGGAGTCCACGGCAATTCCATTGAAGGAATATGCCCTCCAGGCCTAGTTCGGAGGAGACGCAGGGGCCCTCTTTGAACTGAAGAACCTGACGGGAATGGCCGTACGCTTCCCGGGGGCAGAACCCCGGGCGCTGTTGGCCGGACTAAGCGCTGAAGGCGCTGTCGCCTTCGAGGACTTATTTGGGGAGGTTGGGCTCGCCATGCGAGTCTTTTTATCCCTCCGCCTCGAAACTTAGGCGGGCATTGCGTCTTCAGAGGAGGGGGGCCCTTTTTTCGAGGAACCACCGTCCCTGAGCCAATCGCACCACCTTGGGGATTGGGCGAAGGAGCCGAAGCTCTTTTGTTGCTGTCCTCTTTTCTGGCAACAGTTTTACGAACCCCCGAAGATGGCCTAGCGACCATCTTCAGGGATTTTGCCTCCTGTGAGTCAAACGACTCGGTGGAGGCGCGTGGCCGTTTTGCCTTTCGGGAAACGGTCATGCTGGGGGAAGAGGAAGGAGCCCTAGTTTTAGCCGGGGCTGGTTATGAACCCTATTTGCCACTAGCTGTACCAGGGGAGCGCTCTGGTTGGGTAGAGCCCGCAGAAGGGCTCCAAATGGGCGCGGAAACAACCGTGCTCGTTGGCCTGGATGGGCCAGGAGCAGAGGGTGCCTTTCTAACTACTGAAGCATATGACGTCCCAGACAGAGCCAGGCGCGTCAGGGCCAAGTCCTTAGCCTCGCGGAATGAGAGTCTATCCTGGGCCTGAACGGCTAGGATTTTTTTCTCAAGGAGATATGCACCACATTGCTTCGAAGAAGCAGGGTGCTGCTCTCCGCAATTGACAAACTTCGCCACACACGATTTGGACTTATCGTCTGCGACCTTGGAGCAATTTACACAGACTTTGGGTGACCCCGACTTTGCACGTCTACATGAGCGATTTGTATGGCCGAAGCAGTGACAGTAATATCACCTCCGCGGCAGTAGCACGAATGCCTTCACACGGTAGCGGTACCAACCGGCACGCACCGACTCAGGGAGCTTGTCACAGTCAAACGTGACGAAGAGTCTAGGGGTGGGTCTCGAGGCCCCTCCCTGTTTTCTCATCACACGTTCGACCTTGACCGCCCCATGGTCGGCCAGCTCTAGGGTGATGTCCTCAATGGAGTAGTCAAAGAGTTCCTTCGCATAAACTACTCCTTTCACAAAGTTCATGGTAGAGTGCGGCGTCACACTCACCGGGGTGCCATGAAGTGTCCAAAGAGCACTTATCTTGGCCACCTCGGCGGGATTAAGCGCATTCGCCAGAAGGCTCCCGTCCGAGAAATGAGTCACCTTTGGCTCTCTACCAATTGCACTAGCTAATCCTCTCCTTTGATTGATCATGTTCTTCTTGGACAACATGCTGCCATCAGTAGAGCAAATAACGAGGAAGCGTTTGAAGCCAGCAGGCTCGAAAACGCCAGGTAACCTCTGAATGAGGGGTCCCGATGTCATCGAGGCTCCACCCAGTGCACTCTTGGTCTTAGTCAGGGGCTCCGCACACGGGGGGTTAGAGGAGCATGGATGTGCCGATCTTGGCTTGGTCACCTACCAAAGTGGCAACAGACCCATCCGTCCCCTCAGCCCCCGCGGATGGAGAGGAGCCCTGAGTCTTCTTTGTCTTTCTTGTCTTTTTATTGTTTTTTAGGAGAGGAGGGCGGGGAATGAACCCGCTTCTCACCTCCACCGGCAGAAGCCCTCATGCCAGATAGACCGGCCTCAGCCAGGTCCCTCCCTAAAATGGAGAAGGTCCTAGGAGTCGTAGGGGCACCTGTCGGAAGAGATCCCTCCCCTCCTTGTACTGCCTCGGAGCCCTCAGCGGTTTGAGGAGGACCTTTCATAGGGGCGGATTCGGGTTTGGTGCTTAGAGCCAAGCCCGGATTCCCCCCCATGGAAGGCCCTACCGTCTGAGGCTGGGGCTCCTCAAGGACCATGTGTGTCACAGGAGGGGCCTCCAGTTGCCATCCCCTCCCAGGAATCGCAGGTCCCGTTGGCAGTATTGTCACTAGTCTTTTGTGGGGAGGCACGGGCCTTAACCCCGGCAAGGTTCAAAATCCTTGCCAACAGGTCCTTTGAGGGAAGCGACCAAAGGGGCCTGGCTTTCCTCTCCCCCCCTAAGGGGGTTTGCCCTACCGAGCCGCTTCGATGGGGAGCGGCTGGCTAAGGGCTGCCTGCTGGCTTTCTTGGCAGTCCCCTTGGAAAGAAAAGAGGGGAATGCCGCTGGAAAAAGGGAGGCGCCTGAAAGCACCTCCAGAGAAGGGGGTGAGGGGGAGTCCCCTGCATCCGTAGGCGAAGGAGAGGAGTAAGCCTCTTCTCCGGTTAGAGAAAAATGGAGGGTCTCCTGCGCAAGCACAGGGGGCGGGACCTCCATTTTTTTGCTGGAGCTGCCCGAGGGTGGCTCCGTCGCTGTTTCAGGGGAAGTTGAGGGTTGTTTTTTTTTGTTGTACATACATTGGCATGGTGACCCTCTTTTTAAATCGGGACGCAATCGCACATTACCTCTCGCAGTAGCCCGACAGAGCCAGGCGCCGCCATTTGGGACCACCCCTCCCGCCTAGTGGCCTTGCAGTCCATCGGCATGGCGGATCCACCTTGGGCACGGCGTAAAACATATAGAATGTGAAGAGGAGAAGAAAAGAGATGTGAGGAAGGTATGGTTGGGGATGAAGCAGGTTGTTAAAAACCAACCACCCCAGACCATGGCTCAGGGGTTAGGGAACATTGGCCCCTCATCGCTCAGCCCCGATCCAGGACGGTTGGCCGAGAAGAAGGTCAGCATCTACCCTGTGAAATTTAAGGCTAAACAGAGAAAGTTGTGGGAGAGGTTGTATGAAAAGAGAGGAAACAAGTGTTTTGATGAAGGAAGAGAGGCTAAGCTGGGGCCGGACGGGGTGCTGAGTCCCATCAGCACGGCGGCCGTGATGGCAAATTGCCGCGCCCCTTACGGGGTGACGAGATTTGAGAAATTTTATAATGTGCCTCTTAGTTCCCACATTTAATGCTGTTCTCGTTCTTTCTCGCTATTTTATTCTCTCTTTGTTCTCCACCTCCAGAAAGTTCAAGAAGTGTAAAGAGATACTAAGGGCGAGCCGTAAACTTCAAACCCTTCCACCAGATACGAGAGTAGAGTAACATTTCTTATATTATCTCCGGAAATACAAGTTAATTTCATATTTTATATGGCTTCTCTTTATTCCCACTCGTAGGGAACGACCACTTACAAAATAATTATTTAAAAAAGAATTAGGATAATAGATAGGTGAGAGCCGGGCCTACGGATAATTGCTGCATCTAGAAAAAGGGAAATAATTTTTCTAATTGAGGATAAAAGAGAACTAATAGGACCGATATGGATGTTTCCACTCCGGGAAATTGCCCTTGAAAGCGATGTCACACATAACTAAAGTTTATTTTATATGATCAAACTTCGGGTAAAGAGAGTAAATGATAGCAAAGAATGGCTTGAGAGCCCCGTTCATCCTTTGATTATTGGCTTTTCACGCCTTATTAAACTATCTAAACCACCACAAACACTGCTAATACACTTGCAGGCCCTTTTGCATAATTGATCTACTTTGTTGGCTCTATGACGGCGTTCATAAATTTATATGAAAGTGCCATATATCTTCTTTTAAAATTTACATACGTCTTGAATTATAAAAACTTCGATTTACATGAGCTTTCTTTTATAAATATCCCTAAAAGCATTGTAAACATAAAAATACCCAAAGAAAGAAATCCCAAATATTATTTTTTCTTGACCAAACTCTATAGGCCTTTTTAATACTGTCAAGAAATGCAAGTCATGAATATTGAAAGAGGATGATTTATTAGCATAAAACTTCTACGAAATACATTTATAATTTTATAAGCAATTATTATTTGAATCTAAGTTTTGGTTAGATATAAAAGTATTCTTAGTGTTTTCTATTTCCATATGTGGTTCACATGAGAATAATAATCTTGGAAGTATTTGAAGAACTCTAAATATTTCGACGTCTTAACACCTAATGTGAAAATTTTCTCCACACCATTGGTATGCATATAGAGTTTAAAAAGCCACAGGGGTCAAATCAAATTTCTCTATTCAGGTGCCCATAGTGACTTTGATGATGTTGCCGTTCAATCAAGTCTCTCTGGTCCTAACGGTTACACGAGTTGATTTTCCAAAAAGTACGAAAATGAATAAAATTAAAAAATAGCATAAGTATGAATAGTTAACTCTTTAGGTTGTGAGCATTTAAAGAGCTCTTTTAGTTACAGTATATTCGAAATATATTTCACCCACTCGGAACCAGTCAATCATATACGAGCCACACCATTTTGGGGAATGGACCGCGTCACTCACACATGAGTGACAACTTTTCTCTGCTTGAGTCTCTCACTCATGCATGAATCACGTTCAAATAACCTTAATAAGTAAAAATAATGAAGGTTGTTATGGCTAATATAAATTGCTCGTAGTTTCTGAGCCAGAGATAAGAGTGACAATACTGGCGCTAAACTATCACTTTATTTGAATCGATTTTAAATAAAATAAATTCGTACCTTAAAAGAAGATTATTTCAGCGAAAATGTGAAAATAAACATTTTAATGAGGGTTAATAAATATTGCTAGAAGTACTGGATAAAGAGTTCTAGCTAGTCAGACGGCGTTGTTTTCTAACGTCGAGGTGTAAGGTTCGATACCAGCGATAGCGGACATAGACGTTAGTAACTGATCGCGGTTGGAGTCGAAGACAAAAAATACTTCCAAACACCTTCCTCTCCCAGTACCCACGACCGTCAACCAGTTCAGTGTGGCTCACCAGTGATTGGCATACTGATTTTTATGTTCGTTTCATTATCCGGTCGCGGGATCCCGTCTTCAGGATAAGGGAGATCTCGTCCCCGAACGAAAGACGAATAGTGAAAAATAGAAGTAGTAGATACTGGAAAAAAGATCATTCATTTGTCCTTTTTCTCTTATAAAATTTGCCTTCTTGTTAATCCTTAAAGAGTAGAAAATCTTTTATCAAGCTTTCATTCTGTCGGGTGCGGTGTTTTTGCTCCCGCTAACGTGTTAAATTTTCTTATTTCTTGCGGTCGACTTCCGAGAGGAAACTCTGTGTGTCATCGAAGTATGTCGTTTAAAAGATATATAAGGCGCCTTATGGTCCTAAAGGGCACCTACTGTAGTAGCAATAACAGCGGGTCACGGCTCAGAATGGAATTTGTGGTGTATTGAGGTTCCGGTAGAAGCCTTAAAGGTTTCAGATATTATAACTATTCTAAGACTCAGGGGGGATGATTCATAATTAGTATTATACTTTTGAAAGAATCATGTAATGACTGAGGAGTTAAGTTGGTCTGCGGTTACCATGACATAGTTGGCCGTTTTAATGGTCTTAGGGAAAATTAAAGTTTCAGTCACGATTGGAGACTGTATGAGCAGGCAGAAGTGAAACATTGCCAGATGAGAATTCTCAGTTTTTTGTGTTGTTGAATGACTGATTCCTTGAATAGAGTGCTTAAGTGTCTATCTCTAAAACAGTGGTCAGGCTAGGTCTGGGAGAGAATCCAGGCATGCAGTGTATTTAGCATGTATTGTCGAATGCACGGCTGAAAGTATGCATGTGATACCTGACAAGTTAAGTCCTTGAACAAGTGTAGTAAGAGTAAATAACGCTTCCTTAGAGGCGATCCTTGAGGGCCCGTCTTTTAAGTCTAGAACAAGTGAGAAGTGTAGAACAAAGTCGTCCCTAAGAGGATGTAAAAATAAGAAATTAGAAAATAAGAAGTGCCAAGGCAGAGACCACACCCTAGAAAATATAGAAATAGAAATAATTTTTTTAAATAGACCTGGATAGGCTAACCTGTAAGAGTGACGAGAGGATCGGAATTAGACGTTTGTTATAATGCGAAGCCAGTTTTATGGATACGGTAAGTATCTGTCAACGAGAAAATTGAGCCCTATGTAGGGATTTTCGATGAAGAAGCAGGTGTTCGAACCCTACATCGCCCTACGGTGATCTTTGCGGTAAGCTGAATGACCTCGCTGTAGGATGGTAGTTCCTAGGTGGAGCTGGTGGCAGACCTGGGGGGCGCCGATGAGGTGAGATTATGTTCTGTATTAAATCGTGAACTACACTTACCATTCAAATTGAATTTTAGGCTTAGAATGGTGAGATTAGGGTGTGCAAATATTTGTAAATGTCCAGATGAGCCACAATGGGCAGACTAGTAGCTTCTGATGTTTTGATACTTAGGCAAGATGGTCTTGTTAGCGTCCTGTAGAGAATGAGAGATTTCTATGAGCTTGTGTTAAGGCTAGCATTTGCAGTAGAGCAATGGTGGTAGCCGAGCAAAATGGTTGTGTAAATGACAATGATCAGTCTGCTATGCGTGCAAGGATTAATAGGCCACGAGTAGCGTCAGATTGTCAGTAGTCGTCATTATGGTGTTGCCAATGGTCGCTTGTTGCGGCAGAATCTACGATCTAAGCCTGATTCCTACCACTATAATTCATATAGTTTTAGATCTAGTTTAAAGAGCATATCTTTTGAAAGAGGATGTACCGCAGTAAACGTAAAATAAATATACACAAGGTTTAAACAATAAATGTAGCGGAAAAATACACAAGGTTTAAACAGTAGATGTAACAGAAATATACACAAGGTTTAAACAACTACCTTAGGTATAGATAAAAATTTAGACAGATACAACCTCTGAAGGGTAAAAGATCGTCCTAGCTCTAAGATCGTAAACGGCGCATTCTTTATTTTTGCTCCTAGAATGTGGAATGAGCAACTTGTTTTTTAATAGATAAATACATAATTTTGTTTTGTTTTCCTTTTAATCCTTTATAATTTTTGCACCGTTTCCATATTATAAAATATATTGGGTTGAGGAATAGGTTCTTGTAGTTTTAACAAATTTATTCATTACAATTAAGAAGTTTAGAAAAACTTCATTTTTAATTGATAACAATATGAAATTTAATCAATAATGTATTCTCCGTTGTTATTTACGACTTCTTCCCAACGTTAAACTAGTTTTTCGATGCCTCTTGGTCTAACAAGGTTCTTAATTCCACATCAGTATTGAACAAACGATGCGCAAATTGTTGGAGAGCGATCGGAACAGATTGAAGTCCGATGGAGCCAAGTCTGGAGAATATGGAGAATGCGGCAGGATTTGACAATTAAGCATTTGGATGGCGTCTTTTGTCATATTGACAATGTGAGGACGAGCATTCTCGTGTTGCAGAAGGTCTCCATAACGTCGATGAGGTCACTTTCACGAATAGCTTCGGCAAGTCGATACATTTGTTGAACGTAGAGTTCTGCATTGACAATCTCGTTGGTAGCAAGGAACTTATAAAAAATGATGCCTACACAATCCCACCACACACACAGCATCGTCTTTTGTGGATGAAGTCCTTGCTTTAATCGCGAAGTGTTTTTTTATTGGGGCTAAGCCATTGTTTTCGATGGTTCATGTTGACATAAACACACTACTTTTCGTCGCCAGTGATTATGTTGTGAAGAAATATGTCCTTATATCCACGAGTAGCCTTGTGACGAGCAAGCAAACCTGTGGCAATCGTGGAGCGTTGAAGTTTGTTGCTTTCGCTCAAAGCGTGCGGAACCCGTGCACCGAGTTTTTTAACTTTCCCCGTCGAATTAGGGTTATTCAATACAGTTTTCTGATCACAGTCCAATTGTACAGTCAATTCTCTATTCGATTGACGAGAATTTTCATGAAAAAGGTCGTTCAATCCATCTTCCTCTAACTCAATGCGGTGACCAGAACGTTCTTCGTCATTAAGATTGAAATGACCATTTTTGAAACGTGAAAACCACCATTGAGTTGTCCTTTCCGATAAAGCATTTTCTCCGTACACAGCACAAATATCGCGACGAGCTTTGGCTGCGTTTGCATTGTTCCCGTCTCGATTGAAAATGAATAACAACAAGTGTCGAAAATGCGCCTTTCTTTCAATTTGACATTCCATTTTGAAAGAACAGAACAAAAATTAAATTAACACAACTTTTAAATAAACCGCAATGACTTATTACTTTAATTCAAGCCTAAGCCTAAGCAAAAGTCTAATACACTGGGCTGTTAAGAGACGTAGCCTGACCTTTGAAAATTTTGCTCTCATTATTTATTATTGTTTTTTAATATGTGCATAAATCACGTCACCAAAACTTAAATCAACAACATTAAAAAAAGCGCAAAAACATATTTCTCAACCTAATAACTCTGCCGATCAGTTAGCTGGGATGAGGTGGATGGCGATGAGTTGGCGGTATTGAATCGTTTCTAGCCTATTTCAGCTTAAGAAAGTTTTGCATACCCTCTGCCGTGGTGGCCTAAAAAGGACACGATAGAGCGAGGTTATGTTCCGATTTACTGATAAATAAATTGTAATGGGGCGAAGCTGCTCATTAGCGGGAGAGGTGCGGTAATCCATCCGAAAGTGGTTGTGAGAACTCACAGTGAGGTTAGAGCTGTTTTTAGCTTTTGCAAAATCTCGGAACAAATCATTCAGTTCTGCTTGAGAAAGTCTTTTGTCTCGTATTTCTTATCAACTGCAAAATATTCATCCGTACTTATTTCCCCCATAGTACTGACTTGGTCACAATACCTGTATTAATTATCGTACCTGTGATGCTATCTTTGTGCTAGCGGAATGGGGTGATAATTGTTGTGCAGCAATACTCATATCGTTGAACAAAATCTATTCAGGTTGACTATGCATAAATAGCACTATTTATGTAGAATATTTTTCTGCTCTCTCTATAGCAGAGAAACGTAAAAAATCATTGCCTTATTTCTCTTGTTGAGCCACTCTTGATTTCCATTTTATCAAGCTATACACTTGAAATATGGGGCCCATTTTCTGTCGTGATTTACAGGGAGACAGCTAAAGTACAATTAGTAAATCTTCTTACTTCCAATAATGAAGATACGCTGAGAATTCACAGAGCCCTAACATAAAATGAAAGGATTACTTTTTCACAGCCTCGAAATTACAACCGCAATAATATCATAGATATGCAAACAAAAGTACTTAAATATTAGTGGAGATCGCATATTTTGGGGTTAACCTGCCACATACTCTCATATTTCTCTCGATATGAGCACAGTTGTCATCATAGCGATTATATGGGATAAACAGAATGGCATTGCATTTTCGAAATAAGCGCACAAATACTGCACTATGAAATCCGTCTATTTAATTTTGGCTATCAGACCTTGTAATAAGACCAGTGTCGTAATCATTTTGTTGTTATAATTATTTTTTTTAATATTCATACATTATCTTGTCTATCCTTTTTATCTCGTATTTCGTTCATTTTGTGTCAATACCGTGATTATTTTACAATGCCGTAACAATTCCTTCTTTTCCTCAACTCATGGTTTGTTCCTTATTTAAAAACCTCCACCCCATAAACTAGTTAGCAAAGATTTTGCTAGTTTTGTATTAGCTTGTGATTTATATTATATCGAGTATGCTGATTCCGAATCTGTAATCATAATTGTTCTAGCACGTAAGGTTCCTGAGTTACACACATACTCTTTAGTTACACATATGGCAGTGTTGCTTCGTCTACCGTACTGAGAGAATGCTTTGTGTGTGTTTGGTTTCTGCGTTACACTCTTGATTTATCAAGTTATCAAAGTTGGCCATTATAGTACTGATGTTAATTGCCTCATAAACAGCTAGGAAACGAGCATTTACATGATGAATGGAGACTATTTATCGAGGAAAGCACTGCTATCCTCAAAGCTGTGTTGCTATAGAATGGTTACAAAAACCTTCAATTCCCGTCGCACCTTTTGTTGGGATGATAGAGACATATGACTCAGTGAAATTTATTTTGGAAGTTGTTCATTACTCTCATCATAAGTGGAATATCTGTAGTGATCTAAAGGTAATTTCTTTACTTCTTGGACTGCAGCTAGGATATACAAAAAATATGAACTTCTTAGGCCTATGGAACAGCCGTGACGACAGAAACCATTATATTGTCAAAAGGTGGCCCGAAATAAAAGAACACATAGTTGGCCGCTACAATGTGAACCACATGCCTTTGGTACATTCACATTTTCTTTCAGATTTATCTCTCAATTAATTTGTAAATGAAATAAGATTGTACAAAAGTATATAACAGCATATATACAAACTAAGTTGAAAACATGAATCGGTGAGGATGTATAAATAGCCGAGACAACTTTTCTTATATCTGTGGAAGATACACTCCAAGAAACCAGCGGAAAGGATGTCCTTCCCGGGGCGTTGTGAACGTTTTAATTAATACGCATTTCGATCTACGGACGATGGCTTGGTCATCTTACTTTACGGTTTTCCAAGGCCTACCAGTAGAAATTCCACGGATACATTAGCCTGTGGTATGGTAACGTAATATAATATTATGTACGACACATTTGGAACGCTTATCCCTTCCGGGTATGGCTCTGATGGAGAGAAGATCATCTTTACGAAGCTTAATAATTGACTCTTGAATATAAACAGGTGTAATGTGTCCCCTAGGCAAGCGGATCTTAACAAGGTAATGAATGAAAGTGCTAAGAATTCATGGAAGTAAGTAACTACCCTAAATTAGTTTGTTATTTAAAATATATAAACAATAGAATTTTGCAGTCCTGATCATTTTGACCACCACGTAACTTGCAATTTCTCACATCCTAAAATGTACAGTGGATATGGAACCTAGAGCTATGCTTATTATATATCTGAAATTTATCAGGAATTACTTACCATTATTTGGTAGTTTGAATCTAATGTAAGTTTTGTAATCGATATATATATATATATATATATATATATATATATATATATATATATATATATATATATATATATGGCATTTAACCCACTGTATAGGAGCATAGAATTTATTTACGATACTAGTTTTGGTATGAAGTTTACTATACCCTCTTCAGTCGTATAATGAGAATGGAATGAACAACACAAGTTACTAAATATCTCAAAATCCCAGAAAAAGGTGATGTAAGGCGAAATAATACGACATCCAGTATTTTTAACGACATTAGCAATTACAACCACCCCATGATTATTCAAACGCCTAAATTATATATAATTGTAAAGGTTCCCATAAAAGAAAAATTGTGCATTCGATACTAATAGGAGAAATTCCCAATTTTAATCTTTCGTATGGTCAATTTAAATGTAGCTTCTATTCCCGGAACATGATTGTAAAATGTTTAGTTCATGATCTTTGAACCACACCTCCTGATTTCCTACCCTGTCTTGATGAAAGT
Source organism: Ceratothoa steindachneri (assembly GCA_963969495.1). Classification (NCBI taxonomy): domain Eukaryota; kingdom Metazoa; phylum Arthropoda; class Malacostraca; order Isopoda; family Cymothoidae; genus Ceratothoa; species Ceratothoa steindachneri. The sequence goes on from OZ018337.1 coordinate 71,545,954, forward strand.
TTATTTGACGTGCGGAGAAGACAATATGAACCATTTAAGCTTAAATTTTGTATACACTACTTTGTAGAGTGGAAAATAGTATCCAGGATTAACACAAAGTGATTTAATTTCTTTTAGAAAAGGACCAGCTTACAACTGTTTTTATATCAAGGGATATTCTATCTTAAACTTTCCCCTGTGACAATTTTATGAAATGTCCGCTAATAAGTGAGGCTGCGTGAATCACATCTCTTCATGGCTCAATAGCGTGGAGTCCCGCCGACCCTCTTTCTGAAAAAGCAATGAATGACAAAGGAAAGATTTTAAATCAGACCAAAGTTCTCCTTATGAAACGAGAAGAACACTTGAAGTTATTATTGAAATATCTGTTTCCTCTTTCAAAGGAAGCTTAGAGAGGAGCTCTAATCCATAAAGATCTTAAAGAAATGAAGTTGTAAGCAGTTCACAGTAGATTAAACTTCTCTTTATTTTCTATGGAACCATAATATTGGGTTTGGAAAGTCTTTTAGTCATATTTTTATAAATTATAAGGAACTTTTTAATAGACTTTCCTTACATAGACAAAACTGGAGAGGCAGGATTTCGGAATTAAATACATTTTTTATCTTTATTTCTAATTAAACTGGAACAGGTGAGGTTTACTTACGAAAGAAAACTCCCCTTTTAATTGCTTAGAGAATACCTAGGTAGAAATATATTTTACCCTTATGAGAAAAATTGCTTACTAAATTTACACCCCTAGTTGGTAATCAAGATATTGTAACAACGGAAACATGGATCAAATGTTTACATCGAGAGTTTACGGAAAAATAGCAGATATATTATTTTATTAGTAGTATAATTGTTATAATATTTGAGTAAGTAGTATTGTATAGTAGATAATGGTACGAGTGACGACTTAAATTTCAACGCTACTAGAAAATTATAATAACACTCAATCTAAAATCAACACAGAGTAAAGAAGCCTTGAAAATAAATAAATAACAGGAATGAATAATTTCATGTAAAAAATAAGCAATAGGCAAAAAATGAAAAACAATCCCAAATAAGCTCCAATTATATAATTTTGAGCGAAAAAGGTAATTTCATGTAACTCAAATCTTTTAGGTAAGTCGCCCAACATATAGCTAGAGAGATTCTTGCACCTCCGTTGAAATCTAGCCGGTGAGAGAGAACGGTTTTTAATAGCACCTGCCTCCCTATTAAAAGCACCAGGTAGTAAGTGTATGAAAAAGGATGAAGTTATTGAATATAATTATTGTGATAAATCTGAGGTAAAAAATTTATTTTGGATTGGTATGGAAATTTTACTAGGTTATAAATGCTTTCAAGAAGTTCCAAATATGGTTCTTCTGCATATGCCCCAAAAGGTTAGCAATATTCGGCTATAGTGCGGCTAGTATAGCAATGGATAGCCCAAGCGTGCCCAATGTAGTGAAAGAAGGATACTTACTGAAATACTAAACGTATATCATCGAAACACACATTGCAGTTTTTCTTACTTATTCGTATAAAATACATCTTTTCTGTGAAATTGAGGAAAGACCACGATTTAGGACTTCCTCATAATTGGTTTCCAACCAAAGCTACCATCAGGAATTTTAGAAAAGAACTAATACCTAATACACCATGATAAATAATTATGTATATCTCGTCTTATAGGGTGACGAACTATGGATTTAATAATAATCATGGGTTTTCTCTAAGTAAAGTTCAGTTTCATATCCAATACCCTGTTTACAATAATCAAGATTTATTTATAGTTTTTTTTCATAAAATAGTATGCAAATGAAAGCCTGTTATTACTAGATGAGATACTAGAGCTCTATGATCGTCTTACGTATATAGAATTAGCTTATTGTTTAATTATATTACGTATACCTTATATTTAATATATTAAAAGAAAAAAATACCAATGACCCTAACTGTGGTTGATAAAATCACTACTTCTTAAGTATTAAAATATTAGCATATGCTCTTTAAGGTGTATTGCTAGGATCGGAGTCAGAAGGTGGCTAAGATAACCAATTATAGAAAAAGTTGGTATACGTGAAGCTATGTGGTCAATCTACCCTAAAGCAACGTTAAAGTTCATTTCAACCATGCATCCTCATGATTCAAATCGAGTGGATTTGCCAATCAGCCAAAATAAACTAAAAGACTTGGGAAGTATTTGGATTTTGATGCAAAGTAAGTTAGAAAAAAGGCAAATTCACTAAATAAATGGTACTCTACACGGATACCTTTAAAAATAAGGTAATGGAAAACGTCATCCTCAATTTCAAGATTACGACAAAAAGAAATATGTAAAATATTTATACTCCTCCAAAAGGTTAAAATTGCCAGACGAATATAGATTGTATACATGAGAGTGGCGTTTATAGATAAATAAGGCTTCTCTCATAATCCATAAAGCAATTTATATCGCTAATCCCGATGCCCAACACAGGTATTTAAGTGATAAAATTTTTTCTTAAGTGGAGGCTCGTGTCGTGATCCAAAATGGATGAAATAGGGGAAGCCGGGTACAAAGGTTACATATAGTACTGACTAATACTTAAAAACAATATTTAATGATCACTACCAACCGTCTTTCATAGAAATACAATTAGCAGTGTAACAATAAATGTATTTCAGATGAAATACTCCAATTAAGCATGACCACAATCCATGGTAAAATAGAATGGATGAGGAACGCCCCACCAACCTTAAGCATTCTTTCCCAACACCAAATCTATTCAATAAACTTAGGAGGTAGAGTGATCCGTATTAATTCCGAATTTTTGGAATTTTAGAAGTTTTAAGCATTAATGATCAAAATTGTTATTACCAAAATTATCCTTGCAATTTTTCAATAAATTACGGACTTTGTTGTAGACCGCGCAATTAGTAATTATTTAGCTCTATTATCCAAATAAATATTCTGGACTATACTAGAAAACTACTAGAATATAGAAAGGGATTTAACTAATTATTATGCTAACAGTCACACTTTCTTTCAGAGAACGGAAAAAAGACGTTTATTCGTTAATTCTAACGCGAGTGGAAAAAAACAAATAGAGGAGAAAATATTTTATACTAAGCAATTTTAACATAACAAATATGATCATAAATCTGATTCCAAATATATACAAGGATGAAAGTGATCAGAAGATAATTTTGAATTAAATAAAGGGGGGAAATCAGTATTTATAAGAATGTAAGGAGTGCTTTAAGGTGGATAATAGCCGTGATGAGAGGTAGGAGACATGAGTGATTGCGCAAGTGGGGTTACCAAAAGGTTATAGTATGAGGCAATTGAGGTTTAATATATATATATAGATGGGAATATTGAAAAGATTATGGATGAGAATGAGGAAACGGGATGAGGAATGGGTTCTATGTTGGTGTGAGATTGATGGGGAATGAAGTCTATGCTAGTGCAAGAATGCGGAAATGGGTGTGAGATTGATGAGGAATGGATTTTATTTTGGTGTGAGATTAATGGGGAATGGAGTCTATGCTGGTGTAAGAATGAGTGAAAGGATGTGAGATTGGTGAAGAATGGATTATCTGCTGGTGTAAGGTGATGACCTGCTGTTGACGGCTGAGAGTGAGACAGATTTAGAAATGATGATCGAAGCTTTAGATAGCGTGCCTGAGAGTGCAGGTGTAAAAGAGAAAGTAAAAAAATTAGGAAGCAGTGTATGTGTATGGGAATGGGGTAAAAGAGGGTTGATATCCGTGTCCGTGGTTTCGCCCTTGAACAAGTGCAAAGTTTGAAGTATCTTGGATGAAGTGTAAGTGATGGTTGTGCAAATAAAACAAAGTGAAACCATAAGGTTTTAAATGGTGGGAAATTTGTCTCTGTAGTGACCATAGCGTTAATAAAGGCTGAAAAGTTTGAGTGTGGAATGTGATGGAAGCTGCATAAAAGTATACTGGGCCAGGGTTGGTATGGAGTGAGTAAAACTATTGTATGATAAAAGGGAAGTTCTCAAGTTGTGAGATTTGTGCATTAAAGATGGGTAAGAGATATTTAGAGTGTGAAGAAGGCTTTAAGTGAGGTTGTGACTGAAACTGTGGTGAGGTGGTCAGGTAAGAAGAATGGATGTAAATAGAGTTCTGAAGGGAATGTATGAGAGAGAATATTTGTGTGTGTGAAGGGTTGGAAGAATGCGTAAAAAAGGCCTTTTGTGACCTACAAGTATAAAGGTCCGTCGAGGAGAGCACCAGGCAGGAGCTAGACAAGATGACCGTTATGAAGGTTAGGTTAGGTTAGGTTAGGTTAGTTTAGGACGTCATCATCGTTGAGGCTTTCATCAGAATTGCCGCAAAGCGATTTTGTGATTTTCCTTCATCAATGCATTTATTTGTTATTTATTTTTCTACAAAATCCGCAAACAGTTGGCACCCCCTCCCCCACACCAAATATGGTAACGATTAATTTTTAGCAGATTTATAAAGAACTGGGTATAAAATGGAATTAACTTTGGAGGGGAGTTTCATTGTGTCATTAATATTTATTTTCTGCAAAACCAGGGTGTCCTTTAGTAACTAACGCACCGGGGTTAGTCCTTTAGTAACTAACGCTCCGGGGTTAGTCCTTTAGTAACTAACACACCGGGGTTAGCTAAATAATGCTGTAATCTTTTGAGGACATATTCAACATATACATATCTTTGCATTCAATGGATATAGATTAAAAACTATTATTGAACTTAACTATTTTCCAAACAATTATTTCTAATACACTTTAATCGAGGAACTGTCAAATAGATAAAAGAGTGGACTTGGAAAATCTACAGGGTACTTATATAGAACTTGTAATATGTGTGGTGAAGCAAGGAAGGACAGTACTTTCCTAGTAATAGCATTGTGGTCGATAATAACTACAATTAATTGAAATCCTATATATATTCTAGGAGTAAAATTGTTGGTTTGGGGAAAGTAAGCAAGCAGGAACCATTTACTGATTTTGGTGGAGTAGTAACTATATAAACATCTTTGAAGGAACATTAACACTACTAATCCTGAATACATGGATACTTGTTGCAGCTTCCTTACTGTTAACTTAAGAACCAAGTGCTGAAACCCATTTAAAATAAAAAATGATTTTAATCAATCTCGTTCATCAGCAAAAGAACAATTTTATCATTAAATCATGGTATAGATTCCTTTTCTTTGTTGTTACTGAGAAATTCTTTCCTTTTGTTTAGCAAACGGTTCTATTTTTTGATAATGTTACCTTCCTATTGTTGAATTACATGTAAGTATTATATAACAGAATATCAAATAATTAAGGAACCATAAAGAGAACGATTGTGCCATAAGCTGAAAATATTAATATCTATGCTGAGTTTGCCACTTAAATAATGTCATTATAGTAGTTTTTTTAAAAGTTAAATATTTTAATGATAGTTTCTCCTAGCTCATCAGTATCAATTATAATTAAAGAGATATAATTCAAAATTAATTCTTCTTTATAAATAGCAATTGCATTATTTTCTTATTATATTAGCTTTTCCATCATATCTTCTGATATATATGGTAAGGGCCAACAGTTTTGAGACTGCTATAATTTTTTATATAAGAAAATTAATATGACTAATCAAAGGTTGCACTTTAGATTTAGTATTTGTTTTTCATAATTTTTAGGTAAAATATATAAACAATTAGAGCCCAAAACAATTTTATTAATATAAAAAGCCAAATGATGAGGAGATTCAATATTTATAATGATCTAACTTGTTCTTTAGAACTACTTCAATTCGTTGTGGCTTGCGGAAGACGAAATTTAGGATGATATGTTGATTGAAATTGCTCCATTCTGTTCAATTTAATCCAGAAACTGCAGAAAATTGGGTTATCTGTTTATCAACTGCTAGTTTGATTATCGCCCACAAATTGTCTATTGGCTTCAAATCCGGCGAATTAAAATGCCAAAGTCCAAATAGTTCGATGTAATTTTCAGCCAAGAACATTGTTAATGCTTCTGCTTTGTGAAAAGATGCAGCGTCATGCCTAAAAATATCATTTTCATCCCTAGATCGGTCTAAAGCTGTTAAGAAAAGGTACTGAAGAAGCAATATGTGGTACCATTTTGAGATAATGGTATTATTCTTGGTCAAATGTGTTATTACTTCATTTTCTTTTGATGAGAAGCAGTCACGGACATTGAAAGTGTCCGGAAGCTTCACCATGAAGCTAACACATGAGTTTGACAGCGCTCCCCATTTTATCTCCTAACGATATTTTATAGACTGTCGGGCACAACTCGGAGCAACCAATATCGCCCGCGTGGAGCCCATAATAATTGAGGGGGAAATTTTAATAAAATAACAACAAATGGGATTCAATTACGGGAAAATAGAGTTGTGGTATAGACACATATAAACTAATATGCCTTGAAAACAAAAATAAAAAGTCAATTACTGACCTTGAGATGCTCAAATCCTGAAATATAAAAAAATATAAACGATTACATTCCGATCGAAAAAGACCAAATTAAAAAGAATCTAAATGTCATCATCAACACAAGAAGAGTAAAAAATGAATAAACTGAGATGGGATATAAAATGAAATTGAACAGAAAAATATACCAATCAAGAAATAAGATCAGAAAATTCGTCTACACGTATTTACACTACCGCTTCATACAACATAGCATGAAAAGCTATGTTGTTTATCATATAATTTGTGGAGACGTGCTCCTTTGTGCATTGGAGTCACGTTCAGAGAACATCCATTATTTCGATTATTTTTTGCTTTAGTTTCATTAATGAGGTTCAAAGCATTTCAAGGGGTTATTTAGGTGTATTTGAACATCGCAGGGACTTAAACTGATGACTTCTGTTCGACCTTTTTTTTATCTTAGAGCTTTTCAACTCTTGTATGACTATTTCCTATTTTACTCATTTGCATATACCGTATATACGGAGGTACTTTAGGAGGTTTGTTGGCCGAGGTTGGTTGAAGCCCGTTAGTGAATTGGAAATAGTTATGAGTCCAGTTGGGATGGTTTATTATTAACTTTGCGCGGTCCTTTTAAAAACAAATATTTCAGAGTGCAAGTTGGCCAATGATTAACATGTAACTGGTACACGTTGGGGTTGCAAAAGAAAGACAATGGAAAAAATATATCTTTACTAGCAAAAAAATAATATACACAGATATTGGGTTTAAAGGGAATGGTCACACAGACGGAGTTAAATGTCAACGCAAGATACAGGCTGGTTAATTAGGGGAGTAAAGTGGCTGAGTTCAGGTCGGTGATTAAAAGGGGGATTTTAAACCTGGCGCGCACACAAAGAATGGGTCTATTGGGTAAGCTAGACTGTAGAAAAATCTGAAGGGGGTAAAGGTTACAATTGCTTACGTGCTCATTGCAGGGAAGGGCCAGTCGGGATACGATGACTGCGATGGGAAAAGTCGGGTTATCTCACGCTTCAGAATAGGGAGTACACGTAGATGGCCTTTGGAGATGGAAATCCTCGTTAGATACTCACCGATTGACTATGGCAGAGTTCATGGATGTTGATTTAGCCTTCGGCCTCGAATCGAAATCGTCGTTGTCTCCGATTGCGCGGGAGAGGGGTATCCTCCTTCAGTTCCTTCGCTGTGGTAGGTGGGAAGTCTATTAGAGCTCTTTACTAAACCGAATCGAAGGATTATATAGACGCTCGACGAGGTGCCGCCTCCACACACCCACATGCGATTTGGGGGAAAGTCATTGACTCCTTAGGGGGTGGTAAATTGAGATAATGTTAGCATAGAATGTTCGACGAACTTCTATCTATGACGGATAGGCAACAATTTGGGCTGAAAGGCGGCCATGGGAGACGATGAATTCGGTCCTTATGCAAATACAGCTGGGGTGTGATAAACGGAGAACTGCACCCTCGCCCTAGATCAGCCGTGCTTTTAAAGCTCTATGGAGTGATTTCGGGCCCACGGGGGTACAGTATGGCACGTGGTCGCCCTTCCACCTTATTCTGCTACATCATTTTATTTCAACTCACAATATTGTTTACTATCCAATATAAATCAGTGAATTTAGAGTGGCGTTATTATCAAATCTTTATTATCAATTTGTCAATAATTACGTAGAATAATAGTTCCTGAATAGTTGTACTGATATTACACAACGCGAAATAAGCAATTTTTAAAAGTGCAGCTTTGAGGTTGCATTAGATTGAAATTAGTCACGTACCTATGTGTTAATATATATTTTTTTCCCCCTAGGTATCTTCTCTAGGCTCTATTCGACCAAATGTAAAGGCCGCTTATGGTACCTTCTTTGATTTTTACTTGGTCGAGTGGGTGTATTTTTCTCTCAATTCTTCGCCCACAACCTTTTATCACCTTCCATTCTTCTTCTCCCTGCAATCAACTATAAATCCTTTTGGCTCCGGCTTGTTTTTTTTCTTTCATTCCCAACAAGCGTACTCACTAGATGTTATTTTCTATCAACTTTATTACAATTGACTGCAAAGTACCTCTGCCATATCTCTGTAATTATTAACACGAAAACATATTGTATTGAAGTAAGCATCTTAAACGAGAGAGGAGAATTCACACACGGAATTTCATGATTTGCGCCACTTACTCGGTAAAATATGAGAGCGCGTTTATGTATTCAGAGGCCTCAAAGTAACAAGAATAAGTAGCAGCAAAGCAGAGATTATGTCTGGAGAATCTCTTGCAAATTATCTACCTCCATATCTTACTGTAGTTCTGATTCGGCTCCGTTTTGTTTGGTTTAGGAAAGAAGTGGAAATATTCGAAGATTTGATATGTATATTTGATTTGTTACTCTATTCCATTAAGCCATAACGAAAGATGGCTGGGTGTCTTTGAGTTCTGAGGATTTTCTTTTGAACAAGAGTTCACCCTTTTCATTTTCCACAGGATGAATAAATTTATGGAGTATAAATAAGGATACAGCTTATCAGACAGATTAGAATGCATTCATATAAATAAAAAAACAAAAATAGAATAGCTTATGAAACGAGGTTTGTATATAGAAGATGAATTTTAGAAAAGTGAAAATGAGCACAAAGTAATGTCAAAGATAGAAGGAGAGAGAGACGGGTAGGGCGGAAAGAACCCGCGATCGGCTTCTTTTTGAGGTAACATCCGTTTGCTAACACGCCCTATATCGATCCTAATTGTAACAATAAGCAGTTTAGCGAGATAGCGTGGTGGTCTAAATTCACCTCCAGCGCCTCTGTATTAGATAAAGTAAAATCCACTTCTGGCACCTCGGTAAAATCCACTTCCGGTGTCCCCGTATATATAGTTGAACGTTGTCCTGGGTAAGATTAATATTTTGCCAAAGAGGACGCGACACAGAAGAAATATTTTTCTCGGCCTCCCTCACCCTAAGAGCCCGAAGACAAGAAAATTAAATAGAAGAAATAAGCACTAGGAACGAGGAGACTCTCAAGCTGCTAATTGGACTCATCTTCTCCACGGCGAATTATTCTCTCGATCCCTACTTTCGAGGCTAACTCAACCGCGCTTTTAAAACGCAATCGAGCTCGACGGTAAGACCCCTGCCCCCCAGCCTTTCTTTTGGGTACAAAAATCCTCGGGCGGCAGATCCACACGGAATGCTAGTTTCCCTTTTGTTGGTCGTCTACGTTTGTGTGTACCTGCTCACGGCTCCAGCCTGGAGCTGACGTGTTTAAACCTTTTGCCCATTTAGATTTAGTTTTCTTTTGTATTTCTATGTTGTATTCATTATTATTATTTGGAGGGGGTGGGGCAAGGAACTATATTTAACCATGCATTAAAAGCCTAATAATTAAATACTTTATTTTGTTTTTATTTAACAAAGCTTTAAAGTTCATCGTGTGTCAATTGCTTTAATTCATTCGAATTATTGCGATTCTCCAACTTCTTACTCTCAATCAAGTCATTAATTTCGACGCGAGGTTTATTATCCAGAAATTCCATAGGTTAAAGAGAAGAAAAAAGAAAAATTTCATAGTGAATTAATAGGAAAACCGAAGGGTGTAACCATGAAGGATTTTATACAATAAAAACATATATGGAAATGATTTAGTCTCATTTCTGTTTCCAACGCCCCGATGCTTTTTTTCAGTTTTCGCGTCCACTTGCCTGTTCTTTTGGGAAGAGCCCCAAGGCCCGAGGGTTAGGATTCTGCTATTTCACGGGTAGAGATCAAAAAATATTGCCCATACAAACTAGGTACCAATTCGAAAGAGAAATAAACTTTTTTTTTTTCCTATAACCGTTATTTGCTACCATTTTATTAACTACTACATATTTAATCTATCTCATCCCCCAGGGAGTGGATTCGAGCATGAAATTCCTATTCACTGCGACCTAATGATTGTCCACTGGTTTATGTTTTGAGAATCTAAACAGTAATCACTTCTGTCGTCTTCTCTACCTCATGAGAGGCCACCACAGGGGCTCAATCATGAAAACATTGCCTGCTTTGAGCGGAAGAGCATTCGTGAACAAGTGGTGACATAATGTGGTCAGGCACGCAACTATACAAGAGCTACGACACATCGATCTTAAAATACATCAGCTGTTTCCTTAGAAATTGAAGAGGGGGGGGCTGCTTCAGATAAATGCTTCCCTTAACAAGTCTTAGACATCAAAGAAAAAAGAAGTTATTAAGCGCTTGATTGTAACCTTTGTTTACAGAGAATCCGATGCATTTTTACTGACACACAATATGTGTCGCGACAGGGAAAAGAGAACGCAAGACGGCCATAAATATTGGAAAGTTCAACGGCTAACCAATACCCTCACCGAATATTGCTGCAATGCACACCACACCTTCAACTCAATAACAGCGCAAGTAGTTATCCATATCAGTTACAGACCCAGTAATAAATCAGTGGAAACTCGGTTAATTCCTGTCAGTGACCGCCTCTACTTCACCCAAGGCTTAATCTCCATCGGTAAAGCCGTTGGGTATATGGGCGCCCTGAATAGTCTCTGCGGGAACTTGCCTCCTTTATCCACATACGTAATTAGCTTATCCGGACCAGTTTGAACTGAAAAAAAGAATATTCTTCTTAAGTGATTTAAGTTTGCAGAAAACGAGATTAAAGATAATGATCTAGAGGAAGTTTAGGGTTGATTAGAGTAACAATCCTATATGTAGATGATTTTTCTTAATTTCCTCTAGTAGGAAAAAATAATTAAATTTTGCATGGAGGAGAGATTAATTTATCTAAGTAAAAAGTTATTTTGTTATTAATACACTATGTTGTAATACAAACTGTTGTTAACAGGATTAACTAGTACTCATTTTGGGGGGCAAAAAGTCAAGTGATACTTATAATCTGATAAACCTAATCGTTGATCCTGATTGTGAGGCTTTATTTAGATGGTTATTGGCATTCAGTCATTAGTATGCTAGTTTCAGATGAGAAAATCTTATAGGCGAGTGGGAGTTGCCTCAGTGGTCGTAACCGGGATTAAGTTGTCTCATTTGGTGGTTTATTTCTTAGTGAATCCTTTTCCCTCTCGATCTGCGAAAGACATGTAGTTGGGAATACAGTGACTACATCTCGAAATAAATGGCGTTTAGCTGGTTATGGGGTGAGCGATGAAGGATAGGAAAGTGTGCATTTAGTTTTCCTTATGTGGTTTATTCCTAAATGAGCAATTCTTACCCTTCCCTGTATTCGGATTTTAAAATATGATCAGGAATAAACGGTGGTCTACTCTTATTTCTCTGTAGAATATTTCAGTTAAAATTATGCTATCAAGTTTCTCTCTCATGGTTCTTGTGGTCTTTTCTACCTTTATCTCTATTACTTTTTTATAGGCTTGAATTCATATTCATGTCTATCGGTTATGAAGCTACTTCCCTTTTCCTCGCATTTTCCTGTAATTATGTAGAAGACATTCTTATGAATTCTTAGAAGCTCTCTCATACTTGCTTTTGATGAATAGATTTTATTCTTGTTCTTCCTGTTCGGGGATCTGTTAACAATATTTTTCCACCTCTCGTTCAATATGGTATCTCTTTCTTTCACCTTCAACTCGATGTCTTAAAGTTTAAAACTATAGATAGATATGACACGAAAGTTGTTCATCTTTGTGCAGTTTTTGCATTACTTTTCATAATATTGGATTTGCAATATTTTGTTTGCTATCATCTTCTCTTTCATGTATTAATTGCAATAAGATGATACAATTATTTCAGTAAAGTCGAGATTAAATTGGATAGTTAGGTTGGGATGTGGTTGTACGGCGTGTTCAGGGAGTACAGTGTTGTTCTGAGCAGCTTCTTTGGGAGTTGGAATCAAGTTTGAACGTTTCTCCTTTGTATTTTCTCGTTTCAATTAAGTTGTATGTAGCCATGTTGTAATCATACAGAATTCTTTAGAAATTAATATTGAACAGCAAAAAAAGCATTTTTGCTTAATTTCCTTTTCCAACGACTAATGGCAAGTCTTGATAACGTCTTGGCAGAAAATAGCCACGCTTCCTTTCTCTTTCTCTGCTCTACGATATTCTAATTGATTATTACGATGGCTACTCTCCAATGTACTTCGTGAAACGAGTCGTTTACGCTAGAGAACTTGCAGTCTAGCCGATGTCTATGTAAGTTTCTACAAGGCCGTATTCGATAAACCCGTATTGTATATGGCCAAATCGTTCGAGCGGCGCTTATAGCGCATGTAGGCATAACGCTTCTGTTTGACGGCCATCTCACACTCGGCCGACCACCATGGGAGTGGTCAGCGTGCAAAACGGCCAGACGTCCTAGGAATAGTTGTCAGGCCCACGGCGATGAAGTTGCCGGAGAAGAACTAAACGGCCTCGTCTATCGACCTAAACTCCTCAACTGAAATAGAAAATTCAGTCATTTCCTGAAATGCAGGCCACCGCTTCCGCGCCAAGCCCCACCGAGGTGGTCTCTAAGGCGGCAGTTGCCCTTAAAATGATATTTAAATGGTAAAGTAATCACTACCATGGAGGTCATCAACCTTTTCCCAATCAAAATCAGGCTGTGCATCCGAAGAGCACAAAGATAGGTCAAGGCAAGAAAATGAAGCGGTTCTCGTACAGTGATGCGTAAACTCATCCACGTTTAGGACCCTCATATCAAGCTCTTCGAACAGATTGGCTAGGACTTGTCCCCTGGGATTTATGGAGTAATCTTACCAGAGAGGATGCCTGCCGTTCAGATCTTCAAGCAAGAGATAGGGCCTCGGCGACCGTGCCATGACGCGGCGGAAGTCTCCCGCGTCGAAGTCAGCTGACGGTGGAATGTACGCAGAAATGATAGTATACCTCCTATCAAGGTGCAGCTGCACAGCCACTGCCTGAAAGGAGTTATCTAAAGAGAAAGGAACAACGGAGACATCATGCCGGGTGTAAACTGCGCATCCCCCAGCCCGGCCATCCCGCGGTGGTGGGGTCGCAAGACCCTTATACCCCGGGAGGGCGGGCAGGGGGCACGCGCCTAGCATGGTCTCCTGCAAAAAGATAGCTAACGGGGAACGGGATGAGACGAGCTTCCGCAGCTCCTCCCAGTTGGCCCGGAGTCCACGGCAATTCCATTGAAGGAATATGCCCTCCAGGCCTAGTTCGGAGGAGACGCAGGGGCCCTCTTTGAACTGAAGAACCTGACGGGAATGGCCGTACGCTTCCCGGGGGCAGAACCCCGGGCGCTGTTGGCCGGACTAAGCGCTGAAGGCGCTGTCGCCTTCGAGGACTTATTTGGGGAGGTTGGGCTCGCCATGCGAGTCTTTTTATCCCTCCGCCTCGAAACTTAGGCGGGCATTGCGTCTTCAGAGGAGGGGGGCCCTTTTTTCGAGGAACCACCGTCCCTGAGCCAATCGCACCACCTTGGGGATTGGGCGAAGGAGCCGAAGCTCTTTTGTTGCTGTCCTCTTTTCTGGCAACAGTTTTACGAACCCCCGAAGATGGCCTAGCGACCATCTTCAGGGATTTTGCCTCCTGTGAGTCAAACGACTCGGTGGAGGCGCGTGGCCGTTTTGCCTTTCGGGAAACGGTCATGCTGGGGGAAGAGGAAGGAGCCCTAGTTTTAGCCGGGGCTGGTTATGAACCCTATTTGCCACTAGCTGTACCAGGGGAGCGCTCTGGTTGGGTAGAGCCCGCAGAAGGGCTCCAAATGGGCGCGGAAACAACCGTGCTCGTTGGCCTGGATGGGCCAGGAGCAGAGGGTGCCTTTCTAACTACTGAAGCATATGACGTCCCAGACAGAGCCAGGCGCGTCAGGGCCAAGTCCTTAGCCTCGCGGAATGAGAGTCTATCCTGGGCCTGAACGGCTAGGATTTTTTTCTCAAGGAGATATGCACCACATTGCTTCGAAGAAGCAGGGTGCTGCTCTCCGCAATTGACAAACTTCGCCACACACGATTTGGACTTATCGTCTGCGACCTTGGAGCAATTTACACAGACTTTGGGTGACCCCGACTTTGCACGTCTACATGAGCGATTTGTATGGCCGAAGCAGTGACAGTAATATCACCTCCGCGGCAGTAGCACGAATGCCTTCACACGGTAGCGGTACCAACCGGCACGCACCGACTCAGGGAGCTTGTCACAGTCAAACGTGACGAAGAGTCTAGGGGTGGGTCTCGAGGCCCCTCCCTGTTTTCTCATCACACGTTCGACCTTGACCGCCCCATGGTCGGCCAGCTCTAGGGTGATGTCCTCAATGGAGTAGTCAAAGAGTTCCTTCGCATAAACTACTCCTTTCACAAAGTTCATGGTAGAGTGCGGCGTCACACTCACCGGGGTGCCATGAAGTGTCCAAAGAGCACTTATCTTGGCCACCTCGGCGGGATTAAGCGCATTCGCCAGAAGGCTCCCGTCCGAGAAATGAGTCACCTTTGGCTCTCTACCAATTGCACTAGCTAATCCTCTCCTTTGATTGATCATGTTCTTCTTGGACAACATGCTGCCATCAGTAGAGCAAATAACGAGGAAGCGTTTGAAGCCAGCAGGCTCGAAAACGCCAGGTAACCTCTGAATGAGGGGTCCCGATGTCATCGAGGCTCCACCCAGTGCACTCTTGGTCTTAGTCAGGGGCTCCGCACACGGGGGGTTAGAGGAGCATGGATGTGCCGATCTTGGCTTGGTCACCTACCAAAGTGGCAACAGACCCATCCGTCCCCTCAGCCCCCGCGGATGGAGAGGAGCCCTGAGTCTTCTTTGTCTTTCTTGTCTTTTTATTGTTTTTTAGGAGAGGAGGGCGGGGAATGAACCCGCTTCTCACCTCCACCGGCAGAAGCCGTCATGCCAGATAGACCGGCCTCAGCCAGGTCCCTCCCTAAAATGGAGAAGGTCCTAGGAGTCGTAGGGGCACCTGTCGGAAGAGATCCCTCCCCTCCTTGTACTGCCTCGGAGCCCTCAGCGGTTTGAGGAGGACCTTTCATAGGGGCGGATTCGGGTTTGGTGCTTAGAGCCAAGCCCGGATTCCCCCCCATGGAAGGCCCTACCGTCTGAGGCTGGGGCTCCTCAAGGACCATGTGTGTCACAGGAGGGGCCTCCAGTTGCCATCCCCTCCCAGGAATCGCAGGTCCCGTTGGCAGTATTGTCACTAGTCTTTTGTGGGGAGGCACGGGCCTTAACCCCGGCAAGGTTCAAAATCCTTGCCAACAGGTCCTTTGAGGGAAGCGACCAAAGGGGCCTGGCTTTCCTCTCCCCCCCTAAGGGGGTTTGCCCTACCGAGCCGCTTCGATGGGGAGCGGCTGGCTAAGGGCTGCCTGCTGGCTTTCTTGGCAGTCCCCTTGGAAAGAAAAGAGGGGAATGCCGCTGGAAAAAGGGAGGCGCCTGAAAGCACCTCCAGAGAAGGGGGTGAGGGGGAGTCCCCTGCATCCGTAGGCGAAGGAGAGGAGTAAGCCTCTTCTCCGGTTAGAGAAAAATGGAGGGTCTCCTGCGCAAGCACAGGGGGCGGGACCTCCATTTTTTTGCTGGAGCTGCCCGAGGGTGGCTCCGTCGCTGTTTCAGGGGAAGTTGAGGGTTGTTTTTTTTTGTTGTACATACATTGGCATGGTGACCCTCTTTTTAAATCGGGACGCAATCGCACATTACCTCTCGCAGTAGCCCGACAGAGCCAGGCGCCGCCATTTGGGACCACCCCTCCCGCCTAGTGGCCTTGCAGTCCATCGGCATGGCGGATCCACCTTGGGCACGGCGTAAAACATATAGAATGTGAAGAGGAGAAGAAAAGAGATGTGAGGAAGGTATGGTTGGGGATGAAGCAGGTTGTTAAAAACCAACCACCCCAGACCATGGCTCAGGGGTTAGGGAACATTGGCCCCTCATCGCTCAGCCCCGATCCAGGACGGTTGGCCGAGAAGAAGGTCAGCATCTACCCTGTGAAATTTAAGGCTAAACAGAGAAAGTTGTGGGAGAGGTTGTATGAAAAGAGAGGAAACAAGTGTTTTGATGAAGGAAGAGAGGCTAAGCTGGGGCCGGACGGGGTGCTGAGTCCCATCAGCACGGCGGCCGTGATGGCAAATTGCCGCGCCCCTTACGGGGTGACGAGATTTGAGAAATTTTATAATGTGCCTCTTAGTTCCCACATTTAATGCTGTTCTCGTTCTTTCTCGCTATTTTATTCTCTCTTTGTTCTCCACCTCCAGAAAGTTCAAGAAGTGTAAAGAGATACTAAGGGCGAGCCGTAAACTTCAAACCCTTCCACCAGATACGAGAGTAGAGTAACATTTCTTATATTATCTCCGGAAATACAAGTTAATTTCATATTTTATATGGCTTCTCTTTATTCCCACTCGTAGGGAACGACCACTTACAAAATAATTATTTAAAAAAGAATTAGGATAATAGATAGGTGAGAGCCGGGCCTACGGATAATTGCTGCATCTAGAAAAAGGGAAATAATTTTTCTAATTGAGGATAAAAGAGAACTAATAGGACCGATATGGATGTTTCCACTCCGGGAAATTGCCCTTGAAAGCGATGTCACACATAACTAAAGTTTATTTTATATGATCAAACTTCGGGTAAAGAGAGTAAATGATAGCAAAGAATGGCTTGAGAGCCCCGTTCATCCTTTGATTATTGGCTTTTCACGCCTTATTAAACTATCTAAACCACCACAAACACTGCTAATACACTTGCAGGCCCTTTTGCATAATTGATCTACTTTGTTGGCTCTATGACGGCGTTCATAAATTTATATGAAAGTGCCATATATCTTCTTTTAAAATTTACATACGTCTTGAATTATAAAAACTTCGATTTACATGAGCTTTCTTTTATAAATATCCCTAAAAGCATTGTAAACATAAAAATACCCAAAGAAAGAAATCCCAAATATTATTTTTTCTTGACCAAACTCTATAGGCCTTTTTAATACTGTCAAGAAATGCAAGTCATGAATATTGAAAGAGGATGATTTATTAGCATAAAACTTCTACGAAATACATTTATAATTTTATAAGCAATTATTATTTGAATCTAAGTTTTGGTTAGATATAAAAGTATTCTTAGTGTTTTCTATTTCCATATGTGGTTCACATGAGAATAATAATCTTGGAAGTATTTGAAGAACTCTAAATATTTCGACGTCTTAACACCTAATGTGAAAATTTTCTCCACACCATTGGTATGCATATAGAGTTTAAAAAGCCACAGGGGTCAAATCAAATTTCTCTATTCAGGTGCCCATAGTGACTTTGATGATGTTGCCGTTCAATCAAGTCTCTCTGGTCCTAACGGTTACACGAGTTGATTTTCCAAAAAGTACGAAAATGAATAAAATTAAAAAATAGCATAAGTATGAATAGTTAACTCTTTAGGTTGTGAGCATTTAAAGAGCTCTTTTAGTTACAGTATATTCGAAATATATTTCACCCACTCGGAACCAGTCAATCATATACGAGCCACACCATTTTGGGGAATGGACCGCGTCACTCACACATGAGTGACAACTTTTCTCTGCTTGAGTCTCTCACTCATGCATGAATCACGTTCAAATAACCTTAATAAGTAAAAATAATGAAGGTTGTTATGGCTAATATAAATTGCTCGTAGTTTCTGAGCCAGAGATAAGAGTGACAATACTGGCGCTAAACTATCACTTTATTTGAATCGATTTTAAATAAAATAAATTCGTACCTTAAAAGAAGATTATTTCAGCGAAAATGTGAAAATAAACATTTTAATGAGGGTTAATAAATATTGCTAGAAGTACTGGATAAAGAGTTCTAGCTAGTCAGACGGCGTTGTTTTCTAACGTCGAGGTGTAAGGTTCGATACCAGCGATAGCGGACATAGACGTTAGTAACTGATCGCGGTTGGAGTCGAAGACAAAAAATACTTCCAAACACCTTCCTCTCCCAGTACCCACGACCGTCAACCAGTTCAGTGTGGCTCACCAGTGATTGGCATACTGATTTTTATGTTCGTTTCATTATCCGGTCGCGGGATCCCGTCTTCAGGATAAGGGAGATCTCGTCCCCGAACGAAAGACGAATAGTGAAAAATAGAAGTAGTAGATACTGGAAAAAAGATCATTCATTTGTCCTTTTTCTCTTATAAAATTTGCCTTCTTGTTAATCCTTAAAGAGTAGAAAATCTTTTATCAAGCTTTCATTCTGTCGGGTGCGGTGTTTTTGCTCCCGCTAACGTGTTAAATTTTCTTATTTCTTGCGGTCGACTTCCGAGAGGAAACTCTGTGTGTCATCGAAGTATGTCGTTTAAAAGATATATAAGGCGCCTTATGGTCCTAAAGGGCACCTACTGTAGTAGCAATAACAGCGGGTCACGGCTCAGAATGGAATTTGTGGTGTATTGAGGTTCCGGTAGAAGCCTTAAAGGTTTCAGATATTATAACTATTCTAAGACTCAGGGGGGATGATTCATAATTAGTATTATACTTTTGAAAGAATCATGTAATGACTGAGGAGTTAAGTTGGTCTGCGGTTACCATGACATAGTTGGCCGTTTTAATGGTCTTAGGGAAAATTAAAGTTTCAGTCACGATTGGAGACTGTATGAGCAGGCAGAAGTGAAACATTGCCAGATGAGAATTCTCAGTTTTTTGTGTTGTTGAATGACTGATTCCTTGAATAGAGTGCTTAAGTGTCTATCTCTAAAACAGTGGTCAGGCTAGGTCTGGGAGAGAATCCAGGCATGCAGTGTATTTAGCATGTATTGTCGAATGCACGGCTGAAAGTATGCATGTGATACCTGACAAGTTAAGTCCTTGAACAAGTGTAGTAAGAGTAAATAACGCTTCCTTAGAGGCGATCCTTGAGGGCCCGTCTTTTAAGTCTAGAACAAGTGAGAAGTGTAGAACAAAGTCGTCCCTAAGAGGATGTAAAAATAAGAAATTAGAAAATAAGAAGTGCCAAGGCAGAGACCACACCCTAGAAAATATAGAAATAGAAATAATTTTTTTAAATAGACCTGGATAGGCTAACCTGTAAGAGTGACGAGAGGATCGGAATTAGACGTTTGTTATAATGCGAAGCCAGTTTTATGGATACGGTAAGTATCTGTCAACGAGAAAATTGAGCCCTATGTAGGGATTTTCGATGAAGAAGCAGGTGTTCGAACCCTACATCGCCCTACGGTGATCTTTGCGGTAAGCTGAATGACCTCGCTGTAGGATGGTAGTTCCTAGGTGGAGCTGGTGGCAGACCTGGGGGGCGCCGATGAGGTGAGATTATGTTCTGTATTAAATCGTGAACTACACTTACCATTCAAATTGAATTTTAGGCTTAGAATGGTGAGATTAGGGTGTGCAAATATTTGTAAATGTCCAGATGAGCCACAATGGGCAGACTAGTAGCTTCTGATGTTTTGATACTTAGGCAAGATGGTCTTGTTAGCGTCCTGTAGAGAATGAGAGATTTCTATGAGCTTGTGTTAAGGCTAGCATTTGCAGTAGAGCAATGGTGGTAGCCGAGCAAAATGGTTGTGTAAATGACAATGATCAGTCTGCTATGCGTGCAAGGATTAATAGGCCACGAGTAGCGTCAGATTGTCAGTAGTCGTCATTATGGTGTTGCCAATGGTCGCTTGTTGCGGCAGAATCTACGATCTAAGCCTGATTCCTACCACTATAATTCATATAGTTTTAGATCTAGTTTAAAGAGCATATCTTTTGAAAGAGGATGTACCGCAGTAAACGTAAAATAAATATACACAAGGTTTAAACAATAAATGTAGCGGAAAAATACACAAGGTTTAAACAGTAGATGTAACAGAAATATACACAAGGTTTAAACAACTACCTTAGGTATAGATAAAAATTTAGACAGATACAACCTCTGAAGGGTAAAAGATCGTCCTAGCTCTAAGATCGTAAACGGCGCATTCTTTATTTTTGCTCCTAGAATGTGGAATGAGCAACTTGTTTTTTAATAGATAAATACATAATTTTGTTTTGTTTTCCTTTTAATCCTTTATAATTTTTGCACCGTTTCCATATTATAAAATATATTGGGTTGAGGAATAGGTTCTTGTAGTTTTAACAAATTTATTCATTACAATTAAGAAGTTTAGAAAAACTTCATTTTTAATTGATAACAATATGAAATTTAATCAATAATGTATTCTCCGTTGTTATTTACGACTTCTTCCCAACGTTAAACTAGTTTTTCGATGCCTCTTGGTCTAACAAGGTTCTTAATTCCACATCAGTATTGAACAAACGATGCGCAAATTGTTGGAGAGCGATCGGAACAGATTGAAGTCCGATGGAGCCAAGTCTGGAGAATATGGAGAATGCGGCAGGATTTGACAATTAAGCATTTGGATGGCGTCTTTTGTCATATTGACAATGTGAGGACGAGCATTCTCGTGTTGCAGAAGGTCTCCATAACGTCGATGAGGTCACTTTCACGAATAGCTTCGGCAAGTCGATACATTTGTTGAACGTAGAGTTCTGCATTGACAATCTCGTTGGTAGCAAGGAACTTATAAAAAATGATGCCTACACAATCCCACCACACACACAGCATCGTCTTTTGTGGATGAAGTCCTTGCTTTAATCGCGAAGTGTTTTTTTATTGGGGCTAAGCCATTGTTTTCGATGGTTCATGTTGACATAAACACACTACTTTTCGTCGCCAGTGATTATGTTGTGAAGAAATATGTCCTTATATCCACGAGTAGCCTTGTGACGAGCAAGCAAACCTGTGGCAATCGTGGAGCGTTGAAGTTTGTTGCTTTCGCTCAAAGCGTGCGGAACCCGTGCACCGAGTTTTTTAACTTTCCCCGTCGAATTAGGGTTATTCAATACAGTTTTCTGATCACAGTCCAATTGTACAGTCAATTCTCTATTCGATTGACGAGAATTTTCATGAAAAAGGTCGTTCAATCCATCTTCCTCTAACTCAATGCGGTGACCAGAACGTTCTTCGTCATTAAGATTGAAATGACCATTTTTGAAACGTGAAAACCACCATTGAGTTGTCCTTTCCGATAAAGCATTTTCTCCGTACACAGCACAAATATCGCGACGAGCTTTGGCTGCGTTTGCATTGTTCCCGTCTCGATTGAAAATGAATAACAACAAGTGTCGAAAATGCGCCTTTCTTTCAATTTGACATTCCATTTTGAAAGAACAGAACAAAAATTAAATTAACACAACTTTTAAATAAACCGCAATGACTTATTACTTTAATTCAAGCCTAAGCCTAAGCAAAAGTCTAATACACTGGGCTGTTAAGAGACGTAGCCTGACCTTTGAAAATTTTGCTCTCATTATTTATTATTGTTTTTTAATATGTGCATAAATCACGTCACCAAAACTTAAATCAACAACATTAAAAAAAGCGCAAAAACATATTTCTCAACCTAATAACTCTGCCGATCAGTTAGCTGGGATGAGGTGGATGGCGATGAGTTGGCGGTATTGAATCGTTTCTAGCCTATTTCAGCTTAAGAAAGTTTTGCATACCCTCTGCCGTGGTGGCCTAAAAAGGACACGATAGAGCGAGGTTATGTTCCGATTTACTGATAAATAAATTGTAATGGGGCGAAGCTGCTCATTAGCGGGAGAGGTGCGGTAATCCATCCGAAAGTGGTTGTGAGAACTCACAGTGAGGTTAGAGCTGTTTTTAGCTTTTGCAAAATCTCGGAACAAATCATTCAGTTCTGCTTGAGAAAGTCTTTTGTCTCGTATTTCTTATCAACTGCAAAATATTCATCCGTACTTATTTCCCCCATAGTACTGACTTGGTCACAATACCTGTATTAATTATCGTACCTGTGATGCTATCTTTGTGCTAGCGGAATGGGGTGATAATTGTTGTGCAGCAATACTCATATCGTTGAACAAAATCTATTCAGGTTGACTATGCATAAATAGCACTATTTATGTAGAATATTTTTCTGCTCTCTCTATAGCAGAGAAACGTAAAAAATCATTGCCTTATTTCTCTTGTTGAGCCACTCTTGATTTCCATTTTATCAAGCTATACACTTGAAATATGGGGCCCATTTTCTGTCGTGATTTACAGGGAGACAGCTAAAGTACAATTAGTAAATCTTCTTACTTCCAATAATGAAGATACGCTGAGAATTCACAGAGCCCTAACATAAAATGAAAGGATTACTTTTTCACAGCCTCGAAATTACAACCGCAATAATATCATAGATATGCAAACAAAAGTACTTAAATATTAGTGGAGATCGCATATTTTGGGGTTAACCTGCCACATACTCTCATATTTCTCTCGATATGAGCACAGTTGTCATCATAGCGATTATATGGGATAAACAGAATGGCATTGCATTTTCGAAATAAGCGCACAAATACTGCACTATGAAATCCGTCTATTTAATTTTGGCTATCAGACCTTGTAATAAGACCAGTGTCGTAATCATTTTGTTGTTATAATTATTTTTTTTAATATTCATACATTCTCTTGTCTATCCTTTTTATCTCGTATTTCGTTCATTTTGTGTCAATACCGTGATTATTTTACAATGCCGTAACAATTCCTTCTTTTCCTCAACTCATGGTTTGTTCCTTATTTAAAAACCTCCACCCCATAAACTAGTTAGCAAAGATTTTGCTAGTTTTGTATTAGCTTGTGATTTATATTATATCGAGTATGCTGATTCCGAATCTGTAATCATAATTGTTCTAGCACGTAAGGTTCCTGAGTTACACACATACTCTTTAGTTACACATATGGCAGTGTTGCTTCGTCTACCGTACTGAGAGAATGCTTTGTGTGTGTTTGGTTTCTGCGTTACACTCTTGATTTATCAAGTTATCAAAGTTGGCCATTATAGTACTGATGTTAATTGCCTCATAAACAGCTAGGAAACGAGCATTTACATGATGAATGGAGACTATTTATCGAGGAAAGCACTGCTATCCTCAAAGCTGTGTTGCTATAGAATGGTTACAAAAACCTTCAATTCCCGTCGCACCTTTTGTTGGGATGATAGAGACATATGACTCAGTGAAATTTATTTTGGAAGTTGTTCATTACTCTCATCATAAGTGGAATATCTGTAGTGATCTAAAGGTAATTTCTTTACTTCTTGGACTGCAGCTAGGATATACAAAAAATATGAACTTCTTAGGCCTATGGAACAGCCGTGACGACAGAAACCATTATATTGTCAAAAGGTGGCCCGAAATAAAAGAACACATAGTTGGCCGCTACAATGTGAACCACATGCCTTTGGTACATTCACATTTTCTTTCAGATTTATCTCTCAATTAATTTGTAAATGAAATAAGATTGTACAAAAGTATATAACAGCATATATACAAACTAAGTTGAAAACATGAATCGGTGAGGATGTATAAATAGCCGAGACAACTTTTCTTATATCTGTGGAAGATACACTCCAAGAAACCAGCGGAAAGGATGTCCTTCCCGGGGCGTTGTGAACGTTTTAATTAATACGCATTTCGATCTACGGACGATGGCTTGGTCATCTTACTTTACGGTTTTCCAAGGCCTACCAGTAGAAATTCCACGGATACATTAGCCTGTGGTATGGTAACGTAATATAATATTATGTACGACACATTTGGAACGCTTATCCCTTCCGGGTATGGCTCTGATGGAGAGAAGATCATCTTTACGAAGCTTAATAATTGACTCTTGAATATAAACAGGTGTAATGTGTCCCCTAGGCAAGCGGATCTTAACAAGGTAATGAATGAAAGTGCTAAGAATTCATGGAAGTAAGTAACTACCCTAAATTAGTTTGTTATTTAAAATATATAAACAATAGAATTTTGCAGTCCTGATCATTTTGACCACCACGTAACTTGCAATTTCTCACATCCTAAAATGTACAGTGGATATGGAACCTAGAGCTATGCTTATTATATATCTGAAATTTATCAGGAATTACTTACCATTATTTGGTAGTTTGAATCTAATGTAAGTTTTGTAATCGATATATATATATATATATATATATATATATATATATATATATATATATATATATATATATATATGGCATTTAACCCACTGTATAGGAGCATAGAATTTATTTACGATACTAGTTTTGGTATGAAGTTTACTATACCCTCTTCAGTCGTATAATGAGAATGGAATGAACAACACAAGTTACTAAATATCTCAAAATCCCAGAAAAAGGTGATGTAAGGCGAAATAATACGACATCCAGTATTTTTAACGACATTAGCAATTACAACCACCCCATGATTATTCAAACGCCTAAATTATATATAATTGTAAAGGTTCCCATAAAAGAAAAATTGTGCATTCGATACTAATAGGAGAAATTCCCAATTTTAATCTTTCGTATGGTCAATTTAAATGTAGCTTCTATTCCCGGAACATGATTGTAAAATGTTTAGTTCATGATCTTTGAACCACACCTCCTGATTTCCTACCCTGTCTTGATGAAAGTTTATTTGACGTGCGGAGAAGACAATATGAACCATTTAAGCTTAAATTTTGTATACACTACTTTGTAGAGTGGAAAATAGTATCCAGGATTAACACAAAGTGATTTAATTTCTTTTAGAAAAGGACCAGCTTACAACTGTTTTTATATCAAGGGATATTCTATCTTAAACTTTCCCCTGTGACAATTTTATGAAATGTCCGCTAATAAGTGAGGCTGCGTGAATCACATCTCTTCATGGCTCAATAGCGTGGAGTCCCGCCGACCCTCTTTCTGAAAAAGCAATGAATGACAAAGGAAAGATTTTAAATCAGACCAAAGTTCTCCTTATGAAACGAGAAGAACACTTGAAGTTATTATTGAAATATCTGTTTCCTCTTTCAAAGGAAGCTTAGAGAGGAGCTCTAATCCATAAAGATCTTAAAGAAATGAAGTTGTAAGCAGTTCACAGTAGATTAAACTTCTCTTTATTTTCTATGGAACCATAATATTGGGTTTGGAAAGTCTTTTAGTCATATTTTTATAAATTATAAGGAACTTTTTAATAGACTTTCCTTACATAGACAAAACTGGAGAGGCAGGATTTCGGAATTAAATACATTTTTTATCTTTATTTCTAATTAAACTGGAACAGGTGAGGTTTACTTACGAAAGAAAACTCCCCTTTTAATTGCTTAGAGAATACCTAGGTAGAAATATATTTTACCCTTATGAGAAAAATTGCTTACTAAATTTACACCCCTAGTTGGTAATCAAGATATTGTAACAACGGAAACATGGATCAAATGTTTACATCGAGAGTTTACGGAAAAATAGCAGATATATTATTTTATTAGTAGTATAATTGTTATAATATTTGAGTAAGTAGTATTGTATAGTAGATAATGGTACGAGTGACGACTTAAATTTCAACGCTACTAGAAAATTATAATAACACTCAATCTAAAATCAACACAGAGTAAAGAAGCCTTGAAAATAAATAAATAACAGGAATGAATAATTTCATGTAAAAAATAAGCAATAGGCAAAAAATGAAAAACAATCCCAAATAAGCTCCAATTATATAATTTTGAGCGAAAAAGGTAATTTCATGTAACTCAAATCTTTTAGGTAAGTCGCCCAACATATAGCTAGAGAGATTCTTGCACCTCCGTTGAAATCTAGCCGGTGAGAGAGAACGGTTTTTAATAGCACCTGCCTCCCTATTAAAAGCACCAGGTAGTAAGTGTATGAAAAAGGATGAAGTTATTGAATATAATTATTGTGATAAATCTGAGGTAAAAAATTTATTTTGGATTGGTATGGAAATTTTACTAGGTTATAAATGCTTTCAAGAAGTTCCAAATATGGTTCTTCTGCATATGCCCCAAAAGGTTAGCAATATTCGGCTATAGTGCGGCTAGTATAGCAATGGATAGCCCAAGCGTGCCCAATGTAGTGAAAGAAGGATACTTACTGAAATACTAAACGTATATCATCGAAACACACATTGCAGTTTTTCTTACTTATTCGTATAAAATACATCTTTTCTGTGAAATTGAGGAAAGACCACGATTTAGGACTTCCTCATAATTGGTTTCCAACCAAAGCTACCATCAGGAATTTTAGAAAAGAACTAATACCTAATACACCATGATAAATAATTATGTATATCTCGTCTTATAGGGTGACGAACTATGGATTTAATAATAATCATGGGTTTTCTCTAAGTAAAGTTCAGTTTCATATCCAATACCCTGTTTACAATAATCAAGATTTATTTATAGTTTTTTTTCATAAAATAGTATGCAAATGAAAGCCTGTTATTACTAGATGAGATACTAGAGCTCTATGATCGTCTTACGTATATAGAATTAGCTTATTGTTTAATTATATTACGTATACCTTATATTTAATATATTAAAAGAAAAAAATACCAATGACCCTAACTGTGGTTGATAAAATCACTACTTCTTAAGTATTAAAATATTAGCATATGCTCTTTAAGGTGTATTGCTAGGATCGGAGTCAGAAGGTGGCTAAGATAACCAATTATAGAAAAAGTTGGTATACGTGAAGCTATGTGGTCAATCTACCCTAAAGCAACGTTAAAGTTCATTTCAACCATGCATCCTCATGATTCAAATCGAGTGGATTTGCCAATCAGCCAAAATAAACTAAAAGACTTGGGAAGTATTTGGATTTTGATGCAAAGTAAGTTAGAAAAAAGGCAAATTCACTAAATAAATGGTACTCTACACGGATACCTTTAAAAATAAGGTAATGGAAAACGTCATCCTCAATTTCAAGATTACGACAAAAAGAAATATGTAAAATATTTATACTCCTCCAAAAGGTTAAAATTGCCAGACGAATATAGATTGTATACATGAGAGTGGCGTTTATAGATAAATAAGGCTTCTCTCATAATCCATAAAGCAATTTATATCGCTAATCCCGATGCCCAACACAGGTATTTAAGTGATAAAATTTTTTCTTAAGTGGAGGCTCGTGTCGTGATCCAAAATGGATGAAATAGGGGAAGCCGGGTACAAAGGTTACATATAGTACTGACTAATACTTAAAAACAATATTTAATGATCACTACCAACCGTCTTTCATAGAAATACAATTAGCAGTGTAACAATAAATGTATTTCAGATGAAATACTCCAATTAAGCATGACCACAATCCATGGTAAAATAGAATGGATGAGGAACGCCCCACCAACCTTAAGCATTCTTTCCCAACACCAAATCTATTCAATAAACTTAGGAGGTAGAGTGATCCGTATTAATTCCGAATTTTTGGAATTTTAGAAGTTTTAAGCATTAATGATCAAAATTGTTATTACCAAAATTATCCTTGCAATTTTTCAATAAATTACGGACTTTGTTGTAGACCGCGCAATTAGTAATTATTTAGCTCTATTATCCAAATAAATATTCTGGACTATACTAGAAAACTACTAGAATATAGAAAGGGATTTAACTAATTATTATGCTAACAGTCACACTTTCTTTCAGAGAACGGAAAAAAGACGTTTATTCGTTAATTCTAACGCGAGTGGAAAAAAACAAATAGAGGAGAAAATATTTTATACTAAGCAATTTTAACATAACAAATATGATCATAAATCTGATTCCAAATATATACAAGGATGAAAGTGATCAGAAGATAATTTTGAATTAAATAAAGGGGGGAAATCAGTATTTATAAGAATGTAAGGAGTGCTTTAAGGTGGATAATAGCCGTGATGAGAGGTAGGAGACATGAGTGATTGCGCAAGTGGGGTTACCAAAAGGTTATAGTATGAGGCAATTGAGGTTTAATATATATATATAGATGGGAATATTGAAAAGATTATGGATGAGAATGAGGAAACGGGATGAGGAATGGGTTCTATGTTGGTGTGAGATTGATGGGGAATGAAGTCTATGCTAGTGCAAGAATGCGGAAATGGGTGTGAGATTGATGAGGAATGGATTTTATTTTGGTGTGAGATTAATGGGGAATGGAGTCTATGCTGGTGTAAGAATGAGTGAAAGGATGTGAGATTGGTGAAGAATGGATTATCTGCTGGTGTAAGGTGATGACCTGCTGTTGACGGCTGAGAGTGAGACAGATTTAGAAATGATGATCGAAGCTTTAGATAGCGTGCCTGAGAGTGCAGGTGTAAAAGAGAAAGTAAAAAAATTAGGAAGCAGTGTATGTGTATGGGAATGGGGTAAAAGAGGGTTGATATCCGTGTCCGTGGTTTCGCCCTTGAACAAGTGCAAAGTTTGAAGTATCTTGGATGAAGTGTAAGTGATGGTTGTGCAAATAAAACAAAGTGAAACCATAAGGTTTTAAATGGTGGGAAATTTGTCTCTGTAGTGACCATAGCGTTAATAAAGGCTGAAAAGTTTGAGTGTGGAATGTGATGGAAGCTGCATAAAAGTATACTGGGCCAGGGTTGGTATGGAGTGAGTAAAACTATTGTATGATAAAAGGGAAGTTCTCAAGTTGTGAGATTTGTGCATTAAAGATGGGTAAGAGATATTTAGAGTGTGAAGAAGGCTTTAAGTGAGGTTGTGACTGAAACTGTGGTGAGGTGGTCAGGTAAGAAGAATGGATGTAAATAGAGTTCTGAAGGGAATGTATGAGAGAGAATATTTGTGTGTGTGAAGGGTTGGAAGAATGCGTAAAAAAGGCCTTTTGTGACCTACAAGTATAAAGGTCCGTCGAGGAGAGCACCAGGCAGGAGCTAGACAAGATGACCGTTATGAAGGTTAGGTTAGGTTAGGTTAGGTTAGTTTAGGACGTCATCATCGTTGAGGCTTTCATCAGAATTGCCGCAAAGCGATTTTGTGATTTTCCTTCATCAATGCATTTATTTGTTATTTATTTTTCTACAAAATCCGCAAACAGTTGGCACCCCCTCCCCCACACCAAATATGGTAACGATTAATTTTTAGCAGATTTATAAAGAACTGGGTATAAAATGGAATTAACTTTGGAGGGGAGTTTCATTGTGTCATTAATATTTATTTTCTGCAAAACCAGGGTGTCCTTTAGTAACTAACGCACCGGGGTTAGTCCTTTAGTAACTAACGCTCCGGGGTTAGTCCTTTAGTAACTAACACACCGGGGTTAGCTAAATAATGCTGTAATCTTTTGAGGACATATTCAACATATACATATCTTTGCATTCAATGGATATAGATTAAAAACTATTATTGAACTTAACTATTTTCCAAACAATTATTTCTAATACACTTTAATCGAGGAACTGTCAAATAGATAAAAGAGTGGACTTGGAAAATCTACAGGGTACTTATATAGAACTTGTAATATGTGTGGTGAAGCAAGGAAGGACAGTACTTTCCTAGTAATAGCATTGTGGTCGATAATAACTACAATTAATTGAAATCCTATATATATTCTAGGAGTAAAATTGTTGGTTTGGGGAAAGTAAGCAAGCAGGAACCATTTACTGATTTTGGTGGAGTAGTAACTATATAAACATCTTTGAAGGAACATTAACACTACTAATCCTGAATACATGGATACTTGTTGCAGCTTCCTTACTGTTAACTTAAGAACCAAGTGCTGAAACCCATTTAAAATAAAAAATGATTTTAATCAATCTCGTTCATCAGCAAAAGAACAATTTTATCATTAAATCATGGTATAGATTCCTTTTCTTTGTTGTTACTGAGAAATTCTTTCCTTTTGTTTAGCAAACGGTTCTATTTTTTGATAATGTTACCTTCCTATTGTTGAATTACATGTAAGTATTATATAACAGAATATCAAATAATTAAGGAACCATAAAGAGAACGATTGTGCCATAAGCTGAAAATATTAATATCTATGCTGAGTTTGCCACTTAAATAATGTCATTATAGTAGTTTTTTTAAAAGTTAAATATTTTAATGATAGTTTCTCCTAGCTCATCAGTATCAATTATAATTAAAGAGATATAATTCAAAATTAATTCTTCTTTATAAATAGCAATTGCATTATTTTCTTATTATATTAGCTTTTCCATCATATCTTCTGATATATATGGTAAGGGCCAACAGTTTTGAGACTGCTATAATTTTTTATATAAGAAAATTAATATGACTAATCAAAGGTTGCACTTTAGATTTAGTATTTGTTTTTCATAATTTTTAGGTAAAATATATAAACAATTAGAGCCCAAAACAATTTTATTAATATAAAAAGCCAAATGATGAGGAGATTCAATATTTATAATGATCTAACTTGTTCTTTAGAACTACTTCAATTCGTTGTGGCTTGCGGAAGACGAAATTTAGGATGATATGTTGATTGAAATTGCTCCATTCTGTTCAATTTAATCCAGAAACTGCAGAAAATTGGGTTATCTGTTTATCAACTGCTAGTTTGATTATCGCCCACAAATTGTCTATTGGCTTCAAATCCGGCGA
Source organism: Ceratothoa steindachneri (assembly GCA_963969495.1). NCBI lineage: Eukaryota > Metazoa > Arthropoda > Malacostraca > Isopoda > Cymothoidae > Ceratothoa > Ceratothoa steindachneri. Next base: position 71,576,706 of record OZ018337.1, read on the forward strand.
ATTAAAATGCCAAAGTCCAAATAGTTCGATGTAATTTTCAGCCAAGAACATTGTTAATGCTTCTGCTTTGTGAAAAGATGCAGCGTCATGCCTAAAAATATCATTTTCATCCCTAGATCGGTCTAAAGCTGTTAAGAAAAGGTACTGAAGAAGCAATATGTGGTACCATTTTGAGATAATGGTATTATTCTTGGTCAAATGTGTTATTACTTCATTTTCTTTTGATGAGAAGCAGTCACGGACATTGAAAGTGTCCGGAAGCTTCACCATGAAGCTAACACATGAGTTTGACAGCGCTCCCCATTTTATCTCCTAACGATATTTTATAGACTGTCGGGCACAACTCGGAGCAACCAATATCGCCCGCGTGGAGCCCATAATAATTGAGGGGGAAATTTTAATAAAATAACAACAAATGGGATTCAATTACGGGAAAATAGAGTTGTGGTATAGACACATATAAACTAATATGCCTTGAAAACAAAAATAAAAAGTCAATTACTGACCTTGAGATGCTCAAATCCTGAAATATAAAAAAATATAAACGATTACATTCCGATCGAAAAAGACCAAATTAAAAAGAATCTAAATGTCATCATCAACACAAGAAGAGTAAAAAATGAATAAACTGAGATGGGATATAAAATGAAATTGAACAGAAAAATATACCAATCAAGAAATAAGATCAGAAAATTCGTCTACACGTATTTACACTACCGCTTCATACAACATAGCATGAAAAGCTATGTTGTTTATCATATAATTTGTGGAGACGTGCTCCTTTGTGCATTGGAGTCACGTTCAGAGAACATCCATTATTTCGATTATTTTTTGCTTTAGTTTCATTAATGAGGTTCAAAGCATTTCAAGGGGTTATTTAGGTGTATTTGAACATCGCAGGGACTTAAACTGATGACTTCTGTTCGACCTTTTTTTTATCTTAGAGCTTTTCAACTCTTGTATGACTATTTCCTATTTTACTCATTTGCATATACCGTATATACGGAGGTACTTTAGGAGGTTTGTTGGCCGAGGTTGGTTGAAGCCCGTTAGTGAATTGGAAATAGTTATGAGTCCAGTTGGGATGGTTTATTATTAACTTTGCGCGGTCCTTTTAAAAACAAATATTTCAGAGTGCAAGTTGGCCAATGATTAACATGTAACTGGTACACGTTGGGGTTGCAAAAGAAAGACAATGGAAAAAATATATCTTTACTAGCAAAAAAATAATATACACAGATATTGGGTTTAAAGGGAATGGTCACACAGACGGAGTTAAATGTCAACGCAAGATACAGGCTGGTTAATTAGGGGAGTAAAGTGGCTGAGTTCAGGTCGGTGATTAAAAGGGGGATTTTAAACCTGGCGCGCACACAAAGAATGGGTCTATTGGGTAAGCTAGACTGTAGAAAAATCTGAAGGGGGTAAAGGTTACAATTGCTTACGTGCTCATTGCAGGGAAGGGCCAGTCGGGATACGATGACTGCGATGGGAAAAGTCGGGTTATCTCACGCTTCAGAATAGGGAGTACACGTAGATGGCCTTTGGAGATGGAAATCCTCGTTAGATACTCACCGATTGACTATGGCAGAGTTCATGGATGTTGATTTAGCCTTCGGCCTCGAATCGAAATCGTCGTTGTCTCCGATTGCGCGGGAGAGGGGTATCCTCCTTCAGTTCCTTCGCTGTGGTAGGTGGGAAGTCTATTAGAGCTCTTTACTAAACCGAATCGAAGGATTATATAGACGCTCGACGAGGTGCCGCCTCCACACACCCACATGCGATTTGGGGGAAAGTCATTGACTCCTTAGGGGGTGGTAAATTGAGATAATGTTAGCATAGAATGTTCGACGAACTTCTATCTATGACGGATAGGCAACAATTTGGGCTGAAAGGCGGCCATGGGAGACGATGAATTCGGTCCTTATGCAAATACAGCTGGGGTGTGATAAACGGAGAACTGCACCCTCGCCCTAGATCAGCCGTGCTTTTAAAGCTCTATGGAGTGATTTCGGGCCCACGGGGGTACAGTATGGCACGTGGTCGCCCTTCCACCTTATTCTGCTACATCATTTTATTTCAACTCACAATATTGTTTACTATCCAATATAAATCAGTGAATTTAGAGTGGCGTTATTATCAAATCTTTATTATCAATTTGTCAATAATTACGTAGAATAATAGTTCCTGAATAGTTGTACTGATATTACACAACGCGAAATAAGCAATTTTTAAAAGTGCAGCTTTGAGGTTGCATTAGATTGAAATTAGTCACGTACCTATGTGTTAATATATATTTTTTTCCCCCTAGGTATCTTCTCTAGGCTCTATTCGACCAAATGTAAAGGCCGCTTATGGTACCTTCTTTGATTTTTACTTGGTCGAGTGGGTGTATTTTTCTCTCAATTCTTCGCCCACAACCTTTTATCACCTTCCATTCTTCTTCTCCCTGCAATCAACTATAAATCCTTTTGGCTCCGGCTTGTTTTTTTTCTTTCATTCCCAACAAGCGTACTCACTAGATGTTATTTTCTATCAACTTTATTACAATTGACTGCAAAGTACCTCTGCCATATCTCTGTAATTATTAACACGAAAACATATTGTATTGAAGTAAGCATCTTAAACGAGAGAGGAGAATTCACACACGGAATTTCATGATTTGCGCCACTTACTCGGTAAAATATGAGAGCGCGTTTATGTATTCAGAGGCCTCAAAGTAACAAGAATAAGTAGCAGCAAAGCAGAGATTATGTCTGGAGAATCTCTTGCAAATTATCTACCTCCATATCTTACTGTAGTTCTGATTCGGCTCCGTTTTGTTTGGTTTAGGAAAGAAGTGGAAATATTCGAAGATTTGATATGTATATTTGATTTGTTACTCTATTCCATTAAGCCATAACGAAAGATGGCTGGGTGTCTTTGAGTTCTGAGGATTTTCTTTTGAACAAGAGTTCACCCTTTTCATTTTCCACAGGATGAATAAATTTATGGAGTATAAATAAGGATACAGCTTATCAGACAGATTAGAATGCATTCATATAAATAAAAAAACAAAAATAGAATAGCTTATGAAACGAGGTTTGTATATAGAAGATGAATTTTAGAAAAGTGAAAATGAGCACAAAGTAATGTCAAAGATAGAAGGAGAGAGAGACGGGTAGGGCGGAAAGAACCCGCGATCGGCTTCTTTTTGAGGTAACATCCGTTTGCTAACACGCCCTATATCGATCCTAATTGTAACAATAAGCAGTTTAGCGAGATAGCGTGGTGGTCTAAATTCACCTCCAGCGCCTCTGTATTAGATAAAGTAAAATCCACTTCTGGCACCTCGGTAAAATCCACTTCCGGTGTCCCCGTATATATAGTTGAACGTTGTCCTGGGTAAGATTAATATTTTGCCAAAGAGGACGCGACACAGAAGAAATATTTTTCTCGGCCTCCCTCACCCTAAGAGCCCGAAGACAAGAAAATTAAATAGAAGAAATAAGCACTAGGAACGAGGAGACTCTCAAGCTGCTAATTGGACTCATCTTCTCCACGGCGAATTATTCTCTCGATCCCTACTTTCGAGGCTAACTCAACCGCGCTTTTAAAACGCAATCGAGCTCGACGGTAAGACCCCTGCCCCCCAGCCTTTCTTTTGGGTACAAAAATCCTCGGGCGGCAGATCCACACGGAATGCTAGTTTCCCTTTTGTTGGTCGTCTACGTTTGTGTGTACCTGCTCACGGCTCCAGCCTGGAGCTGACGTGTTTAAACCTTTTGCCCATTTAGATTTAGTTTTCTTTTGTATTTCTATGTTGTATTCATTATTATTATTTGGAGGGGGTGGGGCAAGGAACTATATTTAACCATGCATTAAAAGCCTAATAATTAAATACTTTATTTTGTTTTTATTTAACAAAGCTTTAAAGTTCATCGTGTGTCAATTGCTTTAATTCATTCGAATTATTGCGATTCTCCAACTTCTTACTCTCAATCAAGTCATTAATTTCGACGCGAGGTTTATTATCCAGAAATTCCATAGGTTAAAGAGAAGAAAAAAGAAAAATTTCATAGTGAATTAATAGGAAAACCGAAGGGTGTAACCATGAAGGATTTTATACAATAAAAACATATATGGAAATGATTTAGTCTCATTTCTGTTTCCAACGCCCCGATGCTTTTTTTCAGTTTTCGCGTCCACTTGCCTGTTCTTTTGGGAAGAGCCCCAAGGCCCGAGGGTTAGGATTCTGCTATTTCACGGGTAGAGATCAAAAAATATTGCCCATACAAACTAGGTACCAATTCGAAAGAGAAATAAACTTTTTTTTTTTCCTATAACCGTTATTTGCTACCATTTTATTAACTACTACATATTTAATCTATCTCATCCCCCAGGGAGTGGATTCGAGCATGAAATTCCTATTCACTGCGACCTAATGATTGTCCACTGGTTTATGTTTTGAGAATCTAAACAGTAATCACTTCTGTCGTCTTCTCTACCTCATGAGAGGCCACCACAGGGGCTCAATCATGAAAACATTGCCTGCTTTGAGCGGAAGAGCATTCGTGAACAAGTGGTGACATAATGTGGTCAGGCACGCAACTATACAAGAGCTACGACACATCGATCTTAAAATACATCAGCTGTTTCCTTAGAAATTGAAGAGGGGGGGGCTGCTTCAGATAAATGCTTCCCTTAACAAGTCTTAGACATCAAAGAAAAAAGAAGTTATTAAGCGCTTGATTGTAACCTTTGTTTACAGAGAATCCGATGCATTTTTACTGACACACAATATGTGTCGCGACAGGGAAAAGAGAACGCAAGACGGCCATAAATATTGGAAAGTTCAACGGCTAACCAATACCCTCACCGAATATTGCTGCAATGCACACCACACCTTCAACTCAATAACAGCGCAAGTAGTTATCCATATCAGTTACAGACCCAGTAATAAATCAGTGGAAACTCGGTTAATTCCTGTCAGTGACCGCCTCTACTTCACCCAAGGCTTAATCTCCATCGGTAAAGCCGTTGGGTATATGGGCGCCCTGAATAGTCTCTGCGGGAACTTGCCTCCTTTATCCACATACGTAATTAGCTTATCCGGACCAGTTTGAACTGAAAAAAAGAATATTCTTCTTAAGTGATTTAAGTTTGCAGAAAACGAGATTAAAGATAATGATCTAGAGGAAGTTTAGGGTTGATTAGAGTAACAATCCTATATGTAGATGATTTTTCTTAATTTCCTCTAGTAGGAAAAAATAATTAAATTTTGCATGGAGGAGAGATTAATTTATCTAAGTAAAAAGTTATTTTGTTATTAATACACTATGTTGTAATACAAACTGTTGTTAACAGGATTAACTAGTACTCATTTTGGGGGGCAAAAAGTCAAGTGATACTTATAATCTGATAAACCTAATCGTTGATCCTGATTGTGAGGCTTTATTTAGATGGTTATTGGCATTCAGTCATTAGTATGCTAGTTTCAGATGAGAAAATCTTATAGGCGAGTGGGAGTTGCCTCAGTGGTCGTAACCGGGATTAAGTTGTCTCATTTGGTGGTTTATTTCTTAGTGAATCCTTTTCCCTCTCGATCTGCGAAAGACATGTAGTTGGGAATACAGTGACTACATCTCGAAATAAATGGCGTTTAGCTGGTTATGGGGTGAGCGATGAAGGATAGGAAAGTGTGCATTTAGTTTTCCTTATGTGGTTTATTCCTAAATGAGCAATTCTTACCCTTCCCTGTATTCGGATTTTAAAATATGATCAGGAATAAACGGTGGTCTACTCTTATTTCTCTGTAGAATATTTCAGTTAAAATTATGCTATCAAGTTTCTCTCTCATGGTTCTTGTGGTCTTTTCTACCTTTATCTCTATTACTTTTTTATAGGCTTGAATTCATATTCATGTCTATCGGTTATGAAGCTACTTCCCTTTTCCTCGCATTTTCCTGTAATTATGTAGAAGACATTCTTATGAATTCTTAGAAGCTCTCTCATACTTGCTTTTGATGAATAGATTTTATTCTTGTTCTTCCTGTTCGGGGATCTGTTAACAATATTTTTCCACCTCTCGTTCAATATGGTATCTCTTTCTTTCACCTTCAACTCGATGTCTTAAAGTTTAAAACTATAGATAGATATGACACGAAAGTTGTTCATCTTTGTGCAGTTTTTGCATTACTTTTCATAATATTGGATTTGCAATATTTTGTTTGCTATCATCTTCTCTTTCATGTATTAATTGCAATAAGATGATACAATTATTTCAGTAAAGTCGAGATTAAATTGGATAGTTAGGTTGGGATGTGGTTGTACGGCGTGTTCAGGGAGTACAGTGTTGTTCTGAGCAGCTTCTTTGGGAGTTGGAATCAAGTTTGAACGTTTCTCCTTTGTATTTTCTCGTTTCAATTAAGTTGTATGTAGCCATGTTGTAATCATACAGAATTCTTTAGAAATTAATATTGAACAGCAAAAAAAGCATTTTTGCTTAATTTCCTTTTCCAACGACTAATGGCAAGTCTTGATAACGTCTTGGCAGAAAATAGCCACGCTTCCTTTCTCTTTCTCTGCTCTACGATATTCTAATTGATTATTACGATGGCTACTCTCCAATGTACTTCGTGAAACGAGTCGTTTACGCTAGAGAACTTGCAGTCTAGCCGATGTCTATGTAAGTTTCTACAAGGCCGTATTCGATAAACCCGTATTGTATATGGCCAATGTCTCAATGGCAGAGAGCTTCATCCCAGTTTTTTGCAGAAATGCGGTCGTATCTCATGAAGATGGAAATCATGGCCATTTAGGCTACGAATCATCTCTAAGTTCGCGAAGTTAAGGACTTTTTCCGTGCGGGCCCGACATTGCCTGGGACGTCTTATGGATCAATTTTAACAAAGGCACCCTCTGCTCTAGTCCCCTACGAATCTAAAGCAAGGTGGTTTTCGCGCCCATTCGGAATTATTTGACGGGTACTACTCACCATAGGCGCTATGCTAGTACAGCTGGTAGCACAAAGACTTCACACCCTCTGCTCCTCTACCAAGTAGTTAGACTCACATAAGGCAACACACCTGCTCAACATCCTTGGATATAAGGGTTTTACGACACCACCACCATAGAATGGGTGCCGGACAGAAGACTGTGTGATTTTCACCAGGCATAATGTCTCCGTTTGTCAATTTGCTTTAATTTCATCCTTTCAGGAAGTTGCTGTACGGCTGCACCCAGATAGGAGGTATAGTGATATTTCTGCGTGCATTCCATCGTCAGCTCCTGTATACCTGATCTACGAGCTAAAGATAGGTGTACTAAATGTAGATGAGTTTACGCATCACTGCCCGAGAACCGAAGTGTTATGCTTACATGCACTATAAGCGCTTCCAGAACGATTTCATTGTCGGTGAACTTCACCGAGCTAGGGCTAGGTTTCGGCATGTTTGAAGCACACCTGCCGCTTTACTTGGTGGGCATATGTGTATTCATTTCATGAAAAGACCCTTCTAGCAGAGGAGTGGAGGCAAGTCAAAAAGATTGGGGGTAAGTTCTTGTAAGACCCTTTTCTTTTTCTTCAGGAGAATAATAACGCAATCTTAGACGCCATCTCAGTGGCTGAGTCCTTCGCAACCACTTCCTCCGAATTATATAGCCGGGATGCGACTCCACCAAGATTCAATCACGTTGTAATGTTGGTGAAGGCCCCTGAAATGCAATTTACCTTCAGAAGTGGAGAATATTTCAACGACATGTTTAAAATAGGTAAATTCCGGTCCTCTCTCGCTTCGTGTGCAGACCCCACCTTTGGTCCGGAAAATGTCTTGCATTGAATGCCTTGACACCTAGATAAGCAAGGTATAGTCTTTCTGTTAGATTTGTTCAAAATGATCTGGACAGAGGGTATATAACCAGATTCCAGGCGAATGGTTACTGTTCTTGATTTTCGCAAACCAGGGAGAGATTACTCTATACCGGTCGCTTTCCGCCCAATCTCTCTAACCTCTTACGTGTGTACTTGGTGGATAAAATGGTAAATGTTAGATTAGCATTTTTCTTCCGCACACTGCGGCCTCCCGCAGTTCCACTCCACGTCGGATGCTCTGTCTAAATGGGAAAATATCGTATGTGAGGCCTTCCTTCGTAGCCTAAACTAAGCCACAGTGTTTTTCAAAATAGATCTATCTTATGTTACTGCATAGCGATAGGGTATTATAGGGACTCTACACTATGATGGCAAGTGGACGCCTCCCAATCACTATTTCTTAGTTTTTGCGAGATCGTCGATTTCGCCTGAGGGAGGGGGCCCCTGTCTGTCTCATTGGAACAGGAAGAGGGTATTTCGCAGGTGAGTGTTCTCTTTGCTCTGAGTATCAACGGTATCACGTAGGTGATACGAAAGGGTGTTCGAGCCACAGTCTAAATGGATGACCTTTTGATCTCTTTTGGTGCATTTCAGATGGCAACTCTTGTCTCCAAAGTGAAAAATTTGCATTTTCGATATGCGGAAGCGCAGAGCTACCGGTTCCCTTGCCTAAGGCTAAGGTAGGGCACTTCTCGTAAACGGCGTTTGTCTGCAAGTTTTGGATTCGTACTATTTACTTGAGGATAATAACGCACCCTTAGGGTCTATTGTACTCTTATAGCTCTTGGATTGGTAGCGCCAGGGAATATTGCGTTCGATCTCTATGGAGCACAATTCGTGCCACGCTGGATCAGCTACCGTGTATAAGAATAGCTACAAGTCCTAGAAGGGGATCGGTGTCCACGCCGCATCTTCTCTGTTAGAAGCCAACGTGGCTCAATTAGTCCCTGTGTATGTCTTTACAACCAAGGTGGTTGTAAGACACCGCTTGATACGGATCATGACTCGTTGTGCCCGTTTCTGAGAGGGAATTGTGATCTTTAGCGACTTACAAAGTGTGTTGAGTGCTCTCAGAGCATTAGCATTACTACACCACCAAGATCGCGGTTTTCCTGACGCCACGGTTACCGCGAGCTTGGTGGATGTCGAGATTATATTCTGTTGGGTTTTGGACATGTGGAGATCGGCGGGTAATGAGCGCGCCGATGAGGGCGTCGAAATTTCCACGAGGACCTGCTTCCTTCATTTTATTTTATTCTCTTTCTGAAAGGTTGCATGTTCCTGCGGCTTGGCCCGTGCTTCATTCCAATTTTTGTTTGTTTGTTTTTTCTTTGTTTTTGTTCTCTTGTTTTTTTTATTTTCTTTTGCGAATTTAAGAATAGGCTAATACTACGCTAGAATTTTATTTACTGAGAATTGTGCTGTTAATTCCCCAGGTGGGCGAATTATTTCTTTGTTTCGGTCACTCTCTTTTCTCTTTGATACCTTTCAGCTGAATCGTTTTTGATATGAATCTTTATCTAATTTTTATATTGGTTCATTTCATATTACGGCATATTATTGCCTGATCAGTCATATAAGTTTTCTTTTTCTTTTCCGACAGGGCAGTACATCTCTTATTTCCTTTATTTAATATTTACGCAATATAATTCTTAATTCACGGTGTTTTTGGATCATTTCTTGAGACAATCGATGGGCTGGTAGGGTGCGGTAGTGGGCTTTCGAAAATAATGCTCCATTATTTGATTTCAATCGACCTTTGATTCTTCGTCAATTTAGTCCACTTTAGCTTAGCGGAGTTGATTTGGTACATATTCTAAATTTTCTATTTATATCTTTCTAAGTTTGCTTAGTTGAATTTTCTTATTAGTTTGCTTTGGATTCGATTAGATGGGCGATTGATGTGTGAAGAATATTTGCCACATCATCATGACAAGGAATTTCGTTAGGTTTTAGGTCTTAGTTAAAAGGGAAATTGTGACTCTTCGGTTAGATATCGGGATTCGTGGCTTACCTGTCCGTTAGAAATATAGGTAAGTGCCCCAACGTTGTACGATTTCCCACTCAATTATCTTTCAATGATCTACAATTTTATTTCAATGTTATGTTTCCAAAATTAAAAGATCGAGAGTTCAAATCCTCCATGAAAATTAATGATCAGGAGTTGGCGCCCCCAGTCAGTGTTCGTACCCGGTGGCTTCTTTTACACTTGTTTACAGATTAATTGAGACAAGCACAAAAAATAGTTGTTCTAGACTAATGTTAGGGTACTGATTTCACATAAGGAAGCAGTTTTTACTTATACCTCGAGTTTTTGAGGTATACATGTATTAGAAATTTTAGGAACTGTGTTCTTTAAAACCCTTACGCTACCAATGGGATAATACATCCCAAAAGTTTAAAAAAAATACCTGTGGGCAGAATTCAGCTCAAATTAGTGTATATTTTTATCTCAATGGTAGTTCTAATGTATTAGTATATTATTAAATATCTGGCAACTCTTTATTACTCCTCAGTTGTTTTTGAAAAAAGAAAAGTGAACACGTGCTGAAAGGTTAGCATTTGTTTTATTATTTTTTTGAGAACTAAATGTTTAATTAGTTCTCAGGTATATTAGAAAATATATATCTTCCAGTAACTATATTTATTCTTTCTACTCGATATAATATATCAACATAGCTAAATTCAAGCAAACGGGCTGCCCAAAATTTCAACCCCCCTCTAACTAAACTTTAATGTTTTAAAACCATTTATAATATTATTTGGAATAAAAAAAATCTGGTAGTAAAAGGGTTAAAAAAATTAAATGTCCTATTCTTAGATTGTTATGATAGGGCTGCTCGACAATCATGTTACACAACCATTTTATATGTTGGACACATGGCTATATTATGATTTTGCAACCATATGTATACTGTAACCATATATATAATTATTGTAGATACATATATCTACAATGGCTTCAGACAATTTCAAAACACCGACAAGGCAAATTCATTCTGTTACATGTGTGGGGATTTCACGACAGTTGAAACGTGACGAACAATTACTTTTCTCCTGAGAACTGCTTATTTTCATTATTTTGAGGTAAAATTGGAGATCAGTACAAATTCTGGGCCCCAGACATCTGTTGTAAACCCTGTTAAAATGGACCAACCGCATGGTTTAATGGCAAGTAAACAGCCTTTAACTTTGCTGTCCCGATGGTCTGGAGAGAGCCAAAAAGCCAAGCAGATGATTGTTATTTTTGTCTGACAAATATAACTGGTTTCCACGCTCCTTCTAGAAATAAAGATAAAATATCCTAACCTTTCTTCATCTATGAGACCGGTTCCCAACTCAGAGGATCTTCCTGTCCCTATACTCCCAGGAAATAAAGATCTTTTCTCTTGATCAAATGAAGAAATGCCTTCAGGGAAATATTCTGCCAATTCGATCTCTTCTGAAGACATTGTATCTTTTAATTCAGGAGCAAGTAGCAATGAGGACTTGAATGACTTTGCCTGTGATGTGTATTTATCTAAGCAGCAGGCAGAGCTCCTGGAATCCTGGCTTTAGCAGTGGAAACTGGTCAAGGTAGATGTAAAGATCACCAATTTGATGACATGGAACAAGGACTTCACTTCATTCTTTGACATGGAAACCATGTTGTGCAAAAAATGTCTCTGGCTTGTTCACTTTCCTTGGTTTCCCACACAATCCTTCAAATTGGCGTTTTTTCATAGACTTTTCCAAGCGACGTCTGAAGGATGTGCTCCTGTACAATGGGAATAAATACTTCAGCATTCCCATTGCCCAATAAGTCCATCTGAAGGAGTCGTATGACAATATGTAGCTCCTTTTTAAAGCGGTCAAGTACAACCAGTACCAGTGGAGTTCCTGTGGAGACCTCAAGGTAATTGGGTAACTTATGGGTATGCAAACGGACTTCACAGACTACTGTTGCTTTCTCTGTCTCTGGGAAAGTTTAGCTGTGTCCAAGCACTATAAGAAGCAGAAGGACTGGGTGTCTAGGAGCACTTTCGTGCCTAGTAAACACACTGTACAAGCACATCCTCTAGTGGACATGAACAAGGCATGGTGATTCTTCCTCCTCTTTATATTAACCTTGGGTTAATGAAGAATTTCGTAAAGGTGAAGAACATGGATAAAAATGGCGCTGCCTTCTAACACTTGTGTACTCTATTCCCAGCTGTGAGTTCTGCTAAGCTAAAGGAAGGCATCTTCGTTGGATCTCCAAAAGAGAGGTGCTGAAAGATAATGAATTTGAGGAGCTTCTTATCTTAAAGGAACTGAGAGAATGGGAAGAATTCAAGTCAGTCTGCCATGGCTTTCTTGGTAACACAAGGGTACTAGATTATCAAGAGTGCATAAAAAAGTTGTTACAGTCTTATGAAGATATGGGATGCCGAATGTCACTAAAAATTCACTTTATCCACTCCCACCTGATCTTTTTCCCCCCTAACCACGGCGCAGTGAGTGATGAGCATGGGGAAAGGTTCCACAAAGACATTTCTAAGATGAAAAGCAACTACCAAGGCATGTGGAACCCCAGCATGATAGGGACTTCTTCTAGATACTCTTGCGTGACATCAGGGAGGCAAAGTACACAAGATCGTTCCTAAAACTTACTTCTTACTGTCTGCTGTACTATGATTTGTGTATATTTTATTATCCCAATAATTGAGTTCTATTAATGTTCTGTATCTATGCTGTATTTTCTATAATATACCTGGGTAACAGCTGAAATAAAGACATATTTTGAATTCATATGCAGTAAAATAAAATGAGGTATGAAAGAGCAAAGAAACTAGAGGTGATAGACCAAACCTGTTCCAATATTTGAATTCACCATAATAAAATTAGAAAAAAACATCTATTCACATCCTTGCCTCAGAGGCGAAAAAAAACTCTTTGTAAACCAATTGCTAGGGAGGATTTTTTTAAATCTTATAATTCCTTGAATTTTGTTAATTCTTTTTACGACAGCGGCCGCACCGTCAAATTTTAGGGTTGGATGTTTATGTATTTTCACGTATTTCCATATTTTTTGTCGTTCCTTCTCTCTGTTGATTATATTTTCTGATATTCAAGTGATATTAGGAACTATTTCTCACAAGATATTTCATCATATCCATGTTTTCCCATTCCAGCCTTCAGAATTTATTTGAAGTGATTTTAGCTATCTTATTTCCAATTTGTACGTCGCTCGGGGTGTACAGAACTCGTAGGTTCTATTAGTGAATTTGTGGTAGTGACGTCTTCTTCCATCCTGCAGTAGTAAACGTGCTGCTTTCACCAAAATTTAGTTATGTACAGGTTTTTACCTACACATCTAAAAATGAGACCTTATTTTACTTTACATAATCCTTGCTATATAGAAGCTCGAGGTAGCCGAAACGTCGGCAAATAAAGATTCCAGAATAATCGTTTGTACATCGGATAGATACAAGTTAGATTTAAACTTTGAAAACAAAGAAATAACACATTTGAAATAAATGAGCTTTTTAAACAATAATTCCTTCTATTTATTTTACTTAAAGTGCGAAGTTGTGATTTTTATGACATTAGCAATAAATATTTAGCTCGTTAAAGGAGAGAGGGAAATATATTTCATGTTGTTACATGAAGCAGAAACTTTTATACATGAAAGAACGTCCCTTCCTTTGCCACCAGAACTATATATTCCCATTTGCTTTGTGGTCAACGCAATTCAATGTTCTTTTTATTGATGAAAAGCGCGTCAAAACCACACGTCCAGAACGGCCAACAAATAAATTAGCCTTTCGGGCTGGAAAGAAATATATGACTAATAAAAAGAGTTATTATTTTATTATTTCACTGAAATTATATCCATTCAGAAATTTTCAACTATCGGTCCCCAATTTGTTATTCAAAAGAAATACAATTTAATTTTATTGAAAAGTGTCACATTTAATTTCAATATTTGCTCTAAGATATTTTAGTGTAGGAGGTGGTATAAGAATTTAGTCTCAGTATTTCATTACCATGAGACGAATTGAGTGATACATAATGAGGTAAAACAAATAATTAGGCATATTGAAAATTAGTAATTTAATATATATATATATATATATATATATATATATATATATATATATATATATATATATATATATATATATGTTGTTGGACTTAACGACATATAGGTCAGAATGGGTGGAGGATTAAAAATACGGAAACTCTCTGGAGTTCTTTATTAGGCAAATGATCGTATTTATCGACATGTACTACCTTTGCTTTTGATTTCCTATGGGCAATAATACCTCTCTCATGCTCCCTAATCCTAGTCTTAATATCTCTTCCAGACGCAACATAATAACTGCGGTCGCATCCGTCACAGGTTATTTGATAAATAATAACCTTGTCTTTTTTTGCTGCGAATTCTTATGCTTCACTAACTCCCCAACTCTGGTTCCCACAGAGTTAGCTATCAAAATACCTGCCTGCCTGTGGGACCTATTTAATCTCTCTGCCGACATAGAGTACGGGGCAGACAGGTATCTGACCCCTTCTAATTAATTCCTTTCCGGCGGCGTCATTAACTTTCTCCGTCTCTGTGAGCCTCGCCTTTCTACTTCTATCCGCTCTTTTTATGTATTTTGACGGAATTTTATTAAAAGACCGTAGATGGCGCTCTAGGGGCAGTAAGAAAAGCAGTAGCAAACATCAATGACGCTGCTCTACCTATTAATAAGATAGATTATATCAAGTTAATATCCTGATGTGAAAGGTTTGGTCCTTTCAGCTTTGATGGGGACGAATATAACAGTATAAAATACGAGAAAAGGTATCCAGGAATTGCCGATAAAGAGGCCATATCATTCAAGAAGAAATTTAGGAAAATACTTAGGAAGAACAGAGAGGGGTAAGGAGCTAGCCAACCTCATTGAGGAGAATTCTAGAACTTCCCAAAATGAGGGGGCTTCCTAAAATTGACAAGTAAGGTATCCTACTTAGACTAATCACTTCGGGAGTGGATAGTGCTCCTCATAGGATTGCTTAGCTATTAGCCAAACCATTGTCTCAAGCACTGGGCAAAATCAGTAAAGCTCATTTAAATATTTTCGGTTGAATTCAAAGCTAGATTATGTGAGGTTAAACTCAGGGGAAAGAAACTCTTATCTTTGATGCGAAGGCGTTATTTACCAGTGTTCAAGTAGATGGCGCCCTGGAGGCAGTGAAGAAAGCAGTAGCAAATATCAATGACGCTGATATACCCATTAACAAGAGAGATTATATCAAGTTAATATCCTGATGTGTAAGGCTTGGTGCTTTTACGTTTGAGGGGGACGAATATTGGCAGCACAGGGACTAGCCATGGGATCGCATCTTAGTACCGTTATGGCATTGCTATTCATGGAAGTTCCAGAGATAGGGAAATTGATGAGGGTTATGGGGAGGAGCTCACGTTGGTGGAGGTACCTAGACGATGTCCTGGCCGTAATTCCAACTAGTAAGGATATAGGAAACAGATTAAAACGGTTTAACGAAGTGGATGAAGACATCCAGTTTACCGTGGAAGAAGAAGTGAACAATGAAATTCCTTTCCTGAACAGGATGGTCAGTAGAGATGACGAGAGGGCTAAATTCTCTGTGTACAGGAAACCACGAATTCTCTATCATATTCCTGGCTTTTTTATTTTACTTACTTTTTATTTTTCATTGTTCGGCGTTCTTTTGCAATTTAGTAGTGTAATAGTTTAAAAAAAAACTTCTTGTATTCCTATTAGAGTTTAATTCATGTTTATTATTCATATTTGTCCCTCCCGGGAATATTTTTTAATTAGGTTTTAAATTTTTGTTTCTTGGTCAAACTCGTATTCATCGTTAGCTTTATTCCTTGTAATTAACTGTGTTTTTTATTTATAGTTTTTCATTATTATATATCCGTATATTAACTTATATTTAACTGTTTGGTTTTATTTTTGGTTTCGTTTCTGATTCCTGTCTTGTAGATTTTAGATGATTTTTCATATTGTATCTAATATTGAATTGTTTGCTCTACTTTTGCAATTTTGTCATGTAATTCTTAAAAAAATATTTTGTATTCCTATTCGAGTTCAATTCGCTGAATATGGTTAATCTTAATGAACAAAACGTCCAAAAATTAAATGTTCGGAACTATCTTGTGGGTCTTCATATTCCTACTACGAATCAGGTTCTTAAGGAACGACTCCATCATCATTATATTTATATATATATATTTGGTTGGGTAAGGGTAATGATAAGAATTCCTTAATCCGCTAGAAAAGGCTACTGGAATTCCTAAACCCTCGTTAGGAGCGTTACTATACGACAAAGCAAGCATCCATTGCTCTAAGAAGAGAAATGTCAAGAATCTTTTTGTATAAGCTAACGTTTAACTTTAACAGAAAACGGGGAATGCTAATTTTTGCGTGGATCTTCGCCCTTTCTTTTCTTTTTTCTTTGATAAATGAACAAAGTCCTCCGACCAGACAGAGAAGCCACCTGCAGCAGTTTCATTAAATACCGCACTTACGCATGTTCCCCTAAAGTCTAAATGCACCAACAACAGTTTGGGATTAGGGTAAAGGATCATGGGGCGAACGTGAACAGCTTCTTTTTCGATAATGTTGCATTTTGTTTCGGCTGCGGTCTATAGGCAGTTCGAGTAGGGTGATGTTCGTCACCTTGTTCCGAACAGACGTTGTTTCTAAGATTTCTTGTGAATTAACCGTAAAAACGAACATCTGTTAACTTCCAAAACCTGATATACTGTACGACTTATTGGGCTAAGGCAGAGTAAAATCTTGTGCACAGAAAAGGGCCGCCTTTGAAGAAACATTTTCGCGTAAGGAATATCATCAATTCGTGCTGAGCTTTGACCACTGAATTATACCATCGGATGCATCAATTTCGAAGAGACAATAGTTGGCTGAGAGGATGCGATGAATTCTATCGCGCTGGCAATATCCTGATCCATAAACACAGTATATAGTTTAGATATCTTGTTTCGTTTTATTGTAAGCTCCATCAGTGCAACTAATTTTCGCGCACACAACCTGCCTTGTTTTTGCATCTCATCGACTCATTAATCTATTGCATTTGCCTTGTCTGTATCATGCGTCTTAAAACAGTAACAATCTGAGGCCTACTTATCATGAAAGTACTCTTGTCATCTTCTTTTGGCCTAATTTTTCAGAAATACTATTGCTTTCTAATTCTACCTATCCTCACACTTATTCTTTGCTCATTCTTCATCCTTTCTCGTTTCCTTCTAAAAATCTCCTCTTTACATCTGGATCCTCCTTCAACTTTAATCCCAATACTTTATTTGTGGTTTTATTACTCGCCTAGTTGCGTGCATTTGCCCGTGTCTCTTTGACATTCTCATTTGCCACTATACAAATTTGTAACTATGCCAAATTTTCGCCCTCATTTTATGTTTCAAATGATCCAAACACCATTCAACGATTCTCTTTCTAACCCCAGAACATTCACCCTTTATGCTAAACACTCACTTCCCTAAATTTCTTCCGCATATGCTCTATTCCCTTGTTTACACTCACCTACCATTTTAGCATTCTCACATATTATTCACTCCCCTCATGATTCAACTGCTTTTTACTTTTGGTTCTCACTTTATTCACACATTTCTCACATCTTCTCACCCATAAACAACCAATTTTACCTTACTTGGAACAAAAATATGGTCAGATAATTTCATATTCATACCTTTCACAGCTTTCAAGTACACACTGTATCATATCCTTTGTTACTAAAAAAAGATTAATAAAATGGCTTCGCAATGCACGTTTCATTCAGCAGCAAACTACACTAAACTATCTACCTTTTCCTTCTGTCTAAGTGTAATAATTGTTATAAAAATCGTGTTCTCTTTCTCCTTATCAAGTTATTTCCACTCATATTTAATCACTTCCCAAATCGAACAGCACATAAGGTGGCTTCCTCATTCCCCTCTTTTTATGATGGCTGTCCCTATTTCAGATGCTAACTCGGATTCCCACGTTTTCGTAATTTACGGTGAGTGAAATACACAAGGCTCCTTGCCTTAAAACATATAATAACCCCCAACCCCCCCTGGTTAGAAGCAAAGTGACAACTCACAAGCTCAACACAAATGTATATCAATTCTACTATGCAAATTAACTTACCCCCGGCTCACGTTGCTCAGATTCATTTTGAACACCATCTCCGGTTTTTCAAAGATGCCCTAAACTTTTTCTTTCTAAGATTAATTTCTCCACAAGTGTGGTGTCAATCTGTCATTGACGTGTAAAATTGTCCTTTACTGAAACTTATTCGAGGTAGAAGCATTTTACCTCCCTTTTTCCACGGAGAGACGTTCTGGTTCTTCAACTTCAACTTGTTTAATCTATTTATTCAACCATCACATCTCTAAAATACAACTAACTGAATTGATGCGGGCAAATCTAAGGCTGACTCTCGTCTTAGGAATTCACCCGTGAAGCGAGAAAATGGATATTTTCAACACATTATTCTAATTTTTCAGCTGATTTTCGCTTTATTTATCTTCCATTGCTTTCCTTTAACGTCTCTAATTACAAAATAAGTTGGTTCCACCTTTCATACAAAGGCAGCAGAACTAACAAAGTCGAATTTTTTTTTTTAAATAATTTCTTTTCAATAATTTTCAACCGATAAATTGAGTCTAATTTTCGAATACAAATCCCATCATTTCCTTTTTACTTATTTCCTCAATAAAACTCTCTTAACATCCTATTATCCTTTTATTTGGATTTAATTAACTTTTCGCTAAAAGGGGCGTGTAAAAATTACATCTTTTTTGTCAGATTTTGAGTTTGTGGTCAAAGATTAAGTTAGAAGACGCGCTATCATTAAAAGTAAAAAAAAACAGCCTCAGAAAGATCAGCACAAAATTAGATTCAGTGATCATTCCAGAAGAGGATGTACAAAGTAAATTAAATCCAGTCGAATCACTCAATACTGATAAAAATCAAGTCGATAAAAAATTCCTCATTCCAGATTAAACATAACCGCGATAATGAGCCCTTTCTAGAAACCGAGTTAACTTCCGGGATCGATATTAAATCTGTCACCACTTCCCAAATTAACGTTTTTAGAGGAATCTAAATGCCTTCCAGATAACCATCTAAAACTACTACCTATTTTTTAATTCAGAGCTCATAGTCATATTATCCCGCTTAGGAAAAATCAATTTGAACCCGCATCTCCCGCTCTTCCTTGCGATTACTTTTTCAGGCAAATGTGATGAGTTGAACTTCCACACCTCTATCTCGCAATTTTACATTGTTATCTTTTCGAAAAATAACATTTGTGATTCCGCTAAACTTGCGCAACTTAAAGGTTATTTGAGAGACTATGCTTTAACAATAGTAAAACATCCTTCTACTACTGCTGAAATTGTTTAGGTTGCTTTCCAGCTTTCAGATGATAAGTTTCTGTACAAAACGCCTTCATCGACCAGTATCTCACAAAATTTTCACTCTGCTCCCTAATTGAAGAATCTAGCTTGTCTAAGTTACCCTCTGGCTCATTGAAATCCACTTCGGTATACTAAAACTGGAGAATTTCGAGGAAAATTTCTAAGAAGGAAGTAATGGTAATTAACTGGACAAATTATTTTGAAAGAGAACTTAAGTTAACAACTAGAGGTGATTATCTTTCCCCCACTGAAATATTCGCAGCTTAGACAAATTTAACCTTCTGAAAGAAAATTCAAAGTAATCCCCCTCTCAAAAATTCTTTCTACCATTTGATTAACGGTAACTATCTCAAGCTACTAAATCTCTTGCTTTAACAAGAGAGATGCGGGTTATATTGGCCGTTATGAAACTCTTCCTGAATGAGGCCACTACCACTCGTACTAGCGGCGCAATGGACAAATTCCGACAGCCATGGCCAAGGAAAACCGCTGAACGAATTTAAAAAAGCTCCCGAAGAGCTAAAACATCCTATAAAGCAAGAGACGCTGTGTTTCTTCTCAGCTGATAAAAATTTCTCACACAAGCAGTTCCAAAACACCCGGAACAATAGGTGGCTTGTTTATAATCCATGCGATGTTCCATGTTTCATGATTATCTTTGAGTGTGTCTCCAATTAGGTTCATTCCATGATGCCACACATCTTTGAGCATAGTATTAGACACAATTCAAACGGTTATGTGGAGATGCTGGAGACTGTTGCCAAACGTTGGCTGTAAACGGTTTCTGCTGAAATGTTCTTTTTTTTTAAAAAGTCAGGAGTGATTGTCTAAGAATTTTTACGACATGACCAGAGTGACTTTCTTTAATCCTGTCCCAAGATTTTAACCTCATGGATTACTATGTCTTGGACGCGGTTGTAAAAGAGACCAAACGCTGTGCCTGAAACATAAAAAAACGAGCTACTGGTACAGATCAATGAGGTGTTCGAAGAACTTCCAGGGACACAGTGATGAACGCATGCGACAAGATTCTAAAAATACATTCATTTTTGGCTGCCGTATTTCGGGGGAGGTTTATGTTATGCAAACCGTCATATTTCTTCCAAAGAACCAGTACATGCAGTCTGCAGATTGAGGGCAACGTATAAACGGACATGGCATTTTACGGTAAACTTAAATCGATCAGAAGAGCTGACTCATTCCTTTCCTACAAATTTGGCCTGTACAAGGATTTCCGAGAGCAATTACCTCAGTTTCACATTAATGCTAACCAAATCCTTTGATTTGCAGGATCTGTTTTCTTTTGCAGGACATTTTGGCGTCAGTTAACAATCTTGCCACCTTCTGATGACTTGCCAGGTAAATGTAGAAAGCAACGAAACAATTCACCGTGAACAGTCCTGGTCGACTTTTGGGCGCTTGCTAAACGCTGTTAATAGCAGTTGTTCGGATCATTCGTTAATAATTAGGTCGTCATTGCAAAATAAAGGAATCTTAATGAGTGTATATCGGTGATAAAACACCTTTCATTGATACTGGTTGTGGACGGTATTCGTTCGCAATTTCAACTCATAATTTTATGCTATCTTTTTACCTTCTTTGGCGGTCATTTTCTTTATAAAAACAATAACCATTATTACTTATTTTTTTAAGAATAAGTAACTACGGAATTTTTTGAACCCTCTTAGTGAGAGGAAAGAGGAATGTAGTCCTCCCTGGAATCAGCGCCGGACGTAGGAACAAGGAGAGTTTAGACTTTCTCACATTAAGCAAAGAGATAGTGAAAACGGTCAAAAATAAGTTATATGATTCAGAATTCAACTACGAGTTGTCAGCAGAGAGAAAAACATATCCTTTATGATCTGACTTGATCAGAACTCCGAAATTTCTTACTAGAATACAAGATATGATCAAGGGAGAAAGTTGTGGATAAAAAGTTCACCAGACTGGATGTGCATAAGAACATTCGCAACTTTTCTTATAAGAAGAAAAAGAGAACATTTCCGTCCAAAACAATGCAGGAAAAGCTACTTAGGCACACCAAGATTCTGATCAACAAAGTGAAACACGCGTTAGCGCCAGACCTACTACTCGTATGAATTCCCTCCGCCGCGAAATTCCGCAAAGCCTAGAAGATCAACAGGTTGCTCGCTTTTGTACACATGGAAGTGTCCAGAATCATGGCGATGAATTGTCCAGTCATAATCATGATATTTGTTATCGTTAGATGCGAACGTAACGTCATTTCCTATCTGAGGGCCAAAGGCTAAAACCAACTGCTATATCCGTTTTCCCATCGAAGTGGCGAAGCCCTGGATCAACCGTTTAGCTGCACGAAGGCCTTACGTTTGGGAGCAAAAATGCGTAATGCCATACCATTTGAAAGCTTCAGGCTTTTTTGCTTCGCTGAAGAATATCATCAAGGCCACAAGCTGGTTCTTCGAATGAGATCGTCTGAACATGGACCTATTGATCTAAATTTGACGAAGATATCTAAAATAAAACATTCTATATTTTTCTGCGACAGTCATCATGCAAATCAATACCGTGCGCACCCTATAAATAACCATTTTTTAATCATTAGCAGGTAAAGTAAATGTTAAAAAAAACACTGTTTGCAACCACAAACTTTAATAAACGGTACTATTTTCGATATGTAGTTTTTCATATCATCTTCAGCCGTAAACTAGAATTTGACACAAAACTGAAATACTGAAATATATAATAACAGCGATTTAACATTAATCTAAGAGCATTAACTTAAGGTGATTAAGAATATCCTTTAAAACTAAGTCTCGGGCATGGGAACTGTATTTATACAACCTTTCAATCAAATTAAAATCGGAATCTGAAATGCAGTATAAATGCTGTTCCCCTGTCATAATCTTAATCTTAAAGGATATTGTTAATCACCTAGAGTTAACGTCCACAGATTAATGTCAGTTGCTTGTTTTTATATATTCTATTATTTCAGTTCGAAACCGATTAAATAATTCCAAGGAGCATATTTAATAAGTCTTCCAAAAATGACATTAATTTCTTGCAACCTAATATATTAAAAACGAAATTACACTGTTCCTGCACATATGCAGGTTGCCGTAACTTATCCCTGCACTATCAAATATACGTACAAATCTTAAAGTCACTTGTCCTTTGGGCATGTGTACGAATTTTTTCGCCTTCCTTCCGCAAGTTATCCTCAATAAATTCCATTAATATTGCACAGGGGAGGGGCGATATTAGGAGAAAAGCTTTTTCTGTCTCCTTTCTCGTTTGCGAATTCCTCGCTCGAGTGAACGCAATTAAACGTACGTTTCCTTAAAGGAAATTTGCATCATTCATTTTTACAAAAAGGGATTATTTTTCTTTGTATTCCGGAGCATATTTACCCGCGATCTAATTTATTCGAAGCTTTATTTGCTTATTTGGGATAGAGGGTTTAACTTTGTATCATTGACAGTCTGTGTGGACTATCGTCTAATTTCTCTTCTCAAAATTTTAGATTTTTTAGAATTATGAGTAGATAGAATGACTATTTATATAGGTGTATTTTTATGGGAAAAGAGAGTTAGCAATCATTATTATTCAAATAGAAAGAAGTTGTCATATCCGTTCCCTATTTCGAGTCTGGCTCCAGCTGTTTACCAAGGAATAAAGAATCCAGCTATATATTTTCCTTTGTCCTAAGGAAGCGTTTGATCACATAATCGAGCCTACCAAATAACAAGAGAGAAATCGTTATCGAGCCCTTATAACTTCACGCTCGAAATTTGTCTATTCATTAGTCTAGTTTAGTGTATATTTTCATTCGATTCAAAAACCAACTATTACACAAATAAAGTGGACAGATTCACTAAGTTTCGTGTTATTGGTCAGCTTGATAGAAGTCGTGTCGCACTGTGAATAAAAATCATGTTGAACTAGTTTTAAATTTGAAGTAAAGTGACCTTCGAAACATAATTTGAAAACGAAATTAGAAATAAATTACAATACTTACAAATTCGAAATGGCACTAAACATTAGAACCTTGTGTGGGAGCATGAAACTCAATACGCCGTTATCAAACAGAGTTTTCCTGGTCAAGACAAATCAGCGCGCTGTATTAAAGTTGGGGTGCTTTATTACCGTTATCCCCCAGTTTGATAACGCCGTCTCGCTATGAGACTCAGTAGCCGTGTTCATCTTCCCCCCATTTTTGGTAGAAGGGAATCTCTCATATTTTCCTTTCACCTCGTCGATGCTCCGAAATTATCAAGGTCCATGTTTGCTTAGGCCGCGTCCGATATCCCTTGGGACGCCTTGCTGCGCTCAGCCTTCTGACGACCATGTCTCTGGCTCCGATTTAAGGTTATGTCTGCAAAGCCTCAGCAGATAGAGAGAACCTGAGCTTCTTACCGTCCAGATCCGAGTATCTGTCCCCATGAAGTGGTCCCCTCGCCCTTGTGATCTCGTCAGCAGTTCGTCTTCGCGTAATCCGCCCTGATTAGATAAAGATTACAGAAACCCTCCCTTATGTCCCGGAAGATTTCCCTGGGTTTCTCTCGCATCACTATATTAGTTGAGACTTCCTGCCGTCCCGCAGACGAATCTCGATTTGTGATTACTTCTTCCTGGAGCCGAAGTAATCTCAACCCCTTTTGGAGTCTCTCTGGACGCCTTCGCATCAGGACCCCATCGACGAAGACCTTTTCATTGGTCTTCCACCTCCACAGTTCATCAACCAGATGTAACCAGGAGTCCTTTCCTCGTAAGTCCCACCTCTTCATTCCCATTCCTAAGAAGAATTTCCCCATTTTGTCTAACACCAATAGACTTACTAAGTCTTTCCTTCAATCCAACTTATTGGATCACTTATATATTTTCCCCCGATCTAGTTTCCTTAATATTTGCCCTTCATAATATTCTTGGGTCTTACTAATTATTATTTAGATTTTCCTATTTATCTGTGCCCTTGTTCCTATTATTATTTGTATTAAATTTTATTTTATAGAGGTGCTTATATTTAGAATAACCCTTGAGACGAACCTGGCGAACGTATTCCCATTCAAAGAGCCAACCTTAATAATATTTCCCTCTAATTGGAAGGTATTTACCATCCCCCAATTCAATTGTACCCGAGCCCAACGACGAGAGTGGCGGCCTGGCTTACAGTCCTTTGTTGCCTTTTGAGTCTTTTGAGTCACACGCCTTCATCCCTCGAAACCTTGATAATGATGTTAAAGTAATACCATGTTAGCAGCCAAACGCTCTGACACTCTAGCTGATATGCAAAACGTTAACAATTACTGAGAAAGTTTTGAGATAAGTATATTATAAATTACAATATTATTCCAATTATATTAAAATATGAGTTTACCGTGATATAAAAAGAATTTAAGTGAATTTACTATTAAATGCAATTCAAAATAGTAAATGTATACACGATCAGATAAAGAAGATAAGTCACATACTCTGTGAAGAATAACGAACTCAAAATTTCTCAGGGCGCGAGACCAATGTAAATATCATCGAAAAGATAAAGGTAATCATATGCATTGCTTATTTTATTTATGAAAGAATAACTAATATTAGATGATTAACATTAACATGCTCCCCCTTGTTTAACCATTTTAACATTCTCCTCCAAAACTTTGGATCAAGTTCGGTGTCCTTAACAGACAAAACCTAATGAAACCTAAAGGAAACTCAAACCTTCCGCTTTGCTCTTCTCATTCCGTTTTGTTTTTTTGTCATGGCAGTAATAAATAGAACAAATCCGATGCGTTAATTGAAGTCTTGATATGGCGCAAAACGCTCCTAATTTACTGACCTTATGTTCTTAAAGCGTTAACTATTTTTGTTTTGATATTTCCCAGCTAACTTTTCCGGACGGACCCTTAGCGTCTTCTAACCAGTTCAGCTTTTCGGCACTAGCAGACGGTCCTGGGCCTACACAAGCAGAAAAAACTAGTCTGAAACGTGTTAACCCCCGATTCTACCATGTCAGGGAAAGCGAATAAAAAATCAGTCAAATCAAGAATAATGATCCCGAATATATTGGGCTCGTTATGCTTGACATGATCCTATTCTATTTATAGCAATTGAGATAAATAATGCACCTGAACTCCGAATTAAATAACGGATACCCCATTAGTAATTATCAAGTAAACGCAGATTCAATAATATTTACGGTACCATGAATGAATTTCATCAATATAATAGTAACATTATCCAATGCTAATTCTGAAACGTTATTGAGGCAGGGGTTTATTAAATTGCAATGGATCAAAGGATTGATTCTTAAGCGGAAAAGAACTTCCGACAAAAAGGTTCCAATATGTGGGCACTGTGCGTCTACGGTGGAAATTTTAAGGAACAAACAAAATTGTTTCTTTTATCAACGTTGTGTTGTATTTTTTAATCTTGTAAACTCTTATGGCCCCCGCCAGCAAAGGCATAGCCGGCAAAATAATAAGACCCTATCTTTAGGCCACTTTGCTTAAAATCTAAATTACAAGGCAAAAAAAATTCATCAATCGTAACGACATCAAAAAATATATATATATACGAGGAGCGGTCAATAAGTTTTGAAATTCAGGTATAAGTAAATGAGCTATGTGGAAAAGTGTTTTATTATTTTCAATATAACTACCTTCAACTTCAATGCACTTGCGCCTCTTGTCCCTAAAGTTTTAAATTCCCGACAACCAGAAATCTACCGATTGCTGTTCAATCCACTCCTGGACGGCAAGCTGGACATCTTCATCGTCCCCAAACCGGCGTCGACGCAGTGCAGCTTTAAGATGGCGAAATAAAAAGTAGTCGCCAGGGGCTAGATATGGACTACAGGGGGGATGGTTGAGCTCCTCGAATCCGCACTCGCGCAAGGCAGCTTGTGCAACTCTGGCCTTGTGGACTTTGACGACGTTGAAGTCAATCGTGGGGCGTCAGATTTCTAGGGACCCCACGGGCAGAGACCTTGGTCATGGCCAAATTGTCGTGGATGATGTTGCTAACACTTCTATGTCATATTCCAAGTTCTCGCTCGATTTCTTTGACCTTCACCCATCGATTGTCGAGGATCATCCTCTCCACACGGGCCACATTGTTCTCGTTGGTCACGTCTGACGGGCGTCCTGGAAGGATGTCATCTTCAAGGGACTCACGACCATGGCGGAACTCCATATTCCAGTTAGCACTGGTTACATAGGAAGGGGTGGTGTCGGTGTACACTGCAATCATGCGTTCATGGATCTCTTTTGCATTCTTACCTTCCTTGGTCAAAATTTTGATCACTTCGCGGTGCTGAACCGTCTCCATTGTTGAAAAATTTGTGACTGACGATCTGCGATCAGCTACTGCTTCTTAAATAGACGAATCAGGAGCGTGTGGCTGTAGCTTCTTACTTGTCATAACTTGTCCTAACACCCCCACAAACAGCCATCCCCCTTCCTCTGTTTTGAACTACCGATTTGCAAAACATATTGACCGCCACTCGTATCAGAAGTCTTGCTTACGAGCTTAGAAAGGCCACCTCCCACATAGGCCTGAGCCTGTAACCAACAATTTAAATAAAGAGTGAATGAATGCGAGTCCAGCACATTCAAGCAGGCCCCATTTAGGACCAGATAAAGTTCAGGGATACAAGGGAAGGAGTAAAAATATAACCAGCTAGGACTCGGCCAGAGAAAACCAAAACATGCATTCTAGCATAACGTTAGACGCTATTCAGATTCTGTTGGAAACGATAATGCAAAGTAAATCTCTGAACCGCGCCAAAAGAGATAAAATAGTCAGCTATTTAGTGCGTGGTGAGAATATCCGCGATAACTTTGATAAGAATGAAAAAAGGAGAGTAAATATGATGACAGTTACCTTCCTGATAGCATTTTCGCCTCCTAAGAGATGTAAGTAAGAAGAGAAAAAGGAGTAAAGCTCCAGTATTCCCATAGTGATAAAAGACCTCCTGGGACACGAGCCGGGAGAAGAGGCAATTCTTCTGGGTTCAGCTACAGTTGTTTATTTGCTTCTGCTACATCTATTGCCTTGCGTAGAGAAGATAATTAAAAGGATGTCCGTAAAGAGCGGTGAAATAAAAGAGGAAAAGTGAAAATAACTAGCAGAGATTACTCACAGATACTCCAAACATAGCCAGGGACAACGCAGATCATTTGGGCTGAGAGATGGGCACACCTCCAGGTACTAGATGTAACAGTTTTCATATGCTACCCAACTGAATGGTATGTTTAGTTGATCCAACAGTTGAAGATAACTAGGAGAGTACTAATGAATCGTTATGAATTGTACATTTCTCCAATATCTGTGAAACTAATGCCGAATCTTGATTATTTGATTAATTAATTCCGTTTTACTGGTCCTTCATTCAGCCCTACAAGGAATATTGATAAGGTGAAGGTCAGGGCCGACTCGAGCCGTTATGGGGCCCTAAGCGAAATTTCATTTGCCTCCCCCCCCCTCCAATACCCACACTAGATGCTTGATCATTTCAAAGGCTACACTGTCAGTATAACACATCCCCTATCATATGCATTTTTCGTAGTTGTTTTACATGAATGCTGACTGCTGCACAGTGGCAGCAGTCAGCAGCAGGATTAACCTATTATCGTACCAACTCTGCAAATGATATAAAAATCGATTTTTCTGTAATACCATTCATTTATATTAATACTCATTGTTTTTCTTTGATTGAAAAATGCTTTATCATGACGTCTTGACATTTCAAGCGCTCGTGGGTGTCTCCTGGTGGTGTAGGGGCCCTAAGTGACCGCTTAGTTTGCTTATGCCTCGGCCCGGCCCAGGGGAAGGTATAGTTAAGGATAAACTACCTCTCAGACTCAGATCAAGCAGAAGGCGCTGGGATAAACTCGAGAACGGACAATTCTGACAGAGCCGTAGTTGGGAAGTACGAGAGGCCGTCATTAAGTTTTAAAATTCGGATATAAGGAAACGAGATATGAGGAAAAGCGTTTTATTATTTTTCAATATAACTACCTTCGAGTTCAATCCACATGCGCCACTTGTCCCTAAGGCTTTGAATTTCTGACAACCAGAAATCTTCCGATTGCTGTTTAATCAACTCCTGGACGGCGATCTGGACATCTTCATCGTCCCCAAACCGGAGTCCATACAGTGCAACCTCGAGCTGGCGGAATAAAAAGTAGTCGCTAATGGGCCAGATCTGGACAGTAGTGTGGATGGTTGAGCTCCTCGAATCCGCACTCGCGCAAGGCAGCTTGTGCAACTCGGGCCTTGTGGACTTGACGACTTTGAAGTCGATCATGGGGCGTCAGGTTTCTAGGGACCCAACAGGCAGAGAACTTGGTCATAGCCAAATTGTTGTGGATGATGTTGATAACACTTTCATGTCAAATTCCAAGTTCTCGCTCGATTTCTTCGACCTTCACCCGTCGATTTTCGAGGATCATCCTCTCCACACGGGCCACATTGTTCTCGTTGGTCACGTCTGACGGGTGTCCTGGAAGAAGGTCATCTTCAAGGGAAGCACGACCATGGCGGAACTCCATATTCCAACGAGCAATGGTAGCATATAAAGGGGTGGTGTCGGTGTACACTGCAACCATGTGTTCATAGATCCGATTAGCAAAACTTATTGACCGCCTCTCGTATGAGTGTTTCATTAACTTATTCGGTTTTACAGATGTTTCAGCCTGAAAGAACATTATTGCTACCGTGAACGTTTATTTAAGAAGATAGTTCCCATCACCTTAGTCTTGGGACTCCACTCTAAGTCACTCAAAGAATAAAACTAATGGAGTCTGTTAGTAAAGGTACCGTGTAGTTAAGAAAGGTTACACAGTACCGAGAAGTCTCAATATATCAAGATTGACGTGGCTTTAATATAGTTATATATCTAGGAAAGTGACTTTTAAAAACTTTAGTTATAATAATTCATATTTACCTAACATAGAAATTCTTAGGTTGCTTTCAAAGCAGTTTATAAAGAGGATTACGACTTAATGCCTAGTTTGACCACTGAACAATCCGGACTTCTGCGAGGAGTTGCCTATCCGTTTATGGACAAAAATAGAGAAGTATTCAACCCATGATATTACCATGGATTCATCTACCACAACCTCATGTTAATTAATTATGCACAAAACGGTCTCGTAGTGACATCTTAAATGCACTATTGTGATTTAAAAAGGTTCGATTTAGGAAAGAACACCATTATTTGAGGATCATTAATCTTGCCAGAGGTAGAAGATTCAGGGTTGCGACGCCTATCAATTCTGGTACGGAAAGTCCTAACTAGACCACGTTGGATTGCAGTTTTTTCTACTAAATCAATCTCTTCATTATCTTTTATGCCTCCATGGTTAGGAATCCATCTGAAAAAATCTTCGAGCTGTATTTTATGTATAGTAAATTATGCGGTAGACCAAATAATGACTAGTTCTTTTTAATTGCTAACAAGCTTGACAAGTGTTATGATACGATAACTAATTTTCAGTTCTCTACCTTTAGACCTATGTATATGACTCTCCGGAAAACTGCATATAAATTAGTATTAAATATATTGATCAGTGGTGTCAGGAACGAGAAAATCTTTGTTATATCTCTCCAACTAAATGCAAATGGTACAAGTTAAATAATGGTAGAACTATCTGTAAATGGAATATTATATTCTAGAAATATATAATAGTCTATTAATCCTAAAAACTATGATTGATAGATAGATGGGTTTTTATTCTTAGAATATATAATTAATAAGTTGAAATGAACTTTATTTAGCATCACATAGCCAAAGGATATTTTTAGAGAATTTACACTAGAAAGGATTTATCCTAAATTCATAATAAATTTTTTAATCAAACCACACAACGTTTTGAGTGGTTGAGGTCTAAGATCGTGTAAATTGTATTCCATAATATAGAATTTACATTAGAAAGGATTTATCCTAAATTCATAATATATTTTTTAATCAAACGACATAACGTTTTGAGGGGTTTAGGTCTACGATGATGGAAATAGTATCAAAGGAGCTGTAAAGGAAAGGTGCATGTAGGAAGATTGTCATTGCAAAGTACTTGAATTGTATATCTTAATACTAAGAGTACTCTAAGGAATCTAGGGGGAATTATTTTAGACTCGGCTCCCAAAAAGTCAACTACAGTATGATTTAAATCCCTCACCGCTAATTAAGTTCCCTTTTACTAAATTCTATCAAGATTTAATAGATTTCTTTAAGGAGTAAATCATGATTCATAATCTCTTTAACTTCTAATAAGATATTTATAATTAGTAGCTGCATTCTACTGGAATCTATATTTGTATTTATTAGGTATTTAGTCCTGAGAAAAGCTACGGAATGGGTACTAAGCGTTGCCTTCCTGATTCAGGGTCCGATTTTGAAGAAGGACTCTAAGGCAGTGACGTTGCTTTCCTTCCGAGGTTGCTTTCCTTCCGGCGGGGGAAACATTATTGACGCCTATTAGGACGAACTATGTTTCTGATTTCTTTTCTGGATATTGAAATAATTTAGGTAGTCGATGTCTATTCGGTAAAATAGAATTTATGGTAAAATGTCCTCTCCGATGAACATTCTAAAGTAGCATTAATACATCTAGACGTCTAAAGTTGTGCGGAAGGAGAATATTCAAGGATAAATCAGGAAAGTGTAAGGCTAGTGTAGTTATTTTGTTGTTGAGGACTCTTTGACCTCTAAAAAGCTTGAATATGTTGTTTATACTAGTAGCCTGTATGATACTACTTGTAAGGAGCACACTATCAATTCTTTTTTCACGTAAACGTTAGGAAGGTAGACTATATAGTTTTCAATAAATATCGTTCTTTTAAATTTCTAGGTATATTAAACAGAGAGACAATTCAGTTAAGGCTTTACCGATACTAATAAAATATTAGTTGTTTATCACGTAAAGCAAATGCTTAGTCTTTTACACTCAAAATGCATTTATATTTTGAAAAGCAATTAATTTTGAATATAAGTTTTGGTTAGATATAATGGCATTCATACAAACAGTTTTTGAGTTCATTTAGAGGCAAATAAACTTAGCATTTGTCACCGCCTTTGAGGTTGAACTTTTGATCAGAAAATACCTCCTGTCTCATCACCGTCCAGTCTCTGTAAATTCAGGCCAATGTTCACTCATGTTCTTTAACTTGTTCTCGTTAATTAGAGAAAAGATCCGTTTTGGCGGCAAAGTTGAACTGATCGCTTCTGGAATAGACATTTGGGATTTGTGTTTTCCTTTCTTTCATAAAGTTGGTATACTTCTGTAGTCAGCTACTCTCACACCAATTTATTTTTCACCACAACGCGATGATGGCTCAACTTGCCCGTCAGGTTTGCGCTCATGAATTAGTTAGAAAGTTTTGTTTTCAGAGAATTTTGTATTTTGATTATGACGATAGTGCATACTCTTTTATATGCTTGCTTGACCTAATTAATTCAGCATTATATTAATTTAGTCACCTTTTTAATATGATTATTTTGTGCACGTGCTATAGGTACATATTATTTGAATTTTTTGCACAAACACAATTTCTGCTATCTTTTCTACAATAATGCTCTTCCATACTTACAATTTTTCGTATTTTATATTGTGGAAATATGCTCTGATTTAATTTGTATATTTCCAAAAAATAGTTTTTATTCTTTTACTTCACTTTCTCCCTCATAAATATTTTTTCCCTTTTTAATAGATTAAATTTGTATTTGTAATCTTGAGATATTCAGCTAATTGCATGCTAGAAAATAAATTGTCCATTGATAAATGATAAAATTCCGTACAGGGGTGGGATTCAAACTGTGCACACTGAGGCAGCGAGCAACCGCTTTGCTCTCAATTAAACCGTTTGAATCCCAACCCTGTACTGAATTTTGGTGAATTAGGAAATAACATTTCCGAAGAAAAATGATCCTGTTATTCTGTTTGTTGCGTTTTGATGGATTAATTTCATCATTCTTTCTCGTTCATGAAAGATTTATACATATTTGGAATTTATATAAGATGCTGGTAGTACCGAGGTGAAACTAACTGAGTAAAAACATATCATGATTTACTTGAAAATAATTGTGCATCAATTATACGATCAGAATTACAAATGTAGCGGTACACAGAATTCCTCTATTGGTTCTCTTTCATTACCAGTATCAATAATTGTTCCTTCCAATCGGGCTTTCCTAATATTATTCTGAATCAACGGTAGACCCTGTTATTACCTTCTACAATAGAGTTGAGGGAGGTCATGTTATCCTCTGTGAAAAATGTCTCTCTCTCTCTGTTTGTTTACAAAACCTCCTAAAAGTTAGCGACGGTTTTTTTGAGAGGTGCGTTCCTTGATCCAAAATAAGTTAATTAAATTCAAAGGCGTTCATTTAACTTTGGTATATAGGTTATTTTATTTGAGTTTGTCCGATATCCTAAAAAGAACTATTCACTATAAGTCGCCGCAGTGAGAAATGGACGATTGAGTGTGGCCTAATCGTAAACAGGTGACCCCCCACTCTTAACAAATCACCACAGTTCAGCTGCTCTCCTTCCTTTCCACCCCGTTTCCTCACCTTACACTCTGTCTCTGTCTTTTGTTCTGTCTCTCTCTATTTCTATCTAAATTGGTGCATTTCCGAAATTATTTCCAAAATTATTTTGACTTTTTTCCACACCACCATTGAGGTAAAAGTCTAGGCGCGTTTTATTTTATAGAGGTTTCCCCAGTAGGCCTAATCCTCTCACATATTTAGTCCGAAAATTCATGTAAGCTTTCTTAAATGTGTATAATGAATGAATTCAGATATATTTCAACTGATTCTCTTGCTTTGTGTCGGGTTCTTGAAGTTCTTCGGCATGCTTGACAGCTTCCCTCCAGTTTTCTGACGTGGCAGCAGAAAACTTTGGCTATGTAGGACTTCACTTGAACCCAAATCAGCTCAATGGAGTGGTAATGGCAGTGGTATGGAGTTAACCTCACAACCCTATGGCCTGCTTCTGTAGCAAGTGCATCTATCATATAACCTTTGTTGTCCATATGGAAATTCTTTGCCAGCTCATATAGCTCTGCTTTTGATAAATCATCACTGACTGCAACTCCCTTATGCATAAACGAGTTCTTGATGTCTGTTTTTCTCCATGATGAGGAGCGGGTAGGTCAACGAACGCAATCCGGTGAGGTCAATAGTAATGGCATCATCGCATATCCCCTCTGATATGCTACGTGTAATGGGGAAACCTTTTTACGGAAAAACGCTCCTAGATTTTTAGCTCAATGGTGGTGCGGAGCAAACGTTAAAATAATTTCGGAATTACACCAATTTTGATAGAAATAGAGAGAGAACGAAAGACAGAGACAGAGAGTAAGGTGAGGAAATGGGGTAGAAAGGCAGGGGAACAGATTATTTGTGGAGATTGGGCAAAAGTGGAGGGGGGGGCACCTGTTCACGATTCAGCTACACACAATCATCCATTTCTCGCTGCGGCGACATATAGTTAAATTTAAAATACCCATGGATGGGCATTTTATTGCATTCTACCCACCTGCACTATTTATATTAATATGGATCATACATACGTTGCTTTTTTATGAGATCAAAATATATATCTGATCAGAATAATTTACCGAGTGACAGTGCGATAATGAAAGCGTTAAAAACATCAGACTCTCACCAATACCTAACTAATCTAATGTTGAATTATGATGACAACATATATATATAGTCTATCTGTCAAACCTAAAAGTTATATCCGAACGACTTCTAGATCCCAATCTGCCATTATATCTAGACGAATACGAGATCCGAATGTGCCTTGATGTTAGTAACATTTGTTATTTATTCATAACACTAGTCAACAATGCTTTTGCTTTTTGGGTATTAGCTTGTGATTATTGTGAGTATGCTGATTCTGAATCTGTAATAAGAATTGTTCTAGGACGTAAGGTTACTGCGTTACACACATATCTTCTGTTACACATATGGGCAGTGTTGCTTCGGCTACCATACTGAGAGAATGCTTGGTGTGTGTTTGTTTTCTGCGTTACACTCCTGCTTTATCACGGCAAATTTAGCCATTATAGTAGTGGTGTTGAAACGGTATTTACATACAGTGAATAATTGCATTTTCTTTCAGATTTATCTCTCAATTAATTTGTAAATGAAATAGGATTGTACAAAAGTATATAACAGGATAAATACAAACTAAGTTGAAAACATGAATCAGCGAGGATGTATAAATAGCCCAGACAACATTTATTATATCTGTGGAAGATATACTCCCAGCAACCAGCGGAAAAATTTAGCTTAAAGAGTGAAAACTGCATACAATTATTATTTCGGTTGTAAAGTTGGTGACCAAGACAAGCACTAGGCACCTCATAAATCTTATAATGTGTATTATACGGGGCTCATACAGTGGTTGAATGGCAAACGGAAGGGTATTCCTTTTGCTGTACCAATGGTGTGGCGTGAGCCAACAAAATATGTTTTTGATTGATACTTTTGTATGAAAAATATTGTGGTATTCTCAAATAAGAACAAGTCAACTATTATATATTCAGATTGTAAGTCAGCTATAAAACCAGTCTTCCATAATATGTAGATGCAGGAGGGTGAATGGGCTTAACGTTCGGGAGGAGGCAACTGATAACCGGCCGTATGCGAGAACAACGTCTGGAAAGCTGGCATCGCCTTCTCGACGACTGAAAGGGTCATAGTCATCGTATTCTCAATTTTTCTAAAAAAGAAACCTTCACAGTCGATCCGATCATCAATCAGCAGAACGACCGCGTAGAAAGCTTCAGTAAGGACGTCTCCGACGTCCGCTAATTATCTTCAACCACGCAACTGGCTTCTGTGATGCTCAACGCCGTGGTTTCGATGGAGAGTTGATGCCTTCAGTGTGGTTCACGTCTGTTAACATGCATTATCGTGGCCGATTACAGTAATATACTTGCCACAAAATTCCTGTCTTGGCTGAGAAAAATGACGAAGGAGGCATACTACATCTTTTAGCAGGACAGTGCCCCGGCACACATGGCCAGGCCCGTGCAAAAGTGGTCGAGGTCGAACCTGAACTTCTGGTTGAAAGACCTTTTGCTGCCATAGTCGCCTAACCTCACTCTAGTCGATGGCACTGGCTGCTCTACAAGTTTAAATGATCTAGCTCTGAACATGGACCTTTTTACAACATTAATAGCCATTCCTGAGCCCTCTTTCCCTTGCCGTGGCATCAACGCCCATGACGCAACTAATCATACACCTTACCTCCTCTACTTCACCCTCACCTCCTTTTTCCGTGCTCATAATCAGTGATCCAAAAATTAAGGAGAAGATTTAGGTAGAAGAATCAATCAAGTACGGTAACTTGATGAAAGCTTGACAAAAGGTTAACGAAGTTTAAAAACCTGCATGATTTTAATTTAGTGGTTGGTCGAATTGTTAATGTATATATATCTATTGTAGTGATGCAAAACATCTATATATAAGCCTCAAGTAAAACCCTGTATAAATGTATCTAATAACCACATATTTAGCTTACACTTATATTATTGACCGGTGACATTAACGCAATCAGTTTTCAGTGTAATAAAAGATTTCACTAGGAAATTAGGAACATGAAAAAGGAAAGCGAAACCAAATTTAGGCAAAAAGTTATTACTACTTAACTTTAAATTGAAGTTTTATATTAAATGTTATCAGTATATTTATACTTTTGCCAGGCCCGTGCAAAAGTGGTCGAGGTCGAACCTGAACTTCTGGTTGAAAGACCTTTTGCTGCCATAGTCGCCTAACCTCACTCTAGTCGATGGCACTGGCTGCTCTACAAGTTTAAATGATCTAACTCTGAACATGGACCTTTTTACAACATTAATAGCCATTCCTGAGCCCTCTTTCCCTTGCCGTGGCATCAACGCCCATGACGCAACTAATCATACACCTTTCCTCCTCTACTTCACCCTCACCTCCTTTTTCCGTGCTCATAATCAGTGATCCAAAAATTAAGGAGAAGATTTAGGTAGAAGAATCAATCAAGTACGGTAACTTGATGAAAGCTTGACAAAAGGTTAACGAAGTTTAAAAACCTGCATGATTTTAATTTAGTGGTTGGTCGAATTGTTAATGTATATATATCTATTGTAGTGATGCAAAACATCTATATATAAGCCTCAAGTAAAACCCTGTATAAATGTATCTAATAACCACATATTTAGCTTACACTTATATTATTGACCGGTGACAATAACGCAATCAGTTTTCAGTGTAATAAAAGATTTCACTAGGAAATTAGGAACATGAAAAAGGAAAGCGAAACCAAATTTAGGCAAAAAGTGTTTACTACTTAACTTTAAATTGAAGTTTTATATTAAATGTTATCAGTATATTTATTGTTACTTTAAATACATACTAAAAATTAATTCCCTTGTTACTTAAAATACTGCCTGTTATAAAAATTGTAAGAACAGATTTAAATTCGGTGGAAAATGTTCTTATCCTACGTTTCACATAATCTATGTAATTCGTGGGGCAAAAAATTTCAAATTTTGTGGAAGATAAAGCAAAATACAATGAGCTTAATCTGAACAAGCCTCAAAACTACCTTTTAACAATTTTGCTAAAAGAGTTTGCAGCAAAGATATAAAGTACAGTACATATTCACCAGCAACAGTAAACAAACAATTACAATTTCAAATCAAAGACTTCTATTGCCGTTGCGATCAAAATTGTTAACACTCCCTCATTGTTAATGAATTTGAAAAATATATAATATACGCTTAGTTTTTTTGATAACTAAAACACAAAATATAATATATAATAGTATATTAAGACCAATTACAGTTCGATTATATTTGAACTAAATTTCAAATATCATTTTTTTTTTAATCTCCCGTCAAGTAAAATTCTTGACACCTTTTTAAACAGCCGACATTTATGGCCAATCATATAAGCTTATAGCAGCGTTCATTGGTGATATTTTTCTGAATTAGTTACCTATACCCACGAGAAATGGGCAAAGGTTTTTAATTCAGTTAAGATCGTGGGCATGCGTATGTGCACCGCGTTTTGTCAAATCCCACCAGAGATTATCAGTTTGATTTAGGTCAGGTGACTGCAATGGCCAATACAAGACATTTCATGCCTTCAAATTGTCATCCTCTTGGTGTGTCCAATTGCGTCAGAGATATAATTTTTTCACACAAAGCACAATGTTTTTGATAGTATTTCCTGGTGCTGTAGTAAATCCATCGTATAATATACGGGGTCAAACTTTCCAGTTACCGATGCAGCAAAACAATCCAGAAGAGGATGGATCCACTGTCGTGCTATCTGAAATTTTAAGAAAACAGATGTGTATTAAAATCCTAATCTGGATTTTAATCAACTTCCAAATTCAATCATATTTTGGTTAGCTAAGGCCAAGCCTTCTAGTAATGATTCTTAAAATCCATCAATTACATTTGCAAATATCTTTTAAACAATAAGAAAAAAGAAGGAGTGATCCAGAATACGCTTCTGGATTTGTAGCCACACTAAAATCTAAGTAACCTTTTTATTCCACATCACTTCATCCAAACAAATCAATAACATTTGCAGATGTCTTGTACACAAACATGCGTACAAACAAACACGCATGTCATCAAATCACCGCTACCTAACTCTGCGCAGGGAATAATTCTCACTAACCACAGAACAATCAGGATAGGCATTTTTAAATATTTATTATTCCGAGGGAATGGCTTCGGACAGAGACAGGTTAAAATTACTAATAAAATGAACTTAGAACATTATTAGCTAACCCCTTACATTTTGAATCAAACTCATGCGCAATTCCCCTCACTTCAATAATTGCTGGTATGTGTTAGGAATTTATTTCGAATTGCCTTTTTATGATCTTATTTTCTCTTACTACCATACAGTGAAGATTTGTCAATTTATTTTCTACATAGAAACGATTTATTATTTAATTTATTATATTTTGATCATTGAAGACGAAACAATGCATCTAAAGCAGATAACATCGTGAAAAAGGGAGCAAAAAGTGTATCCCTCTAAGGAATACTTTATTTGCAGTCCATCGTTGATCTCAAAGTTTAAATTGCCTTCAGTTTTGTTTGTGTTTTTTTTTGTTTTATCTCGAGAGTTATAACTTTTAATCATTGCTAACTCCTTAACATTTATTGCTGTGGGATGAATGCTGAACAAATTTGAGAATTTGTTTCCGTTCTCATTTCGAGGCCCCATGAGCCGAGAACTGAAGTGACGGAAATGAAAAATATGTATGGTGAATATTAATTAGTCGTTCAAGAGAGCGAGAAGAGGAAGTGGTTTGCTTGCAAAAGTTTCCTCATAATTCATTTAGATTTAATCGGGAAAGAGAGGCGTTAATGAATCCCCATAATTTAACTCTTCAAATTATTGTCACCAGAAATTCTGTAATTTCTGCGTGGCTTTGTCCTTTCCGCAGACGGGACGCGTTTGTTAGACGACCGCACCTAAAACTACCAAATAAGAAATGGAGCCAAAAAAAGGTTTGTCAGGAAGATTTTTTAGGAATTCTGATTTGTAAAAATATGTTGATGTAGAATCGGTTTAAATCGAATTAGAATAATTATTAGTGAAGATAATGAGTAATTAATATTTTCCCAAATGCAAGAAGAACAATTGCAGGTGAAGTTTAATTTAACTATATAGCAATATTGTAATTACTATCATTATCAATAATTACATACAAAACGAAAGCAAATTTTCAATTTCTTGCCTAAAAACTTAGAATTTTGAGAGAATCTTTTCACTGCTATCAATGTTTCTGAATATTAAAACACTTATTAATTTTTCAAGTAATTGAAATATTTATATGTGGGACTATGTGGATGTAAATGAATATCCCATCATAAAAATCTGATATTTTCCTGGTTTTATCGTTCAAAGTGAGTCCCACATCTTCATGCTGGAGATCAACATATTTTCGGTTTAACAAAGATGCCACTGTTGGAGTAATACTTCGTTTTCAAGATTAATTTGCTAGCTTAAATACCTGTATTCATAGTAATGTTCAGTTGAACATGAAACATTACATTTTAACGGGAAATATGTAGTGCTTTGACGAGGATCTGATTTAACAGATTCTTTGAAAAGATCTTCATCCAATATGGTTTGTCTTCCAGAACGAGGCTGTTATAAAATTATCTTAAAAACTATTAAACAGCCTACTCCTTAATTACAACGAGAAAAACAAAGGAAATTAATCTTACTGTGTATTTCCAACAAGATTTTAATTTTTAAAGTACTCAGTCAGGTAAAAGTTAGGTTAATCAGTCTATAATATTGTAGGCAGAATTTTTCAGCGATAAATTGTCTGATCTATTTGCCCTAGAATCAATTAAGTATGGAATAAATTAAGATATTACAACTTAGACGATTGCAAGATAATACGGGAACTGTACAAGCTGGGAGTAAAGTTTTGAAACTACTATATTTTTTCATATAAGAAAATTAATAGAAATAATCAAACGTTGTATTTTGTTTAG
Organism: Ceratothoa steindachneri; assembly: GCA_963969495.1. NCBI lineage: Eukaryota > Metazoa > Arthropoda > Malacostraca > Isopoda > Cymothoidae > Ceratothoa > Ceratothoa steindachneri. The sequence goes on from OZ018337.1 coordinate 71,616,494, forward strand.
TATTTTATATCTTAATTTGAATGAAAAATATATAAAAATATGGATCCAAACACATTTTATTATTAAATACAGTAAATTGATGCGCGCAATCAATATTTACAAGGATCGGTCCAATTCCTTTTGACATGCAGGATAATTACTGGACTGATATTGCTCCGTTTTTGTTAAATTAGCACCCGCAGCTGCTGACAATTTGGTTCAAATCTCAAAAGTTCCCGGTCCAAGGCCCAAAATGTTCGATCTTATTTTCAGTCAGGAAATATATTAGTGAATTTTCTTTGTGATAAGTTGAGCCATCATGCTAAAATATACCGTTATCATCGGCAAATTGGTACTGAATTGCTTGTAAAAGGTGCTTATGAAACAGATTTTAACCCATTTTACGTCCATGTCAGTATTATTGGGCAAAGTTTATTATAGTGCTCCAGGTCTCTTATATGAGAAACAGCAACAAAGATGTAAAAATTCGTGATATTTCACACTGAGCACACCACCGGACTATGGAAAGTGCTCCGCTTTTTTCCTCTTAATAAGAGATCTTCTAGAACCTCATTTCAAGCGAAAAGAACCTTAATCATAGAATTTCACTCTGTCCCAGCATTTTAAGTCCATTCTTTACATTTCCTAAATAATAGAAGCTTATCCGTAAGGGTATTCTTGGTGGATGAGGCTTCTTTGCAGCTCATATTGAATTAAGACCTTTTTCGAAAAGTCTTCGCTTCACTTTGATCACTCGCCCCGTTCCTTGAGCTGAGACCTTAGCAGAAGTCTATCTTGACGTTCATTTGAAAATCTCTGACACCCATAAGACTTATAAAGAGAAAGTGAACCAAGTTGTTTTAATGTTACTAATGATCCAAACGATGGTGTTCCTTTATTCAATACCCTTAGCAACTATCCTCTAACATTTCAGGCCACTTTACTGCAAAAAACCAATGATAGCACACTCTTGTTGGAACCAACCGTTTCTTATGTTAAAAAGGACTCTCGTAATATTACCCAAAGTTACATATTTTAGTTGCTTTATAACACTTATTTCGCGAACATTTGGGAAGGGAGAGTTCTTAAATTCCCTGACTATTTACACAAGTTCGCCATCAGCCCAGCCATAAATTGTGGTTCGGTCACTAATATCTCTTTATCGTTGAGAGCGTAAGCCTAAATTCATATTGCAGTCTCGTTGGATTACAGGACGAAGTAACCCAACGGTGAACTGGGGAAGTCATGGGCTGGGAATTCCTCCTCTATCTCTCATTCTTCCACACTCCTCCCTTTTCAGGAAGACATTTTTTTTCCTACAAGTCGAGTGCGAAAAAAAATGTCTCGCACTAATTTTTCTTTAAGGGGGAGATGCTATAAAAATTGAATTAGTGCAACGAGATACAAACAGAATTGGGACATTGGCGTGATTAAAAAATAATAATAATTACTTCAGACTATACGCACAAGTAAAAAACCACACAAAAAAAAAATTAAAATTAACCCATAAAACACATTAAGTATCTAAGTAAAAGAAAAAAGATGAACCATTACTAAAGACACACTACAAAAGAGAATATTTCCACAACACTTCAAACAATTAACCTGTATATAAAACAAATCAGCAAACATATTTACAAGGAGATACGCTAATGGTATCTCTAATATGGCCATAGGATCTTATAGAGGATTTCTACTCAAACTATCCGCTAAACAATTTTGAGTACCCTTGATATACAAAATACGGAATTGATATTCCATGAGCAACAGACTCCATCGCATTACTCGTCCATTTTGACTCTTGAAATACGAAAGTACGACCATGGCTCATGGTCACTCTCAATTGCGAATTCAGTTCCTATAAAGTACATTCTAAAATGTCGAATTGACCATACAACAATTCTAACCTACTTGTAATTAACAATTAACCCCCAAAAAACTTTCTAAAGGTTCCAATTAATTATGTACATCAGGAAAAGAAAATAACTAACGAGGGAACATGACTCAGAGTCTTCTGGTAATTTTAACACAGCAAAACCAAAATTTGGCAGCTATTCTTGCCTTTAATTAATGGTATCTTGACTCACATAAATATGCTCAACTAAAAAATATATAATTGCCTATAAACAAAAAAATTGTCCTATTATTTTTGCTTAAATATTCTTGACTCTTGCAATTGTATAGAATAGAAATAATGATCTTTAAGGAAATAGCAAAAGATCAGGTAGGGTGGAATCTTTTACATATATATATATATATATATATATATATATATATAAAGATGCTATAATTAAAAAACTAATACTTAAAGAAATTATTTATGACTTTTTCTTTAGTTTTATATTCCATTTAAGTTATGTGGACCCATTTTTTTGTGGAGTTTTTTATTATGTGACTGCTCTGTTATGTACACTGTATTCTGCCCACTCTTTCGCTTCTCGTTTCTTATAATTTCCCTCGTCGCTTTCTCCATTTATTTTAATCTGTTAGCCTTTCGTCTTCTCAGTTTGACCTTACTACCTGCTTCTTGTAATTCTAAATGTGTTTCTTTACCTTCCCCCTTCCGTCTTCCTCATTGGTAATTTCTTTATTTTGAGGCGCTCTTTTATACTTTCCTTTCGTCTATATATACCTGTCATTGGTTATTTCTAGCAGACATGCAACAGAATTTGAGCGGGGTATACTTGGGCACTGGTAAAAGACTTCCCAAGCGTAGTACTCTACTAACTTGAGCGTGTTCCCCTTCTCCATGAAGAGAGGCGGAATAAAGGAGCCAACCGAGGTATTAGTCTGTTTATACTCGCCATTCCCCTCTCATCTACCTCCTACATAGATGAGTTACCCTCCCATGGTTTAGCCCATATGCTGAAGTGGTTACCGGGATGTAGCGCTTGGAGCCAGATGTGAGAATTAGAAGGGAAGGGAGGACCAGTCGACCTGACCATCACACAATCCACATATGCACATATGAGGAACACTTCAAAACTTCATTTGATATAAAGTAAATTTACAGGCCTTTAATTTTCAGCTCTATCCAGAAATCATCAACTTTATCTCAATAAATTCTTATTTATCGAGCCTACCACATTTGTTGCACATATAAATTAATCAACCTGGAATTTAACTTCGTGAAGGAATGAAATAAAAATTAGTACAACTCTAAAATAACTCAATCTATTATTCTCCCATAATATGGCAAAAAATAGACTCGACAAACATTTCAAAAAGCAAAAAGAAAATTGTTTTATACAAAGAAAATCTGTATTACTTGTATTTTTTCTATTAAATATGTTTACTGAATTTCCTGTTAGATTTATAACCAGTGGAAACAAGAAATCTTTTAGAAATATTGAAAATTTATTTTTGCAAATATTTGTGTATATATATAGTAATTATAAGAATGCGGATATCCTAGGCGCTCAGAAGAAACGCACAGTGAACTCACCGGGAATCCTTTTGATTACCACTTATTTATGTGGGCCTGTTTAATCCAAAGGTATCCACAATACTTCCCACACCTAAAGTCTCGTTTGGCTTCGCTTGTTTCTTTGATATGACTTCGTGTGGGGCTGCACCAAAAGGGAAAACGGAGGAATATGAAAGACTAGCTACAAAATATAGTTTTTTCTACCAAAATTCTCTTAAAACTTTACATAGCCATGAAATTTAAATAATGAATAGAGTTAATTCAAGGAATACAAGGAAAGAAAGTGATCACCGCTTTAACCCCGTTACCAATACACTCAGGTTTCCCTACTAACACACTACAACCACGCACTGGGAAAGATCGGATATTTGAAGACACAGGTAAGAGATTCTAAGCCTAGATTGTTTTTCTTCTGTTTCATTCCCTCCACTTTTCACATCTTATGTAGATAACCTTTAATCGGCTCATTATATTTTTGTCTTATAAACACCTTCTGAGTGAGGTTGAAGAGAAGTTTTATTCATTACAAAATAAATTATTTTTTACTTTTGCTGCAGTGCCCTAAATTGGTGCCGCATTTATCATTAAGTTCAAAATTATTGTCAATTTTCTTCTGAACTTTATTATTTAACTTTGGATGTTTTCTTTTGTTTTAATTTTAAAAGTCCCAATCTTGCGCTTATTGTTTTAAAGGTATTAATAAAGAATAAGATTATGAACAAGTTTATCATGCTGAGTATGTAATCAAGTTTTCTATTTAATTTGGTCTCCATTTGGGTCCCTTTTTTACTTTATCTGTTTTGAAAGAAGGAATTGAGGACTTTAAGGTTTGATCCTTCTGCAAATTATAATCATCTGTTTCCATGTATATTTCCTTCGATTCTCGCGTCTTTATTCTTAATCTTAAAATCCCTAATAATCATCTTGAATTGATGATTACTTTGTGAAAATCTATTCCTGTATATTTTCGCAACTCTTCATTTGGATGAGAAGATTTAGGTGGGCAAAATTGGACTACATGTAGGAAATGGCTTCTTTATGTTTTAATTGTTTTATTAATCTAAGGTATATTCACCTAATTCCCCGAATTAAAAGAGCCATTTTACAATATATCTAAAAAATGAAGTAAATTTTATCTAATAAATATTTTGTTTTACAACTTTACATTTATACATTTAGGTGCACAACATTGGGCTACATGTAGGAAATTCTTTTTTCTATATTTTAATTGTTTAATTAATCCGTAGGTATCTCCAAGAGATGGGGTAACCAGATTCTTGTGGATGTTGTGCTGCCTTGGAACGAGTGTGAACAGCTGGCTCGGGACAGAATGGACTAGGGGAGAGAGACAGGAGGCAGACGTAGAGCAAGTGGTCCTCATGACTTGCAGTCTTAAGTCAGTAAGTCAAGGCAATATTCACATGATTCCCCAAATGAAAGAGCCATTTTAAGATACTTTTGAAGAATAAAATAAATAAATTTAATTAATTTTTCATTTTATTGGTTTAAAACCAACGACAAATCCGTTGAAACGATATGAACGAATTCCAAATCTTTTTAATTAACAAAGCACATATCCTTAATGAGCGCTTAGTATAGCTATTATGGCTAGGCTAGAATATTTCTGGTAATAAATAAGGGAATTTTGACTAGAAGAAATAGGTTAGAAATTGATAAACAGAGTAATAATAACCTAGTCCTCATTTATTGTTGATTAGGAAGTGGTCTGTTAATTAAGAATTACATTGATATCGGTTCGTTTTTTTTTCAAAGAATTTGACAGTTTTTCTAACCAAAACCCCCGCTAAAAGGTTGCAGAACATTCGGCATGACCCTTATTTACGAGTAATGCTACCTTACATTTATATAGTGTTGTGATGATGTGGTTTCAGGCTAAGAATGGAGTGGATAATAACCGGGAGAGGCGGGCAGTAAGAGTTTGTTCGAGACGTTGTCGCGTTGCATATAATCTAAGGGACTCGTCGCAAGATTCCGACTTGACAATGTTTATTAAGTTGAGTTTACGTTTGGTGAATTAATTCTTATTTCTTTAATGATATAGAAATATCCATTCAAGAATATAGTGGGCAATTGAAGTAGCCCGAAAAGATATATCAGGGGTAGCATGAACGACCATGTTCAATTTTTCCTTATCATTGTGAGTTATGGCTTAAGGAAATTTCTAAAGGTCTTGTCCAGTTTGGCCATTCTTTAAGAGGTGAGATGATTTTAGGGTTGCTGGTAAAGTTGTGAAAAACAGAACCATAACCAGGAAAGCCTAATTATTTTGTTATGAAACAGAAAATAAATATTTAAAGCTTTTATCAGGCATAAATTTGCAGCCATAAATTTATTTTCCTAATGCAAAGAAAACGAATTCATGAAAATTAATACAGTTTAATACTTCGTCCTTATAATGGATGATTTTTTGTATTTCCGCCGAACTTTCTCTGACTAATTATTAAAAGATGAAAATAGGATTTTTTTTTCCAACTATTAAATTAAGAAATTTATAAAATATGAGGCAATGGAAATTTAATTGGACTCCACTAACAAACAGCAAAAATGGACGGAGAATTTAATAGTAAATATCTGTTAGGGCTCAAATAAACCCATTTTCAGCCATATGACTCGCTAAAACGATGGTCTTTTCTCCATTCCTGTTCATAAAAGGTTTTAAATAGCGTTTTCTTTGTATGTGCTCGTACCGAGGTCAGTGAAAACAGCGCTTCTCTTTAGAACAAACATAACCTCCATTATGTTTGCTATTCGTAGGATGGATCCCGGTTCATGCTTATATATCACAACATGAATATGTGTAATTAGGAGAAAGGAGATCACAATTATATTCGAGCTCATTTCACCATTCACTTGTAGGGGGTAATAATGCACAATATTTGTAGCCTTGTGCTGGCTCGCATTAGAAGAAATATGTGCCCTTCTGTCTCCAAGATTTCAGTCTACAATGCCTGTAGGAGGATGTGTGGATATATATGTGTCTACGACACCTTTTCACTTTTTTTTATCTCCATCCCTTTCTTTTTAGTCATCTCTGTACTATGTTCTACGGGTTACGCCATCGGTCCTTTTGCGTCTTAAATGTGAGAAGGGGAAAAATTTAACCTATTCTTCGAGACGTTATAATCTGATTGCTCTTCTTCTGGGCTTAGAGAAAGGTTCGTTTTTGTACGATCATATTCAAATATAATCGATGATGGTGCAGAAATGAAAGTATTTAAAATAAGTAAGGATATTTAATACTTAAATATTGGACAGGGCAAATCTGGTAAGGATCCTTGTGACTTGTTCGAAACTACTGCCGAAATAAGATAAGAGTATTGAGACTAAATAACTGCTTACTTAAATTAACATAGATATCATTAATTTTAGTTTACTGGGCCTTTCTGGCTCCCAGCTAAGATTGGATGGCCACCAACAAAAAAGATAACTAGCAATTACACTTTTTAAAAAGAAACAGGGAGATGATAAATTAAAAGAATATGTTGGCGAAAATAAGAAGCACCCTGGATAAGAATTACTCCCAAATGGATTTCTTCACGCAACCGAACAATTTAAAATAATAATCGATTAGAATTAAGCAGGTCCCCTTTTTTCCAAAACTCTATGACCCAACAAACTGGAACGCAAGATCTCGCCCTTAGCAGTAGGGATAGACAGTGTTGACCCTGCCCTCATGGTACCGAAAGAAATAAAAGGGGTACAGAGTGTCGTCCCATACAAACCTTCCTCGCTGAAGCGTTCATGGAAGGTGAATCATCCGATTATAATGGGTCCGGGGGAAAGCAAATAGCTTGATATCGTCGAGGATTAAGGAAAAGGATTCCAAGCTTCTTTGCCATGCACCTGATTAGCTACCATGTAGATTTTGAGGAGAGGGGTGAAATGCAAGGGTGGTGGCTCAGGTTGTACAGAAAGCCTAGCATGGAGGTAATAGTGTCAATTGTTGTGTATAACTATATGCCCAAAGAACCAGTAGAATACAAGCCATAGATCACTTGATTTGCAGAAGCCTTATGTCGTAGAATGGACTCTCGACGATATACCATATATAACTATTCGTTGAGGGAAATTTTTTAATTATCTTTAGAGTGCGTGGATGTCTGGCGGGCCGATATTATGTATCTTCGATATGCTTAAGAAGTGTAACTGAGCTCAAGGATAATAATATTTTTATCATTAATAAAATAGAGTTTTATTAATAATAACTATCAACAATACACAAAAAAGGAAAATATTGACATAAACAGAGAATGGAAAGGGTCGTGGGAACTCGGCTAATCCGAGGATTAAAAGATTTAAAAAGGTAAAACAAATATAAAGTTAAAGAGATGGGATGGTTCGCTAAACCATTTAAAGCACAGGATAGAATTGACAAAAGGGTTAAATACTCAAAGGTAACGTTCGGCTTACGTAATTTTCTACTAGTGGTGCAGAGGAAGTCGACGTGAAGGAATTTTCGGTCCGCTGGCGAGTTCCAGCCGAAGGGGGAGAATAAAATGATCCTGACGTGGCGTCTTGGGAATGAGAACCGTTTCTCGACGAACGGCTTAAAGAACAATGGCTGTTCTACGTTGTTCTCTTCTGAACAACAGGGGACGGGAGAATCGTCTCTTGTCTACGGGCTTAAGAACAATGGCTGTTCTAATGTTGTTCTCTTCTGAACAACAAGGGGGAAGGGTGAGAACCGTTTCTTGGCGAACGGGCTCAAACGAACAATGGCTGTTCTACGTTGTTCTCTTCTGAACAACAGGGGAAGGGTGAGAACTGTTTCTTGTCAACGGACTCGAACGAACAATGGCTGTTCTAACGTTGTTCTCTTTCTGAACAACGAGGGGGAAGCCTTGTGAACTCGGCGTCACGAAGGCTCGAACCTTGGCACTCAAGGGATATTGTCCTCCTTCTGGACAAGTGATGGTGAATCTCGAGGTCGAGGTCCCTTGGCGCACAAAGTGAGAAAGGGTCAGGGTGATGTTTCGCAACGAAAATCTGGATCTCCAATCTCCTCTTAGTGGTAAAGTTTCCATCTAAATAGTCGAGACACTCCCTTGGCGTGGGGGACAATGGAGTGGAAGCTTCGAGCGAATGCACAGCCGAGCCTGGGAACAATGCCTTATCTGCCCATAAGCCTAACTTAATCTGGCGAGGTCGGCGTATGGGGGCAAACGGGGGAAGATAAACCTCCTCGTTTAAACATTGACTCAGGTGGCTGCGATAAGGCGCCAAGCTTCAAAGCAAAGATGCACGTGGGAAGCATCGTGGTTTCAAATAACATGTGATAGGAGTTGAAATTAACGCGGCCTCAACCCGTTCTATCACACCTTAGACTTACTGGTATACCTAATAACAAGGGTGTGCTTTGATTCCAATGCTTCAAAAGAATTAGCGGGATATGAGTAGGTAAAGATTACAAAATGGTCGCGGCCGAGGGCACGACGTGTAATATCAAGTAGGGTTTGGTTTATTCCAAGAGCATCTATCGTAAGGTCCTCGAAGTTTAGAATCCAATTCCACCTTTATACTTGATATCATCTGTGTACGTACACATGCTCCAAGTTGAAAAGATCTATGTTGCAAGAGTTGTGAAAGCTTTTATAACATAGGCCCGGCGAGGAACTTTTAATATTGATTCATCTAGGTTGGTGTTTTTGCCCAAATCTTATAGTCACCATTGGTCAGAGAATTAGGCCAAACTATGGAAATAGTTTATTTGCACCATTGAAATAGATGTGGGAGAAAATAACAGATTCATGTAACTGAGTGAGAAGTAAATCTCTTACCTATAGTCAAATTTTAGGTCAACCACATGGTGATAAAACATTATAGGGGAACCTAAAGAATCAAGAATTTCGGTGTAGAAGTTAGAAAATACACTAAGGGGACAAATGTGTGCGCTCCAGAAAAGCTCGGAGCGAAAACAAGCCAAATTCATCATTGGGAATCGAATATATTTAGCGAGCTCCATTTAGAAAAGGGTTCCTTTCAGAGTGATTAATATGATGAGGGTAGAAGTGCACTACACCGGTCTTGTGAAAAGAAACTAAAATATGTTCGACATAGCAAGAGATGCGGTTCAGAGACTTTATGATTTGAAATTTGAAGAGAGACATTTATCTCGACTAAGAGGGATCAATCCGACATATACGTACGAGTGTGACAGGAATATATCTTAGTAATTTCAGAATGATAACTTTAATGCTTAAGGTGTGGATCCCACTACTATTAGGTGAACTAAGCTAACTAACAAGAACCCAGAAAAATATTGAGGCGTTTCCTCAACTCCATACAATGGAAGGATTTCGGAATAACATCTCACCATGCGATATCATTACATTTAGCAAATACTTGATCATTTTTATGCAGAGGATATTAAAGAATGTGGCTGGACACTTGGCTATGTGGAATTATCATTTTTCGCTCTGTTAAAAGAAAACACAGTAGCGATTTCCTAGGCACGGGCTGGTGGATTATCAGCCAAGTTGAAGATTGTGAAGAAATCGGTCCGAATATAGACTAAACACAAAACATCCGATATAGTGCTGCTTCTTACTGTTTAATTGAACGAGTGATAATGGGTGAACCTAGCCATAATCCTTTTGAAAAGCTTACATTGATTCTTTTGCCATCGATGCTTTATTGGAGAAGGTCGGTCTCGGTAGGCGAGACTTCTCTTATCTCATGGCTTGTTTCCTTCAGCGATAGTGGCATATTTGAATTCGGCGCGCCACTTCATCTTTTGGGATGCTGAATCGATAGCATCGTTCCAGGGCTTTTCCCCCTCTGACTAAAGAAGATTTGAAAGAAGAACATAATAGATTTTTTTTCAGAAAGGGGCACTCACGGGAAAGATTGGGCCCCATCATCAAGAAGAGGATAAAGCCCTTAGAAGGTTGAACCCGCTGAATGGTTCCGAGTATTGCGATAGAGACCATGCTCGTAAGCTGAAATAGGGGCGATAGGAGGTGCTTGTGGCACAAATCGTAAAAGGTTTCCTAATGTTCGCACGATAGGAGGTACTTTCCTTGATTGAGTTTGCCAAGATCACTTTTTTCTAAAAGAGATGAATCATAATAAATGCAAGAAAGAAAGAGTGCCTCCATAACAATTTAGGTAATGTCTTGTGCTTGAGACAGATTCACCAGGCACGGAAGAACAAATTATGTGTGCACATTTGGGGTTACCACGTCTTGTCCGTCGAAAGTTTCAACTGCTATGCCAAAAGGGGTAGAAGTGAAAACAACACTCCAGTTACATAGTGGTAGGAGCAAGGTTGACTCGAGAATTCATATCGCTGGGAGCAATGTTGAATCGAGAATTCATCGTGTTGGGAGCAAGGTTGAGTTACGAATACATACTGAATCGAAAATACATGTTGAATCGAAAATATATAGTGATAGGAGCAAAGTTGATTCGAGAATACATAGTGATGGGAGCAAGGTTGAGTCTAGATTACATAGTGATGGAAGCAATGTTGAATCGGGAATAGACTGTGATGGGAGTAAGGTTGAGTCGATAAAACATAGGGATGGAAGCAAGGCTGTATCAAGAAAACAGAGTGATAGGAGCAAGGTTGAGTCTAGATTACATAGAGATGGGACCAAGGTTGAGTCTAGAATACATATTGATGGGAGCAAGGTTGAGTCTAGATTACATAGTGATGGAGCAAAGTTGAGTCTAGATTACATAGTGATGGAGCAAGGTTGAGAAAATATTACATAGAGATGGGAGCAAGGTCTGGAAAAGTTATGCGGCTATGCATTTCCTACATACTTTCGCTTCCATTTCTAAGAAGCAACAACTAACGAGGGCATGAATTTCCCGGAGCAGTGTAGAGTTTGCCAAATGGTGAAGTTAGCTGAAGGGAATTTTGTGAGAGTTACGTCAAGAGCAGCCTCTATTCGACACTCGGAGACAGGGCTGCCGTGGGGTTGCATGATCCTTAAAATGTTACCTGCAACATAGTTATCTATCAGCCTTTATTCTGAAAGTTTGCATGTTCCGGTGAATTGCGCGCCCTCCTGGCCCTGATCGACTTGTAGGCTTCTCTTGAGGTACCTTTCACACATTAAACTTCCCCTAACTTTACCACTCGGCAAACTAGTTTACTCCTCACAAACTCATGACCTCGTTGAATTACGCTCCTTAGTTTAAAAAAACAATGAACATGAAACTTAGCAGAGCATCATTGTGACTTCACCTACCTTCACCAATTGACAAACCATATAACATTATGGACAAATTCATGCACGTTATGGTTGTTGCCTTTTAGAATATATATTGAAATTTATGGTCATAAAATGAGGAAAAATAACATCAAAATATTGCTACCAAACTTCATTTTGTGGCAATACCGAATTATAAGAACAAAACAGCCTTTTATTTACATCGTTGCCCGAAAGGTGTTAAAGCAGAAGTGGTGCAGTCTACATTTAATATTGTTGGATTCCCTTTGCATAACATATTAACAATTATTAATGTCTTGATCTAATTTGTTTATAATTAACTTACTTTTAGCTAATAGTCTTTTAATCAAATATAAATATTAATGGAGAAGTGAAACAACGCGTTCAACTCTATGTAATACAAATAAAATGTGTATATTAAGAATTATACTTCCAAACCTGTCTTAAGTCGACTTTCATCATATTTTTCTGTATAATATACTATAAAAAAGAAGTGATAAATAATATAAAGCACTCTATTCTTTCTTTAATGGTAGTGTTCTAAGAAATTTCTGGCACAGAAACTAGTCTCATAAGATGAAAAAGATGGAAACAGCCGAACCGAGAAATCGTTTCCAATTTAAATCATAAAATCCCATTGATGCAATTGTATTCTTTGATACCCGGAATTACTACGATGCAATTATAGCTTTCCTTATAGGATCAGGAAGTTATTATCATTTTTCTCCCGAAGTAAATTGAATACGAGCCCAGTTATTCATTACTAACTCTAATTTATAGAATATTTCGTGGAATTAAGATTATAATCTTCTAGCGGACAATGAATCAGCTGAAAGTTCGCTTTGTTTCCGCAATAAATATTGTTTTAGAAATTTGAGAAATACTAGGCATGATAATTAAGGCAGCCGAGGAGAGAATTGACTCAATAACACTAATGGCCCATCCCGGGATTACAAGAGTTAATACGGTCACCATCTTGAGGTTGCCAGCGTTTGCCGGCTGCGCCACTACGAAAATATTTATAACTTTCCCAATTAAAAATTCATACATTACTTAAAGATAAGATTGATATTATTTCTACATAAATAGATAGTGCAGATTTCTTTCCTTTTTAGTTGACATACTTTGAATGAGTGTTTTGTAGCAGGTATAAAATAAAACGGCTATAAGAGTCGGACATAATCTTCTGAAGGTTGTACATCGCTTGTAATTTCGATTAGTTCAAGTTCAAGAACAAAGTAAATTCCAAGATTTATCCAACCTTAACTTAGAGCGAAATTTTGAGTTATAGGAACATATTTCAGTACTATAGGTTGTTATCAAACCCTGAGCCAAAGCGGAACTAACTTTGTGCTAGAGCCCCAAAGTTTCTCGATCAAAGGTTCCCACAATACAGTTGGCGACGAAGCTGATGTTGCCAAAGTACAATGCAAAAATGTTTTCAAGATCAAGGAACAAAAAAACACAAAACTTGAATATTGACTTTGAAAATAAGATTTTAGAATACCCTAATCAAATACTAAAAAGAAAAAACTCCACCTTTGTGTCAAAATATATAGAAACGCCAACGAAGAAATTGATGTCATTTTCACAACCTGAATGCTTATTAGAACAATAAATAGCTTTAAACCTCAAGCACTACGAGATTTGGACTCACGAGAAAGAACAACATACAAGATACCAGAGTCTAACAAATTTTTGTGGCTTAAGAAAGTTTTCAATGGGTCTCTGAATAGAGGCTACTTTCCTGGCGAAGAAAAGTGGCGAAAACTATTTTCACACAAAGGGCTGGAAAATCATCTTGTCGGGTATAAAATTAGCGACTTATTTCCTTAATAGATTTCATCGGGAAGATATTTGAAAGCAACTTAAAACGTAGACTCGTTTAATACCTCGAAGAAAACAATTTTTATAAAGAGTGGCAATTTGGATTTCGGAAAAATAGGGTCACGGACATGGCATTAGGTCTAACAAAGGAAAAACTAGCCACGGCAGAAAACGAGAAGATGAGCGTCGACATCGTCTGCAGAGACGTGTCTAAATTTTTTGAAACAGAATGGCAGTTGGGTATTAAGTATAAAACACTACAACTAGTTATCAAAAATAAAAAAGCAAATACTGTGCCATTAAGTCATGGATAGTTTCGCGTATAGAGACACAGGCAATCAACATGAAGAACGATATAATTTCGAAGCCAGCGTTCCCCAGTTTGGATGTTTGAGTCCAGTATTGTAGGAAATCGACACCTCAGAATTCCCAGCCCTGGCATTGGAGGATGTATAAACATACATTTAGTGGATGACATACCACAAGTGATTGTGTTAAGGAAAACTTTACCCGATAAAAACGTGAGAATAAATAAGAAGAATCAATCAATACGAAAAGAAATGGAAACTTAGCATGGATCGAGAAAAAATAAAAATGATACCAACCTACAATAAAAGATAACAGCCATATACGTAGAAGATGAAATATGTATATGGATTGAGTAACGAATATAAAGTGCTGAGGTTAACAATAACAAAATCAGGTTACAAAACACAGTAAAAAGAGTATTAAAAACGGAAAAATTGGGATAAAATTACTGTGCATGATAAGATCGCTCAGTTAACATAACAAGAAGAAAATTTACCAATCAAAAATCCAGCCCACACAAATCTATCCAACGATTTTGATCTACAGACTCTCGAGAGGCAATCTTTTCAAGTTGCAGAGAATACAAAACAAAGTAATGTATTTGATAACAAGCACGAGAAAGATAGAAAGAAGAAAAGTAGAAGATCTACATAAGAAGATGAATTTTCATAGAAAACAAAACGAATGAATTCCTGATACGACAACGATTAATTCCCAACAATGGCAAAATTCCACTATTATTATAACAGACTACGATAATCTAATAGATAAAAACCCAACTAAGACTTACTGATTACTAGCAAAATAAAGAAAATGACTTAAAAAAAGGAACAAACAAACAAGATCTAATGAAAGAACAACGCAACCAAAACATACATACTAGATAAATTTAAAGACCCATTCGACAAGGAATACACACAAAGTATACAAGAACACAAACTTACCAGTAACAGACATGCAAAGTAACAACTGTTTAAAACAACAAATCAACGCACCAAAAATACTATAAAATATAACTTTAACTTGAAACTAAAGTGCTTCTAAACTAAAGTGCTTCTAAACTAAAGTGCCACTGAAATTCCCACTTCCAACTATCTAACAAAAGCATCCAAGCAAACTTGCAAATCACCGCAACTTATTCTCCTAAAGATTTTGTTACTCTCATTCCCGACTGACTCTACATGCAAACGTGGAACAGCCGAAACACAGCTTGGTATTAGCACCGCGTTTAGATTTAGGGGCCAAGACCCCCTAGGACAAATATCTAATCTTTAACTAGTTTCTTCCTATACCTTCTCTCCCACCTCATCTTCGTTTCCCACTCCTCCTAAATGGGAAAAGGGAAATCAGGAAAGTCTGTGGTCCTTGCCCCTCCCACCCCGCCTTTGCTCTAAAAGGAGCAGGGCTGGATGCTCCGTCACTCTAGTCTTTTTACTTTCTCACACCTTTTCTTCTATGATATTTTATCCTAATCTTTTGTTGTACCGCGGTATTTATGGTCGTGTCATGTTCTCTGAATTTACCATATTTATTACTTTCATTTTTGATGTGAAAAGTTTAAATTATTAATTTGTGTCTTGCAAATCTACCTTAAAGAGTCTCATTATTCTTCTTGTAGTAGTTGACAATTATGAAATTTCAGTTATCACTCGCATTACGTTTCAAACGATTTCTCCCGTTGTTTTAGATCGATCTCTCCCTCGATTTTCCGAGTTTTAATTTCTCACCGTCTTATTTACTATTCTAAATTTAACATAACTATGAGTGAAAGAAAAACAGGAAATTGATAAATATATTATATTCAATAATGAATAAAATTATAAATATTCTAATGGTCCATATGAGACGAAACATGGTAAAACCTACCATAAATTAACAGAAGAGGAACTAAAATAATTCGAAATATAAAATGCTTTAATAAAAACGGAAAAACCTAACAAAAAACACCTCGTTGGGGGTATGATAAGATGGTCCCATTAGGTGGAATGGAACCCCCACCCCCACTCTAACTCTCGCCAAGAATCTCTAGCTTTCTTGCGCATTTGTCCCGATAGACCATTCTTCTTAAAAACTGACCTGCCATTGTCTAGGGCATAATAAATTCTCCTTTACAAGATTTACTACTTCATTCCTCGATATTTTTCCCAGTTTTTTTCAACATCTTTCTTTCTACCTCACTTCATCGTCCTGTCTTTTTATGATTCGCTTTTCATTTCATCTCAACATAATATGGGGGGATGTATAGGACAATTCTGTATTAAAAACTCCAAGATTATTAAAAGAACCAAATGGTTTCATATATTTAATTAATCGAAAATGAAAATAGTGTATAAAGATTTATATATGACAAGTTACATAACGATATCCTTTATAATAAATAAATGATAATATATATATATATATATATATATATATATATATATATATATATATATATATATATATATATATATATATGAAAATTGATAGGATAGAAGAAATAATTTAAAGAAAGATTAAATTGTAAAAATATTATAATGGGAGAACGAGAGAGCCTCAAAATCGATATCTAATACTAAAATCCTATAAAGATAGAGAATAAAGGAAACAAACAATAATTTGAAACTACATATTTCGGTAAGAGCGAAAAGACTGACAGATTCCATATATTAGATGGATCCAACATTTATAGAAAGGAAAATTCATTTTAATTAGAGACAACATAATGAAGGCTGCGAACGACGAGACTCGGGACAAAATTATTGTAGTGTTTTTTAGATGAAGTTTTTAAATATCAGATTGGTGGATATAAAAATATTGTGAAAAGCACCTAACTACATGATTTCAGAGCAAACGAGATGTATGAGGCAATTATGAGTATTTTGATTGTTATGAGACTATGTATGTCCCAAAGGTTAAAAGCGAGTACAATCGAAATACAAACTATCTGTGGATCAACGTGACCGCAAAAAGAGCTACTCCAAAAAGAAACTGACTTTTTTACGTTTCCAAGCATGTTTCCTTTGATGAAATGAAGGAAAATTATGTTCAGTATAGAGGTCTAGTAAAGACAAGCCAAAAGCGTTGGTACCAGAAAAGCAGGCTAAAATGCCTATACCATTCTTAGTCTCACAAAGATAGTCCCAGAAGTGCTGAAAGTTTGCATAAATCTGAAAAAACGGTATCTTTTAAATCCTTTTCTTTCAAGATATATTTAAAAATAAATTACATATATTTCATGTAAAACAACAATACAGTAATCTTTCTTAAATTCCTGATAATTACTTTCATCTGACCGGATAACTTTACACCATTGTTCTTGTGTCCACATTTTGCGATCTTTAGCTCGCGGAAGAGGACTTTATCTGTTGACTTCACATATCCATTTCGTTTGTTAGTCTTAAATCTCATTAACCACTTTATCTTCGTCTTTATATAACTGTCTTGGTGTCCATTTTTAAAATGAAGTTCCATTGAACTCCTCAGGAAGTTCAAAATTTGGCTTTCTCTGACTATGTGGTGAAACGGGATGAGAAATATCTCTTCTCGGTGTTATAAGACGTTTTATGCCACTTCTCGTTATTATCATTCATATTTAAGAATAATTCTATAAATTTAAAAAAAAAATATTAAACTGTTTCATATATAATTCCATGGTGTTCGCTTTATACTTTTGGCCAAACATGTAATTAATTATATTTGTTTCCCTTTCCTCATAATAAATTATATAAGTATATTCACACTAGGCTGCAGCATCGATAAACAAATTTCAGCAAATTAACATGCACATTTTAGGTTTTGTACACTTGAGTATACATATTTTCAAGGTGGAAATAGTTTTGGGAAGAAATATATGGAACATGCCCTTTTTTGAGTTTAAAATGTCAGCTTATTTTTAATTTTCGAGTTCAGTTTAAACTGAAGGATGATGACAAACAAGTGATAACTTAAACTTTTATTATCTAACTGATACATACTATTTGTCAACCCATACATATAAATTATGCTCTGTCTCAAACTATGGCAGGAAGTCTCATGCTTCTTTTTCATAGACTTCGCCAGAAGTTTCTGTCACTATTCGCACACATCAATCTAAACCTTGAGAATGGCATGGAATGTCAATAGAGAATGGCTCGTTGACAATATTTTGCCGGTCTGCATTAGATAGGTGCATTGTAATTGCTGGCTCAAACCTGCCTCCTCTTCAGGAAGAAGTATCTTTGTTAGGTTCTTAGCATTCTTATCTATTTTGGTGGCCTGAAATCACATATCTCTTACTCATACACAGTAACTTCTCGGTTCTGCTTGATTTTGTGAATAGCTAATTTCCTATTGCCAAAAGGACGTTCTCAGGATGGACCCAGTAGGAATTTCTTTGGATTGTTTGCCATGCTACGGCTTCACTGGCAGGTTGGAGTATATGCAGGCGATTGATCTGTTCCAGGAGATGTTTAGATCCTTCAATGCATTTCAGAGATAATTTTATGTGAAACCAAATGGGCCCATAATGACACACGACAAACTCTGTGAGGATATATAAGTCAGTATTATGTTTTTCTGTTGCCACATAAAATGGAAATAATCTACTGGCAGGTGTGAGCCATCTTGCATGAGGTATTGGTCCTGGTTTCATATGTAGGAAAACATCCTCAACTACACCACTTCTATCAGCACCGATAATTGTGCACAGGTAAGCTAGGTCCCAACTAAGCTCATTCACATCTACAACTGGAAGAGGAGATACTTTAGCAATACATTCCAAGTGCTACTTTACATTGAGCTCCACTTTCTGTTGGACCAATAAATTTCCTGCACGGGTGCCTAAAAGGAAGCTCATTTATATTTTATAAATAAACAAACACTTTCGAAATTTCAGCACAAAAATAATTAAATCACTTTTCCTGATGCTGTAAAAGACACTTAATTGACAAATCAGCCCTATTATGGCTCCATTCTTGTAGCTAGTATCAGTTGCCAAGCTCTCAGCTGCCACTGCCTTCATCTCATCTCTAATGTAAGTTTCAGTACGCCATTTCATTAGTCCGTCTGTAATACTTGCACCTATTCCTCGTTCAATAGTTAGATCATCTAAATAGACAGTACTAGGTTCTTCTACAAGATAATAATAATCTTAAATTTCTTTTGCCTCATACTATTTGTTTTCCTTTTTCTTTTTAGTTAGTGTTGTGTCCCTCTTCACATCAAAAAACAAAGCAGTAAATTTCTTATCTCCCAAACATTCAGATTCGGTGAAATTCCTCCTAAACTTCTGTCGTGCCTTCCAGACTTTGTCATGATCAATTACATGGGCGCAGTCTTCTGAATTTATAATATCTTAGTTGAAGAATAAGGCTACACTACTAATAGCAGCAGCTCTATTTGACACCTAATACCGATTTGCTTCCTTGGCAATTGTTGGTATTGGTATGATGTTGTTTTCTGTTTTCTCAAAGACTTTCTTCCATTCATCATCAGAAATGTCAGAAGATGAGATTTCTTCATCCAAGGCTTCGTCTGAAATTCTAATTTTATCTTCCCTCTTCTCTTTTTGTGACTCTTTTTCTTTCCGAATTCGATCTTCTTTAATTCTCCTTTTTTTAATCATTTGACTTGTTTTTACATCTACTCATCCAATTTTCATGTGACGCCAGTTCTTTGGTCAATAAGAAATTCATGCTCTCAACGTGGCACTTTCATGTTCTTTTCACACTTGCAATCCGAGAGATCAGCACACTGGAAGCCGGCTATATCAAAATATTGACCCAATGATGAGATCACCTTTTTACTCTTAGTGGCATTCGTTCCTTGTTTTGATACCACAGATGCTTGTTCTACCAAGAAAGGCAATTTGGTTTTAACATTCTTGATCGGCTGAACTGGAATACTGACCTTTTTCCAAATCTCCGTAAGAGCCTCGGATGCTTCAGGAATAACATCCTCGTTCCTCTCGTATTTGTTGTCTTTTACATACTGAATATAACTTCCAACCTGTTGTTTTGTTGGCAGCTCATAATGAGAAAGTTCTGTAAATAGGGAGCCAAAGACACTGTGCCCTGATGATATTCTAGTTCTTTTGCTCATCTTGGCCCTGAAAATGAATAATAGGTAAACCTGTTAGTATAAACAGATATAATACATCTAATGAGTAAATCTTCCTTGTAAGATACATTCCAAAAGTTGAAACCATATCCCTCCTTAGGAAATACTCTGTAAATATCTCGTAAATTCGTCATACATAGATTAATTTATTGTTGCCCTTCGGGTAGTTTACAAAAAAGTAATTCCTCAATCTAAAATTGCCTAAACCTTAGACACATAAGGAGTTAAAGTAAAAATTTTCTTTCTTACGAAAATTACCCATTTCTAGCTTCAAAGATTAGAACTATTATAACTGAATACAACCATCCTCACCATACGGAAAAGATCTTATAGGGAGAAATCGGCTCCAAACGAGGGGGCTGTTACCATTTTGTCAGATTTTTTCGTCTTCATTTCCAAATTTTAGATGGTTTGCTCAACGAAACCTGAAATATGCCTTAATATTGGTTGCGACACTAAGCCCTAATTTACACTCACATAGTAAATATGAGAATGCGATGCAAAACACCAGTAAGGAAAAAGAAATCATCTATTTTTACAACGCTTCTTTTAGTAATCAACTACCAGACAAACTCCAGCAGCTTAAATAGTAACAGTAAGGCCCTTCCCCCCTCTTGAGTAAGCTAGAAAAAAATCCTGTAAAATCTTTGGAAGAAAAGCGGTCCAAAAGGACCCATTTTAACAACAGCATTCCAGTTCCGTCCTTTTGAAGAATAGGGGCTCCAGTTTGGGGCCAATGAAGATCATAAAAACATATATGGTAAAATAAATAACAAGGATTAGTAGTTCATTTAATGTTTTAGGAAGTAAATCATTTTCAAAATTACACAAGAAAATACTTAAAATATTTTTTATTAAATAAATCAATCTAAAAATAAACGAACACTTTTGAAATTTCAGCACAAAAATAATTAAATCACTTTTCCTGATGCGGTTCATGAATACAAATCTCTGTGATGGGAGTGCAAGAATTCTTTTTTTGCATCCACACATCTTTTTTATTTTACTTATATGTTCGTTCCAATATGATTTTACATGCTGAGTGAGAACACCTGTTCTATTATCAACATAATGTAACGAATGATTTATAGTTTAATTTAGGTATCTAGGGTTATTGATTATTTGGTAGGCTTTTAATACCTCTGAGTGCAATGTCGAGCCTTACCTAAATACCCTTTTAATTATTGATAAAAGAGTACTAGCATCGTTTTATTTGACTATTTCCATGTAGTTTATGTCTGGTCTCGTCGATATAGCTACAATTCCAAAAAAGCCAAATTTGGTAATGGGGAAGGCCTACTCTTTGATGTTAGGGTTTGCACCGTAAGATCAGGCCCACCTAGATGAACTTAGTTATTTTAAAAAATGCTTCTTACATACTTCACCAAAGAAACTATATAAATTGACCCTAGTTTTTATTGAAACATTCTACCACTTAGATGGACTTGTTTCACCAATTTCATCACACTAATAGAAAATTGCTTCAACTCATTCCTAAAGGAGGATTTTAGAATTAAAAAGAATGAATTTTTTGAATTGGCACTTTATTTTTGTACTTTTTACATACCTTAATCTGATAGTTTCAAATGTGTCTAACCAAATTATTTTCACATTTCGTCCAGTTCATCACAATATTAGAACAGAAACATTTCATTCGACGCGTATTAAGTTCCTAATTTTTCATCTATGTAATCACTGGAAGAGTGTCTTCAATTAGTAACGGCTTAATATAACCTTTAAATATTCTTCGATACATAATTGCTTAAAGGCATCTCAATATTGAATATTTTAAAATAAAGAGTGAAGTCCAAGTAAACTATATTAAAGCTCTTGTGACGTATCCTTTACTATTAACGATGATACCTTGAGATTGTGGGAAATTTTAGAACTTGTGTTCTTTTCTGTAATGGAAATACCAATGTTTCGTCGTGCTCTTAGACTAGTCTCACTTGAAAACTTAAATAAGAAATAGATTAATAAAATTAACGTAAGCTAAACGTTGTATTTTGCTTTGTACTTTCCAAAGACTTTTAAAGCCAAAACAACAAAAATATCTTTTCGGATGTCACCGATAATAGATGTTTGGAATCCCCCAAAATATTGACCTTAAAAGAAGGCCTTAACAACTTATATTAAATTAAATCTTTAAATTCGATCCATACTTGCTTAAGATCATCTCAATTGGGAATATTTTATAATAAAAAGTGAAGTCAAAGTAAACTATATCAAAGCTTTTGTGACGAATCATTCAATATTAATAATGTTACTTTGAGAAATTACTGTGCGAAATTTTGGAGCTGGTGTTCTTTGAGAAATGGAAATACCAATCTTTCTTCGTGCACTTAGATTAGTCTCATTTGAACACATAGATAGAAATAAATTACCATAATTAACGCAGGCTCAATGCTGTGTTATGTTTTGTACTTTCCAAAGACTTGTAAAGCCAAAACAACAAAAGCATCTTTTAGAATGTCACCTCTAATAGATGTTGGAAACCAACAACATGTTGACCTTAGAAGAAGGCTCCGACAACTTATATTAAATTTAATCTTTAATTTCGTCATTTCTAGACCAAATTTTTGTCAATAATTCCTCAACTGACCTGAAACTGTTTACTATTTAAGATATAATTGTACTGAATTTTTAAGCTAAAATACCTAGAAATAATTCTATTTAAGTTCAAACAACAGTCAAATATAACATAACATCATAAAAGAATAGGAAAAGCCCCTAGGGTATATCAAACACATGCCACTAAGGATAGCCAACATATTAGAAAGCTACTAAGATCTTGAATAGTGATGCAAAGTGTTCCTTTTCGCTCTATATAAAGACTGAATATTCTGCAGTAACTCTCGGTTATATTTAATTAATAGCATTAATGTGATACTAGCGACATCTTGGTAAATTGATTTTAGCTCTTAAATGTAATTTAAAGCAATGAATTGACTACACTAAGGCTTAACTCGTTTGCTTTCATTGGGCAAAACCTAGATTTGCTTCATTTTTGCTCCATCTTTCTTTGGATTTTCGGGGTTTTGCCTGATTTATTAATTATAAGAGACGTAACTGTAGACACGCACTCAATTTCAATAGCATCAAATCAATTATTAAATGCAAAAAAATCGTCCTCTACAAATATCAAGGTTTGTGTAAATATTGATTAATACTTTTACCAAGTTGCAAATGCACCCATGCTTTATTTTATTAAATGAAACCATTACTTTCTACATCAACTCTCAACTAAAGATTTTACCGGATTTTTTCACGCCTAATCATGGTTTAGAGAAATTATGCTCCCAATTTTACTATTAAAACATCAATATTTGCATGAATGTCTTTGTAAATATTGGCGTAAACGCAAGTAATATCCTTTCTTTTTCCCATTTTATGATTTGCCTGCTGCTTTGTGAGCTCCTAATGATGAGAATGAGATGGTCTCTAAACTATGCTAGAAACTTTAAAACTTTAATTTTCTTTGGCTCCCTGTAGACTATCGTAATCGTTTTCAATTAGTTGTTCCATGTGGGAAGAGAGGCATGATGGAGGTTGTTACTCAGGTTGTTTAAAGATTCTACGGGAAGGATATGTATTTGTAAAGTAAGCGAGTCTTGGTGCAGGCTGTGTGAAAGGATAGAATAAAGCATTATAGGGGATATATATGTGAATGAGTATAGATACAAGGTGGGGAAGCTAAATTCAAACTAATTTAACATGTAGATAGGGACAAAATATAATGGAAATGTGAAAGACGTTTTGCGAGGAAACGACAAGATTGTTTAACAAATTTGGCAGAGTGTGAGTACAAATAATTCAGTTTAAACTTAATCAATGTAGTCTGAGTTGATGGAGAGAGGGGACCTAAAGCAGGTGCGGGAATAAGCGATGGTATTTTCCGCGCACCACAGTACCTCGTGGTATATTTAGCCGCGCCTCGACTTCTT
Source organism: Ceratothoa steindachneri (assembly GCA_963969495.1). Classification (NCBI taxonomy): domain Eukaryota; kingdom Metazoa; phylum Arthropoda; class Malacostraca; order Isopoda; family Cymothoidae; genus Ceratothoa; species Ceratothoa steindachneri. The sequence goes on from OZ018337.1 coordinate 71,640,259, forward strand.
ATCCCTGTAGGCTGGAGCGAATGCTGTTAGAATATGTACTCCCTAACTACAAAATAATATTCATTCAGGGCTTCACGCACGTATCTTAGGCACTGGTTTAAATATCGGCGTTTACGCTCAGGCCATGGTCAAAGAATTGTAAAGTTATGGCGTTTTCCTCACTCCTGAAGATGCCAAGGATCACGGAAGCAGGAAAGTCGTGTTCATAATTACAAGAGCTTTTGATGTCTCTTTACAGATTTATACTTCCTGGCCTTTAACATTTTGTTCTGGTCGAAGATTTTTCATCCTAAAAAACTCTGCATGTCAGAAGTCAAAATTTCAGGTTCCTGACGAGAGCAACAACCTTTCCCCCTCTGTTGTATTTCACCTTATCAGTCAGCAGCTGGGCCTTTCAAAAGGGATAGGATATAAGGCTATTTCCGCCTTCTTTCATTTGAAAAATTATTCATTTCCATCATTAAACAGCGTCTTGACGCGATAAAGAGTGGCTATTGATAGCTTCAGAATCTCATTGATCTTCATGGGGATTTGGCCGGCGCAAAGAGCCAGAAAAATGGGTAATCGATTACCATATTCACGATTTATACTCGTCAGGAGCCTCGATAGCGTGTTCTATAAAGAATCCAATGATGCTCAGATCATTAATTGATTGCTCACACTGACGCTTTACGTCACATTTCAGGAAAACAAAGAAATCTTATCTAAACCTTCAGGAATGTTTATGAATACTTTTTTCTTTTATCAATATGTCCTTTTTTCCAGTTAGTCCAGTCGAGTACCGAGTACAAACCTCTTCTTTGAGATAAATTTCCCGTAACAAATTTATCTTAATCCAAATTTGTCAATTGTAGATAAAAGGAGACCTAAGAGTTAATTATATGAATTTTTATTAAAACCTGCTACAACTTTAACTTGAGAGATATTAAGCTGGCTCGCGCCTCCTTTCCACGTTCTCATTGATTTTGGAAATTTTCTCATCCGATTTTGGATGAGGACACACTCGGTCACCCCTTCAGAATTTGTTTAAAACTTAATGACTCGTTTTATTTTATAGAAACTTAACCATCAACTCACAATATTAACTTCACGAGTACCAGAGTTCCCGCCTCTCCCATACTTCCCTGTGGATTATTCTTTCGCCAAGAAGGCGACTTCAGCAACTTTGTTAAATTGCCGCTGGTAGACAAGGCTACAAACTCTTATCTAGCAGATTCTGTATCTCTAAAACGTCATGCATTTAACGGCAAATTTCTCGGCAGAATCACAATAACTCAATCGCATCTGATTCAATATTAGTGGCAGATATTGCAAAGGCACCATGCCGTAGCTCAAGGCAAGTAGCAGCGCCCCCAGCCACGCCGTTTAGTCCTATCACGCACATATCGCCCATAATCTTCCGGGACCAACTTCAGCACATTCAGTCAAATGCGCTCAAATAAACCTTGCAAAGAGGTAGTCACATTTAGCTAGAGGCGCACCACAGGTTTCAGTATTCAAAAACACTAGTGACCTTGAAGATTATAACAAGAATGCGTTTAGAATGAGTTTAGCACAACAGACACGACGGCTCGCACATGGTACTTCTTCAACTAGCCTACTTTTTACTTACAATCAAAGAACAATCAATGCAGTAACCTCACATATCCAACAACCACACGAAATCAGCTAACCACAAATGAAACTCTGATTATGATTTTTTTACACCACTTAGCGACTGCCTACTAGGAAAAAAGTCGCTGTATTTATCTGACATCTTAATGCTGGGCTAGATAAAAATATACAAAAGACAAAAAAACAATAACCGGTAAACTACCCAAACAAAATCAGAAGCCAAAAAGTAAGAAGAAGTAACCACAGCGAACCAAAGAGTGTGGAGATACCAATGCACCGAGATCGCTCAGTGCGCTTTGTGACTCCCTAAAATTAAAAATCCGGCGAAGACAAACGCAGTCCCTGGTAGAGCCTCGTTGACGTCATACAAAAAGAATACGGTATGGAAACTGCACCCCTCCCCTGGAACTCGGAGCCTAAAGTATTTACTGGCACGGAACCAGTTTTGGAAGGCGAGGCGAGATATGGCGACACAGTGAAGTGGAGACTTTTGATAGAAGTCTCGATTCGAGAAGGGCTGTGAAGAAGCCTAATCTATCCAAGAAATACCTTAAAGATATGCGCCTTTTTTGTAGGAAATATAACAATGGTTTGGTGAAAACTGGGGCAAAGTCATAATCACTGATAAAGCTCCCTTCAGCTTGTCTGGGCTTCTAAAACTTCCCTCCTTAGGGGGAGGGGGAGAAGAACGTTTTTACAAGTCATGTGTCATGCCCATGGTTAATCATCTGGACTATCTCCATGTCTGAGGCTGCTTATCATCTTAGTGAACTGGGCGACTAACAATTTTGCCGAGGAACACTGCCATGAAATTAAAATCTTGCCAAAACGTAGTCCATCTGCACATTTTCCCCAAATGTTAAGGACAAATTTGGCGATAGAATCGGTATTTTAGAGCATAAAGGTACAAATTGTCACGATTTGAAAGCAATAACCAGATTCTTTGCTGAAGAGGGTATCGAGCTTTTATGATCTTAGCCCGGGAATTTTTCAGACTTAAACAGAATATAGATTTCTTTCTTGTGATAATCAAACTAGTGGTTGATAAACAGAAGCTATCCAATTCTAGACAGAATTGGAGTAATACCAGTTAAAATATCATCCCAAATTTGGTCTCTACCATTCAAAATCAAATTGAACAATTCAAGAAAGAACAAAGAACATCCTTGTAAATATTGACTGCGAGCATTAACTCACTCTATTATTATTAATGAAATGAAATTAGGCTCTAAATGTTTCTATAATTTGCATTCAAATTATGCTGAAAACTTATTAAAAAAATTGCATGTCCATATACAAAAATTTAACGAGTATTTTGTAATGTTATCGATTTAGTCAGCCTTACTCGCAATTAGCCATATTTGCCGTTATTTCATTTTACAATCATGTCTTCAATAGTAAGAAAAATTGGTAACGAATTACCATCTCTGGGCGGGTTTTCGGCTGCTACCCACAATCGACAATTTTTGACTCCAAAAAGTTTCCAGCACTTTGCCAATAAAGAAAAAATATACAAATCCAGCAGACATACATAGGCGATGCTCAAATCATTATTTTGTTGCCCACATGACCGATCTACGTCAGATAAACATATAAATAATTATGAAACCCCTCGTGACTTCTCGGGATCCCTCGATTCTTATTTCAATATTTCCCTCATCCACTTAGGTCAGTAGAGTACCGAGGGCTCACGTCTTCTTCGAGAAGTTCCGAATTTTGTGTAACGAATGCATCTTAACTTCAGTAGTCAACTGTAGTAGAATATTTGTGACCAAAAGCCCGTTATGTGCCTTTGTATAAAAGTTGATGTTAATTTGAACCACAGCGATATTTTTCCAAATCTTGGTTCCTATCCCCCTTCTCATCACTGCCCGGGTCGATTTCTACGATTTCCTTTGCGTCAAGCAAAAAGGAGCTTCAAATCAGATACAAGAAGTAACCGCACTCAATCAACGCTTCAGAACCTGTCACGCGCTCTCGTCTAAATTCAACAGGCTCATTTTTTCTCACACAAACTTTAATCAACCTTCAAACTAGGCTAAAGCTCAGTTTGTCCTCTATTGTGGTAGGAAGAACAATGTAATTTTTGTAGTTGAGTTAATAAACTTGATACCTTTTAATCCTTGCAACGCCTAGTCCTCGGAGATATCTGGGACTTGACTCACAGAATATCCAGCCCAGTTCACTAAAGGAACGACAGTAAATATATAGGTTAATATTATTCCAGAGGAAAATCACAGAGAGATAAACGCAATTGCTTCCCTATTCAAAAGAAATTTCAATATGTACATATATGAGTTTTATTTATAATTATTCTCTGAATATTAAATGACGAAACAAACCAACGAACTATGCCAAATTTAACTTAAAAATGATAAACTAAATTGTCACTAATTGCAATGTACGAGGATATAAAAATCTAAGAGGGGAACATTTTTGCTCGCATTTTCTGTTACATGGGATTTCAACTGATTCTAATTAAATACATAGATTTTTAACGTTTATTTTAAATATAAAATCGCATTTCGTCTGTATGCTCTTAATTTTATATAATTTTAAAAATTATGATTTTCCTTAAATTAACCCTATTCATATTTGGTTTCACATCTAACCATGTTTCATACAAGTAGACGACATAAAGGCATAAATGATCCTAATCTGTTGCCGTGCCTCTAAGGCCAATTTTGACGTTTCCCTTAATGATCAAGTCAAGAAATAGGCTCCACAGCCTGTGTATCATAATTGCGAGGACACTCCTTGTAACCTACAAAACAAGGACGAAAAGGTCTACCCTTTGGAATCCCCATTGTTTGGCGATAGCCAATGGACCAGATAATGACTGCTATTTAGCTGGACAACACTAAAGTTGTTGGCAAGAAAAACAGGCATAATATCTCATATCTCATTGTTCCCATTATAATTCGAGCTACTCCTTATTCTGAGGAATTTCCAGTTCTCGATTTTAAGGGGGATGCCTCCTTTGAAAACAAAAGCAGTAAATCTGATGAGGAGTTTGAAGAAAAGGTCTCAGATTTCGAAGACTCCTCAACTAATGCAGAACAGCTATCCGACACTAGGTCTTTTTTTTCAACTCGAAGACTAATCACGTGATTTAGGACTGTCCAAGAAAGGAGGGAAGCTTTTAGCCTCCATGGCAAAATGTAAAACTCCTCCTTGAGTATTCTGCAAATGTCTCATATTTACGAACACGGGACCAGTGTTTTGTGAGCCATTTTGAGAAGCTAAGCAATTTTTTTACCTCCTCGATTTCCTAGATCTTCTAGCACAGTTGTGTTGCCTCATATAACCCTACAAAATGTAGATTATATTAGCATCTTAATTAGCATCTTATAGCATCTTAATTACAAAAGGAATATTTAAAGGGTTTTACAAAAATAAATAAACTAAACTATATAAACCTCTACGTAACCGATTCTTTTGAGGAGAAGACTACAAAATAAAAATTAAACTAACTAGATTCTTTCCATTCGAAGATGGCGGCCAATCTATCTTTCGTATCAACATGATAATTGGAGATTTGCTCACATTAAGTACTGAAACTACTATGTACATTATTTTTTAAAAAATGGAGATATTAATGACACAGCACCCACAAAATTTTAGGGCGGGAATAAACAGGAAAAAACAAATGTTCTTCCTAAATTTGTGATGAGTTTAGTGAATAATGATAGAAAAAGTTAATGAGATTTGGTCAAAATATTATTTCAGACCATCAGCTGGTTATAATATTAACGATAGCCATAAATATATCAATTTAAGCAATTATTAGCTCAAAATTAAATAATATATGTTGTTTGAAAACATTTAAATTTTAAGGAAAGTAATAATTCAAGATTAAACTCATAAATTTCTCGTTTTCAGTCAAATTCTAGCTGGTTCTTTTAAATGAATTTTTAATGAATCCATTGAAAGAATTCTGATTTGATTTTATGTTTAATTCGAGTTTTATTGAAAAATTGGGTGGGAAGGGGATGATATATGGTTAAAAGAAAATAAAATAACTATATCTGTTTTATTTTGGATTATTTGTCTCAAAATTAAAGGAGGATACCAACGATGGAACGTATGCTACGTTTCTTTAAGGTAATAAATGATACAGTTTGGTTTAAGTCTTTATTCACTCCATAAGAGATATCCACATTGACGCATTTAGAGAAATTAACTAACGCAAATTATCTGTATCCATCGGAAGCCCGATCTATTCCTGGGTCAACAACGATGTTCGCTTATAACTAACGGCCAGTCACGTGTGCGCGTAAACTGCCGGGCGCGCGCGGTGAAACATTTACTCATTGTGAGTATATTATATTATTTGTTATATGATATGTAGAATGTGCACCTCCCTTGAATCTGCCTTTAACCGAAAAATAAATGATAATAGTGATCATGAGGTAAAGATACTTTTGTGCCAATTATATAAGAATTTCAAACAATATTCATCTGTATTTATTTGCGACGGGACTTTTTATCCCGAGAAACGATGGGTACTTATGCTATTACTTACTTACTTATTATTTCTTCCTATAAAACTTTTTTGAAAACGAAGTAGAAAAGAGATCAAATGGCCTCATTAACTCCGGATTAAAATCGGATCGCACGCCTTTCCAAGGCAATGATTAATAGCACTCGATGGCAATGGCTATTGAATTAGCAATGCAAGGAACGTTACCGCTGGCCTTGTTAAAGTCGTGATTACTTCGAAGATGCAAAAAGATTGATCAACAACCCTGAATTAAAATTCGCTTAGGATGACGACGAAATAGTTGTGGTTGAAGATTAAACTAGGTGAAACACTGCCAGTGCTCGTCAGGAGATAAAAAAGGCTGCAAAGCTCTGATTTTATGAGTACTGATGAATATTATTAATGGATATTGTCTCCTTTGCTCATTTTGAGGTGTTTTTGAAGTAATATTGTAGTCTAAAAATGCCTTTTGGTTTCTAGTGCAAACGTTGCGTGGTTTAGGATTCTTTTATTATTTAGGAGCCCATCTGGCGACTCCTAATCGGGGAATAAGTGCGTAGTTTGGAAATAAATCAAAGACATTAATCTATTAAGATAAAAAGCCATTATTAAACTGTACATAATCGTGCTCGTTATATAAAGATCCTAGTAGGAAGGAAGTTACTAATTTCGAATGAATGATGTTATATTTATGCAAGATTTCATCGAACATAGGAAGGATGGAGAGTCCTTGCGAGCTAATTGCCTCAAGCATCAGTCAATAATACCATTGGAATAGTCTTTTGGATTATAATCTTAAAGTTTTAGCTGAACTTGACGTCGTACGTTCTGTTTTAGTGACTTCACCTCATTCGATCAATCTGTCTGAGCTATTTAAAAACAAGTAACTTTTTAAGAGATTATAAATAAATGAGGGCTTTTTAATGGGGGGGGAACCAACATTTAAGTACCAGTAAATACCCGTGTTGAAAATCAATGATTACTCATTTGATGTTTCTAATTAATATTATTATTAATCTATTACCAATAATACGGGATGGAAAAATAATAGAATAGTTAGAAAGATTTGTAAAAATTTAGGAGAAGTTCCAATTAAGAAATTTTACGCAGAGGCCTAACTTGCTCCAACATTATGGTAATTTCTAGAATTTTCTTAAGTGTTTAGGTTTGAGAAGTATCCCCAGACACGAAGAGAAAACGGATGCTTCACCGTGGGCACGACACAGGACTTTAAAAAGTGCTCCCCTTTTCTCCTTCTAACGAAGGATCTTCCACAATCTCGATACACGCGGAAGGGAGCTTTATCAGAAAATATCAATTTGTTCCAGTTTTCAATAGTACATTCTTTATAATTTCTATATAAGTGTTACTTATCCCTTCGGTTCTTCTTCTTGAGATGAGGCTTTTTCTCAGCACTTCTGCATTTGAAAAATGAGGAGCGCTAACACGACTCCTGTCTGTGTCGTAGCCATGTTGAAGATTCCGGACCGTCTCCGTGTCTGCGGCTGATTCTTATCTAAGGGAATTGGAGTACTAATTGTTTTGCCCCAAAACAGTGTCATGAACTGAAAATGGTACCAAAACGTGCTTCATTAGCACGTTTTCCTAACAGTTCAGAACTCAAGTAAAGTTTGACCCAACCAGACTCTTCAGGAAGTTTTGCTGTAGTCATTCGACTAATAAAAGAATTCAAAGATCAGGAAGTATTCAACATGGCTTATTTCAAAGAAGCGTTTTTATTAACAAAACAAAAACGATAAAAAAGCTCGCAAAACAACTTTCAACAAGCTACTTTTATCGCAAAAAGTCGAGATCAGAAGAAAAAAGTAATGAAGATGCTATTTTTGTTTCATAAACTTTAGTTATTACATCCATTTATTCAAGGCTTTGGAAGTACTTCACTGAAATGGTCAACAAATTCAGAAACCTATTCTCTTTCTGCTATCTGCGTTTTAGCCGAGAAAATAAAGCTGAATAAAGCAATGTGGAAGTGGTCTAGGCATTTAAAGAAATTTACCGAGTTGTGGTTAGTAAAGGAAGTTCCATTAAGACGGATCGAAGTTAGCAGTAAATAAAAGAGTATTATTGCTGAACATTTATTGATTTCACTATTAGATCATGTTAATTGAGTCATGGCAATTATGTGTAGAAAATAATATCTCCTAAATGTCCACCAAGGCTTCAGGGGCACACCTCCACTCGATGGTTGAAAATATTTGATGACGTATCTGCACAGTTGCTTTTCGATTTCACCAATATGCCTTATTATCTCATCCTTCAGCTGTTAAATTGTTGTTGGCTTGTTAAAATAGACCTTACTTTTGAGATGACCGCAAAGGAAGAAATCTAAAGTCGTTAAGTCACACGATCATAGTGGCCAATTGACCTCGCTGTTCCGAGAGAGGATGCGACCTGGGAACTTCTCATTCAATAAAGCCATTGTTACATTTGCTGTGTAGCATTTGGCGCCGTCCTGTTGAAACCACAAATCTTCGACATCCATAGAATTCAATTCAGGCCATAAAGAGTTTGTTATCATGGCACGGTATCGCTCGCCTGTCACCGTAACAGAATTCCCGGCATCATTTTCGAAAAAATACGGCCCAATGATTCCGCTAGCCAAAAATACACACCAAACAGTGACCTTTTGTTGATGCATTGGCTTTTCAACAACCTTCCTGGGATTTTCATCAGCCCAAATGCGACAATTCTGATTATTAACGAATCCACCAAGATGAAAATGGGCTTCATCAGTAAAGATGATTTTTTGCTAAAAATCATCATCGGCTTGTCTTTGCTCGTGCACCCAATTGACGAATGTACGGCGCTTCAAATGGTCAGCAGTATTCAGTTCTTGTGTCAATTGAATTTTTTTAGGGTGTAAAGACAAAACTTTTGTCAAAATTCGATGTAACGTTGTTGTGGAGAGGTTCAATTCCTGCGCGCAATGACGAATAGAGGTGTCTGGATCTTCGGCCACATTCTCGCGCACTGCAGGAATGTTTTCAGCTGAACGGCGTAAACCAGCACGCAATGGCGTTTTCATATCTGCCACCGACCCCGTTTGTTTAAATTTACGCACAATTTTCCTAATTGAACTCTCGGTTGGTCGATTATGTTGATAAAAAAAATCGCGAAGTGCCCGAAATGCGTTTCTGTTTGAACGTCCATTTTCGTAATAGGCTTCGATAACTTTAACACGTTGTTCAATTGTTAATCTTTCCATAGTTGAAATTGCCAAAGACTGAAGTTGTAAAATCTGAAAGAAAAAGCAAAAAATCCTTAGACGCTTAAACTTAACTCACATTTAAAATCGGTTCAAGTTATTCGAACATCCTTTATAATAATGAGTAACTGGTTTCATACTATTCGAGCACGCCTGGAGGACTCTGTTCATCCACCCCAGGCTGTAGTTATCAAATATCATCACTGCGTACATTGCAGTTTTCTTAACGGGGTTTATCAACAGTCTGAACAAAGAGCGTCGAATATGTAAATGCCATTTTCTTCTGCCGGGTAATTGGTTTTTAAAGATTCGTAATCAAATATCATTAAAAACATTAGATGCTTTGTATTTTTTATGATCATACTTCTCAAATGGCAAGAAGTGGATAAAAACGTATCCAAATCAGTTGCTGAATGTTTATTTTTGGCTACTAAACATAAATCCTAAGATTATTTTATATTTTATCACCTACACAATTCTTTTTCTATTTAATTTTAACGTAATTTTATTTGGAATCGATTTTTAGATATATAAAGGCATATTGCACGGATCTTCGTGTGAAAGCGTGTACAGAAGAGCTGAGTAGTGAATAATGATGTGAGAGGCGTAACAGGAAAATGTTTAAATAACGAAAGTGTAACGAGGAAAGGTGAACACAAATGCTCGTTTAGTGCCTGTGAAAAACGATGATTTGAGGATTTCGTTATCAATTTACCAGTATTGTCAATCTCGGTAATTTTCGCATTCTAGTTCCATTCCCCTACCATCTTTATGAAGAAGATGTTTGATGATGGTACTCTTAGTGATGCAGAAAGTCCGGGTAAAAGACGCATTTCACCGTTTAACAAAAAATACAAGGCAAATGGTATATGAAAAATTCTTAAAAATGTTTGAAATAAATGAATACAGTTGGTTTATATTTGGTTTTAAAAATTGTATCATCAAAATGTCGAACCTCATTCGCGATACACGTTTATTGTCGATTCCAAAAGTTATCCATCACACTTCAATTCGTCAATCGTTTTTTGGTCGATCTTTGCATACTCTAGCTTTTAGGGAACCTAAAAGAAAATAATCACATGGGGCAAAATCAGGCGAGCGTGCATGACATCTAATGTCACCATGTAAGGAGGTCAAGTGGCTCTATCCTATTGAAACCATGCAGTACATTTACAAGTTGTCTAAGTTTTGGCGTGATAAAGTTCCGTAGCATCTCCACATAGCGATCTGATGCTTATGTAATTGCTTAGTCCCCTCGTCTAAAAGGTAAAGGCCCCAAACACCAACATTTGCTACAGCTGATCACATAGTCCCTCACTCACTATATCGAGTTCTTTCCTGAACCTACTTGTCCTAGTTTTCATCAATTACCGAAGATTGTGCTCATTAACGCAGCCAGATATATGAAAGTAAGCTTAGTTACTTGTGAGAGCACATTAGTTCTTGGAATATTTGAAGATTATCCTCATAAGATGGTATTTGGTTTTCCCAGTCGCCTTTATAAAGTTCCTGAACAACCATCATTTTCTAAGGAGGAAACCTTGAGATCAGTGTGTAATATTCTCCTGACAGTTCAAAAGAAGAAGCATGTAAACTGACTGACAGTCTAGGATGAAGCCAAACGGAATCAGACAGTTGGATTTTGTTTGAGTTCGAAGGCTTCGAAGATTCATTATTCTTGGTAAACATTTCAACATGAAAAAACTAAAAATAGGATATTAAAAGAAAGCAAAAACGCTAAAACATTAACCCAATTAAGATATAGTTACCTCCTGCCTAACTACCCTGGCTTGCAAATATGGATTATTTTATGCAGAACTCTGTAGAATATGCGAATGATTTACAATTTGCGCATGTGAATAAATGTAATACCATTCATCTGTGATAATCAGAATATAAAGAAACAACTTCGTTTCTTTGATGTATGAGAACTGTGCAGCTTGTATATATTTTCTGGCTTAGCATTGAAGAGATTAGTGAGTTAGATTTAATAGTAGAAGCACATTACATTATTTTAATTATTTTAATACACAAAATAAACATAGTTTGCGTCAAACTTACTTGTCAATGTTTGGCTCTTATTTATTATTCCGGAGAAGCTCTTTACCATCAATTTGACGATGCGTTGTTTCCATTTTAATGAAGATCCATTGAAAGTTTCGGCATAAATTTAAAAGGACGTGAGTAAAAGCTCGCCAGAGGGTGCAAACATCGAACTATGAATATAGTAAAGAAAGTTAATTTTATCGTTTACAAATGAGAGAGAAAATGGAAACGGGAGACCGACATAATTTCTTTCGTTTATTCCCTTTTTATGGAGAAGCAATGTTTGCTAAACTTGTGTCTACTTTCGAAAGTGGAATCGATCCAAAATATTTTAGTCCTTCTTTGAAGTCGGTGTGAGAGACAATCAGTGAGGCAGTGTTAAAATGAGGATAATTATCTCTTACCGACCTGGTATTCTACATACATCACTGCTTTGAAGTGACAAGTTCAAAATGCTCAGTATTCAGAAACGGTGAGTCAACTGAGGGCAAAATGATTCAGAAATCCCTGTTTATCGAGGATGCTCAAATAATTTATACGAGGGGCGGTCAATAAGTTTTGCAATTCGGATATAAGGAAACGAGCTATGAGCAAAAGTGTTTTATTATTCTTCAATATAACTACCCTCGAATTCAATGAACTTGAGCAACTTGTCCCTGAGGCTTCGAATTCCTGACAACTAGAAATCTCCCCACTGCTGTTCAATCCACTCCTGCAACGGGGCGTTCATGGATCTCTTTTGTATTCTTGCCTTCCTTGTTCAAAAAATTGATCACTGCGCGGTGCTCAACCTTCTCCATTGTTGAAAAATTTGTGACTAACGATCGGCGATCAGCTATTGCTTCTTAAATAGACGAGGCAGGAGTGTGCGGCTGCAGATCCTGACTTGTCATAACTTGTCCTAACACCTCCATAAACAGCCATCCCCCTTCCTCTGTTTTGCCCTACCGAATCGCAAAACTTATTGACCGACTCTCGTATGTCTAGTGCCCTAAATACTCTACCTTGGTTATTTTTCTTTCACATAATTTCGTTTCACTTAATTTCTCAACTTTTTTAAGAACTTCCTTCCAGTCATTCCTAGTTAAGATACCTTTATTAATTTCGATATATTTTTCATTAAAGCAACAAATCACAGAGCCTATGTGCTTAAGGTATGCTCGGGGGCGCCCCAGTCTCCTCCAGGGAAGATCAAGTTTCACTCAGCCGTTTCTAGCGGCTCCTGTACCGTTTATTATGTATTTTTTCTATTTCGTTTTAGGAGAAAATAAGTCTGTTTGAGAAGATACACTTACACCAGAATGTATTCATACACATACCTACATACCTAATACCAAGTTTTTCGCTATACTTCAAAACTTTATTGCAGGATAACAATATTTGAAGGTCTTGAGAAGAATGTATTAATAGACACATTCACAAAGTTTCAACAAGGACAAATAATATATTTTACAAAAATTCTCAAACATTAAGTATTCATTGGATATTATTTTAACACACATATTTTTGATTGATATTGTTTAACTTATAACACACAATCAAAATCACAGGAGTAGTTTCTATAACTTTCTCCTTTCTCAAACTTTCTAATAACCCTCTTTTTGGCATCGCAAACTTCATAGTATTATTTCATAAGCAAAATCAAGGGAACAATTATTTAACTGTTTTCTAATATCAAATCGAGAATAATTACGTAATTCAAATCTAGGATGAGCTACAAGAAGATTTCAAAAGAGCTTAGAGTCTCTAAATCTACAGTGTAGTCAGTAATAAGAAAGTTCAAGAAATGGAAACAGTTGTAAATCACCTTCGTTTTGGTTGGTCTAGGAAATTATACTCCACATGGTGCGGATGGGAACGACTACATACAAACACCGTAACTGGTTTATTCCTATTGGAATGAAGTTAAAGGAAACATTTTTCATTGGCAATCAGTCTCTAGATCTCAGCTCGATAGATAACATTGGCGTGCGTTTGAAATTAAGTTTTTACTGCTAAACATGAAAATGATAATAGTTTTCATTGATCAGGTAAAGTTTTCTTTCTATAGAAGATGTATTTAATGCCCATTACTATGTTGTTCTTAGTAGTGCAGTTTTGCATAACAAATAGATAAACGTGGTGAAACTGGGGTAGAAGCTAAAACCTAGACTGAAATTGAGTAAAATAAAAAATATTAGTAGAATATTTTATAATGCAGACTCGCTACAATTGACTCTTAATTAGAATGAAAAGACAATTTAAGTGGTTATCTTTTATGTGTGGCTACATATTCATCCCTTTTCAAAAACTAATAATAATTGGCCTTCATGTTGATGTCCCAGAGACCTTGATAATTTCCTTCCAACTTGATGGAAACTGTTTCCTTATTCAGCACTCTAATTCCCCAAATTTTCCCGAAAATAATCTATGAGAAATCTCAAAAAATGCATGTAGTGGAATATCCAGACTCTTTCTCTCTCTCTCTCTCTATACCTATATAAATATATATATATATATATATATATATATATATATATATATATATATATATATATATATATATATATATATATATATATTTATATAGTACAAGAGGAAGAAGAATTGGACGCCTCCAATTCTTGTACTATATGTATTGTATTGTACTATATGTATTTATAGTCAGCTATACAAGGTTTCTGCATCTTTCTTTTTGTCTTCAAATTTATTTAAAAGACAGAAAATAAAAATGGCATAGCTCTGTGGTAGTTATATTATCACCTGCTGACCCTGTAGTGGCTCTTTCTTTATATATATATATATATGTATATTTATATATATATATATTTACATATATATATATATATATATATATATATATATATATATATATATATATATATATATATATATATATATATATATATATATATATATATATATATATATATATATATATACGTAGGTACTTTGAGGTTGGGCAGAATTTGGTTGAAGACCGTTAATTAATGGGTAAATTGTTATGAGTCCAGTGGGGATGGTTTATTATTAACTCTGCGGGGTCCTTTAAAATAAATATTTCATATTGCAACTTGGCCAAAGATTAACAGGTAGCTGGTACGCGCGTTTGGGTTGCATAAGAAAGACCATGACGAAAATATATCTTTGCTAACAACAAAAAAATATTTATATATTCACAAATTTGGGGTTTAAAGGGAATAGTCGCTCAGACGGAGTTAAAGGTCAACACGAGATACAGGTACGTTAATTAAGGCATTAAAGAGGTCAGATTCAGTTTGGTGATTTTAAGAGGGATTTTAAACCGGGGCATTCAAACAAATAATGAAGCAATGGGGTAGGCCAGATTCAAGATCAATCTGCAGGCGGCAACAGTTACGATTAACTTACGTGCTCGTTGCCGAAAAGGAAGAAGTTTGGGTAAGATGAATGCGACGGAAGAAGACAGGTTACCCCCTGCTTCAGATGAAAGAGCACTTGTCGAGCTTTTGGAGTTGGGAATCTTCGTCAGATACTTCCCGATTGACTAAGGCAGAGTTCCCTGAAGACTATACTTTGCCGATTTTCTAGGGCAGAGTTAACGGATGAGGATACTTGCCGATTAACTATGGCAGAGTTCACGGATCGATTTAGCTTTCGACTCGAATCGAAATCGCCGTTGGAGAGGGGGGACGAACTTCCTTCAGCTTGTTCGCCGGATTAGGTGGGAAATCTAACATTGCTGATCTTCAAACTCAGTCGAGGATTATATAGGCGCCTGTTGAGGTGGCTGTGACGGCCCTCCAGAGGCGCGTATGATTTTGGGGAAAAGACGGCGACTCCTTCGGGGTAAGGAGGAATCGTGATAACGTTGGTTTAGAATGTCCAACAAACTTCAATCTTGGTGCGTGTGAAAACGGCGTAGGCTGCCTCCCTACCCGGGTTCAACCATGCTTTCACAGCTCATGCGGTGATCTCAGGATCCACTTGCGTACAGAAAGCCACGTGGTCACCCTTTGACCTCATTTTGTTACATGCCCCCATCTAAAAAGATGGCACTTTTGGAGTTGGAGGAGAAAGTTGACATCCCCTATTGCCTCCTTTTCTTTCAAAATGACGCCTAAGAAACACATCCAAAGCATCAGGATTGGATAGTAGCTTACCGACATGAATTCTTGGCAATAAAATCTAAGAGAAAGTATCTATCTTTACTGCGAGTAACGCTAACGCCTGCAGCCATTAGTCACTAATTATAACTATATTGATACTAGCTATAAAATGAAAATACAATAGTATAATATACCTGTAAAGAGAAAAAGATTGATTTAGTATTGAAACATACTCAATAAATAAATAAAATTTAATGTTGCCGATATTTAGCAAGTGTATGGCTCGGCAGGAAAACATTCAAGTTGGATCAACCTCATCCGTTTATTCTGAACAAAACATTTGAACAGAGATCAGGAGCAACAACTGACCGCACCATCACCCAACAGAGTCTATTCATCGACTGGCACTGAGCAGTGCAAACAAGCTATGCAATGAGAGCAGTGTTACTACATTGCAGTATCCTGCCACACAAGATAATATTCAACGTATCAGGTGAGAGAGTGCAACATCAACACTGCAACAACCATCTTGCACGAAGGCCCGCAGGCAACTGGCTACCATTTAGGATGCACATATTGTGAATGGCTAGACTACCTCTAAACATTATCAAAATGCTCTGAAAATATTACGTGGAAGGTTGTTTCCATAAGTGGATCCACCCTGATGGTGAGAGTAAAACATTTCAAACTTTCAAAAATAAGGGCCACCCTACTAAGGATCCATTATTAAGCTTCTATTTTGGCGACCATAACAAATATCTGCATTCAATTTTGCATCACTTATATCTACAAACTTCTCATGGATGTGAAGAAAATCTGTTTTTTGTTTATTGATTGTTTTCTTGTTGTGACCTCTTTGCATTCTTAATATCAATGAGATAACGTTGAGATTACAACTGATTCTCTACTGATGATCGTTGTATTGGAAAGCATCAAGAACAATTTTTATATTGTCAAAAAATTCAAATCGATAGATAAAATGACCAAATAAAACAAAAGCAGGATTGTTATCTTTATTTAAAATCACAGCTTTGAAAGTTCTACTTAAGGAATTTATGTATAAATAGTCTCCATGCAGATGGTTGATGCACAACCCATCAAGCTTCGATCCAATCTTTAATCCAGAGAATTACACCATTGAGGAGTTCTAATGTAGAAAATAGAGCTTTCTAAATTCTTGATCCGTACATCTGTACAGTAATATGTTGTTTATGCTGCCAATAGATTGCTTTCGCTAAAACGAGAGCAAAGATGCTGGGATAACTTTTTTACTCCTAACCCTCTTGTGAGATAACTGCAGTTTTAGATTCAGCGGAAACTTTCATATAGAATCATTTATAACATCTCAAACATTAAAAAACACAAATAGCAGTGAAATTAGTCTGAACAGAAGGTCCGTGTACATAGCTCCAAATATCGATGACTCTAAGAATTTTTTCAAAGAGGAGCGGGACAATTTCCCATCAAATATTTGTTTAAATCTAGTCAAATAACTATAATAATCGTTGAAAGGGTGGCATTAACTAAAACTCAAAGTATATAATATTGATAGTTATCAAATTGCTCTGGTTATGAATACCTTTTGATTAAAAAATTCTCGTAGTGTTATTTTTCTTGTATTTTTCTTTTAAAATTGGGAATTTTTTGGTTGTGTCTATTTCTGCAATCTTCTCAATGCCAACAAAATTCATGAACTAGGCCAAGAAAATTATTAGAAAGATATTAATAATTTGTAAATTAGTGAAAAAAATGGTTCCAAGAAGCCTTTATACATTGTTCGAAAAAGTCTTTAGAAAGAACAAATAAATGCGACCGCCATTTAAGTCGACAGCATAATGCCGCTTAAGGCTTGTATCGGCCTTCAAAATCCTTAAAGATTAATATGATTGGAGGTCGATGAGCGAGTGGAGAGTGCCTCCATTTGGATTTCGTTGGTCTGTACTTAGGTAGATAAGCGGACGATAAGACATTGACGTCAAAATGAAGTTAGACTCAAGTTGAGCAAGTATTCTTATCCGCTTGGTTTGCTGAGATAGGAAGTACGGCTCTGCATATAAAATCGATCCATTTTCTCCTCGTATCGTTTCTATACAATAATGTGAGTAAATCAGGAGTATCGTAAGCCCACGCTTCTCTTCTCAAGGTATTTTATGAGCCCCTAATACTTATGTCCTCCTCGATCACCAGTGGCGAGTTTTTATATCGCAGTTATTAATTGTTCTCTTATTTTTTATCTATTTTTTTCATGTTGTGATTCTACTTTCGTGTTTTTGTTTATTAATAATTAAATCTTCACCGATAAAGAAAATTTAGGTTAAACCTGTTTGTTCCCTCGATATTCTCTATGAAACGAAACACTCAACCAGAGGTATTATGTATATACCTGCAAAAAGTAGGAACGGATTTTAATAAGTTAGTATTTTTCCTTCAAAAAACATTTCATACTGATATACTTGATGCCCAAAAATATAAATAAATAAATATACCTATTATATTCCATTTTCCGAAAATATTATTTTACGGGCCTAAATGCGAACGAAGGTAATGGACGCGGATCGGTGTTCTCATCTTCTGCTTCCGGGCTATCACGAGGTAGGAAAAGAATCCAAAAATGGTGCAAAAAGAAACTATATATATATTTTAAAATACCAGAACCTTTTTTGCGGTTACCATTATGGGTCTCTGTTTAATTGACAAGAGATATAATAATTTGAAGGTAGGAACCTCATAATCCTAATCCATCACATAGTAGCCTTAATTAAGCCACTCGTAAGCAAAGTAATTATAAACAAATAATATAGGTTGGTACAATTTGGTTTAAAGATATTTTTCTATAGTAAGAAAATTGTAAATTTGTCGCATATGTAAGACAGCATCCTATTGGTACTTTAAGAAAAGTAATAAAGTGTAGTAGCGAGTTTCAAAAGACTCAGCTTGCAATACCTTAATTCCAACTTCAGTCTCATACCTATTGCTAAGCTAGTAAGTTCCGTGTTAAGACGAGAGAATTTCCAAGATTAATACACTAACAATTTTCAGCGTAGTTTTAAAAATCCATGAATTACTTGATGTGATGCCGAACAACTATCATTATGATGAAGAACGATTAAATTTACATTATGAAGAACACCTAAAATTATGTTTAAGAATTATGATATGAACTTTGTGGCATGAGATTGAAACGTAGCCAGAGCTGTATGGCGAAATATAAATTACAAAAAGATGGGTAATAGTGAACGCTCCGGGAACTATAATATAATGGGTACCTCTTTTTTATGTTGAAGGTATCAGGCAAGAATCAAAGTCCACATCATGGCCAGGCCCAAATTGAATTATGTATGGAGTTAGGAAACGTAAAAGAAAGACATGAAAGAGTTTCTATAAATTTTTGAAAAAGTAAAATACGTGGGTTTTGAAAAGTGCCAGATCATAATTATTAGGAAAAACATGGGAAGCTAATAAGTTAGGAAGCTTTGAATTGCAAAGAACGAAGAAGGCATAAAAAGCACAATTGTATTCCAAATGGCCACAGAATCAGCATGCAAATCAGCAGCCTGCTGAGTTTTGCGTGGTAGAGCTAGTGGTGGGGGCCTACAAGCAGTCAGCTCAGGAGAGCATTGGATTAAAGTAATTCCTGTATAAGAGGCAAAGTGAACCGACATTGAGCAGAGCACAAGGGGATAAATGTTGCAGGTTGATCTAGAGCAGTTGATAAGATGGATAGCTTTCAATTCACCTCTATCAAATAAAGATACAGTGTTAGAACCACATCAAATGTGAGAACAGTACTCCATTACTCCATACAAGGACGCAACAGTCGCTTGTATAAATAAAGCAGCTACAAATAAGAAAATAAGTTTCCGATAATAAACAGGACAACCAGTGTCATAGATTTATACTGCAATTCCTGTGATGATGGGTGTTCAAGAAAGAGTGGCTGTTACTGTAACAACAAGACTGTTCATTATAGATAGAGGTGTGTTACAGAACTCTCAGAGAAGAAATGTAATTTATGATGAGTTTTTTATAGAAAGATGCGTAAAATTGGGTCTTGAAGTCAATAAAATCATCAATATAGTTTTTTACCCCATTGACAAATCCTGTCTGAGTTGATCGCGGTAACTACAACCAGAGGAGAAGTAGAACGACTAATAAAAGATGGAGCGGAATTGGAAGATGTAGATGAAATGCAGTGGTGAGTCATCAGAATATGATTGCATAAGCTTATTTATGGAAGAGAGAAAATCGGTGATGAAAAATGGGAAAAGTGTAGTGGGCACCTCGGAGCCTTGTGGGGGCAAAGCTTTTGATAGGGAAAACGTGGTATGCTCGCTCTTACGGCAACGCTTCGGTCATAAATTATCCTTTGCTCATCTTGTATGAAAACAAGCGAACCTCCTTATGCACCACCAGTCTGATGAGCTTTTCATTCCCTCCTTCTCCCTTTCAAAGTCCCGCATCAACTTTCTGGGATCATTGTTTATGATCTCATGGATTTCAAGGACGAAATCCGGGATTCCGATGGTGTAAAATCGTCGACCCCGAGTTTTGCTTTCTGTTGTCGCGTCAGAGTCCAACCCTGAATCTTTTATCTCATTTTAAACATTTTACCCCATCTTTGTATTGGCGGTGAGAAAGTATAAAATCTCCTTGTTTATCCCTGGACGCGGATTTCAAGGACTCCATGCCTTTTCCACAAATTGGAGAATTCAATTTTTCTATAGTTAATTTTTCTCTCTCAAAAAACAAAACAAAATGAGCATTTTTTTAAAAGGAAAATTAGCGGAATGAAAGTAAAGA
This sequence comes from Ceratothoa steindachneri, assembly GCA_963969495.1. Classification (NCBI taxonomy): domain Eukaryota; kingdom Metazoa; phylum Arthropoda; class Malacostraca; order Isopoda; family Cymothoidae; genus Ceratothoa; species Ceratothoa steindachneri. Next base: position 71,660,495 of record OZ018337.1, read on the forward strand.
AAAGATGCGTAAAATTATCAGTTGAAAATTGCAAACAAATACCCACAGAAACCTCTATGTATACATCTGAATATGAATGCAAAATCATGAATATAGAAAATCACACACACACACACACACACACACACATATATATATATATATATATATATATATATATATATATATATATATATATATATAAAATCACGCGTCAAGTGTTTTTCAATTTATAAAATAAGCCCGTGCTCCCTCTTACTAAAACACTTGTTTTGTCTCTCACTGGATAAAAGCCTACACTTCGTTGTTTAATTGGCTTCTGAATCAACCTTTTTGGGGTTTGAGGATGGTAGCCCTGGCAAGCAGCGTCTTGGTCATATAAGCGTTGAGCGCTTAATGATACAGGTTCAAATCTAACTTCTTTATTTATTTTCATATAACGGTTAAAATAGTTTGTCTTATCTTTCCGTTATCTACCTCTCCCATTTTTCTTCTTAAGCTTTGATTGGTTCACGTGATATTCTCCTAAGTGTTTTTCCGGGTTGTGTCACCAATTTTTATTTCCTTAGGCCTTTAAAAAAAAATATATATATATATATATATATATATATATATATATATATATATATATATATATAGAGAGAGAGAGAGAGAGAGAGAGAGAGAGAGAGAAAGAGAGAGAGAGAGAGAGAGAGAAATATATAATTAAGACGGAAAAAACAAAGAAGGTGGGTCACATCTTTAATCGCAACTTTTCAGGATATTCCAAACCCATCTGCAGGAGCTATAATCAAATTTTAGATCAGTAATCTAAAATTAAAATCTATATAACGGCACAAGTTTAATAGTGCTATGATATAAAGTTGAGATTAAGGATGGGATCAGTTCTCTTCGGGTTTTTTTCTTAATTAACATTAAACTAAAGCTTCCAGAAGAATTCATTTATATATATATATATATATATATATATATATATATATATATATATATACTTGCTCGGAGCGAGTATTGTACCTCTTTTGCTAAAAGAAAACTGAACCGTACTCTCACTCCGGCCTATAAAAGGCATCAAAGAACAAACAGGAAATTAACAAGGACCCCAAACACCCAAACAATTACATGCCAATTGCTTTATTAGAGCACCTAGGCAAAATACTCGAACGTATGATCAACAGCCGCCTACGAGACTACCTGGAAGAGAGTGAATGTTTCTGCCCTCACCAATGTGGGTTCAGGAGGGGCCGGTCTACTCAGGCGGCTGTGACCATCGTTCACGACAAAATACAAAAAACCCCCGCCAAGTACGACAAAATACAAAAAAAACCCCGCCAAGTACGACAAAAGTCACTCCCTATTAGCAAGGACGTGGAGAAGGCCTTTGATAAGGTGTGGCAGGAGGGACTCCGTTGTAAACTCACCAACAATACGGAGTTACCTCTCTGCGCTAGAAGGCTCCTCTTGCACTACCTCACTGAAAGAAAGATGTCACATAAAATACAATAATACCTTATCGCAACCTTTCACACTACGTTCAGGCGTTCTACACGGAAGAGTACTGGCACGCAGACTATACATCATGTACACAAACGACCCCCCACGCCCAGCCGAAAACTGCTGTCCCCCCTACACAGTGTCCTATGCTGATGACGAGACCATCCTCCTTCAGCAGCCGCGGACCAGACGAGATCGCGCACCATGCACAAACAATACTAGATGAAAAGACAGAATACGAGGATAAATGGGTGAATGCAACGAATCCTCAGAAGACACGGATGACACTCTGCGGTGCAATAGATCACTACATGCCTAACCTACAAAATTTTCTAACACACATCAGACAGGAACCACCTAAACCAAACAAGGCTCGACTACATACACCAGACAAAAATCCTTGGGGTAACTTTTGACAAGTCCCTTAGATTCAATATACACCAGTAGATAATCCAAGCAAGAGCCGCACGCTCAAACAAAAGGCTGCACAGGTTCCACCCAGTGGGCAAGAACCTACAGTTTTCCTGAAATAAAACACTTTTGCGACCTCTTCTTACGTACCCTCCACTGTTACTGATAGCTGCGAGTGTCACGTGACAGGAGAAGGCTCAGCGCATTCAGAATTCTGCTCTGAAGCGCGATGGCCACTCTCCCATGTTTGCAGAAATGTCGACACTACACGACAACAACAACTTAGCACCCCTCAACACATACGCTCACACTGAACTCACAAAACAACTCGGAAACTCGCTAGAGACCCTATATACACCGCATTACACGCAAAACTCTATGTTGCGATGGCAATGTGATATTCCGTTCTACGCATAAGTTAAGAGCATCATAAATAACGCGTTTCCAACTATGCAGACACGATCTCCTTCCTGCCTCCCCCCCCCAACCGTCGTCCTGTTACGATCACCCCGAGACACATCCATCTACACCACGCATCGGTGTCTAGCCATTGACCTATCAACTCTTCCTATCCCCTTTCAAGTCATTTCGGTACCCTTTTCCTCTACGACTACTTGATTGCCTGTGTTACACAGTGGTCCCTCTCTGTTCTTTATATATACATCATCATCATCAAGACGAAATTAATTCTTTGCTGCTCACCAAACGATTTCCTCGTCGATAAAGGAGGCAACGCGAATAGAAACTTTCCATCAATGCCGCCTCAACAATATCCAACACTTCCGCCTGATGATGCCTGAAGAATAGCGAAAGCTCATGGCCCAAATTTTATAAATAAGACCAAATAAATGGATCTTCCTCAGTTGATTTTCAATCTTCGGCCTCTTTAAAAAACCTGCATTCGACAGTTAGAACGCGCTAAGATAAAATTGGTAAAGTCGATATTTCCTCTTCTTTTGTCTTCTCAAAAAAACTCAATAATCATATATTTAATAGAAGAAAATATATAGAAAATAACAAGGTAACAAAAATATTCAAGCACGCTAAAACCTGCGATAATATTATTATTATCCAAAGAATTTTTATCACTTCGATGACGTTACTAATATTTGACAGTTTCTAGAAATTTTTCGAATCTTTCAATCTTACAATTTCAGCGAAAATACAAACGGGCCTAAAAGTCACGCAACATAGGAGAATTAAGTAAGTTTCTCCTATGGTACGTCACTTTTCGGACACACTGTATTTTCGGCTAGATATTAAATCACAAACAAACTATAGACCAGTGCAACAAAAGATTAAGGTAATTTAGAAATTTCTCCCCGAAATATTAAACTTTTTGACTCTGCACTCACGGTGGTCACCTTGGCAACGTACCATACCGTCCCGAGATATTCCGTTTTTTGACTCATAATAGACCCGAGTTTAACCATTGAAATAGAGGACAAAATGGCAACTTTGATGCTGATAAAACTTCGGTTGTAGCTTAATATCTAGCCGGAAATGCAGTGTGTCCGAAAAGTAACGCACCATAGGGGAAACTTACCGAATGCTCCTTTGTTGCGTGCCATTTTGGACTCTCTCTCTCTCTCTCTCTATATATATATATATATATATATATATATAACATCGTAGAATATTCGACTGCTTCCATCGCCTTTCTTGATCTGGATTGGTTCATAAGCTTATGGTCCCATTAAACAGATCTGAGTATTATCCGATTAAATAGATTGAAAGTCCAATTAAGTTAAAGACTAAAGAAAGCTAAAGAAAACGAATTACTTTGTGATTTAATTTTTTTTTCAAAACTCTAATATCTCGAATCAGGCTTTTAATCATAATTAGAGACCCTCGTAAGCAGCTTTTCAGATAGCTGTTATATGCCCTGCGTTATTAATTTGAATGCATTGGACATACATAGACTCGGTTGATTTATATAATTTCAGATCAAATAATAATTAGTAATCCTCTTTTCATCACTAGATTAATGTCTCTCTTCATTGAATCTCGTTAAACCTAGTAGGTCTTATCGTTTACCCGTATTTGATTAATGTGTTGCGAATCACCTTTCGGATTGCAGCCTGAAAAACCGATCGAGTTAAGGCGATCATTAGCATTGTCTGTAAATTTTCTTTAGGATTAAATTAATAAATCATACTTGTTTGCACAGACGTATCTCAAGAAATGTTGTTAGGATTAATATTAAATAAGAGTTCAGGAAATTAGGTTACATTCTCTCACTCAAGGGATAAGTCTGAATATAAAAGATACGTAACGCCATCCATTGGGTTTTATAAATTTCATATGGAAACGAAACTGGGTTATCCGAAGACCACATCCCCTTCTCCCTAATCGTCAACTTAATAATAATATCAACTGCTGTATCAATTTATAAATTATAGCTAATTTTATATTATTGACTTATTATTGACGTATTGCACATATACCTGTCACACCTTGTTGGCAAATGTAATCTATTTCATGAAGATGGAATGCGCTTGAATGAGTACGGAATTGAAACCTTTTTTTCCAAACCAGAAAAAAATATAATTATAAAAAGTCTTATGGGGTTAACAGGCCTTATACTGGAAAGCTTATTTAAAGAAATATTAAGAGAAAGGATATATAAAACTATATGTGTAATATATATCTGATACATATCTGATATATCTCTTGGAAAAAACAATATATAAGGTCATTGATTGCATTAAAAAATCCACAGATGACATACAAATCATGTTTCTCAAATAAATTCAGCAAAGATGTAAATAAAGAATGTTATTAGAGAATGTATGGATAAAAAATGTACTGGTTAAATGGTTTTATATAATAAGTAAATGTTCTCAGTAAATTATTTTAGAAGGTAATAGTAGAAATAGTAAATTTATACTGGTATATATGGAAATTAAATGTAAAATTCGAAATATGAAATTTACGATGGAAATTGTAAGAAGTAAATTCAAACGATCCTTTACTGCTCCTCTTGGTGGTCTCAATCGACTCACAGGATGTGAAAACCTGCAAAGGATTTAACTAGATAATGGAATTTATTCTTTCTAAAGCGTCAACTAAACTGACTGGGCACAATATCCAGAGATAAAAAGCAAGGGATAAAGAACAATAGAGGTTATCGTGGTAATAAAAAAAAAATCACATTTCAAATTATCAATATTGAATTAGCTTAACCCAAAGATCAATTTCTCATAGAAGTTATTTATATTCATTAAAAGAAGACGCAAATATCAGAGTATTTCAAGGGAAATTTCTAAAATTATATATTTGAAAAATAAAAAAAATCAACAATAAGAAAAAGGAAAAGATTAATAATGGCCTGCTAATTATAAAAGATGCAATGAAGAATAATAAAATTTACAAATTATTAAAAAAAGTGTTAAATAAATAGTGATAATGCGAAAATATATAATATATATATGAAAATAAACGTATATATAAATGAAAATAAACGTATAGTATACAGACTGATAAAATAGGCCAAATAAACACTAAAAAACAACAAATTATTTCCTAGAAGGAAAAAATGTAGGGTAGCATCGTAATAAAGTAGATTAAAAAGACTTCTCAGATGAAAATGGAGCTATAATAAAACCAGGAATGGGTCATTAAATAAATATTGAAGATACAATTATGAAAGCACAATAAACTTATAGGTGAAATATTTAATCAGAATGAAACATTACACAAAAATGAATGCATTGAAACAGATCTCGATAATGTGGTATAATATTATTTCAAACTAAAGAACAATTTATCCCAAATATATTGATCGAACATTGTAATGGATTAAAAATGGATTGTAAGGGATTAAAAAGTCAAGAAGTTATAACTGTAACGTCACTGAAAAAAGTAATATATAATCAATACCCAAGAGAGTATTTATCTATACCATTATATCTGAATAAACATAAGGAAATGGCAAAAATGGCAAGTGTAGAATCAGGTAGATAAATACATTTGGCAAGTAATTCATTAGTTAAACTCTGATGAAACGTCAAATGTATGAAACAACCAGGTAGGATGGATTAAAAGGGAAAAGCTGGAAATGGATGAGCGAAAGTGAGGTAATGACACATCGACTAACGCCAAGATTAAATAAATTAATTCATGCTTACCACAAACTAGTACCAGTGTATAAATCATCAAAACCGTTCTGATCACAAAAGGTGTAAGAAGAGGATATAACTTACTGATCTTGAAAACCTTAAAGGCTAAATTATTGTTTATAATTTTAATTTTTAGATTTATGATATTAAATAACAACAAAGATGAATTAACATATATTTTTGAACTCCATTTCCCCGCATCCTGTTCTTGTTATAGACAAGAAAATGACACCCGCACAAATATTGCTTTTATTATTAGATAAGGATTTTAATATTTCGTCGAATGTCAAATGGAAGTGGAAAAGAAATGTATGAAAAAAGTTAACTTTATAATTCTTATAGAAAAGAAGATTGAAATTAGATAGTATATTGGTAATATTTTATCTGCCATTTTTTGTCAAATTTAGCCTATTTTTAAACTCATCTGAAAGATGGCTATAGTTAGAAATGTGTTAAATAAAGAATAAATGTTTATCTATAAGCTATAATAAAAGTATATTTGTATTCCATTTTATTAAAAACAAACAAAGAAAGCAGAATTTAAAGTGAAACTATTCTGGCTATAAAATCACTTAGTGTTGTTTTATTTGAGGTAATTTTTCCCAATTTAGTTAAATTACTAGTAAATAGAAGCTAATGCATGTTTAATTTGGAAATAAAAAGTAGGTAAATGAGGAAAGTACTCGTCTCCGGACACCACGATGAATGACTGGATAACTCTTGGACAATATATGGCTCTAGAGCTACAAAATGCGCGGAAAATTTAATAAAAACAATGTCAAATATTCAAAATGCTTTAAAATATGCATTTATAATAAAGATCTTAAATATTAACCGTTCTTAAATTATTTTAATTTAAGTAACTGTAAAAAATAGTTGGGCTATAGTTGCAATTGTTAACTAAAAATTATTAAGCAAATCCTAAGAAGATAAATGCCAAATATATTTAGTAGTAACTATTGCTATGTTAGAAATAGAATTTGATAGATACTTTACAGAGAATATAAAGTTAATTTGGAAATCATCATCATTGTGTGATAATAAGACATATTACAAGCAAAATAAACTTTTAAAATATATAAGTTAATTTCACTGAACTACAAAAAATGCTTTGTCAAAAGTCATAAGAGAGAAGTATGTAAGTGATAATGGTGGCCAGTGCTACTGGACCGTGACTTCATGGAAATTCCCAGAGTTCTAAGATTTGTGATCTGACGTCGCGTGTGGCAGTGCTAACAACGGCTCGGCTCCTCATCGCAAGGCAAGGTGAACTATAATCGTAGTTAAAACGGGGAATAATAGTAGGCACCGGACCTCAAGGACATTACCAATCTGAAAATTTGCAAACAATGAACAAAACTCGATGTTCAGTGTCACGTATATGTGCCAAGAATGTATCATGGATGGCATTACCGCCCAACGTGAACAGCGCCGCAAAAGACGACCACAGATACTTAACGATCGTAGCAATTCAAGTCTGACTTGAACAGATAAGCACCACTGGCTAAAATCACATACTTTTTCAATTCAGGAAGTATTAGACGCATATCCTTGAGGTGAGAGAACAGTTATATAATTTTCTTGAAATATGAGAACAGAAGACCCATCTGAGTGCGCGTATTAACACTGCCAGACACGACACAGAGCATAATCTGTGCTCGTCACACTAAATGTTAACCCTGGATATCTAGCAATGTGACGCATAGTCAAATGAGTAATAATTCTAATTATTTGAGGCAGTTGATAAGACGGTGGCATTATGAAGACTCCATGAGGCAATGCACCCAGTTGATAACAAGGTACCTTGCATCCATGTGGATGTTTCCTATTGGTATGTACTGTATTCACTGGGCTATGCTTTGGATAGGCTCTTCTGCCTAAACCCGCTACGTTGCAATACTTGTTAACCATTTACGTTAAGTCATGCAATTGATGTACCCAAACAAAGGTAGGAAATTCCAGCAGGATAATCACCCTTTATTGGGCAAAGTTTACCAGGTATTTTCGAAGATCATTCGAAAGAATTCTGACGAATGATGTGGCCACCATCAAACGACATGAACCAAATTAAGCCTTTATGAGATATGATGCTAAGGACTATTCGCAACCATGATCTGGAACACACAAATATCGAAACCGCAAGATATAAAAGCTCTCTAAACCTCTTCCATCCATTTAAAGGGTCGAGGCTATGTCGATTTGTTGCACCTCAGCTCAACAGAAAGGTTTTTACATGATACTGCGAACCTTTCTAATGACTTATGACACATTAGTGTATTTGGATCTCATCAATATCAGGCTGCTACGAATTAGAAGCTACACCTATACCAAATTCTTAAAAGAAACTAGAAGACTAAATAAAAGATAAAAATGATCTTGGGCGGCCAGCACATACCGCCGCAATATCGTATTTTCACTTTGCTTGCAGGGATTTATCCCGCCCCTCGGCGATAAAAGAATGACACTGGATCTACTAAACTATAGAGAGTGACACACATCTATGTTGATGACACTAAAATATATCTCACTTTTTCTCCAAACACTTTGGGGAGATGATCTGATAGTCAATCATGCCCAAACTTTAGTAATCTTACCCACATCCGATCCTTAAACTTAGACCTATTCGCTGCGGAGTCTCAGCGCATCAGCTCTGTAATCTTAGCCACATCCGCTCCGTAATCTTAGCTGCATCAGCTCCCAATTTGTTAACAAGAGTTTCAGACAGCAATTTGTGCCTTTTTACCGCACTGGATAGCTTAACTACAACACTCGTCTCGCTAGATCACACGCTACCATTCTTCAGCCCTTTGAACTTCTAAAACTTATTGCCCCGAGTTCTTCTCTGAGGTTCATTCTTTTCCATGATAACTTCATGGCTCATAATTTAATTCTGAATCGCTTTCAAAGTCTTCCTCCTTACCAATAACATCGTAAACACCACAAAATTTCCCATCATTGTGGACCCATCGTTCTCGATCTGTTTTACCTCAGTACATTATGTGTTGCAGCGCTACTCGGGCATTCTCTATTTTTGCTCCTAGAATGTGCTTTCAACTCTTGCTCCCTCCCTTTTTGCCCTAAAGGATGACTTAGTTTCCTTAGACTGTGGAGTAGAGCTCAATGAAGGCTAATGGTATTGGATGGCAGGCATACTCTATATTTGCTCCTTGAATGTGGAATGAGCTGCCTAGTAGTATACGTTCTTCTATTCCCTTGTTGTCTCTAAGCATGACATAGTTTCCTCAGTTAGTAACGGAGAGCTCTGAGGAGGTCTATGGCCTTGAATGGCGGTCATTCTCGATGTTGCTGTTACAATGGGGAATAATTTGCCTGCCATATAGTCTCTTCCTCTCACTTGCTGCCTTTAAGCATGACTTAGTTTCTTTAGTATTTGGAGGGAAGCTCTATTAAGGTCTATGGCTTGAAACATGGCTAAAGTTTTATTAATCTGTACAATTTCAATTCAAGGGAAACTGTGAGAAAGAATTGGGTCTCCAGTCAGCATGTCTGCCATCTATTAACGTCATGAAATGATAAAATCCTGAAAAATAAATTGTCATAAAATTATACCCTTTGAATGGATAGGATTAGAAAGGTTGCTGCCAAACGTTCTTCCTCCTCCTCCTCCTCCTCCTCCTCCTCCTCCTTCTCTTTCGACAGAATAATTTAGTCCACTCGAATTCACTCAAAATTTCCGATTTGTGTGAGTTCAAATATTGGCTCTAAAATCAAGGAAGAGTTGCCATCACACGATCAACCCCCAACTTTTTTATTTGGTCTAATTTATTGTAGAAAAAAATACGACGATTATTTTAGCTAAATTTGATCACTGCTTAGCTGAAAACCAAGAGATGCGCTAATAGATACAAAAGAGTGCAATATATTCTTTCAACAGTCTAATTGAGTTCAAATATTCCAACAGGTGATAAAAGCTATATTTAAACTTACGAAGCCATCGGAAAATTAATCTAGAAACTTGATCTAAATTGCTGATATAATTTGAAAGAAATTCCTGTTATAGTTTTTAACCTAAATTCCTCGAAATCTTGCTTTTCCTCTTTCTTTCTTTTCCTTATTTCTGAGGTGTAGCCATGGGTGTTTACCCGATTTTCTTAGCGAAACAAATATGGAATGTTTATAATTCGGTTCTTTGTCTGGAAGGAGAAAAGATTTAACGCCTGAAGTATTATTAATAGTTCCTAATCCTTTTTATTCCTATGCCTTGAAATATATTACTCTCGTAAAGTAGTCCCTTTTACATCGGCTTTAATATTTCCATAGGCGGATGAACGAACATATTTGCATACCTGCCACAAAAGGCAAACAAATAAGTACAAAATAGCTCTTCAGTATTGTGTGAAAAAAAGAAATACGCGGATGGTGTCAAAGTGAATTTTAAGTAATGTTATATAAATCTGAAGAACGGAAAGAATGCAATAACCAATCTTATTTTTTGGAAATTACCTCGTGTACTTTGGAAAAAAAATATCTTTCATTTATTATAAATTTTAGCAATTCCTTCCTAATAAATTAATTTATTTTCCTGCCAAAATAATGAACGTCCAGTAATATCGGTCAGTTACCATCCATTACCACGAACAATAAAAAGAGAAGACGAAGATGTCTACCTAATTTCATATGCTGGTTATGTTTTACCTTGCTGAAGTGGCAGAAATGTCACACGACATATGTGTCAACACAAAAATGACAGCCATTAACTTAGTAAAATAACCAGCCTTGTCTAGCACATGCTAAAGAAAAAACCCCCTATTTTTTAAATCATGATAAGCAGGTTTATCCATGTAGCAAAAGACGATCGAAAGATTATAGAATCTAAACTCTAAAAAGAAATCTCAAATCTCAAATTCATTAGATGATACATTTCTAAAAAAGATGGGACAGTTGATCCTCATCGTCTAATCACTAGACAACTCTGCGACAGAGTTCTTTTTTATACTATAGAAAGGGTGCTTAAAGAATAGAGGAAAAGCATAACTTATAAAATGAAAAGTAAAAATGGAGTTATTATTTGAAATATTCCGGTATCTTAATATCTGATGATGCCCTCATGTGAAAATGTGCAGTCTCACTTCTCTGTGGCATAAACAGCCAAGAAAACAACATTCACAAATATGTCTACGACTTACACATGAATACCACCATCTGTTTTTATTAATAAAAATTCCCGCCAGACCTTTTGCCTTCAAACCATAGGCAGCTGTTGTTTTTTCATTTCTGAATTCGGAACACATCTTAATCTAACCCATTCCTGATTATCAATTCTTTAAACCACCAAACAAGTACGTAGCCCGTTTTATTTATCTCTTTACACACAAAAGACGCATCCTTGGATCCCCTTGAAGCCGAAGCACATCCTAATCTAACCAATTTCATTATATTAATTCTTTCGCTTTCCAAACTGATACCGACCACATTTTATTGATCTCCCCAGGCGCAGACAACTCCTCACCGGATTCCCTCCAACTTACATTTAGTTAAGCCAATCAGCATGGAAAATAAAATTCCTAGTCAGCGAGGACACAAAAAGTTAACCCACAATGGGTTTGTCGTGGTATCTTAAGTGTATACTTTAGCAGCTGTGAAGGCAATTACACTCACTTGAAAGGCGGCCGAAAGATGGCCGGCTGGGCGGAGCTAATGATTTTTTTTTTTTTTAAGGGGCTATCTGGCGACTGCCGACTTAGGCATGAGTCGCCGTAAACAAACAGCCTTGTTCTAGGCTACTTTAAAAAATTGAACAGGAAACAAAAATGAAAAGAAATAACAATAACAAAACAGCAACAAAACAATAACAAAAACAATTAAACCTGGTTAAATGAAAGGGAGAAGGCCGGCCTCCCCCCAAAAGTCAACAAGTCCACAAGTCATTGTGCACGAATCTGTCCCGAGTACAAGGAACAGGCGGTAGCGACCCCGCCCATCCCGGCATCGGGACAGGTATCGTGCGCGAAGATCACCCAGACTGGGACATTCGACAAGAATGTGCCGAACAGTCTGGGGGACGACGCAGTCGTTGCAATAGGGAGCAGGCGAGCGCTCCATCAAATAGCGATGCGGAGCTAATGAAGTGGGAAATAAGTCTTCCCTGGGTTCGGATGAGTTTAAGCGATTAAATTTAGGGGAGTGCGTAATGTTGGCCGGGGAGTTCTTTAAATGCCAGGTTTCATTCAGGTTTATTGAAAAATTAAAACCCCAAATAAAGGTTTAATTACAACAAAAACAAGATAAATATAGAAATATACACATAAGGATAAGTTGAGAAATAATGTCGGGCTCAAAAGAAATAATAACTTGATGACTAAAGAGACATTCAGGGGATAAGTGCTTGACTCGGTCTGCAAGAAAAATAATGACAAAAGGGATAATCTTCAGGACGGTGTATAAAATGTAAAAATACTTTTACCTTGTAGACTTCACTTTTGGTGAGGTAGGAGGTGAAGTGAAACCAAAGCTCGGATTCTTACGGGGTGAGATAATCTTGCGGCACGGGTGAAGTAATCTCAACGGCAGGATTAGATTACCTCGGGCACGAGTGAGGTAATCTTGAATACTTGGCGAATTACTCTTGAAAGGTGAGTCGGGATATTCTTGAAATTGGGGTGAGATGTTCTTTGATGCGGGAATAAGTAATTTTAAACGAGGGACGAAGTAAACTTGAAACGGGATGAGACGAGTGGGTCGTACAATTCTTCGGGGAAATGCCTCATCATGAATTTGCCTATTGACTGTGGTCAAAGTTCATGGAAATTAGTCTAGCCGACGAAACCTTCTAACTCTGAGGTTCGACGCGAAACGAGGGGATGTATCTTCTCGAAAAGCGGGCGGTACTCTCTCTCTCTCGAGTAACGGGAGACCTGAGATTAAATACTCCGTCAGCTTGTTCGCTAGAAGACCTCTAGTGTATGGCAGTCCCGGGGAACATAGTGTCACCGTTCTTCGTCCCCCAAGACGAGATATGTCCTTGGAAAGACGCTCGTTCTGGAGGCGATCATGGCCTCAAGTCATGTGGATTAGCTAGAGACTCGTCTCTAAGGGGGATTAATATGTCCGCGGGGCATGGGGTTCTCGGTGAAGACGTCTCAGCTTGGGATTGGCCGGCTTAAGCAAACACAGCTGTAGACAGTTGCGTTGGCTGTTCCCACTCGAGAATTTCTTTGCTTTCTAGCTTTTCGAATCCTACTTAGGCCACGTGGCCTCTGCTCGAAGAGAGGGAGGGGGGCGGCCAAGGTGGTCCTTCGAGGTCATCCTCTCACAGGGTTGTTGTATATATTTGACAAAGTTAGTAAATGGGATGGTGATTTAAAATTTTGGCGTTGCGGAACACTTGGAATATGTAAAGGAAGAATTCGTATAAAGAGAGAAGTAGGGAACGAATTGAATTTTCTTCAACACAATCCGTCATTTGTAGATGTTAAAGGAGAAAATATACTTACAAACGTAGAACGAAGTTCAGTTTTAAATTAAATATAACGCACTCGTCTCAAGATGCGCATGCAGTAGATCCAAATGCTTCAGGTATAAAGAAAATACTCTACCGGAAACGAAAATCTTAATGAGTTAATATTACCACAGGAATTTTCAAGGAAGAAGAAAACTTCTTGCTTGCCCAGAGGGGTCCTGGATCAGATTGAAATATCATTTGGGGGAGAAAAAGCTGGTTGCAACATCACGTGTCTTCAAACGTATGGTATGCTGATAGTACATTTAGGATAGCTACAAGTTTTATTTCATAAGTGTATATTGAGATGTAAAAAACGATGGTGGAATGTATCCAATTTTTTAAATACATTAACCTAAGAAAAAGCGGTTCATTTATTTGCAAATGTTTGAACTTATTACGGGAAATTGAACCCACTCTGAACCCACAATCAATTGTCTGTAACTTTGAACAAGCAACATTTAATGCCATGAAGAAATCATTTACAGATGCTAAAATTAAAGGTTTTCCATTTATCCCAAAATATGCAAAATCATGTAGCTGCAGTTGGAGCTTCTCATTTATATAAAAGTGATGTAGCAATTGCATTGAGGTCAAAAATGGTGCTTGCCTTTGCTTTTGTGTCAATATCTCACATAGAGCAATATGTTACTGCTAAGGAAGTGAGATTAACCTGAAATTAGAATTGGAACAAATGTTCACTTGGTTTAAAGACAATTGCATATGTCACCCAAATAACACGAGGAAATATTAGACATCCTCCAACATTTCCTCCAGAAATGTCAAATTTGTATTCGCGCACTTTAAATGGAGAAAACAGGACTAACAATTATGCAGAGGCGACAAACACACAACTTCAAACAGAACGATGAATGGATCACCCTGCAATTTATAGATGGAGTGAGAAAAGCTTAAAAGTAGTGAGATATTTATTATGAACTTGGAGGAGAATAAGCTAAATCACGAGGGATAAAAAGTATAGAGAAGCTGATAAACGCATTTTAAATATTGCTTTAGCTTTCGACAACATATCACCATCAGAATATTGATGTACGTGGCATAGCTTAATTTAAAATAATTTAATTACCAGGCAATGGCTTCGTCGCTCCCCCCTACGGGGGCAGCTTGCGCTTCGTCACTAAGATTAAATTTAAAATCTAAAAATGAAGCCATGGTTAAATTTTTATAAATTTTATAAACTTCGCCAATTATAATAATTTTAAAAAGGAACTCTAAACTAAATTCCCCTCCTTTCAAAATATCACGTTGCTAAATTATAGAGTTATGGAAGATATAAAAATAAATTTTCTGAACTTCAGCATTTGTAATTCTTTGGGTTTTAAATAATTCACAAAATCTCAATACTTATATTTATTTCTGAACTTCACCATTTTGCTTTGTGATATTATAAAAAGAATTATTAGAAATAACTTTGATAAAAATACATAAGTCATAACCAAACTAAGATGAAATAATTATTCAAATACTAAAAAAAATCCCCTTCCTAAATTATAGAGTTAGTGATGATGATGATGATGATGATGATGTTGCTGATAATGATGACGATATTGCTTTTCCGAATTAATTTCATGATTTCGAATAGTTTACCATTTGTCCTAAATTTCTTCAAAATGAAATTTGTTTATTATACGAAAAATATTTTCTAGGTGTAACTTTATAGTAATGTATCACGTGTTTAATGGTGCAGCACGATATGTTTTCCTCTTAGTAAAATATGTTAACGTAAATTATCATTTTTTATGTTTCAATTTTGTTGTTTGTCTTTAATTGGAAATGCTTCATCTACTTTTCAGTCTTGTTCACTGTTCGATTTGTAAATAATTTTAGAGTCTTTTGATGTTGTTTATTTTTAGTGGTTCATATTCTGTTCTTAAGTATTGACTACTTATACAAGGATGAGCGTTGTTGTTGCGTTATGATTTTTATTTTGTCAGCAACGCTCCCTCTACTCCCTACCCCCCATTGTAAGCCTCTATCGTCGGCTTCGTGTAAGCTCAAGGTCAATTGAACGACCCTTTGGCCATTATTGTTCATTTGTTTGTAAGGCAAACCGTCCCCACCAAGTCCGCCCCCCTTTATGACGCTGAGACTCGTGTGCGTCTAATATATTGTATAGCTTGCTTCACCATCCCCTTGTAACCTTTGTAAAAGGAATATTAATTTGAATAT
The DNA here is from genome assembly GCA_963969495.1 of Ceratothoa steindachneri. Taxonomy (NCBI): domain Eukaryota; kingdom Metazoa; phylum Arthropoda; class Malacostraca; order Isopoda; family Cymothoidae; genus Ceratothoa; species Ceratothoa steindachneri. The sequence goes on from OZ018337.1 coordinate 71,676,146, forward strand.
TAGTAAAGTTATTTTTTTACCCGTTTGTCTCTTATTCCTTAACCTACAAGATAGCTGACTATTGGCTAACCTAGAATTCTGTTAATTTGCCCTCTGTCTGTATTATAAGTGTCCCAGGCACGTCATCTCTCTCGGCTGAGAAACGAAGGAAGGGTTGAACACGACCCTATTCTACGACATTGTTTATTAACGCCAATCCGCTAGACTGAAATCTTATTAACATTTCCCAAACTATCTCCCGACTTTATTATCATTTCTTTTTTCACCATTCTTCTCTCTTCCCCTAAATTACTTTGGTTGAAAATTTCCTTTCTGCTCTCCCTCTCGTTCTCTGTCTTTCTCTCTCTATCTCTTTCTCTCTTTCTCTTTCTATCGAACAGACATCAACAAACATTTCTTCAGACAAAGTTCCTCCCAAGAATCCACAATGCCCACGCTCACTTTCTCTCTCTATATAAAATAATTAGACATTATACCACATTACTACACAATCAGTCACATCACCACAGGAAGCACATGTATTTTCCATTAGTCTTCACCCTATGCCCCATCCACCAAGGAAGGACTTTCTCCACCCATTCACCTCATCAAGCAGACCTTGGGGGATAGGATTCACAAGTCTTTCCATCTGCATTCACATTTACTTCCCCTAACGAAAAAGGGACTTGAACTTACCGACTTCAGTCATCAACCTGATAAACTTTAAGTTCAAATTAAAATTAATTCTTTTCCACTTGTCGATAATTCCAAATATGAAATTATTTTTGAACACCCTCATAAAGGAACTCAAATCCAGAATTTTGCTTCATAATCAGAGAAAAAACTTTGGTGACCCCCACCACAATCAAACAACCTCCTCTCTCGCTACATATATTAAAAGAACAATCTTGTGGTGTACCAGTTTAACTTCCCTGGTAAATTTATTTTCAAAATATTAGGTATGATTTTAAAAGATAAATACAGATTTTTTAGGTCTTATTTCTTTTCAATCCTCTATAATGTAAGCGCCGTTTCTATATTATAAATTATATGTAACTCTGGCGATGACTTCGCTGACGATGAGTCGGCGGCGATAATTTGATGGCAATGGATCGTTTCCAACTCACTTCAGCTCAATAAACCGAGGTTAAGTACATATTTACTGATAAACAAATTGGAAAAGAAGTGGTACTCTCGATGTTGGAGAATGATGGCGCCGAGGTTGATGAAAGACGGTGAGGAACGAGAATCTTGTTGAGTCGTAATTTTCTTTCTCCTAAGTTCCAAGCGAGTTCCTCGGCAGCTTCGATGAGGCCTTCAAATTGGCCACAAAGGCGAAGCCTCTCATTAGCGCAGAAGTTACGTTAGCACTTTCGAAGATAATGCAGTAGCTCACAATGAGGTTAGATCTGATTTTTGCTTGAGAGAATGTCAACCTCCTTCTGATGTTGGCCTTTAAAGGAATGGGGTTAAATTTTTTTTCAGGTTTCCGTAGATTTGGGTTGGTTTAACGGTAGGGTTAAGGTCAAAGACAGTTTTGACCAGAACTAGGATGTTGTACGTAGGTGCGAATTGTGCGGATAGTTTGGCAATTGTATGTCTCTGTTACTCTTATTATGACAATTGCGAGAGGTGTTCTCAGACTCGGAGTTTTGATGAGCGTAGAAATACCGCAAGAAAGGGAAACTTGCCCATTCATTGTGGTTTCAGTGGACTCATTGCTTGAAATAATCTCTCTTGTGTCGCTGTTTGCGGTGTTGTTACTGGAAGTTCCTGTATAGTTACTTCGATGTTACTAAATGTTTGGATGAGGTTTGAGACGGATTTACGAAAAAGATCCCTTTTATCAACGAATGTAGAAGTGTAGTCTCGGTAATAAACCAATGATTTTAAATAAAATTTCAGTTATTTCTAGTATGGCTTCCACATAGAAAAGCCTCAATGTTCTCATAGAACTATTTCATGTTCAATTAATGCCCTACAAGCAGAGAGGGTTTGTGCCAATTGTGCAACAGCACTAGCGCAATGATCCTCTTAAATGAATAAGCACCATTGAGAAAGAACATGCTTTTCAATAGGCTTCGGAACAATCCATCAACTTCTTTGCATAAACAAAATATTTCGACAACTGTAAATGATGAACAAAGAGTTAGAATCATTTTTCTGAAATGGGTTACATGAAAATATTTTTGACTAGATGCCATCAGTTAACCTGTACCCTTCTGGAGTGCCAAATCTCGGACCAAATCATTCAATTCTGCTTGAGAAAATCCTCTGCTTCGAATTTCTTTTCAACTGCAAAATATGCTTCCATACTTATTTCACCCATACCAGTACAAACCTGGTCACAATACCTGTATTAATCATCGTATCTGTGATGTTATCCTCTGGTGGTAGACAAATGGATAGATAACCATTTTACCGCAATACTCGCATCGCTGATTAAAAATCTAGTTATCTTGACAAAAAAATAGCAATTATTATGTAGAATGATTTGTCTGCTCCTGCTATAGCAGATAAATGGCAATAGGCATTGCATTTTTCTTGTGTTGAGCCAGTCTCGATTTCCATTTTAACAAGCTGTACACTCGAAATGTGTCGTACTTTTTCTGTCTTGAGTTGCAAGGGGATAGCTAAAGTACAATTAGTAGATCTCCTTACTTTTAATAATGAAGATATATTGTGGTTAAACTGCCTCATACCACAAGTTATACTTCTTTTGATATGAGCACAGTTGTTATTATGGCAATTAGACGGATTAAACGGAATGGCATTGGATTTTCAAAATAAGCGTTTAGAGTCTTATCAACTGCACTATGAAATACGAGAGGCAGGCAATAAGTTTTCCAATTCGGATATAAGGAAATAAGATATGAGCAAAAGTGTTTTATTATTTCTCAATATAACTACCCTATACTTCAATGCACTTGCGCCACTAGTCTTTGAGGCTTCGAATTCCCAAAAACCAGAAATCTCCCGACAGCTGTTCAATCCACTCCTGGACGGCGAGCTGGACATCTTCATCGTCCCTAAACCGGCTTCCACGCAGTGCAGCATTGAGCTGGCGGAATAAAAAGTAGTCGCTAAGGGCCAGATCTGAATTGTAAGGGGGATGGTTGAGATCCTAGTATCCGAACTTGCGCAGGGTAGCTTGTGCAACTCTGGCCTTGTGGACAAGGGTATTGTCGTGGAGGAGCATGACACCGCGTGTCAACTTGCCGCGGCGATTCTGACGGATGCACTTCTTCAACCAAGCCAGTTTCTCGGCGTAATATTGGCATGTGCTGGTCCTTCCACGAGGCGTATAGTCCACCATGAACACTCCCTTAGAATCCCAGAAGATGGTAGGCATGATCTTCACGGCTGAGGGTTGGGTCCAGAACTTGATGGGGGTCGGAGAGCCCCTGCGCTTCCAGGCCATACTTTTGAACTTGGTCTTGGGATCCCAGTGATGGACGCACGTTTCATCATCTGTCACTATGCGTGACTCGAATCCCGCCAGGACTTAGTTGTACAGGAACAACAGCTCCTCCGAACTTTGACGACGTTAAACTCGATCATGGGGCGTGAGGTTTCTAGGGACCCTACGGGCAGAGACCTTGGTCATGGCCAAATTGTCGTGGATGATGTTAATAACACTTCCATGTGATATTCCAAGTTCTCGCTCGATTTCTTCGACTTTCACCCTTCGATTTTCTAGGAATAACCTTTTCACACGGGCCAATTGTCCTCGTTAGTCGCGTCTGACGGGCGCCCTGGACGTGGGTTATCTTCCAGGGACTCACAACCACGGCGGAACTCCCTATTCCAGCGATCAATGGTTGCATAGGAAGGGGCGGTGTCGGTGTACACTGCAACCATGCGTTCATGGATCTCTTTTGCATTCTTTCCTTCCTTGGTCAAAAATTTGATCACTGCGCGGTGCTCAACCTTCTCCATTGTTGAAAAATTTGCGACTGACGATCTGCGATCAGCTACTGCTCCTTAAATAGACGAGGCAGGAGAGTGCGGCTGCACGTCCTGACTTGTCATAACTTGTCCTAACACCCCCATAAACAGCCATCCCCCTTCCTCTGTTTTTCCCTACCGATTCGCGAAATTTATTGACCGCCCCCTGTAGGTCTAATGAATTTTGGCTATCGGCCACTGTAATAAAACCAACGGAATAATAATTTTGTTAGGAGGGGTTTACTTACAGTTGTTATCTTTATTGTTTTACTAATCATTTTCTTGTCTATCCTTTTTATCTCGTATTCCCTTTATTTTTGTGTTAATATCTTGATTATTTTACAATGACGTAACAATTCCTTCTTTTTTTTCGACTCTTTGTTTGTTCCTTATTTAAAAACCTCTACCCATTATTTATGCAATAAAACTAAATATTCATTTTTTCGGCAGATTATAAAAACTTACGGATAAAAAACAAAAGTCGAAAGTTATTGAAAATAAGATTAAAAGGAATTTCTAAAGCAATTAAATGTCAAATGAAATTAAAAGCAAAGAATAAAACTAAAAAATTAATTTAACCATAAAGTAGATTTGAATTGTAAATGTAGGAAGAAAAATCTTGGCAGCATGAGGGAGGAATCAGTGGCAGAATGTTTATTTCTAGATCAAGGGATATAAGCAAACTTGTTGAAGGATTTATTTTGATTTTATCAATTAAACCTTAATTGATTTTTTATAAACATTTTAAAAAGAGATTTGGATAGAGACCAAATACAAAGAAAAACAGAGAATGACCTTCTATGAGCTGATGTGAGAGAACTTCTGTTCCCTAGGAACGAATTAATACCTCAAGATGGTATTATTTTCCTCTTATTTACGTATTTCATCCAAGCTTTAATCTCCTATGTTATTTAACCGACTACCACAGTACAACGCGATCGCCGGCAAAGTCTTAGATACAGTTGGAATGTTGGGTATAGTGAACTCCTGCAGGAGACCCTGTTAGAGCTCACCCGAATTATCTGGTTTCTCTCAACAGACATGATTAAATCATTATAATTCTTTGGCTAATTCGTATTGGTGTAGTAATTTACCAGATGTAGTGTTGAGTAGATTTGTGTGATTAACTAATATATTATGTAGTTGTTTGTGTGTTCTACCGATGAGAATCCCTCTCGTAATTTGATAAACCCTGAAAGTTGACGCTGAAACCAATTCATTTCTACTCTCTAGTAATTCTTTGGAATCCTACCATAAAACAGGAAACTTTCCTCAAAATTATGATTTCATAAACTTTGTTGACTCACGGAGAACTAGATCCTTTAAATCAAAGGATCTGATTTCGATTCCTCTTGCGGTCAGAATAGAACAAAATATGAAATCTTGAATACCGGTGATACTATTACATACGCTCCCTTGTTATCAAACTCTACTTCCCCAGTCTGGCAATTAGTGGCCAAAACTTCCCATCATGAAAGCAACTTAATGGCTGTCGGGCGTTTCATTTGGATCAGCCAAATTGAATTAATATTCAATCGTACGAGTTACCCTATACGCCAAGGTCTGACTAACGACAACTTCAAAGGTAAATATAATATCAAGAAATCTCCCAAACAAAGATATCTCTACGTTGCGTTGTTACATACAAATGCAGAATATTGGATTGGGCGGCATGTAATCAGAGCCTTTCTCTGGGTAAAAGAACTAGGCAATAAAGGAGGGGTCATAATTGGGTCACAAATTCTTGATTAGAGATGCAATTGATCTGCCATTGAGTTTGCTAGGAATAACACGTGTTTAATTCCGTTTTTGAATCATAATTAATTATTAAAAGTTGTTAAAAGTAATCAATTAAAAGAACATAAATCGTATTATATAACCTGCCAGTGATAAAAATAATGATTAACTCATCACAATAAACTCGCTTGTAATAATTATATTTCGTGTGTTTAAAAAAACGAGGGGGGGTGAATATTTTAAATTATGCATCCTGCAACTCGTTATAGTTTTCTATACTTTTCCAGTATTATGAAGAGAACAACGAGCATTGACAAATTAGCTGCAATTGTCATTAAATTATTTTCGCGGATCATAAGAGAGAATTAAGTCACCTTAGACTTGGAAACGTTACCAATAAAATTGATTAAAAAGTATTTAGTACAAATAACCATAAAGAGAATCGAAAAAAAGGAAGAAATAAGCCTATTTTATACAATTTTTAACGCTGTGAGAAGTAAAGAAACCTTTTAATGACGGAAATAAAAGAAAAAATATTTCTGCTAAATGACGTCTCATAAGCAACAATATACTACCCACAACTGAACCAATATTAGATTTATATATATATATATATATATATATATATATATATATATATATATATATGTATACTTGTAATTGATTTGTTCCTTGGCAATCTGATATGTAGTAGGAATATGAAGACCCAGGTGATTACACTAATCATTTATTGTGCAGACGATTCGGACCCTCACTAAGACCACCTTCAGCGACTGTTTCTACTAATGAGAAGGGAAAGGAATATTAACAATAACAGTTAAAACAATCCCTTATTTAATGAATCCTTTTAACTGTGTGTATTTTTGGAGGTGCCATTGTTTAAATGGTAACACATTCTTCGTATTAACTGTTTTTGTTTTTCCAATATATGAATGAAGTAGGAGCTTACAGTTTCCCATTTTGCAAATATATTCATATATTAAATGACTTCTCTACTTATGTGTTAGTTGAGGTCCTAGGGTATTTTTCATGATAAGGTTGTATGTTCGTTTACTATTTCAGTATATTCTGAGTGATAGAGTATTTTCATTTTGTGTTGGTTTTACTCCTCTGTTCATGACTTCCTTCATTTAAAATTTCATCCGTTTTGTATGCTGCTCATAATGTCTTGTTGATTGTTACTGCCTCTAGCTGACATATACTACAAAAGGAATTCGTAAGAATTCCTTTCTTATCAAATACGTTTTAAAATTTGGGAAGCCCCTTTTTGATAGCAATGGTCTCTTGCTCAATCCCTGTTAGTTCTTTAAACGCCATAATAATTTTCGCCCCGCGTACACTATGGGTATCTCTAGTTATTAGGTCCATATAGAATAAATACGCACTTTATACCGTCATTGCGAGCATCCGTCCTAATGCCAAATTGTTCGGCGGGATTGGTCAATCGCAATATCGGTGTCGACGCAAGTTTACTCTTAAGCTGCTTGAAATTGGGGATGGATGACGGCCACTTCTTCAGCAGCTCGCATAGGGTCTCGGAAAGGGTGGAAAAATTTGGCATAAAACGCCGATAAAAAGAGGTTGAGCCAATAAATGACCTTAATTGCCTTGTGGTTTCTACAGTGGCTCGGATCTTATCCTCCTGCGGGTCTAATTGATTGTTCCCTATGCCGAAGCCTAGGTAATCGATGGTATTGAAGACTTTTTAAAATCAATACACATTCTGTAAGAATTATTAGGTTTCTTTACCATTACAACCGGGGAACAATAATCTGAGTTATAGGGTTCAATTAACTGTAACTTTAACAATTTTTCAACTTTTGCATGGAATTCTTCCCTTAAATGAACGGGCAAAGGGTAGGGCTTGGACCTAACAGCCTCTTGCGTAGTTAATTAGATAATGTGCTCGAATTGTGTAGTACATCCTGGAATGTCGGATATGACGTCACCGAATTCATCAAAAGTAACTTTGAGCTGTGTTCTATGACGGGATGATAATTGGTCACTTATTTTAAACTCCGTTGAAGCGGATTTCATCACATCTGGTACGATCAATGGGTAATTGTCGCGCTGCTCTACGCATGTAATTTAGATTACACCCAAGGGGTCCAGGGGGTAATCTACTTCGACGACCGATTCTTTATCTATTGCCACTATTTGATGGACTTCTGCGCGCCGATGTTATTTTTTGAGGAGGTTTATATGAATGAGGTTCCTCCCCGATTAGGTTTTCACCAAATAATCTACGCGCTAACGTTTCTCGATTACTCGGTAGGGGCCCTTCCATTGGCTTAACAGTTTGTTATGGTCCATTAGGAGCAACCATAAAACTTCCTTGCCGGGTTTGAACCTTCGATCCTTAGACTTACAATCGAAGTAAGTTATATATTTGTCTAGGTTAACGTGAGCATTTTTGTAGGCTATCTCGGCGCATTCTTCTAACCTCTGACGAAGCTCGATCAGTAATTAGTAAGATGATTGTACTTCCCGAACTAATCTTTGGTTAGTGAAGAGCTCCTCAATGGTCCTCGAACATTCCTACCATAGAAAAGCTCAAAGGGCGCGAATCCTAAGGTGCGATGGGGTATCGCCCTCTACGCACAGAGGGCAACCAGAAGAGAGCAATCCAACTCTCTTGGTTGCTCGGCGCAAATCTTCCGCTAAAATTACTGCGAGATTACCATTGAGCCTCTCGCACAAACCATTTCCGGCCTGGTAAAATGGAGTGGTAAAGAGGGGCTTACAGTTTTTCTACCTGGTCCATCAAATGGGAGGTAAACTAGCGGCTGCGATCCGACAAAATTTCCATAGGTAATCCAACGCTGGCAAAATTGATATGAGGGCTTCGGCACATTAAATGCTGACAATCATTTTGCGGAACCGGGTAGCAAAATCGACCAGAGTGAGGATATTACTGCTGCCCTCACTAAATAGGGGGCGTATCGGACCAACTTAGTCGATATCCACTCGTGAGAAGGGTTACGAAATGAAGGGGCTCTTCTGTAAGGGGATCGGTTTGACTCCCCCTTACTTGCCGTCTTCTGGCATATCTCGCATGAACGACAGTAACACGTTATTTTCTTCGATGCCACAGGCGATTAAAAATAGCTAAAGATCCGTTCGGCTTTCTTTATGTGGCTGAAGTGACCGGAGAAAAGGCTGTCGTGTGCGGTTTGTAGGATAAGGCGCACATGTAAACGAGGGACGCATAAAACCTGGGACCATCCGCGATCTCCTGGGGAGCATAGGCGGTAGAGACGATTATTCTTAACCCGGAAGGAAATCAATTTACCAACTCTAATGGATTCTTGCGTTTTGTTGTGGGTCTTAGTCCACAGAGGGTGAAGGGACTCACATTTCTTCTGCTTTTTAGTAAAATCCTCGTCGACGATGTTGCCAGAATCCGAAGAACCGGTGGTTCACAGTGGAACGGGCGCTTTCAATTCTTACTTCGCCTGAGAGCGGGTGTACACTGGTTGAGCCCCTGGAGGTGAGTAAACTTTGGGGCTCTGCCGAATCAAAGCGACGCTAAACTTCATGGGTGCTACCACTAATTCTTCCCAGCCAGTGAAGTAGGCACTGTCAATATGCCAGTTTACAATGGGGAGCCGATTACTACGTCCAAAGTAATCATGGATGATGGCGTACCGATAGTGATCCGGGGATACTTGTGAAAGTAGCTTATCCGAGACCACGATACACGTGCACCCTGTATCTCGGACGAGAATTAATATCCAGCAGCCATTCACCATACTTGTTCTCGAATTAAAACCTCCCATGGTTGCTTTTATTGAATAAAAAGTTCACCTTGTTCGCTTGAAGAGAGAGGAGTTTCGAGTGGAGAGGGGGTCTGAAAAGGGGTGGCACCCACCAGGTGCACCTGGTAGGAGAGGTTATTCCTCAAGTACGTATTCTGAGAGTAATTGGTTTTTACATGTCCTTCGATTCCGCATAAATAACATACGACGGGCCTCCTGGGGGAGGCTGACGAGGAAGGTTAGAATAGAATGGTCATGCTTCTTGTTTGATGGGAACTCGAACAGGTTTTGGTTTAGACTGGCCTGTTACCTTGACAAAGCTTTCTTTGTTGTGAGAAACGAATTTCTGCTTCTTTATCTGCGTTTTGAGACATGTTTCTACTTTCTCTCCTTCTTTAGGGTAACAGTTGCAACTAGCCGCATATACGTCATCCTCTTCTTTTACTCCTTGTAGCTGGTGCATCTTCTGTCATGATGAATGACCGGATTTCGCAAGGAAGCGATGCCGGAAATTGGTCCTTCAGGATGAAATCAATCATATCATCGTAATCCTGTCGCACTTTTGAGGCATCCAACCAGAAATTAAGGTGCCTTTGTAAGGTGTACCCGAATTGTCTAAATTTTTGATTGTAAGGAATTCGGCACTGCTTAAACTTAACACGATAAAAGTCGGGAGTCATGTTATAGGCAGCGAGTAACTTGTCCTATAACGTGGAATAGTCAATTGTTGTCTCAGACAGGAGGGAAATAAAGATATCTCTTGAGGTGGGTAATAAAGATATCTCTCAGGTGGGTGTTCAAAAGGGACAACAATTTAGATACACCACCCGATTCTATATCCCAATAGTTTACCTCAAAGATATTCTCGCAGTGTTTCAATCACGATGCAAAGTCCTCCCCTTTTTTAAACACAGGCAGCTTTGCGAATGCAGGTTGTTGGGTACCAGGCTCCAAATTCATTTCTCTGCCTCGTCATCTCTAAGTCTTTAGTAGAATTTTCTCCCCTTCTTCTTTCGCCGTTTCATCTTTTTCCTAGTTTTAAGACATTAGGTCTTTCCCTTTAGAATCAGAGATTCTCCCTATGCTTTGAAAATCTCGAACGACAACACAATGCCTTGCTGGTTCTAAAAAAACCCCGCACACAATGAGAGAGTGTAGCGGGTTTGTCTAACCCAAATTTTATGCACTGATAAGCACCACGAAGTGCAAAAGTGGGTTTCACCTGACTCAAAAAATACGGCCCCCCAAAAAAACACACGCAAAAGAGCTTGCTTAATTCGCACAGTGCGAAGTATGTGATTGGCAAATAAGCGGTGGCGTCGATCCTTTTACACACGCCAAATAACACTGCCAAATAAAACTTTTTACTCTTTCAAATGGCAGAGAAACAACAGATAATATTCGCTTTGGAGAATTAGTGAATCACAATCACAATAAAGACCGCAATTAAATTTAAATATTTACCGATTCTGTATCTAAAATTTGCAAGTAATTTAATAAGAAAATTAGTGTTTCCTTAATAACCTAAAACTACCCATTTTAGAAGCCTTTTAGAAGAAAACTTGGTAACGACCTATTAAAAACCTGTCATCAGTTTTACAATGAAAGTATATATATATTTATATATATATATATATATATATATATATATATATATATATATATACATATATATATATATATATATATATATATATATATATTACTATGTCTATAATCAGGTAGTCCTCCCTGACCTTTGCTGCCCTCCCTAGATGTGGGGGAAAGAGACGACAAACAACTATAGGGAAATTTTCCCCATTAAGTGTGTGGGAATTAGAGACGAGTGCAAATTCTAATATTAACCAACTTTGCTAATATTTCAATAGGCTTTGTGTGGTTATAGGATTCAAATAAGCAAAACAAAATAATTTTTAATACTATAAAAACAATAAATGAAATTACCAATTACGTTAATTGTTTGGCAAATGAAGATGGAAATGAATTTACAAAGAATGATAATCTCTGAGCCGTACGAGGCACAATAATTAACTAAAAGAGATCGGGAGAAGACTATGACGTGAATCTTGCGGTCGCAGAGCGTCACGCTTCCTTCGATGATGAAAAATAAAATGTAATGGCTTAAGATTTTCTGGATAAGACCCAGAGTAGTCGCTCGGGGCGTGTATTCTTCTCGGGAAAGTGTAGCTAAGGGCGTTATTCTTGACTGAGTCGTTCGTCCTTGACCGCCTTCTTTTTGAATAATCGTTTCTGCCTGCGAGCCCTTAGGGTGCTGAGGTGTCTCTCGAGAAGTGCGCATCGTCCTTAAATGATCCCGAGTAACTTCTCATGATGCTGCGTAAGTACTATGAGAGTAGTGCGTGAATCCGGTAAAGTTCCATGTTCCTGTGTTACTGGACACACTAATGCTTATAGTTTAATTTCCTTCTGGGAACTCCTAGACGATTCTTAGTCATCTGTCTTTGCGGTTTTCATAGGCCTAGAAGTAGAAATTCCCCTGATGCATCAGCCTGGGTATCATTACGGGATATAATATCAGCTATCACTAATAGGGTATTTAACCCTTGCAGCTATGGCTCTGAGAGTGAACAGATCTTCTTGACGTAGTTTAGCAATTAACTCCTGGAAGTGGGCATGAGTAGTTAGTCTCCTGGGCATGTTTGCTGCTCAGATCTTGACATGTTAATGGTTGAATGTTAAAGAATTAATCGAATTATGTAAATTCCCTATATTAGTTGGTTGTCTCAGGATAACAACAATAGAATTTCGAAGTCTTTATCATTTTGAACATTATTTATGTGAAATAAAATTACTCATGCATTTAGCATGCTTTTTCACCCGTCCTTACATGTACAATGTACAGGTACAACTTTTGGTTTGAAACTAGTGTAAGTTTGTGATCTAAACATAAGTGTTCAAATTACTATGACCCGTACCATATATATATATATATATATATATATATATATATATATATATATATATATATATATATATATATATATATATATATATATTTATATATATATATATATATATATATATATATATATATATATATATATATATTTATATAAATATATATATATATATATATATATATATATATATATATATATATATATATATATATATATATATATATATATATATATATATATATATATATATATATATATATATATATATATATATATATACGAATATGTACCACTGAAGGAAACGGAATAAAAGACGGATTGGAGTTAGTAATTTCGTCTATTCGACATTTCCAAACTCACAATGGTAAGAAAAAAATAAGACACATAGTATTTATACTAAGCGCGTTTTCCTGGGATGAGGTCAACATTTTAATGTTATCAGATAAGTCGGATTTTAGAAAAAGTGATAAAATTGGATCTAGCGAAAACAGCCCTGGGCTAATATTGAGATTACTCTCCTTTGTGTGAGAGATTAAAAATGATTCCAGGATATTTTTCTTTTTAAAATTATTACTATGGATTATTGTATCAGTTTTTGACCAGCTAATTCCTGTTCCCATCTTGGAATTGTGGACATCTAATGCATTATTCAGTTATCCCTTAATTACTGCATTTTTGTCTTGTTGGGTCCTTATGAAAACATTTTGAGAAGTTTAGCCTACATATAATAAATTATAATCTAAACATGGAATTCGGTAAATTACATTATTATCATTATTGGGGCTATGCTTTATTTTGAGATTTTTTAATGTATGATTGTATTTAAAGGTTACCTTAATATTAAGTTGTTTTAGAATGGGCACTACGGACATAAAATTATCATGATAGGGTAAAATTAATAGGTTTTCACGAGGTTCTATTTTCTCTAATTTACAATTATAAAATGTTTTTTGGCTATATTAAAACATTTTTCTATAAAGTACTTTGGGTAGCATAAATTGGTAGCAATAACTGCAATTTTTGCGTATTCTTTATTTATATAGTCGGGACTACATATCTGAAGAATACTAAGATACATGGATGAAAAAACAGCAGATTTTATATTTTTGACATGACTTGAATAAAAATGGACATAAGATAAATTATTTGTCGGTTCCCTAGAAATAGTAAATTTAAATCTATGTAGTTCTTTAATTATTAGGACATCCTAAAAATGGAAGGCTCATATTTACTTCATTTTCTACGGTGATTTAATTCACGGAACTAATCAGTTGATAATTAAAAGAAAACTATCGATGTCAAAACTGTTGTTTAAAATTACCAGGATGTCGTCAATATACCGGAACCAAACAATTTGAGTAGACCAAAAAGGGGGGGATCAACATAGTTTCTAAAAATTCGATATTTAAATTTGGCACTGTGAGGAGCAAGAAAAGTTGAACATGGACCCACAGGACTTCAACAAAATGCTCTCACTTTAACTAAGTCAGAACGGGATAAAACGCAGACCACAGAATGTAGTACAAAGCATTTTCAAGGATTTACAAATCACCCTGATCAAATGCATAGAAACAGCTAATGGATTTGTTGTCATCTGTCCGGAAAACAACGATGTCAAACTGCTACTTTCATCAGCAGGAACCATCACTTTAAGGAAAATCGACTTAGAGGCTAAAGTACCAATCCCGATTATTGTCAACCGAAGCATGACATGCCGGAAGGTAGAATCATGGGTGGGGGAACACTCCACAGACAAAATAAAACATGAACTAATCAAACAACAACCATGGATGAAGATACACAACATAATCAAATAGTGTGCGATTCAACCGAAATTGCAACAGAGGCACTACAGAAGGGAATCCTCGCATTTAGAATGAATATCCCAGCTAGTAACATTCAAAGGAACCAGTATCACAATATACAAACCTGTTTTAGATACTACAAAATGGAGGAGCACATAACCGCAAACGGCCCAAGAAAGGAAGGAGAAATATGTTCGGAATACAGTAGCCCACATTCTTGGAGGAACTGCACAAACTCCACGAAAAGGTTTGTTAATTGCGGAGGGAACCACAAAACAATGGCAATGACATGTTCGAAGCGAAAATAAATAATAAAGAGAAAAGAAATTTAAACACAACAAAGAAAATAAGGAACAAGAAACACATCAAGTGCAGGAGCAGCAGCAACGAAAACAATGAAACAACCACTCAAATGACACTTGACGGAACTCTGAACGTAAAAATACTGACATGCATTCTACCCTCACACGTCTTAAACATTGCCCAACCAGGAACATATGCCACCACGTTGAACTCCATGCTCAAGGAAAATGGGCTGAAGCCAATGAAATTCCGGCAAAATATTGACTCATCGGCTAAATTTAACAGAAAAGTTTCAGAAGATACAAAAAAAACCTCTTGCAACAAACAGAAAGAAAGGAAAGCGAATCTGAACAAAAGGAACACACATACAGCGAGGAAACAGAATCTGAGAGCAGCACTGACGAGAATAATAAGATAAACGTATAAAGAAACACACGCAAAAACAAAAAAGAAAATAGACTAGGGACACCTCGCCATGCGACCAAAGCCCGGAAATTTCAACCGAGAAATGTGAAACGGATAAGAGTCAGACCTCAGCAAGGACAGAGATGAACGGCAAATATACCAGGAAACGATAAAAATAAATTTACCAAATATCACCACTCTCCCAAAAGAAGAACCGCTTAAGAATATACAAACAAGATGGATATTAGTAAATTAAAAATTCTACAGTTAAATACGAATGGCTGGAAGGATAAACAAAACATATACGGAAATATCTTTAGAGAAATAGATCCCGAAATCATTCTAATTTCAGATAATGGGATTAACCTTGAGACTTGCAAAATAAAAATATGGAACTATGACGTAATTGCGACTAATCACACAAACGAAGCAGACGACAGAGCAGTAATAGCAATAAAGAAAGGAATAGAGGACAAAACAATGCAAGAACTAACCGAATCTTACCTCGCAATTGAGGTCAAAATGGAATTAACCAATATAATAATCGCTACGGGATATCAACCACCGCGACGACCGGGACTCCCAATAAATTTCTTCGTGAGAATATTTAACAATAGACTTCCAACATTGTTTTGGGCAGACCTGAACGCAAGATGCACGTACACAGGATATAGGAACATAACTCAAACAGGAAAAGACTTACAACCTCTAATAGACAAAGGGATAATAAGAAGACTAGGACCAGAGTACCCAGCGCTAATTAAAGATAGAAACTCCAGACATTTGCCTAGCAAACAATAACATTCCTTTTAACTACAACATGAAACCTGTAGATGTTATCTGCAGCGATCACCCAGCAACACTACTCTCCATGAATCAGCAAACAATACAAATACCCGCTAAAAAATGGAAGGCATACCATAGAGCAGACTGGGAAAATTAAAAATAGGAATTGACTGACTACGCACCAAACAGACTAAATGAAGCTACTTTAGAAGAAATCGACGGCGAGCTGGAAAAAATAAGGACGCCAATACAAACAGCTGATGAGATTACAATACCCAGAAACACATACATAACATTGAAATACTTTGTTGGACAGACGAAATGACAACTAAGAATGCAGAAATAAAAGCGATAAATGAGGCGTTAATAATAAACGGATAGTCAAGGGAAAAATACCGCCATCGGAGAACGAAGAAGAGAGAACTAATAAGCGCAATAACGGACAAACAAAGAGAATATTGGGACATAGCCGTTCAAAATATTGACAACGAGCTATTGCCCCGAGAATTTGGCAAAAATTAAAAAATAATGGGCAATGCTAAAGGTAAAGGAAAATATAAAGTTTAAGGACAGAAACGGGAAATTAATCGAAGATGAACGCGAGGTTGAAAAATTGTTCAGGGAACACTAGAAAAGAATGGTCAACATCGGCGATGAGGAAAACGAAAACTACGATATACAGTTCAAAAATCAAATAATTGACGAACTGAATGAACGGATTGAGAAGACTTTCCTATATCACTACGTAAAAGAGGAAAGGTATGTTAACGATGGATTTACCGCCAAAATTTCAATCGAGGAATAAAAGAATACCGTTTCAAATTTTAAATAAAAAGCGCCTAGGAAATCGGGCCTCACCAGAAAAAAAACTATATAGAAGCACCGGCTAATATACTCGAAGGGATTAGGAACGTGTTCAACGCATTTATAAAGTCGGGATACTTTCCCGATGAGTTAAAGATAGCCAAAATGATATTCATACCGAAGCCGGGAAAACTTCCGACCTATATCCCTTCTCAACTTCATCGGAAAGGTGTTTGACAAAATCCTGAACACAAGATTGAATGAATATCTCACAGAAAACAATCTCTGGAACCATCAACAATTCGGCTTCAGAAAGAACAAGAATACGAACATAGCCCTCAGCGTGATTACAAAAAAAATGAGCAAAGTGAAAGGAGAGAAATGCAGTATGGACATTGTATGCCAGGACGTATCGAAAGCATTCGATAAATTCTGGCAAATAGGCATACAACATAAAATTTTAAATATGGAAATGTACAACTATTTGGAAACAATTTTATGCGACTACGTCATGGAAAGATATGCATTCACAGACACGGGGAATTACCAAGGTGAAAGATTCAAGCTTAATACTGGCCTTATTCAAGGAGGGTGTTTAAGTCCTTCGCTATACTCAGTGTATACCTCGGACATACCCCACCCAGGAACGATGGCTGTGTGAACATACAATACGCAGATGATTTCACTCAATTAACTCCTTGTTTTTATCGGAACCCTCAGGTGCAGGCCAGAGTAACGGCAATAAACGGATAAAGATAAATTTAAAATTATAACTATGTATCGAAAAAACTATCCGACGTTTACGTAGATGGATAGCAATACAGGTATAATGGTTAAGGCAAGATTTTACACCTAACTATTACCAAAAAGGGTTACGAAAAACGCGTGACCGAAAGAATAAACAAAGCACGAGGCACGCTAACTTTACTCTATAGATTAATAAATCTAAACATGAAAAATAAGAAAAAGATCTACCAGGCCACGATACAGCATACCTTGATATATCCAACAAATGCCATGTATACGGTTTCAAGAAGCAGTATACATAACTACGAACACGTGACGATTAGAGAGGAAAAACAAACAGACTTACACATCGAAGCGAACATAAAACCATTGAACAAAATAATTGAAAAAAGAGCCAAAAAATATCATAGAAAAAACACAAGAAGAAATAGAAGAGGAACTAAATATTTAAATAGCACGATAGGCAGGATGGAGACCCCACATGCTGTTTCCTAGTGCTAAACTCACAGGATTAGACTTGATACCCACAAGGAATGACAAAAAGTGCAAATGCAGGAAAAAGAAAAAAACGACATGAATAAAGAAGAGAATTAAACAAAGAAATAAGTAAGGAACATGAGCCCACACAACAGATACAGATACGAGAATTATGCTACAAAAATCATAGAAACTCAAATTATTAACATAGCAAGAAAACAACTAACGTTAACCACGGTTTGAAAGCCTATCTCAAAAAAACATAACATAATAACAAAATAACCACATAGATAAACAAACAGACACACTTTCACTCTAACTAATTTCGAACTTTACTCTAAAATTAGTTTATAGAAAAGAAATTAACGTGACCTCCACGCAACTTACACCTCTCTGCAAACCTGCAACTTCCTTCCACTTCAATCATCTTCTTCCTTTACCTTCTTCCTTTACAGATACAGCAAATCGCAACAATTAAAAGTCAGGAAAACATAAAAACACCGTGGTCCGGTTCCGACGTTAAGCAGGTCAACAGGTCAACTTGGTCAATTTAAAGCCTTTAACTTTATTTCAGTCTGTCCTATCCTTACTTCTTTCTTCTTCCCCACCATCTCTTCCCCTCTCTGGGGCTTTTTTCCCTCAGGTCTTCAGTCCCAGAGTGAGGAAGGCGCAGGGAAAACGCGGGGAACCGGGCCTCGGCCACCCCCCCCCCCGACTGGGTCCCTGCTCCGGGAGGGACTGGTCGAGGGGTGGGAGAGGGGCACGGGGATCTAAATCGTTTCATCCCACTTTCCCTTTCATTCTATTTCATTTCGCTAATTGGTGAGGCTGCACGAATCACATCCATTCATGGCTCAATAGCGTTGACTCTGTCCCACCCAATTTCCGAAAAAGCAATGAACGACAAATGAAAGATATTAAATCAGACAAAATTTCTCTCTATGAAGTTTAAGTAATTCACAGTAGATTAAAATTCTTTTTATTCTCTATGGGAGCAGCATATTGGATTTGACAAGTATTTAAATCATATTTTTTTATAAAACGTAAGGATCTTTTTAATAAGAATCTCCGTACATGGATAGAACTGGAGATGCAAGAGTTAAAAACTAAATACGATTTTTATCTTTATTCGATGTGACATGCTGGACACCATTTTTTTGATGATATTTGTAGTGATATTGCTCAATTTTTGTTTAATAAGCACCTGCAACTGCTCACAATTAGAGTACTTCTGTTTATCAAACACCTTTCCCCCAAATTCTCTATTGGGTTTAAATCCGACGAATTACCAGACTGAGATCCCAAAATTTGAAGTTATTTTCAGACAAGAACTTTGTTATTGCTTTATTTTGTAACGAAATTCGCCGTTATGATGAAAAAATATAATTTTTATCCTTAAATTGGTCCTGAAGTGTTGGAAAATGGTATATATGACTTAATTTTGGTATATTTTGACTTCATTTCATGGCAGTGTTCTTGAGCAAAGTTGTTAGGCATCCAGTTGCATTAGATGGGAACCAACCGCAGACATGGAATGCCCTGATATTTCACAGTTTGCACGTTACCAGAATCGTAAAAGTGCACCCCATTATTCATTCTAAGGAGGCCTCTTCTACAAGCTCCAAACATGGAAAGAGAGCTTCATAATAAGATTCCTCCTTACTCCACTCTTCAACACCCTCAAAACAGAGGCCTGGTTCGGTAACCGCAACGTCTTGACATTTTGGGGGCGTAACCCTATTACTTAACCCCCTCCTCGCTCCCCTCACCTCAAGGCTCACCGAAAGGGTCTCCCACAACCACATAATGCACATATGATCGAATTTTCTGGTCGGCGAGCCTAACATTGGTTAAACCGGCCATATTTCCCCTAAGAGTTGGAATTTAATTTTAATTCATTGACGAAATTAGAAGAGAGTTGACCAAATGCCAGAAAGTGCCTTTAGGGCTAAGTAAAAGAGGGTCGGAGAAGCACCGTGAGAGGAGGAGGCTTAATTCCGAAGACCTATCCCCCTCCTTTCCCTACCCCCAGTGGGGTGCTGAAGTATATATGCCCGTAACTTTAGAAGAACATGGAGATCAAGTTAGTCATCGAGACAACGAAGTCCGGTTAGAGGACCGGCAACCAACCAGAGGGACACAGAAGAAGCTCATCTGGAGCCAGTTCTTGGTGTTCACATTGAAAATTAGCATCTTGTCTCACGGACGTCGAGTTTGCGATCGAGACAGCGAAGTCTGGCTCAGTGCCCGGCAACCCCACGAAAGGAATACAGAAGAAGCTCATGCTGAGCCAGTTCCTGGTGATCACACCGAAATAAAAGTTAGCTTGTATTGAGAAACAAGCTAAACTCTCTCTTGTCAGAGAAACCTCTATCCGTTTACAACAAAACCCGGAGATAGTCCTCGCCATTGAGGAATACCCCAAAGTGAACTTCTTCAAACACCCCCATTCGTCAAATGATTCACTCGTTTGCTCATCACTCGTCAGTGCGAATTATTCAAAGATTAAACAGAAGATTCGAAGAAGCATACTTTCCATGTCCCGTTGGTGAAGTCATCTTACCAAGAGAACGTGCTTAACGTCATCCGTCTCCCGTACCGAATTCATCGTTGGCTTTAAAGCTATTCCCGCGACAGACAAACATCTGGAAGGTCTGTAAATACGTCAACGCGCCTGCCCGCAAACAACATTCTCGCGTCTACATAAAAATTAGGCCAAGGTCAGCCTCCAAGATTAAAGTGAGTTTGAGGTCAACCATTACTGTATATTCATTTGTGTAATTTAGTAAGCCTCACTTAAACTTGTGTAATTCATAACTGTGTAGTTTGTTTTGTTAGATTTAATTTTTTTTCATGTTGCAATTAAAGGTCCATTTTTCTTAAAAGTATTTAATTCAATCTTCGAAACGCTGAACATGGCAGTAGAAACCTCAAAGATTAAAAATAACGTAATAACAATAATATAGCACTCTTAGAGAAAACTTAATCAAGGAGTTTTGGAAGTACGTACCAAACCTATACGTACGCACACCACCTCTTGGTCCTTGCAATACCACGACACTATGCATAAGTTTTTTCTTGGTGAATTGAGGCTTTTTTGCAACCCTTTTCGACTAGAAAGCTTTGTGGAAAAGTCTCCACCTCGCTGCACTGTGCGCTTTGAAGCGTTCAAACCTGCTCCTTTCTTATCATGAGCAAGCTTGGCACTGAAAGCAACCCAATCCTTAGAAGAGACCTTACCAGGAGGCGATCTTAGCATTCATTTGAAGCTCATCGGCGGCTCAAAGGCTTCTTCACAGGTAGTTAACCAGTTGTTTAAGCCATTAATGATCACAAAGATGATGTTTGTTGATGCAATACCCTTAGCAACGATCTACTTGCATTTCAGGACTTTTTGCTGCAGAGAACCAATGGTTGCAGGTTTTTCTTAGGAAAGAACCATTTATGGAATTTAAAATATTCAAACATTTATTTTGACCACAAATATCACCAAATACATTAAAATTTCACATCTTCATTCATTTATTCTTTATTCATCATCATTTCACACTTTCGATCGAATAGCAAAGCTTTAGAGATTGAAACTTGCCCATCTAACAACAACAGGACCACAACGCGACTTTTGATTCAGCGAACAAGTGTAGTGTTTCTTCTTTTGTTTAAAATGCTGAATTTTTAATAATCCTGCAATAATTTAAATATTAACATAATCATTTATAGAACGGGAATTTTAAAGAAACGAATGAATAAAATAAAAATAAATGTATATGTCTCAAAACCTTTGATAATGAATAGGTATTCACATCATCAATACATCAAAGAAAACAGAACCCCTTTTCAATTTTTCCAAATAATTTTTTTTTGACAAAACCTTTTATATTTAAATTGAAAGAGAACAATCCACATTTTACTGTTTTTTGAGTTAATAACTACAATTTTAATATGAATATTATACACAATACACCTGATGATTCCATAATGGCGTCTCTGTTTTGTATTTTAGTTTGATTAACGATTCACCGAACTCAATTATTTTTATTTATTTTATTCTTAACGTTTGGTATTTATTGTTATTTTATATTCAACGTATTTTATTCTTTTAATTACACCGAATACTACACTTTTAGCTAATAAATAGGTTATAAACCAGCTATATTTTCTTTTTATAAGACTAAAAGAGGATTAAACAAAGTTCAAGAGAGAAGGAGGATTAAAAGAGTTAGCAAATGGAATAAAAGAAAATAAATTTTATTACCCGTTAAAGATAATAAAACAGCTCTCTTTTTAACCTATGTCATCGAACATTTGTTTTGCTTTTCAAGCTACTGCACTAACCATTAGGCTTCTGGTGGGAAATTTAAACTGGTTGATACTGTTGACCTAAATAAATGCCCCAAACAAGCGTCATCACTCCATGTGACGTCACCTTATCTAATCCAAAGGAAACACGCAGGGAACCAACACACGGATTCATATGAAGTGCAAAAATTATGTATCAAAGAGGTAAGGCCAGCTACAGAGGGGCTTGTTATCATGTGTCTCTCTCAAGAGATCTAAAAGGTCCCCTAAGGTACTCTCGGCAGTGAGTCCACCGTCTCCTCTCCTCTCATTTCTCGGGAGGGGTCCCTTTGATTGGAGAGTCAGGTTGTAATCTCAGTGTGACAAAATGAGCCACTCGAAGGCAGTGGTCGGTTAAGGGAAACCATCACTCTCTACCTTAGCAACTCTAGCACTAGAAGTAATCCTCTCCTTTTCCGACTTATTTATCTTTTCTATTTATTTATAATTTGACTTGGGTATCCCTTACATCTTCGGGGGGCAAATCTTAAACACCTATCCTAGGCACACAATACAGAGAGGGGAGGGGGGAAGGTATAAGCATAGGGATGAAATCCCCCCTTCTCCATGCTCACCTAGGGTTTCGTGAATGCAGGTTGTTCAGGAAATTGCCTAAAATATTTAACGCTCGGAAAAGAAAATACTAAAGGAGGGGATTGTAAAGAAAAAAACAAAGACAATTATAGATTAAGAAATGCTCAAACCATGAAATAAAAAAATGAAAACGATTAGCATCCGATTGAGAATGACCAAATATAAAAAAAA
Organism: Ceratothoa steindachneri; assembly: GCA_963969495.1. NCBI lineage: Eukaryota > Metazoa > Arthropoda > Malacostraca > Isopoda > Cymothoidae > Ceratothoa > Ceratothoa steindachneri. Next base: position 71,698,919 of record OZ018337.1, read on the forward strand.
ATTAAATGAAATCAACAACACAATAATAGTAAACAATGAATAACCTGAGATGGGATATGAATTAAAACGGAACAGAAGGATTTACCATTCAAGACCTTAGATGGAAAATTAAAGAAATTTGTTAATACGCATTGAATCTACCGCTTCAAACAACATACGGTGACAAACTACATGATTACATTGTTCCCCTCATAATTTGTAGAGACGCGTTCCTTTGTCCCGTGGAGTCACTGGCAAAGAACATCCACTTATTCAATTATCTTTAGCTTTAGTTTCTTAAATAAGGTTCAAGGCATTTCAAGAGGCTATTTAGGTGTATTTTAACATCCTGGTGACTTGAACTGATGGACTTCTACTCGCAAATGCTTTTTTAGCTTAAACATTTTCTACTCTTGTATGTCTATTGCCATTTTTTTTCATTTAAACGTTTAGAATTCCAGTCATATTTTGTTTCGCCAGTTTATGGTTAGGATTATTATTTTATCCCTACTAACAATATTAATTACTATCCAATTTAAATCGTTGAATTTCGAATGGCGTTATTATCAAAGATTTCTTGTTAAATGTTCATTAAATACTTGGAATAATAGTTCATAAATCGCTCTATAGGCATCAATCAACAAGAAAATGAGCAGGGTTCAAAAATACAGCTTTTCTGTTGACCTAGATGTTAAGTAGTCTGGTAGCCTAATCGAAACTTGGATTATGGTTATCTTCATTTTTCATTCTGGGTTTGGTTTTTCATGGTTGTGCTAATACAATTATTTTATTACCTTATAAATCTTCTATAGGCTCTATCTATTACGTAGAGCCCCCTTATGGTACCATTTCTGATTTTTACTTTGCCGGAGTCAATGTATTTTTCTATAGGTTTATTGACCACCTAACCACTTATCTTCTCACATACCTTCTTTTTACTGCAATCACCTATGAACTCTTTTGGCTCAGGCTAATGTTTCTTTTTTACACTTACACCACACCTACTCCCTATATGTCATTTTTTATCAACCTCATCACAATTGAATGCAAAGTACTTCAACCATATCTATGGAATTATTATGATGAGAAATTATTGTATCGAAGTAAGCATGTTAAAGAGAGATAGGAGTTCATACACAGAATTACATGATTTATGCAGTTTAATCGGTAAAATATGAGAACATTTTATGTATTCAGAGACCGCAAAGTAACACAAATGAGTAGCAGCAAAGCAAGGCTTATCTCTGGAGAATCTCTTGTAAATTCCTTATCTCCATTTATTCCTCTATTTTGTGATTCGGCTCCGTTTTGTTTATTGAGAAAAAGGAGCGTAAATATTCCAGGATTTGATATGTATGTTGGATTTGTTATTTATTTCATTTAGCCGAAACAAAAGATAGGGATCTTTTCGAGATTCGAGAATTTACCTACAAATAAGAACTCACCATTTTTATTTACCACAGAATAAAATAAATTTGGGTCGATAGAAGTAAGGATAAGCTTATCAGAAGGATCAGTATAGATTTGTATGCATTTAAAAAGAAATCAGCCAAAAATCAAAATCTAAAAGATTATGAAAAGAGGTTCGTATAAAAACGATGAATTTTAGAAAAGTGTAAAAGAGCAGAAGGCAACATTGCGTGCAGTTGCTCGTTGACAATGAATTTTCATTGGGTAGGGCCAAAGTAATGAAATGAGTGAAGGCCTACGTTCATGGTTCTTTCTTATTTATTTGCCTGCTTCAAAAAGAATATCAATAGTCATTTGACAAAGGGGATAGGGGGTCTCAAGTATAAATTATAATCAAATCAAGTTGCATTGAAAACTTAATAATTAAGTACACTATTTTATTTGAATTGATTTTATAATGCAATGATTTATATTATTTATCACGTTTAAATTAGATTGATTAAGTCAAATTCTTGCGATTCTCCTACTTCCTACGGTAATTCGAGGCATAAATTTCGAGCGGACTGTTGTTATCCAAATATTCGTTAGTTAAAGAAGAAAAAAGAAAAGTTGTTCAGTGAATTAAAAGAAAAGTGAAATGGTGTAAACAACGACCTATTTTATAAAATGAAAAATATATATGGAAATGATTTAGTCTCCTCTCTCTCTCCAACACCCCCGCGCAAAATTTACTTGGGTTATTTTCGAGTTTTCGCGTCCCTTTTCCTCTTCTTTGGGAGGATCCCCAAGGTCAGATAATCATGCCACTGCTAAGTTTCAGGCAGAGATCCAAAAAGATTGTCCATCCAAACTCAGGACCTCTCCAGAGGGGAATATTTGGGATTTTCTTTGCTCTAACCGTTAATTGCTACCATTTCTTTAACTACGTATCTCCCAGGGAGTGGACTAAAGTTTGGTATTACTCTTCCCTGAGCATCTATGATTGTCCACTGGCTATCTGCTTTCTGTTTTACGGATAGGAGGGGTTTTTATTTTTGCTTTTTCTACATCATGAGAGACAACATTATGGATTCAATCATGAAAACGTTGCCTACTCGGAGCGACAGAACATTCGTGAACTAGTGTCAACATAATATTATCAGTCACTCCAACTACCAAAGAGATATGGTAAATCAAACCCAAATGACAGCAGTACTTACCTGACCATTCAAAAGGCAGTGCCTGCGTCAGGAGAGAGTCCTTACTAAGTTTTATTAGTCTTAGTCACAGCCACTTGATGAAGATCTGTCGTTTGTAAACCGACCGACAGAGACAGAAGGAGAATATGAACCGGTTGGTTGCCACTCCGATGCCTTTCTAGCGTGGGAGACGAGAGGACAAGAGTACTCCAGAGACTATATTAGAACTGAGCTCCATTGCGTACACCAAATGTTGAGGTTTGTAAGATAGGGTTTTTTGTAATTTTCAACAATTTTTAAAATAAAAATAGATAGTTAAAACCACTCTTGGATATCGTAACCCATTGCTGAACGAGACCAACTCGCATGATGGGATGTCTAATCCAAGAGTGTAAAGGGCTGTTGGGAGGTCATGGGATTTCATTAATACTGAGAAGAGTCCTGCAGTCTAGCATTTCCTATACCATAATTTTATTTCATACCTTTTCCAATTCCTTAATTCCTTTAGATTTCCTTTTATAACAACTATGCCCGTCAATTGGGATCAAACTTGATCTTCTAAAAATATCCTCTTAAATATTTTTGTGGCTTTTTGGTGAACGAATCAATTTAAACTTAGTTAAATTTATTTGAAATATTTTAGTTAAATGTCAGATAAGAATTATAATCTCATCTGCGTGCGTAAGTATAGTCGTTTATGTGATTTTGTTTGTGCGAGTATTTGTTGTGAAATTGTGAGTGAGGAGCACACAAGAAGAAAACGCAATTTATTGTGTTTAAGGACAACACAAATCAATTTGCATAATTATTCTCCATACATTTATAAAAAGGTTCATTAAATCGAGTTTTGGAGGCAAAAAGTGATTGTTTAGCTTTTAATATAAATTTAAAAAAGGAAATACAAGTCATAGCCTTTTTTTCTAATTTTACCTTTGTATATATCTATTTTATGATATTTCATGCATTATTTCGAACAATAATTATCAATTTCGTGTATCGTTGAAGAGTGATTTTCTTCATTGATGAGAAAACCTATATGGTCTTACACATGCAAATTAAAATAATATTTAAGGAGAGAGTGATAAACTTGACAAACATTCACCACATAATTGACGAGGGGAAAATTGAGAGGTCATATGCAAGTCCAAAAAAACTAGTCAGAATTGAAGGCGATACATTTTGAACAAGCACTAACTTTTAACGGCAAAGCAAACCAGTGTAGAACGTTCAAAACAAAGACAACTTGTTTTTTGGCGTTTAAAGAAGCCTCATTTATTAACTTAATCAATTTTCCTTTCCTGGTTAATTGATGTAAATGGATTTGATAGATTCAAAATATCCATTATTTTTAATGGAGTTTCATAGAGCAGGCATTTCCAATATAATTATCAAATAACCTCTAATAATTTCATTTGATAAATCAAAGAAATTTTCTTCGCTGAATATCGATTGCGGTAGGTGAGCATCTGTACTCTTTGTTCTGAATGAATGCCCCATGCTAATAGTGCAATAATATTACACTGGTGAAATAAAAGAACCGTGCCTCTTATGATATAAAAGTCCCGAGAGAACTATAAATAATTAAATGACCATTCTTGAATAAGCACAGTGCACTGTAAAAGTTATGTAATTATAGGATCTGCTACAATTAACTTTCCACTTGTCACAATATGTGGAAGAATAATACTCAATAAAATCGCTGCCAGAACTTGCTAACTCGAAGAGTGCTCTCGACTCAAAGATATTCACTAGTCTTTATAGACAAGAGTACAATGCTATAAAAACATACATTGCTTAGATTTCCAATCCATGTCAGGAAATGGATCTTTTACTTAAAGCCTGGACTTACTATATAAGCTTCCTTCAACAATGAAAACCTACCGATCTCGCACAGTGACTAGGTCATCTGATTGATTAACTCTTGAAACTTTCGTATTTGCAAACAAACTAAATAAAATTCGTCTAAAAATATTAACGCTGCACTACGAACATATTGAATTTTCAGCAACTCAAGCCATCGCATAAGAGCAATTGAATAACCATCTATTTAGCGGGTATTATCATATTCTTTTGTTATTTTCTTCGACCCACTTCCACTTGTTAAATTCTTTTGCATCTCTTTTTCTTCCAAACAGCGCTTTGTAATGATTGAGAGGAAAGAATAAAAAAACAGAGACTTTTAAATTAGCTGCGGTCCTAGAGCTTTCCCCGAAGTAGATCTAAAACTGGTTCATCGAGGTTCAATTGCAATTTTCCTCTCATTACATTACGCGAAGTTGGATGAAGAATTATCAAATTATATTTAGTTCACATCTCATTTGGCACCATTTCTGAAATTAGAAAAATGTTCAATCATTGCCAGCCAATGAAGGAACTAAATTTCAAAAACTCAGAAACAGAGAATCATACAACCCCTACAATTGCCCTGTGCGATGAGATAACTCACTATTCAAGGTGAAACCCGAGGCTACATTATACTTTAGCGCCAATTGGCGCTTGAAACCTCAGAAATAGCGAGACTTTGAACATTTTAAAAGTAATGGATAAACTGGTGATGGATAGGACTCCGAAGGAATTGAATGATTTTGGCGGTAAAGCTGGTTCTGTGGATTTTCATGTTGAGAAAGACCAGCGTCCTTCTTGAGAAACTAATAACTTCATCCTGGAAGAAAAAAGTGATGACGCGTCGCTAGCTTTTCAAGTCATAGAAATTCACAAAGCCGATGGAGAGAAAATGTATTTTTTTCGCAGTTTATTTCAGCACATGGCAGAACTAAAAAAAATGACCTTAGGTTTGGCTTCTTCTACAGGTACACCGTATTTGTAGCCAATAATGTTTGGCCAATTGTAGAAATGTAAATGAAACATTTAAACGTAATAAATATCCTGAAACCGTCATCCTAAGGGCGAGCCAGAAGGACCTAGCCAACAGGGATGGAACCAAACAGGCCGCATTCCAAGCTACTTCATATGACTACCAATATTATGCTGCAACCTGGCTTAAAGCTTTGGCTCTATACCTTTAAAGAGTCCTGCAGAGAGTAGAGTGTTGTGCTGATACAGCCTCCTTGGAAGAGGCTAGAACCGAGTTAGAATGTTTCTCCCTTGTATTTGCTAATTTCAATCAAAGTGTATATATCCATGATATAATCATAAAGAATTCTTCAGTAGTTATTATTGAGATAAAACTGAAGCAATTATACTTGATTTACTTGTACCACACCTAATCGCAGCCTTGCTAACGGCTCTACAGGAAATAACCATGCTTGCTTTCTCTCTCTTTGCTCTTCTAACTTTTTCCCTAATTACCTCGATGGCCCTCGCTTACACTAACTTCCTTCGTGATCCAACTTGATATTATATTAGATAAATAAGGTGTTTTGCTGAAGGTTTTTAGTGAGCCGTCTGTTGAGTACTTTTTCGAATAACTTGGTAAAGATATTGAGCAAGGAGATTAGATGGTAGTTTTCTATCTATAACGTCTATTTTCCTGGCTTAGGTAAGATTAGCATTTTCGCTAATCTGATTTCATCGGGGAAATAACCTATAATTAGACCGGTGTTGAAGATCTATACAATTCACTCGGTGGGGTTGTCAGAGGCTTCGGTGTTTGGTCCTCTGATGAGAAACAGATTACCCACGGGCTTTTTGCTTGAAACTTTTGAAGGAGACTTTGATATCATATAGGTTATTTCGGCGTCGCTTTTCGATGGAATTTGGTGCATCGGCCGCATAGTGTTGGGTTGTCGTTCTCCCTCTATTTTGGTTAACGCTGTGAATAATTTTGTTTTCAATTTAGATATCCAATTCTCCCTTCTCTTTGCCAATTATTCGTTCTCTATTTTAAGTCTATGTTTGAGCAGCTATCCTTTCTTATTTGTTGCCTTTCAACTAAATTGTTTTTACAGATAGTTCTGTATTGAATTTTTAAATTGTTTTGCTCTACATTCTGGTTTATTGTTCCATGATCAGTCATATGATTTTTTTTCCCACAAGCGCAGTACCTCTGCTGATTCTTGATTCCCTATGAAACATGACATCGTTCTTAATTCACGGTGTTTTCGGATCATTTCTTAAATTTGAGTTCTTGTGACCTACGCATTATCGTCAATATTTCCCAGTATGCTTAGAGAGAATGATTTGGCAGATATTTTTCAATTGTTATTTATATCATTACCAGTTTGCTTTGTTGAATTTTTATATTAGCTTTATTTGGACTTGTATAGACTGGCGATAGTTGTGTAGAATATTTGGCACATCCTCACTCCAAATTATTTAGTAAGCCTTGAGGGTGGTTGTGACTCTTCGGGTTAATGTCTACTTCATGGCTGACCTCTTAGTTAGAAATATAGAAAAGTGCCCAAACTTTGTACGATTTCCAATCAATTAGAGTACAATTTACTTTCAGTGTTATTTTTTCTTAATCCTGTAGCCAAAATCTGCAGATCAAGAGTTTAAATCTCCAATGAAGATCGTGAGGTGGCGCCTCTGGAGGTTGTTTCTACCTCGTTCCTTCTATTATTTTGGTTAGTTTAGTTTTATGTTCGATTCCTAGGTATGATATTTTCCAATTTTATTTTGCTTGAATTTTTATTCATTCTTTACCAAAATTTCCGAGTCCTAAAAAATGTTCGCGTTAGATTTTTTAGTATTTTTTCGTTCCTTTTTTCTGTTAATTCTATTATCTGATATTAAAATGATATCAGGGTCTATTTCTCTGAAGAGATTTCCGTACATCGCTGTTTGTCCATTCCAGGATTCTGCTTTTAGCCTTATTATTTCTATTTTTACGTCGCCCTGAGTGTTTAGGCCTCGTAGTGTTGTTCTATTAGTGAATTTCTGGTGCTCGAATCTTGTCCTATCCTGGGTTAGTCAACGTGCAGCTTCGAGCAAAAAACGAGTTATTTTCATTTTTTTAACTACACATCAAATAATGAGACCCAATTTCACCTCACTTTCCCATTACCACAAAAAAGCTCGAGGGGCCCGAAACGTCGATAAATAAGGCTTCTATCTATAGAGTTCTCTTTCTCTCACTCTATTCTTTTGTACTAACGGTGTTCGTTAGTCCGAACCTGCCAGAAGGATTAAACTTTAAAGAGTGTATATAATAAAAAATTTAAATACACTTGTTCTTATTGGCCTTATATTATTGCCGATAGTGTTTATATATATATATATATATATATATATATATATATATATTAAATTATTTATGAAAATATGCCTGAATATTATTGCACCTCAATATGTATCACTCAATGCGTCTCATGGTAATGAAATCCTGATACTAAATTCTTATCTCACCTTCTGCGCTAAAATTTCCATGGCGATAAATTAATATACAGCGATTATTAAATTTAAATATGAAACATTTTAATTAAATTTAATTCTCTTTTTTACTAATAAAAAATTATTGCTAGATAGTTGAAAATTCCTGAATGGATAGAAATTCTGTGAAATAATAAAATATTAACTCTTTTTACTGGTCGTATATTTCTTTCCAGACTGAAGCACTAATTTAATTGTTTGGAGCCTGGGACGTGTGGTTTTGATGCGCCTTTCTTCATCAAAAGAATATTGGATTGCGTCGAACACAAAGCAAATGGGAATATCTACTTCCAGCCGTAATATGGGGGGAGAACACTTCATTTAAATAGGTTTATGCTTCATATAATCACAACTTGAAATATATTTGCCTCTCTCTTTGAACGAGCCAAGAATTTATTTTTAATGTTATAATAACAACAAATTCACACATTTCCAGGCGACTAACTAAGAAAAATAGCAAGAATTGTTGTTTAAAAAGCCCATTTATTTCAAATGTGTTACTCTTTGGTATTCAAAGTTTTAATCTAACTTGTATTCATTTGGCATGCAGCAAATGACAACGATTATTCTCGCAGATTCTCACGAATCCAATCAAAAAAGCCTCTGGAATTAACTATCTGTGAATCTTAGTTCACCTCCAATAATAAAATCTATTACCCCTTTGATGGCGTTCCAGCGGACTCTCCAATGAGACCCCTTGCAGCTGATATTTTCATGACACATCTTGAAGATGAAATGGTTTCCGCTAATTTAAATTACAAACCCTCCTTCTATTGACATTTGTTAATGAATCTTTTGCACTTTTCGAACCCATGCATATAGCTAACTTTTCTTAATTTTGTTTAACTCTTTACACCCTAACATCAACTTCACTATGAAAGTACAGTCTAATGATCGAATGCTCTTTCTTGATCTTCTAATCATCCGTGATATTGAGCAAAGAATATTACAAACAACCTTTTACGGAAGAAAGACTTTCAGAGGAGTACTTTTAAATTATCTTAGTTTCCGTGAATTTAAGTACAAAATATCTACAATGAAAACGATGCTACATAGAAGTTTCTCTCTAACGTCCGCCTACTATTCATTTCATAATAAATAAATTTTTCTCAAAAAATATTTAAAAAGAATTTATTTCCTTTTGACTTGTATGATAAAGTTAAGAAAGTTGCTTGGTAAACTCATGACACTTCTCAATTCTCCATAAATGTTCCCAAAATGCCCATATATTAGTAACTTAAGAGATGGGCTTTTTAAACAATAGTGTAGTCTAAAAGAAAAATCTTATTTCTTTTAAAAAGAGTTTTCTCCAAACTTAACCCCCAAATAGTTTTTTATAAACGAATTAGCAATAGGGAGTTTCTTCAGCATTAAAGTTCCTATCACTTCGGAGTTCGGCAATGATGCTGTTTATTTATTTAAATGTCCCAGTTGTACTGACGCTTCTTACATTCGGAGCCCTGCTAGGTTTCTTTTAAAGTACTAGCCTCTAATAACAAGCAATACTGCCTAATAACCCTTGAGATTTCACATATAAAACACTACAAACCTACTCTTAATGAAGATTTTAGTGCAGTACAGTTATTAATTAACTAAATTTTAAATCCCGTTGTTTAGTTAGTTGTAGTACTCCCTTTTACTATCTCTCAAGCGTCACTTTTTTTGAGCCTGAAACCTATAAATAATAGTTATTAAGCTAAATCCATCATTCAGTCTTTAGAATCGCTCCTCTTCAGTAATTATCGAAAGAAACCAGTTTAGGTTTTTTTTTTTAATGTTCTAAAAATACTTTTAGTCGGTTAAATATTTTTAGCCCTTAGAATTTTAGGTAATTACTTTTAAAAAAAATTGATCAAATTTTAAAATTATTCTTTTCTGTAAATTTTAAAATAAAGCTGTTTATTCTTCTTAAAAATTTTTCTTAACTAGTTTTTCTTTTTAATCATTTTTAAAGCAATTTTGACTACTGATTTTTCGTATCTGATGCAAATTTAAAACTTATTCGCTATTGTCAATTAAAAAAACATTTGTTTTATTCCTCCTATTGTATTATATTAATATACATTTTATTAGTATTTTGTAATTAATTAGTTTCAAGGCAATTCAATATCTTGTTTGACCATTGCCTGTCATATTTTCTTTGTATCTAATAATTTTAGTAATCTTGTATTTTAGCATTACAACAACACCTACAAGTCCTCAAATTCTGTTGTTACATTCTGGCTGGAGGGGTAGCCACTGGACGGCGATACTTCAAAAAGTGTCAAAAGTGGTTGTCAGAGAATTTCTCCGACTTTAACCACTTTACTTTCTGGCATCACAATTCCCCGTATTTTCATCTCTGTGTAGGACGTTGTTGATGAAAAGACCAAACGCTATGCTTAGAACAGCAAAAAGGATACGGTGGCCAGGATTGAGAAGGTGTTTGAAGATATTTCCAGGGGTACAGTGAGGAACGCATGCGACAAGATTCGGAGCCATCTTACGGACACGGTGGAAGCTGAGGGCGGACACTTTGAGAGAACTGTTATCTCCCTACCATAAGCTAGTTGATAGTTTTTAATTTTTAAAATACATTTATCTTTGGCTGAGATATTGCGAGGAGGTTTATGTCATGCAAACCATCAAGTGTATTCCGAACAACCTGTATATGCTCTTGCTCTTCTCACCGAATTTTAATGGATTAAATCAATTATTGGATACTGGCCATCATATTTCTACCCATATCGGAAAAATAAGGTCATACTGCCCCGCCCTTTGGGGGTAAGAGCAAGAAAGCTAAGGGGACTATAGTACAAGTGTATAGTTCTCGTCGACTTCTACGCTGTTGATACCTGTGGTTCGGATCCCTCGTTAATAAGTTGGTCGCTACTGAAAACTAAAGGCATATTAATGATCAAGTAGAGCCGCGGGGAAAATATGGCCATTAGATACCCAAGCAACTAGGTGGCTCCACCTGGCTGTCAGATGATATCAGATTTAGACTCAGAAACCTCAATTACCCCTTGTGACATTAGTTTAAGCTTCATATCTCTAAAAGTGGCCAATATATTACCTCTAGCAACTAGGTGACGCCAGCTGGTGATCAATTTATGTCATATTTGAACTCAGTGACCTCAATTACCTTTGGTAGCATTGGTTTTAGCTCGCTACATTGAGCCAGCGACTTCTTGCGGGCAGAAGATGAACACAACACGAGATTTGCATGACCCATAGACCTGCTTGCTTCACCTCAGTTAAATCATTAACGATTATAGCATATTTTTTTAAGAATAATTGACTCTGGGAATTTTTTCCCCTCTCAATTTTTTGGAAGATGAATCTAGTCCTCCTTGTAATACACGCCGGAAGAATAAACAAGGAGAAGTCAGAATTTCACAAAGTCAGAGAAATGATGGTCAAAAGATCAGAAAGAGGCTAGAATACTCAGGATCTACTACATGACGATAGCATAGAGGAAACCTATGGTCCCATGATCTGACACGATCAGAACACCTAAATTCCTCGCTGAAATTCAAGATATAATCAATAATGATCCCCAAAAGTCAATTCTTACCGTTGTAATGGAGAAAGGTGTGAATAAAAAGCTCACGAGGCTAGGGGGCAGTAGGCTATTCGCTTCCTTTCATACAAGATGAGAAAGGGACAATTTCTATCCAAGGCGATGTAAGAAAAACGAATCAAGCACACCAAGATGCTGATGAACAAGTTTAAATACCCGTTAAAGCCAAACATACTGTTTTGTTTTTTCAAAGAAAAAGAAATTATGCCAGAATGAGAAGATCAACAGGTGGCTCGCTGTTACACCCAATTAAGTACACAGATTCATGGCGATGAAATTTCCAACGAAAATCATGGTCTTTGATATCGTCAGCTGTAAAGGTAACGTCATGGTACCCATTTTTTTTATCTAAGGGCCAAAGGTTGAATACCGACGGCTATATCCGTGTTCCGAGCGAGGTTGTGAAGCTCTGGATCAACCTTATAGCTGCAAGAAGGTCTTACGTTTGGTAATAAAGGTGCACGATGCCACAGCAGGCGTAAGACCCAGGCCCGGCTGTCGAAGAAATTTTTCGATCACACAGTATCTGACATTTACCCTGCCCACTCAGAGAAAGAAGAAGAATATGAACTGCTTGGTTGCCCTGGATTACCAGGGTATTCGTTGCCTAAAAGGGGCAACACTGTCGAAGGCCTATTACCGGTTCAGAAATTAACTGAAGGCTATCATCGAAGGCACAAGCGGGTTCTTCGTGTGAGATCGTTAGAACATGTCATGAAGACGAACTTATTATATCTTCTTGTCATGGTCTTAGCGAATATATCTCAAAGAATAAAAAGACCCACTTTTATTCTTTCCTTCGACAGTCATCATACAAATGGATACCTTATTCAGCCTATAATTATGAATATTTTATATATATATATATATATATATATATATATATATATATATATATATATATATATATATATATATATATATAAATATATATCTAGAACGGTTAAATTAAATGTTTGGAAGCATAAAGTTTATTAGAACGGTACTCTTTTCAGTATGTTGTTTCCAATATCATATTCAGCCGTAAACTTAATGAAAATAACCAAAAACTTAAATACTAGAATAAATAGTAAATGAAAACAGTATTAATCTAGAGGAGGGAACTTAAGGTGATTAATAATATCGTTTAAGATTAAGTTTAGGATATGGAGAGTGCATTTGTAATGTCATTCAAACAAAGTGAAATTCGAAATCTGAAGGGCAGTAGAAATGCAGTCCCCATTTAAAATCTTAATCGTAAAGGATAATCTTAACTACCTTATCGGGAAACCACATTCACTTTTTCAACTTTTTATTACGTTGGATTATCATATAAAAAATTAAAGCTCATTAAAACCCCTTTAATTTCTACCAAAATCATAATAATCTACGATGCTGTTTTTGAGATACAGGGGGGACTTTCAGAACACCCCTCTTGAAACGTGATTCCATATAAATGGCTATAGAATTACTGAAAATTAAGAAAGCAAACTCAGTTTACAAGCAAAATATGCATATATGATTTATTTATCATTTGAAATAATCTTTATTTTGTTCCATCAAAATCTGTTTTAATGGTGAACTGAAACATATATTTTCGAACATGGTCAACTATAGGCTTTGTTCTCATTTGGAAAGCGAGATGTTATATGAATAGTATGGGTATTCTGAATACTTTGGAATTTAGGTCAATCTATCTTTGAATCATCCTCAAAATATAACCTAATTCACCGGCGCCGGGTTTTTTTTTAGCAAATATTTTAAATCGCATGGTGTAGTTTGGCGTTTTGTTCAGAAATTCAGTTAAAAAATCTACGGAGCATGTCCATGATTCTATACAATTTTGAATTATCATAATTTTTACTATGTTCTTTATGTTGCTAAAACATAATATATACTATATAAAAGTGCGTAAAATTTTCACCAAAATTGACATAAACATCAATGGCGTTGTTTTGTTTTGTTTTTCACAAATGAACTTTAAATATCTAAGAAAAGTTTTCCACGAATGTATAAAATTTTGCATTATCTTTATTTTCTCTATGTTTTAGTTATGTTATTAAAAAAAATTATACCATAAAAAAGTGCATAAAATTTGCAATAAAATGATATCCAAAACTAAAAAATAGGAATTTTGAACTAAACAAGGTGAAAAGTAACTCAAGAAAAAATTGTGTTATCCCCTTAAGGTAACGCCCCCAGATTCGTGTCAATTGCCTTGTTACTTCGAAGGAGCATATTTAATACCTTTTTCAACAACGACATTAATTTCATGAAATCTCAAAGAATAAACACTGTTTCTGCATATAGGACGCCGTAACTTATAACTGAATTATCAAATAAACGTACAAATCCTAAATAAATCGAGCATACCGCAAAAACGACTAAAACGGAATAATTTTTTTTCGGAAAAATGTTAGTTTATAATTCGAAAAATCCGTACTAGGGTGGGGTTCGAACCAAGACCACTGAGGCAATGAGCAACCGCTTTGTTGTCAATTAAAACAAGCCTATAGCCCTTCGTCTACGCGAAAGAACAAATATTCTTCGGAATAGACAAACATTCATGTCACGCTTTGCTAGGTCGATCGGAGATATGAAAAGAGATAGAAGAATTAATTGGGAACTCAAAGGACAAACGAGAAATTTAGTTAAACGTGCGGTGAATATACAATATATATCTCTCATGGATTTATTTCATGATTCTCTCGCACCAACGATTTAATTAATTAAATAATTTAGAGGAGACTCTACTCCAAATACTTAAGCACACATCCTTATAGGGCACAGAAGAACCCCAGCAATTACTTGTGATAGACGGTACCGTTCCCGCCTAATGGGGTACTTGAACAACTTATGCTTGCGAGCCTTTCCACCCATCTCCAGACTAGGACATCACCCAAATGTGTCTTACCGGCTTAGGACCAAGAGATTTTGAGAGAATGTTTTAGGTAAGCAACATACTGTCGAGCCACTGAAGATATGTCAACATTGAAAGTATCGAGGCAATGATACGCAACTTTAAATTCCCCTTTACTGAGTTCCATTTTATATTCCATACAAACGGAAAGGCTTTCCTGATTTCTGCCATTTAAGTTGTAGTTATTTGCCTCATGGACACGTAAAGAGCTCTCTGAGTTGCTCTGAATTAGAAATTGCCTCCGCAAAGGGCAAGGTAAATAGTTTCCTATACTGATCAGTAGATTGCAACCAGCTCGTACGTAAATGATGATATAGCGCCAGAGAATCCCAATTGGCTATAAACGGAGAACTTAATTTGGAATCAATCTCTTACTACGGAAATGGAGCCATCAGTTTACACCAGCATAGCTCCAGTGAAACACGATGTGCGTTTCAAGAAATATAAACTTAGTACTGCCGATGTATTAAGAATTTTGGTGTAGAAGCTTGGCAACAAACGTTCAAAGGTGGTATTGTCTAGAGTGGCTTCCTTGAGGAAAACCATCTGCGTGGAATGCCCAAGGTTTACACCAAATTATCGAAGGAGTTTCCTAGCATTAAGTCTGAAAGGCTTATGGCATGATTAGCATCTATCCTGGAAATAGAGAGCGTATATATTTGCCACTGTTGAGATTATACTCATTTATGTCTGGGGGAGACGTTGAATCGGCATTATCAATGGCATAGTTTACTGTTCACGACGTAGAGCACAACTTTGAGCCTAGAAAGACGAAGGAAATCACCTATCTGAGGCCGACATGCTGAACATCAAAGAGCGAAGAAAAGGTACCAAAAACGAAGAATGTCCATAGAGCTAGTACAAGAGACCCTAGGGCTACGTATATGCGTCTCCCGGGAGAAGCGTTAGTAAAATACAAAACTAAAGAATAAATTCAAGTCCAACACATTAAAGGAGGACCCATTTATGAGAAGATTATGTTCAGGGATCGACAAGACGGATTAAAAATTTAACCACCTAGGACTTGGCCAAAGAAAAACAAAACTTGCATTTCAGCATAACTATGGACGCTATTCAGATTCTGTTGGAAACGGCGATGCAGGGTAGGCCTCTAAGCCGCGCCAAAAGAGATCGAAGATCCTGGTAAGAACATCCGCGATAACTTTGATGAGAATGATAAACTGAGAGTAAAACTGATAACAGTTAGCTTCCTGATGCCGGGGGGAGGCGTTCCACTTCTTCTATCTTAAGCTACAACAGTTTATTTGCTTCTCCTACATCCACCCCTTTGCGTAGAAAAGATAGGTAAAAGGATGTTGGTAGAGAGCGGTGAAACAGAAGAGGAAAAGGGTAAAATTACTAGCAGAGATAAATCACAGGTTCTCCGAACATAGTCAGGGAGAACACACAGTAATATGACCTACCAGATATAATAGTTTTAAGAAGGTGCCCAACTGGTTCCTGCGTTTGGTTGGCCCAACACTTAAGGCACCGATATTATTTGTACACTTCTCCTATAACTGTGGAACTAATTCAGAATCTTGATTGTTTCATAAATTAATTCCATTTTACAGGTGTTTCAGCCTTACATGAATATTATTTTTACCTTGGATCTCCACTCTCAGTCACTCAAGAATAAAGATAAAATCGAGTCTGTTAGTAAAGCCAATCGTGTAACTAAGAAAGGTTACACGGTAACAAGAACTCGATATATATCAAGATTTACGTAGCTTAAATATGTCTACTTTAATAATAATTCTTATCGGACTAATGTAGTTAGAAATCAACACTAGAACATTCTTAGGTTGGTTGAAAAAAAGTTAATAAAGAGGATTACGGATTGATGGCTAATGTGCCCTTCGAAAAATCCGGTCTTCTGGGAGAAGTTGCTTATTCTATTTACCACAAAAATCGAGAAGTAATCAATCTAAAATGTGGCCGTGGGCGCGTCTACCACATCTTAATCTTAATCTATTATGTTCAACATGGATCGTCGTGACAGTTTAACCCATTCGTACTGTAATTTGGATTATCTCTTAATTTTTTTGAAATTTTAACATGAGAATACAATGCGTAATATTATGTAGAGGTATTTTTTTCAATATCTCAAAGGGTTACGTAATTACGACCTGTCATTTAGAACAAACGCTTGGCAGATCCCCTCCTCAATATCACGGGCTGGTAAGAGTGGAAATAAATTATTGAAATACTTAGTACCATTCCCACAATTCATTATGTTACTAATGACTACATTGGCGTCGACTACTAATAAAACAACATATTTTAAAAAATATTTTATTTGAATAATGATGATAATAAAACACAGTTTTAATATTAATAAAATGTATTATTTCCATTCGCAAATTAAATAAGAAATTCTCTTTTGTAAATGTAACACATGCAAATAAAAAAATGTTTTCCTTTATAAATTTTATCAATATTTTATATTTCCCATTATATATATATATATATATATATATATATATATATATATATATATATATATATATATATATATATATATATATATATATATATATATATATATATATATATATATATATATAAATATATATATTCATATATATATATATATATATATATATATATATATATATATATATATATATATATATATATGTTCAATAAACTAATAAAATTTGCTATATAGCTGATTTATATATATATATATATATATATATATATATATATATATATATATATATATATATATATATATATATATATATCAAATTATATTATTTAATTTGACATATTTTTTAAAACATTTGTGATGTAATCCAATGTCGCATTTCTGGCACTGAAAATGACTTTTTCGTGAGCATTTCTTACAACGTCTTTCTTTCGGAATGTTCCACGATCCAATGCCCGATGTTGTCATATCGTCACAAATCTTTCACATTATTCGAAACTCTTTTGCCTCGAACTCGTTGCACTCCATGAGTTTTCAAAGGAGTGAGTGACATATTTTCAATAAACTCATAAAAGGATCATTTTAGTGCCAACTTTGTTCATCAAAATACAGGCATTGCTAACTTCAACTGATATCATATATGAACAAGGTCTGTTGACCAAAGTCGCTTGCTCTCACTTATTCTGATTTATGACCTTACGACCTTCAAAACTTTCAATAATTTCTGGACTAAACTTGCGAAAACCTTGTCAATTATATCATTCGAAAGATAATGTAAAACAACATAAGGATTTCAAATTTCGTTAGAATTGGCCGAATAGTTATGATGTTATTGCCAAGATAATATAATTCCCGGGAAAACCTTGGAAGGACTTTGACAATTATATACTTCAAAAGAGAATGGAAAAAAAAACATCAGTGTTTGAAATTTCTTTAGAATCAGCTTAATAGTTATTATGTTATTCCAAAAAAATAAGCAAAATGGAGCCCGACCCACCTACATAGAGAGATGTAGAGTTGCCCACGACTAGACTCATACGCGACTAAACAATAGGCCACCACCACTTATTATGTCCTATTCTAATACGATAGGTGCCAAAGTTGTGGTCAAGCTGATCTACATACCCCATATATTTTTTATAATTATTTATGCTCTCTGTTTGCGGAACATTTATATATTTCTTTTGAACTTTATCCCAACGCTGGGTTGAACTCATTAACAACGACCAAATTATCAGATGAGCAGAAATCAGCGGTTCATTTTGGTGATATTTCCATTTCTGCTTTGAATTTCAAGGGACATCTTCCTTTTGTGTTTTCTTTACAAGTACCTGATGCACATATCCCAATCTTAGTTAGCTAATCTATGAGATCAACACTAGTAAACTAAGTTCAAAAAATACTTTATAGCCCCTTATATGAGGTACGCCAGTCTTTGCAATCAGATCAATCACAACATTTCCGCTAACACCAAATTTATTTGAACTTGGCTGTGATGATGGCAAACATTTCCTGTATACAATTCGAAAGAATGTATGTACCCATGCTTAGAGCAAAGTGCCCATAATTTGAACCCAAATTTGATGGGTTTACGTCTAATAAATGGCTTTAAATAATGTTTACCATAGTACGGTATCATACATTTATCTATGGGCATATACTCCTCCAATCCACCATACCATAGAAAGTAGTTTGCATATGTTGAAATAATGGTGGAAGATTGAATCCGTGATCATTTTTTGCATTGGTTGTGGTGTCCACTTAATCTCCTTAGAATATTTTTAAACCTGTCTCTCCTAATGTTATTTGATAATATCTTTGGTACATTGTCTTCTGACAACCAATACTTTCTTTTATTTGGAAGAAGGCTGTTGATGACAATAATAGTCCACCAAAAAAATACTAATTATTTAGAATTGCACATATCAAGAATTTTATTATTTTGAACAGTATTAGTTCATAAAATCTTTTTTATTACAAGAGGCTAAAAAAATCAATAGGATTAGGGCAAGCTCTTACTTGTTCAGATATATCTTCTATTGTAGTACAATCTTTAGTTATACTCACTTATTGTTGCAACCTCTTTGAACATTTTCATTGCGTTTGTATTTTGGTGGGTTTTCTTTACTATTGAATTCATTTTCTGACTCTTCAAAAATACCAATTCCATCTGGATGATTGATCTCCAGTCAAATAGATGAACCTGCTGCTTCTTCATCTGAATAGTCAATGGCCCCATCAGATCGTTCATCAATAAGGAGACCCATAAAAATATCGCCACCTTCGTCTATATCTTTTGATTAAGCGAATGCTACTGCCCTTATTGGAGACCTGTGTATAAACTAATATATTATTACGCCATGAAATACTATTTTTAAGGCTGGCCAGAAAGTCTTGACTCACTTATAAATCGGAAAAAAAAACAAATTTTTGGAGCAACGTCAACATTAGGTTAGGTTAGCCTTACTCCTTTGAATACCAGCCTACGTTAGTGTTGGTCCCTAAAATATTGTTGTTTTCTTTCCGTTTCCTAAGTGAATCAGTACTTTCTGGCCAGCCTTATATATATATATATATATATATATATATTTATATATATATATATATATATATATATATATATATATATATATATATATATACATATTATTCATAAATAATTTTTACTACATTAACCACAAACTATTATATATTTATAATTCTAAATGAAAGTGAGTTACTTATCTCTAAAATTATCGTAGAAAATGGCGTTAGCTAACAGTATAATTTTTCAGCGATAATTCGTGTATAATGTGCCGAGCGTCCGTTATAACTGACACAGTATTTCAAAATAATAATAATAGGGGAAAAAAGGCCCATACCATAGTAATATTTTATGAAATATATGAATCTAATCTAATAGGGTTATGTTATTTGTAACATTAACAGACAGTTCTAAATTCTTATCTAATAAAATCGTAAATATATACTTACTCTTTAGTTCCGCGTTTCTCACTTTCTGCCATGTTGTCTGGAGAACAGTGGTGCTAACTATAACTATTTTTATCTCTCTTCATTCGTCGGCTAGAATGTTGGCAACATATTTATGCAATAAAATTGTTCAAATTACAATTATTAAATCAGTTATAATAGATTTTCTTACTGTCAGTTTAAACAGACCGTCGGTACGAATGAGTTTTAAATTCACAAGTCTGATTTAAAACAAGTTAGATTTGGGAAAGAACACTACTATTTTGGGACCACTAATCTTGCTTAAGGGTTGTACATGCCAATCAATTCTGATACTGAAAGTTCCAAATGTATTAACTGACCTCATTGGATTTCAGTTTTTGTTGCTAAATCAATCTCTTCATTATCTTTTATTCCTGAAAGCCTATGAATCCTTCCGAAAACAACTTTGAGCTGAATTTTATATGTAGTTAATCGTACGATACACCAAATAATGTATAGTTGTGTTGAATTGTTAATAAGCCTGACAGGTCATATGATATGCTGAATAATTTAGTTATATTTGGAGCTATTTCCCTTTTGACTTATGTGACTTCAATGACAGCGTGAAAAATTCCATATACCACAGCAGTAAATATAGAGAAGTGGTGGGGAGGGATAGAGATACCCCTTTTTATATCTCTCCAAATGCTACAACTCCATTAATGTTAAGTTAAAGGGAAGTTATTGAGTTAGTATTACATAGCAAAGTGATATTTTATAACTTTTCAATTGGCAAAGTTTTATCCTAAATTCATAATAATTTTTTGCAGCAACACCCTAACGTTTTGTATCTAAACGTTGTATCAAAACGTTGTGCGGAACAGTGCTGAGTTGGGCTGTTGTGTTCCGGTGCTATGGTACTACAGTGCTGTCTACTGAACCGAATCGAGGGATTATATAGACGCTCAGCTGGTTGGGGAAAGGAAGCGACTCCTTCAGGGAACCGAGATAAAGTTGGGTAAGAATGTTTGAAGAGCTTCAACCTATGTTGGAGAGCAGGAGGCTAGCTGTAAAGTCATGTGAGACGAAGAAAATGTGCACGAAGTAAATGGAGATGGGGTGCAATAAAACGGCGTTGATCTCATCCTCGCCGTAGATCAGCCTCGCTTTCCTCGCTCCATGCGGCGATCTCGGGACCAGGTGGGTACCGAAGGGCACTAGTTCGCCCTTTAACCTTATTCTTCTACATCTTCCTACATGGCAGATGACACTTTTGGAATTGGAGTAGAAAAGTTACATCCCATAAGACCGATCACCTGGTGGAAGCGGAGTCTTCCACGCGAGCGGTAAACGGGGGAGGGGATGATAACAAAAAGGAATTGCTTACTTGGCTTCGCGCAGGTGTAGAAGCTAATTCCAACCGACTGGGTGTACATATCAACGGGAAAGGATATTAATTAGTACAGATTTACGCCCACCATAAGATAATTAAGAGGTAACGTAATTTAAAAAATTAAAGTTGTATTTATACACGAAGCTATACAAGTAAAGGAAAAAAATGAAATGGATATTCAACATACATCATACACAACAGACAGGGATGATAACGGTGGTACATATATACATATAGTGGTGCTGGACCAGAATTATAAATTATAATTTTATACATTCAAGGGCGCTGTGCGTCCTAGATGTAAGCATCTCCCCCAAAATAACTACATACACAGATAAATAATTGTCCTTTATCATATATCTAACTGGCGGTTGCATTATATACAAAATAGACAAATAGGCATGGAGAAATTACAATTACAATTTAGCAGTGGTCGTCACCCAAAGGATTACGGCTAATGGTATCGGCGATACAATTTTCTGACCCTTTTATATAGAATATCCGATACTAAAATTCCTGCAATAATAGGCCTCATCTCAGTACTCGGCCATTCTAAAGTTTAATGTTACGGAGGTATGCCAGCGGGCGGTGATCGGTCTCTATACCAAATTCGCCGCCTACCAGGTACATTTTAAACTTTTTAACGTTCCAAATAATAGGTAAAGATTTCTTTTCTATCTCTGCATAATTCCTCTCACGTGGGAGTAATTTGCGACTCGCGTAGGCTACAGGGTGGCTCTTAATGTCTTCTTCGTAATGAAGAAGGACACAAACGATGCCCTCGTTGCTCGCATCCGTCCGGATTTCGAAGTTGCCTACTTCGCCAGGCAACCTGAGGATGGGCGCGGATGCCAATTTCCCCTTTAGCTGATGGAAATGAGCAATAGCCCTCGAATTCCAGACTATGCGATCTGGCAAACCCCATGAAAGAACGAAGCTGTGTCTTTGTATCCGGGAGGGGCATATCAATTATCGCCTGGATATTTTCTTCTTGAGGCTTAAGTTGGTCGTTTCCATTGTGCAAACCCAGATATTGGATCGAATTATAGGCTAGGTTGCATTTACCGGGGTCTATTGTAAGGCTATGCTCTCGCAAACGGCTTAAGAGCGCCTGAAAGAAGACCAAGTGTTGGTCCTACTCACAGATGGCAACGTAAATGTTGTCAAATTAAAGGTGACATTATCTAAAATTTCCCAAATTCTACGCATTATGCGATCATACTTGCTGCAGGCTGTCATTAACCCAAAGGGAAGTCGACGGAACTGCATAAGGCCTTTGTCGTTGGGGAAGGCAGTTTATTTCCTTACGCCCTTTTTCAGGGGGATCTTGTAATTCACCTTACAGAGGTTGAGTTCGCCGATATACTTTGCATTTTAGAACAAGTGGAGGTTCTGGTCGATTAATGGGATTTGTGCCGCATCGAAAATGGTCACGAAATTTAATATGCGGAAATCTACATACATGTGGTAAGAGTTATCCGGTTTCCGAATCATAACTATTGGGGAACAATAATTTGACTTGGAGGGTTCATTGATTTTGAGGTTGAGCAGATTGTTAACCTCGACCTTGGATGCAGTTGGGCTGCAATAAAACGGCGTGGACCGTATCCTCGCCGTAGATCAGCTTCGCTTCTCACGCTCCATGGGCGATCTCGAGAGCACGTGGGT
Organism: Ceratothoa steindachneri; assembly: GCA_963969495.1. NCBI lineage: Eukaryota > Metazoa > Arthropoda > Malacostraca > Isopoda > Cymothoidae > Ceratothoa > Ceratothoa steindachneri. The sequence goes on from OZ018337.1 coordinate 71,721,704, forward strand.
ACCGAAGGGCACGAGGTCGCTCTTCGACCTTATTCTTTAACAATATGCATTTATAGGAATTTGCTTTTCAACCCATATCTTACATCATTGTACATTACTGGCGGAATGATTATGGTTTTGGAAAAAAAAATGAAAGTTTTCTGCAAAAAGGCTGATATAACTAAATTTATGATTGCCAATAGATGTTTTTTTTAACACTTTGGCTTAGTGTTAAGTCTTTTACATTTTTTTATAAGACGTATGGACCCCTTAGCATTCATGAGGGCTTTAACACGTCTTGGCATGGCATTATTGATCAATGTTTTGAACATTTCCTCTATTCGCTCCGATGTCAACCCAACCTTAATGAGACGGCATATAAGTTACTGTTTGGTCATAGTTGACTGTGTGTATTTCATCTTTCAACACACACCATACACACTTACTCAGATCCATGCCTGGCAAATTTCCGGCCATAGCAGCAGCCAAACTCCATTTTGTGCACACCATGCTTCACTGATTTTGCTGTATGACATGGGGCCGAGTCTTATTAGAATATCCAAGGTCTTTCGTCATATTATTCCGTTATTCGACTTAATAACTGACCTGTAAGAACTTATTTATGTATAATTTTCTTGGTTAATATTATTTCTCAACAATGTTCAAGCAACTGGTTCCATGTACCTAAATAACTCCCCACACCATGATTTTCGTTGGAAATTTTACTGTTTTCCTCACACATTCATTTAGCCATAAATTTTCCTCCAGGCCACCCTCTTACACTCTACACGCGGTCATATAGCACTGAATGGCTGATTCTTCAGAGACAGTACCTATAATAGTAGAAAATACAACACAAGAGGTAAAACATTCATAGAATTATTGAAAAAGTCATTGGAATAATAATTTATCGAATAAACTTTATGGTTTGAAAAGATTTGAGCTATTACAAAAATGCGGCACTGTTAAAGTTAATAGGCACTAATGTATTTTATGAATTACAGGTAACTGGTAAGATAGATGCGTCAGTCATACCTTTTCCCAATGTTTTGAAGTCCACTCAAGGTGATTCTTTGCCCAGGAATAGCGTGCCTTCATTTGTGTTTCCGCAAGCCGAGTTTCTTTCTCCAAAAGCCTGGAATTCATTCTTCTTCGGCAAAGCTAACTCTCTCTGATGCCAGGTAAAGAGAAATTTTCCTCCAAGATATTCTTTTATTCACAAGAGTCTGTTGTATTAAATTTCTATCTGTTCTTGGAGTTGTTTTTCATTTTCGACCACATTGTTCAACCTCTTTTGAGTTCAAATCTTGAGCGTTATTTTTTTTTCTGAATGACACTGACTATTTGAGTTTTAATATGTTGTTTTTTTGCTATTTCTTTATTTTATAATTTAGTTTATTTCAGTAAAACGTTTATTTGTCCAATCTTTCGACGACTCAAATCACTCTGTTTACACATTTTGGTTTAATTTCTTTATAGCTAAAAACTTACCTGAAACACACAAAATAAGACTAATTAAATAACTAATAAACTATCTAAAACACACATAAACACTATTGTTAACAATCACAGGTAAATATAATAACAGAAACATCCTATTTTCACTCTAAAGCCAAGATAGTCGAATGCAGTCTAGTTCCTTCACTGTTGCCAATTATACTTACAAATTAAAATAAGTCTCTTGAATATAAAATCTAAATAGATGCTCAGTGTTGTTGCATAAAATAAATCCATTTGCAATCAATGAAATTGGTTTCACTGGCTTTTTTTTCCACAAAGTCAAATATGGGAAAAAATCCATAATAATTCCGCTAGTACTGTATGTTGAATCCTAATATGAATGCAGGAAAGGAGACTGTACCTATGAGACTCATAAGGTTTTTTATGAATCGTGTGTCGATAGTTTTCAAAAATATATTTATTTGAGCGAAAGCCATCAATGTTTCACCCACGAATGTAACAACTCGATTAAATATTTGCCTCATTTATAAATGAGGAAAGCGTTGTCTAGTTGTGAATGAAAGAGGAAGGTCTAACAAACCACCTACTGGCTTCATAAGGCACAGTTGATGCAAAGGGGTGGTATTCTTAGAAAACGGCTCTGAACCAGACTTTAGGACAACCGGCTGTGGTCTGCGGTTTGAGGGGCTATTGGATAGGATACCTCCTACACTAAATACACTAAAATAATTTTTAAACATTACATCTTTTGAAGATATCTGGCAAGTTTAGGATATAATCTAAGGATCTTATCATTAAAATAGAGAATCTCTAAAGGAATATGCAGAGAAAACGGGGAAGCTTATCTCTGCAAACATGCTTTCATACTTCACCAATGAACGAGTTCGACAATAAATGTACTAGCAATACAATCATATATTTTATAGAAATTTAGATCAGGATTTTTATATCTACACGCCATCAAGCGGATTTTTCTTAAACTTAAGAAACAGCTATGTCAATAAAATTATTCTAGTCCACCTAATTATTGCATTAGAGTCGTAATTAAGGGTATTTATTCTTTCTTTATAATACACTCGCAAGCTCTGTACTCTTTCAATGATCAAGTAGTTATTATAAACGATTATTTTCTCATTGCAAGCTACCTTCTCTATTAATCCTTATCCATATTTCTATAGCTATCCCTCTTGGGTGCCGTTTTCCTCTCCAACGTTTCATTCTCAGTTTTCACCTTAAAAGTCAGTATCTGAAATAATGTTTGGCTGGTTATTTTATATCAGTTACTTGCCCTTACATTTCCACACATAAGTCCTCTGCTCTACAGACACTTAATTTTACAATGAGTTAAATGAAGTAACTCTGCTAGTCTATTTGCCTAGTATATTTACCCCTACTCCAACTAACGTTCCACTTACAGATTCTTTTGTAATCGCATTGAAATAACAAGACCACAGGTGGTATGGCTGCCACGCATCATTCTACTAGATACAGTGGATTTTGCAAAGGAAGAAATATAGAAGATGTAAGAGTGGATCCTTTTCCCTTAGGCCCAACTCTTCTGCATTTAGCGATCAGGAATAATGAAAATGTGGGGTGAGTTTAGACTTTATGGGCCTCGACAGAGTTCATTTCCCAGGTCCTCATTTGCATAACATTACTTTCCAAATTTTCAGCTCGACAGTTTTTCGAACAATCGAACTTAAGTTTTCCTATATAATTCTACGCAAGAATTTATTTCGGCAAATACAGCTCTAATCAAACCAATCTGCCTCTCGTAATTTTATTTCTTTTCTTTGTTTTGTTTTTTGCATTTTTATTTAGAAAATTATTAAATCCTTGCTCAAGCCTCTTTCATTTTTATGCAGTATGAGTATATTTTTTGGTATTGTATTGGGTGAAAAAAAATCATATTATACTCTATAATTAAGTGGTTCGGTAAGGTAACTGTGCAAACTTTCATCACATGAAATCCCATAAATATGCCATAACTTTGCGAGTAGGGGGAAATGTCGAAATAAACATATCCTTGATCCACTTTCATTCTTTTTTCTTCCTATTTTTCTCCGATGGATAGTAAATGTAACTCAGATTATGATAAATCACTCAAAATTTCAACTAAATGACTTAATTATGTTACTTTAAACATTTTTAATACAAAACATGGAAAGGCATTGATTATATCTTTGATAGCCTCTCGTCCTGTTGACGTGTAGAGGTTTTCTGCCTCCCTCACTCACAAATCAGCTCAATCTAATTAACTCTTTGATTAATAATATTCATTTGTCCCCTTTGTAACAAATCAACCAATTATGCAGATTGTAATCAATCAAAAAAACTACGAATATTACTCTTGATTATTCTCTTACAAAAACAAAAACTGGTATCTCAAAAAAGAAGCTGACTCGCTTCATCAAAAGAAACAAATAAAATCCAAGAAATGGGGAAATTTGGGGGTCAAAATTGACTTGAATCTGTTACCGGGATTGAAGTTAAATGTGGCATATTTAATTTTTTTTTCCTGAATTACTCATCATTAGAGGAATAAAAAAAAATAATATGCATTTAGTCCCTCGCAAAGCCAATTTTTTTTTAAATCGATTAATATACTTTTGAAAACATTATCAGGAAAGGAATTAAAATATTGGTCCTAAACCTAAAAAAATAATCGATATTTTCGCGTGGAAACGATTTCCACTCCAAATTGGCCCCTCGTCAGGACGAGTTTTCATATGCTGTTGCAAAGCGACCAGTCAGGGTAAATTCCCCCATAGAGTACCCAAGTTTACCCATTCACTGCATTTTTCATTAATATCTACCATGAATTATATTATTCATCTGTTTCTCGGTCTCCCCCCCCCCTCTCTCTTACTCTATTTTTCTCTTTCTCTCTATTAATTTATTTCTTACTCTCTCTTCTCTTGCCCACTTACTGTCTCTATCCTACCATCTCTCTCTCAAGCATTTATTCAAATAACTACTTCACCTTCTCCCTGGCCTTCCACTCATTCTCATACGCAATATTTTATTTCTGTTATTCCTATTTCAATTCTCTTTTCCTCAATTGTTTTCCTTTTTACCACCTCAGAACATTCTTTCTCAACAATTTTATTCACTTCTTTCCTAATAGCAGATATATATACCTCGTACCCATTCGTTTCTTACTCAAGAGACCAACTTGGCGCAGCCCAATCTCGGTAGCCATCTCACCGTAGTCCAAGTAGGTGTAGACCTACTCGCCGGATCAGACTAGCCATATGTTTAAACTTTACTATTTACCGTCTAAATATATATAGTACGTTAAGTTAGGTTCAGTTAGTAGCTAACTCAATTCTGGGTGGAGAAAAGGCAGGGTTGAAGACGAATTAGATCCCCGTTACAAATCTGAGAGATAAAACTGCAGTGGTTAAAAAACGGAATACAGTGATCGTTTTGATCCAAGAGAAGATTCTAGGTACGACGAATTCATTCATTCATTAATCGTTTGAACAGAATCATAAAAGAAATCTCTGGGCCGATTCTACTTCAGTTTTGATAAACCATACACCTCGAACCATGGGGGAATAAACTTGTACTTCAGAATAGTTGGGTATTTGGCATGAATTTATTCAATTTCGGCAAAGGTTCAGAAGCACTCTCATGACTCGAAACCTCCCCGGCCGCTTAAATTCCTGAAAAAGGTGTCAAATCGAAATACGGAATTTATGTTCCTTTGTGAGTTACTTACTCATCTAAACAGCCCTCAAGGAACCTTATTTTGGAATTCATGACTGACTAGTTGTCTGTCTGATATATTCTACGGCCAACTTTGGAAGGACTATGGCAATTATATCATTTGAAAGAAAAGGTAAAACAAGATAAGGATTTCAAATTTCGTTAGAATTAGCAAAATAAACCCCGGGCTAAACTTGAGAGGGCTTTGGTAATTATATTATTCGAAGAAGTAAGTAAAACAAGATAAAGGTTTAAAGTTTCGTTAGAATCGGCAGAATAATTACTATGTTAAACTAAAACAAACAAAGCATAACGGGGACCGAACAACCTACCGAACGACCGAACAACCAACTGACATAGTGAGAGGTATAGTCGCTCGCGACAAAAAATAGCTGGAATAGAATATTAGATAGAAAGACAAAAATGGGCATAAAATAGAGATGAAATAGAATTATTTTAGCAGTGAATGAAAGTTAAGGATAATTAAATGTGGCGCCTTCCACTTTGGAGCATTGAAGAGCGACCACAATTTCACTTTCTCTACGAGTATTTGTGTGAAAGGATTAATGCAGGATCTCGAAGACCAATTCGAAGATTCAATTTAATAGAATGCCAGAAGCGGTCGGATACAGCAGCGAGAACGTGAGGCGCGTTCGAATTATCTTCGAGTCAAGTTTGGATGTGGGACTTTTTCTCTCTCTTATGGCCTTGTCCTCTACGCAGCAATAAAAATACAATCGCCGAGATGACGATCAGCTCACAATGCTGTGTTTAAATAGGTCTAGAAGGTGGAGGCGAAGAGAAACATTGAAAAGGTTTGAATGTTTAAAACAAAATCATTTTGTGAGCAAGAGAGAGAAAGGGGTGCGGCCTGATATAATTATATGTCGTAGACACGAATTTTCTAGTATGATGAGAGGAGTAAAGCAATTGTATTTTAAAATTTTAGTCACGTGTAAGTCTAGTCACGGGCGACTCTATATCTAACTATTTTAGGTCGGTCGGTCGGTCGGTCGGTCGGTCGGTCGGTCGGTCGGTCAGTCGATAGTTTCGTCCATCCCCGTTTTTCCTTTTGTTGTTTTAGGAATAACGTAAATTTTCGGCCGATTCTAACGAAATTTGAATCCCTTATGTTGTTTTACATTCTCTTTCGAATAATATAATTACTAAAGTCCTCCCAAAGTTAGCCGGAGAATTATTTGGCACTAAATTCATAACTATTTGGCCGATTCGAACAAAATCTGAAATCCTTATGTCGTTTTGCATTTTCTTTCCAATAAAATGATTTACAAGGTCCTCTCAAGGTTAGTCTGGGAATTATAAAGAGTGTTGAAGGTAGTAAGATCATAACTCAAAATAAGTGACAGCACGTGACTTTTGGTCAGCAGACTTTGTACACACACACACACACACACACACATATATATATATATATATATATATATATATATATATATATATATATATATATATATATATATATATATATATATTAACACACTGGACTTCTATTGATATAAGTATGCATTCTGACTCCACACGCTTTTACGCCCCACTTAATCCTTTCCTACCTCTCCATAGTAAAGATTTTCGCTGAGTAGATCATATATTCATAATTCTGGGCTATAAATAAGTGCCCGTTCCAGTAGGAGGCTATTCGGGTAGGCAGACACAGTCAGTCATCTTAAAACGGACTCCCTACCCAGAGTTTATCACCACTACAGGAAAAATATTACTGAGTAAAGAATAGATAAATGCACCCACTGAACGCATTGGAGATTTTTCCTGTTTTCAGTGGTCATAGTATATACCCTAAGGAGAGACTATGCACTCAATTTTCTCTCAGTTGCCTCGCTATAATTTTTTACTAATTTTATTGATTGAAAGTTACATAGCATGTCCACCAGAGCTTCCAGACCCTCCAAAATATAGGGCATAGTGAATTAGGGAAGAAGGCAACAATAGGGAGCCATTGGCTGTTAAGCAATTCGAGAAAACTTGTACTGACTTTCATTACAGTTTTTACTAAAGAAAAGAGAAAACCATATAAAATCCGAAAGAAGGTACAAAGAAAAGAGCAACAAGGGTTTCAAAACCAGGATCACGAAGGACAACCCCACACTAGGAAAAGAAAGGACCATAGAAGGCCCACGAGTACCCATTCAAATAATAGATCACGAGAAAAATCCGGAAAAATATTCGGAACACTTTATGGGCATCTAAAAGTATCACTTAAGATTATTGACATTCAAATCTGCTTGATTTTAAACTGCAACGCAGAAAAGAATGTGGAAAAGCTAATGTTACATGAAGGAATAAATGCACTAGAAAAAATTGGATTCATGCCCAAATCCCGCCCCAGATAAAAGCAAATAGAAGCGTGATCTGCTGGAAACGGACCCCGTAAGGGGCGCGGCGATTTTCCTTCCTGGCCACCGTGCTTACGGGACTAAGCACCCCGTCCGGCCCCTGCTTAGCCTCTTCTCCCTTTTTCGGACAGCCTGCATTTCTACCTTACTTCCAGTGGAAGTTGTCAACAGTAAATCTATTGACCAGTTCAAGTCAAGACTAGACAAAGTCTTGAAAAGTAGCCGTTTAGGGACGCAAAACAATTTGGCAGCCATGTGCCTGCTCGATTACTAGTCCAAAGGTAGCCTCTTTGAATGGACCGTAAGGTCTCCTAGGGTACTTCCTTTCCTTGATACTCCTTGTTACTCACTTTACTTACAACCTCTCCCACAAGTCTCTCTGTACTGCCTCTAATTTCACAGGGTAGACCTCGACCAGCTTCCTCTCACCCATCCATCCCGGATTGGGACTGAGGGGGGAGGTGACAATGACCACTCACCCCTAAGCTCCGGTTTGCGGTAGTGGGTTTTAACAACCTGCTTCATTTCTACCTATACCTTCCTCACATACCACTTTCCCTTTCCTTTCAATCTCTATCGATTTTACACCTCTGAAGAAATCCTCCTCCTCCTCCTCGTTGTTGTTGATGCCTCCAATGTTGCTACTCATTTTGTAAGACTGCTGCCTCTAGGCTTCCTCCACCTAACACTCCATGCTTTTCCCTACTTTAGTGTTGTCATACTTATTCGACCAGATGAGGCAAATCCTGGGGTCTAATGCAGCAGCCAGCTGGCATTCCTCATCCTCCAGGGTTGTTCTAAGTCTTTTTTAGATGCCTTCCAACAGTAGACGAGGCCCTTGGACTTCAAGTCCTTGAGCCTGGTGATTGTCGCAGCAAATTTTGGCAGCAGAGTCCCAGGGAGGCTTCTTCCTCCAACTGGATCTTGTCGAGTGCTTTGGCCACGAGTGACATGACCTGGTAATAAAACAATGGAAAATTAGTAAATTTTAGAAATTCAAAAATAATAATATCTATATATTATAATAATATATAATATAATTTTATTATTTATTACCTTAGCATACTCCTTCATTAAATTAAAATCCTGATCGTTGAAACTGTTGACCTTCAACTGGGTCATGACTGGAGAACAGGCCTATTAGTCTCCAGGATGGTGTTGAGGACCATCATTGCAGTGTCATAGGTGGAGTTCCACCTCATCGTGTTGGTGCTAACCAGCCTCCTCCCTACCTCAGCGTAGATGCTGTATACTGCCACAGTGTTGCAATCCTGGTGGTTCCAGAGGGCACGTGCCTTGGCAATGGCAGCTTTGTAGCGCCTCTTAAACACTGCACTCTTTAGTGCAGCATGTGCAACCTTGCTGGCCACTAGGTTGAAGGTGCGGGCAACACACCTCATGTGGGCTGGCAGGTTGATGAGATTGCTAACGACCGCGTCGTCATCGCCATGCGCAACAAGGGAGGCATACTTCAAGTCTTGCTCGTCGACAAATTCAGCCGACATTGTAGCCTCAGCAGCAGTATCATTAGGGTCAGTGTCCACATTCTGAACCACTGGCAGGCCTGGCAGTGTGTCATTCTCTGCCCCAAATTAGACAAACTGGAATAGAGAGTCAAAGGGTTTTTTATAAAATTACAGTCATTAAATATTAAAATTGAATTGAGTTTCTGAATAAAAATAATCAACAATTTATGTGAAAAATATTTCTGATACAAATTGTTGAAAGAACTAATAGTCTAATAAGTAATACTAATATATTATCAACTATCTAACTTGGTGACTTTTTTCTCAATGTGGAATTCATATTGGACATCATAGGTATCATGCTCTCTCAGCCTGATGCACTCAAGCATTGCTTTCTGCCTCTGTCTAGTAGTGGAGTCCAATCAGTGGAAAGTCATGCCTAGGTAGCTTTTCTTGTGGGCAGAGCAGCAGTCAGCTATGGTGGCCACCCACTTAACATCGCCAAGAACTCTAAAATTTGAAAAGATATTTTTTAAATTTTAAGTTTTTACGTCCAACTTTAAATTTTGGAAAGATAAATTAACTCAAGTATAAAAAAAAATTAATTATGTCAATTAATCAATTACCTGATCAAGTACTGCTTCAAGTCAGTATAAAAATCAACGATTTTACTGCCCAGTGTCCTCCTTGGCATGGAGCTCTTGCTGGGGTTCAGCGTCTTGATCAGTCCCCCGAACGTGTCAGAATCTACAACGTGACGTGGCAGCCTTTTGGCTACGAACAAGTCCACAATCCTTTGATCCACAGCACCCAGCGGTATGCCACTGCCAGCAGCAGCGATCCTCAAGGAATCGGTAATGGTTCGCTGGCATGCTTTCTTGCCAGAAGGAGGTGATAACATACACCATAATTCTCTCAGTGCTAGCGCCGCTGTAGGAACCAGAAGAAAACCTCTTCCTAGCTTTTCCACGAGATGACCCTGCTTTGACCTACTTCTCAAACTGCATGAACTTGGTTAGGTGCATCCTTTTGATGTGCTGCTTGAGGTTCTTGAGGTTTGTCATGTGCCCCTTGATTGGCACAGTCCTGGGAAGGCACAGCTTGCAGTCGAAAATCAACTTGTCTAGTATCTTTGACTTGATCAAGAATTAGTCATCCAGGTGGGGCCAGGGGTTCTGGGCACTGTAATTTTTAACCTCGACGATGTCAACACTGTTGACAGCAACAGATTCAACATCTGCTGACTAAATAGATTCAAGTTCTTGAGATGCCATGATGACTTAGAAAATTCAAAATCTCACTAGTGTCTGAGTTAAAAATCTGAAAATAATAGAAAATTCAAAATCACACAAGTGTCTCTTAAAGATTAAGAACTTAAATTAACTATATATGGAAAGAGGTTTATTAAATAAATTTAGACCTACAAAACATCGGAGTAGAAAAGTGAACAAGTGCAGGGGAGCGTAGACAGCCTGCGGACAATAATAGCTATATAATATTTGTAATATTCGTTGTCCAGTACGCAATAATAATAATATAGATAAAAAACTGTATTTCAAATATTCTATTGAATTATTAATCACATGCATTTTATATAGCTATTAAGCTATATCATCAACTAAAGTCTAAAATCTTAAACTATATAAATATTTGAAACTATTATATAACATGTGGCTAATTATTAATTAACAAACCAGATATTTCCAATATATAAAAGATAATTTCAAAATGCAAATACTAGAATATCAAATGAATATATGCAAATGTTTAATATATTATAATAATAAAACTTGACTTATTTATTTTCTTTCAATTAACACAAATGGAATCGCTATAATAACAGATACTCCCGTTGTAACCGTACTAGCTCTCCAGATTGAAGTGAAGCCTCTTCCTAGCGGCACTTTCTTTAATATATAGCGCTGCGTTGCGTGGTATGGTGCAATATCTTATTTGTTTATTAAAGAAACTTTATATCATCTATTAATTTAAAATAATTGCTTAAATATCGAATACATAAAATATCATTTTGGACTCCCAATTCGAATTTTGATTGCAAAGTTATTTATAATAATAAGTAGCTTTGAAAGAATGACGCATACATTATTAAATATGCTAAGACTCAACATCTGTATTTAAAATCTGAAAATAATCAAAAATTTTAAAAGTTAACCGGTTCTTATGGATTTTGGGGGTTAGCGAACTTGAGTTAATGGAAGTTAAGTAGTCCAATAATGATTTCCAAAGTTAACTTAAAAGTTAAATCGTTAACGAAAATATTAACTTCGTTAATTAACGATTAATGGTTTAGTGCCAAGGTTTGGACATTACCTTAGAGTTGGTCAACCATGGGGCTCTTAAGGTCAAGCGTGTGATGGTGAAAACAGGCAGGGGCCTCCAAACCAACCCCTACACTCTTCCACACGTTCGACTCAGACAAACTCCCTGAGTCAGTGCGTGCCGAGTGGTGTAGCTACCGTGTGAAAGCATTCGTACCTATGCCGCGGAGGTGTCACTACTGTCATCGTTTCAGCCATGCTAATCGTTCGTGTAGACGTGCCAATTCAGGGTTACCTAAAGTCTGTGTAGGTTGCTCCAAGGCAGCACATGATAAGTCAAAATCGTGCGTGGCCAAGTGTGTCAAGTGCAGAGATCCGCACCTAGCTTCTTCGAAGCCGTGTGGTGCGTATATCAGTGACAAGGAAATCCTGACCGTTAAGACACACGATCGTCTCTCATTTTGCAAGGCTAAGGACTTGGTCCTGGCCCACCCAGCACTGCCTTGTACATTCTATGCCTCAATATTAAGAAATACACTCTCTGCTCCTGCCGCCTCAAGGCCTACTAGCAAGGTCGTTCCCGTGCCCATTCGGAACCACTCTGCACGTTCTACCCACTTTGAGCGCTCCACTGATAAAGCTTGTGGCACAAAGGGTTCACCTCCTGCTCTGGCTAAAACCAGGGCTTCCCTTCTTCCCCCCCAGCGTGATCGTTTTCCCTCAGGTGAAACGGCCGCTTGCCTCCACCGAGTCGCTAGACATTCAGCAAGCAACAGCCACACCTAGTGGTGGGCTGGGTGGATCGGAAACGGTGGGGCCTTCAAAATAGGAATCCTCCCATAAGAAGCCGCCCCGCTAACCTAATATTTCAAGGCGACGGGGGGAAAAGAATCACATGGCGAGCCCAACCTTTCCTAATAAGTCCTAGAAGGTGACAGCGCCTTCAGCGAGACCATTTCCCCTCAGGCGGAATGGCCGCTTGCCTCCAACGAGTCGCTAGACATTGAGGAAGCAACAGCCATGAAGTTATTCGGGAGGCCATCTTCCGAGGTCCCTAAAGCTTCCCCCCGAAAGGAGGGCAGCACTAAAGGAGCTTCAGCTCCTTTTCCCACACCTAGTGGTGGGTTGGGTGGATCAGAGATGGAGGAGCCTTGAAATAGGGAACTCCCCTCAGAAGCCACCCAGCTCACATAAGATTTTAAGGCAAAGGGGGGAAAAAGAATCGCATGGCGAGCCCAACCTCCCCTAATAAGTCCTCGAAGGCGCCCGCGCCTTCAGCGCTTTGTCCGGCCAAAATCGGTCGTAGTTCTGCCTCCGGAAAGCGTACGGCCATTCCTGTGAGGGTCTTCTTTTCGAAGAGGGCCCCCGCATTTACTTTGGGCTAGGCCTGGGGGGCTTATTCCTTCAATGGAGTATCCCCAGACTCCGGGAAAACTGGGGAGAGTTGCGAAGGCTTGTATCATCCCATTCCCCATTAGCGATCTTTTTTGAGGGAGACCATTCAGGGCGTGTGCTCCCTATCCACCCTCCAAGGGTATAAGAGTATGCGACCCCACCACCATAGGATGGGAGCCGTCAGGAGGATGCGTGATTTACCCCCCACATGATGTCTCCTTTCTTCTCTTTTTGCTTTACATACCTCTTTTAAGGCAGTTGCTGTGCAGCTGCACCTGGATAGGAGGTACACTGTTATTTCCACATATATTTCACCGTCAGGCAACTTTGACGCGGGGAACTTCTGCCGCGTCGTGGCAAGGTTTCCGAGGCGCCCTTTCTCTTGCTCAGAGATCTAAACGGTAGACACCTCTTCTGGGAAGATTTCTCGATTAATTCTCGAGGTCAAGACCTTGCCAACCTGATTAACAAGCTGGAGATAGATGTCCTAAATGTGGATGAGTTTACGCATCACTGCCCGAGAACCGCTTCATTTTCTTGCCTCGAGCTATCTTTGTGCTCTCAGAATGCACAGCCTAATTTTGGGTAGGGGGCGGTCGAGGACCTCCATGGTCGTGATCTCTTTCCTATTCAAATATCATTTTCTGGGCCGCTGCCACTGGAGAGACAGCCTCGATGATGCTTGGCGCGGGCGCAGTGGTCCGTATTTCAGGAAATGACTGATTTCTCTATCTCACTCAAGAAATTGAAGTCGATTGGTGAGGCCGTTGAGTTCTTCTCCGGCAACCTAATCACCGTAGGCCTAACTATTATTGCTAGAACGTATGGCTGCTTTGCACTCCGACCACTCACTGGTAGTCAGCGGAATGTGAGAGGGCCATTAAACAGAAACGTCATGCCTACATGCGCTATAAGTGGGAATACGTGTCTTCACTCATCTAAGAGAGGTGTGGAAGCAAGTCAAAAGGATTCGGGGCAAGTTCTCGCAGGACCTCGCTCCCCTTCTCCAGGAGAATGGGACCGCAACCTCGGACCCTGCATCCGTGGCTGAATCCTTCGCGACCACTTGCTCCGCATTCTCTAGCCGGGATGATGCTCCGCCAGCATTCAATGTGCGTCGTGATGACGCGGAAGGCGGCCGACTGGACTATACCTCCAGAGGCGGAGAACCATTCAACGACAGGTTTACTGTGACTGAGTGGCGTTACGCTCTCGCTTCGTGTGCAAATACCGCACCTGGTAAAGTCGATGTCCCGTACACCATGTTTGACACCTGGGTAAGCTTTGAGTTGTTCAAAGCTCACGGTTAACCGTGGCGTCCAGATGAGGCGCTGGGGTGCCTTTTTCTTAAGTAACTCGCATAAAGGGGAGGCAATGGAGGCAAAGTTCCTAATAAATCGCCAGTAAAAGAAAGTAGAACCCATGAACGACCTCAGCTGCTTATTTGTTGATGGCAAGGGCATCTCTACAGTCGCCCAGATTTTATCGGCTCGGGGAGCTAAATGGTCGTTGTCTATGTGAAATCCCACTTAGTCAATCGTGCTAAATGCGAAGTGGCACTTGTTGGGGCCTATTGTGAGGTTGTGTTGCCAGAGCCGGCACAGAAGGGTGCGAAGGGCCACCAGAAGGGAGTCCCATCCCTGGGTTGCTACGTAGATGTTATCAAAGTAGAAGGTGACGTGAGGTAACCTGTCCAATATCCGACTCATCATTCAGTTGTAGTTGCTACACGCCGTCACCAAAACGAAGGGGTCCGCCGGAACTGGATCAATTCCCATTGTCGGTGGATTACCTCTTTTGCATTACCAGCTTCGGTGCTGCTATTCTCTCCGTGTTGATGTTTCTTAGGGCTGTTGCTTTACTGTATGATTTAAGTATAAGATGCTCCACTATATTTATGCATAAAAATCGAACATAGGCACTGCACAAAATTTGAACGTAAGAGCTGTAAAAAATTTAACATAGGCGCTAGAAAAACCTGAAACATAAACATAGGTGCTGTAAAAATTTTAACATAGGCGATATATGTTTATGTTTAAAATTTTCCTAGCGGCTATGTTCAAAAGGTTTACAGCGCTTACGTTCAAACGTTTAGCAGTGCTTATGTTAAATTTTTTAAGCACATATGTTTTCGACTTTATGCATATATATATAGTGCAGTTTCCTATACCTAAATTATCCAGGATACATTAGTAGAGCTCACCCGGGGAGAATTCAAAAAGAAGAGGAAAGAAAAAAAGCGTTCCACAACTAAGAAACACTAAGAGCCAGAAAAAAGAATGGAAAACCTGAACAAAAGGTTAAGGATCGTGACACTTAGAGTAGATGGATGGGAGGGAACAGCTACCGTATATGGAAACATTCCGCGAGATTGATCCCGACATTATTCTAATCATGGAGCACGGTATCGACACAACTTTCAGTCCACTGAAGATACCAGTCTTCAAAGAATCAATCTCAAGAGAGTTTTGACGGTGCTGCCGTTGCTATCAAAAGGAATCTCTCGTTCAGACACCTTCCGGACCCGGGCGAGTCCTTTTCGGCAGTAGAGTTACCCACAATAGTAAGCAATCTCATGATCGCGGCAGCGTACCAACCACCTTAAGGAGCGCCTCTGCCCCCCACCAACTTCTACACCTGTCCGCTGGCTATGAAAATACAAATAACAGAGTCCATAACTTAGAAATGATTATGCGACGAAAGAACATCCAGAGGATAGGACCGGAATTTCTGATTTATATAACCTTTCGCGCAGCAACAAAGTCTGACATAATTATGACAAATAACGGCTTTCCCTTCAATTGCCATAGGGAGCCAGTCCCATAAGTACTCAGCAACCATAGAGCGATCTTGACGACCGTCTTACTCGAACCGATCCAACTTCGGTCCCTTTCTGCAAAGGCTACGCTTTGTCCGACAGCGAACGCTAGAGAAAAATCCTTCGCAGATTCGAACCAGCTGACTTAACTGGAGCAACATTAGAGAGTAATCGTGTAAACGCGAGCCTCACTTTAAACTTGCGTGTTTTTGTTTATTGAAATTAAACACCTATTTTTAACGTGATTCTGCTCATTCCTTTCTCAATAACAAACCTTTGGTAAGCCCAGCCAAGCGCGGAATATTAATATCGTATCTTTGGTTTCTCCATTCACCCTTCGCAAAGTGGTGATCCCTACGTCGCGAACAGTTAAGGCATCGAAGATATAGACTCTGCAAGCAACCATCAGAGAGGATAAGGGAAACGGAACTTCGTAAACGCCATCAACAATAAGCCAGCTGGCGGCTTCTGAGCTATGACAAAAATTCAATTAAAGAAGTGAAAATTTGGAAGTGCTTTAAACTCAGTAGCGTCAGTGAAGGAAAGAGACCACGCCTCCTATACTATTTATAGAAGTAAAATGGAGAATTCCTAAGAAGGAGATTCATTTAATCTTGGGTAGACAGTTGAGTCATATAGACGATCAAATGTAAAGAACTAATTACGGATCGTTTAGCGTAGCGAAGTCCCATTGTAATCCGCCTAAGTCTTGCTCTCGTAACACTCTTTTCCCTGACCGTAATCGTGTAAACGCGAGTCTCACTTTTGTCTTGCTCTTTTTTCTTTGTTGGAATTAAATATTTATTTTTTTATGTGAATCTTCTCGGTCCTTTCTCGGTCACAAGCCTTCGGTAAACCTAACCAAGTCGGTATATTATTTGAATATCTTTAGGAGTCAAATACGAGCTTAACGCCACCCTTTGCCTCACTTGTGGGACTTGCTGACCCGAGTCCTCCCATAAAAAAGTGACTATATATCCTCCTTCAAAGTGATCATTTAATAGTATATGAAGTATAATTATATTTTATATATAAAAGAAGAAAGAAAGAGAAAAAATAATAAATAAGTAAATAATAGTAAAATTAAATAAATAAAATAAAATAAACAACGAAAGAGAAGAAGAAAGAAATGGAATAATGGTATAGAAAGAGAACAAAAAAAAGAGAGAAGAACGCAAGAGATACCCTCTCTACCATGGCAATACTTAACTTCTATTTCACCTATACTTTTATCTAATACATATTTCCACACTTTATTCATCAGCTCAGCTAAGCTCACCTAAATCATCGTTATTGCTAATTTCCCGAAGATGACCTGCCATGGTCGAAAGACGTCTCGGAATAAATTATATCTTTTGTGACTGTTTTTACTCACTTCATAGACCCAGTAAAATAACTTGTAAGGAGAATAAAGAGAGTAGAAGTTAGAGGGAATAACGCAACCATTGCTGTAGACTTTAATAGTACATGTATTCAACATGACCTCATACCTGATTACTTATATATAAATATATATATGTATATGGACAACTCAAATCATATCATAAACTCCGAGCTCCTTCTAAACCGGACTTTTAATATAAGGGTGAAAAACAAACACTCTATTTTTAAAATTATCTTAAAGTGATCTTAAATTATTAAAAAAAACTATTATCTGAACGCGTTCGATTAATACTTTCAAACAGCATAGAATTTGCTCTCTCTTCTTTATCTCAACTTTTACAAATTCTTCCTTAAAAATTGCAAAATTTGCAACAACCTTTTTAGTTTCAACGAAGTTAAGATAAAGTAAATATCCATAATTTTATATATCTTTTAGAGTTTTAATCTAGATACATTTTGTCTTCAAAACTTTACCTAAGATATATATATATATATATATATATATATATATATATATATATATATATATATATATATATAGAAGAAGGAGCAAATGCAAGTTCTGCGGGTGATAACAACCACCAAAGTGCTTTCGCCATATTTATTTTCTGCCTTTCAAAACAATTTTGAAGACAGAAATAAAGGTGCAGAAACCTTGCATTGCAGACTATATTACAATATAGTACAAGAAAGAGAAATTTGATGGAATGAGCAATGAGACAAGAAACAGGAGTTTTTTAGAGGTAAGAGAAAGGGACATTAGAATCTGCTCTCTATGATTCTCGTCTTCTTCTAATGTCTCTTTCTCTTACCTCTAAAAAACTCCTGTTTCTTGTCTCATTGCTCATTCAGTCAAATTTCTCTTTCCTGTACTATATTGTAATATATTCTGCAATGCAAGGTTTCTGCACCTTTATTTCTGTCTTCAAAATTGTTTTGAAAGGCAGAAAATAAATATGGCGAAAGCACTGTGGTGGTTGTTATCACCCTCAGAACTTGCATTTGCTTCTTCTTCTTTGTATGTGACTTGGGGATGAGCCTTAAAATTGTGAGCGGGTAAGAAGATGAGGTATAAAAATTCCTTGGAGGTTCCTAGCTTAGAGAGATACTGGGTTTGATGAAGTGATACTTTGGGCGAAGTAGAGTCACTGTGCCTGGTAGCTCAGCGGTAGAGCATCTGAACGGCAATCAGCAGACCCGGGTTCGAGTCCCGGCCAGGAATTTCAAACTTTTTTCCCCTGGCGTTATCTCTGTCTTCTCGGTAAAGGATTGCCTTCATTGTGCCGCCCTCTGCTCTCTATGATTCTAGTCTTCTATTAATGTCCCTTTCTCTTACCTCTGAAAAACTCCTGTCTCATTGCTCATTCCGTCAAATTTCTCTTTCCTGTACTATATTGTAATATAGTCTGCAATGCAAGGTTTCTGCACCTTTATTTCTGTCTTCAAAATTGTTTTGAAAGGCAGATAATAAATATGGCGAAAGCACTGTGGTGGTTGTTATCACCCGCAGAACTTGCATTTGCTCCTTCTTTTTTGTATGTGACTTGGGGATGAGCCTTTAAATTGTGAGGGGGTAAGAAGATGAGGTATAAAAATTCCTTAGAGGTTCCTAGCTTAGAGAGATACTGGGTTTGATGATGTGACGCTTTGGGCGAAGTAGAGTCACTGTGCCTAGTAGCTCAGCGGTAGAGCATCTGACCGGCAATCAGCAGACCGGGGTTCGAATCCCGGAAAGGAATTTCAAACTTTTTTTCCCTGGCGTTATCTCTGTCTTCTCGGTAAAGGATTGCCTTCATTGTGCCGCCCTCTGCTCTCTGTGATTCTAGTCTTCTTCTAATGTCCCTTTCTCTTACCTCTAAAAAACTCGTTTCTTGTCTCATTGCTCATTCCGTCAAATTTCTCTTTCCTGTATATATATATATATATATATATATATATATATATAATAAAAGTTTTTGCTTCTGATAGTACACGATTAATCTGTAAAGCTCATAAAGGAAATAATGTAGTTAAAATAATGTAATTAAAATCTGCTATTATTTATATGATTGTTCATCATTTAGCTTGGTAAATCTACATTTGAAATAACATGAATTGCTTGCAGTAAACAATTATTAACTTTAGCTTCTCAAAATGGCATGGAATTATATAGTCCACATGTTGCTAATGTGTATAATCATGCCTGCTGCCTCTGTGACCTGGTTCACACACCTTACTATTGAAGGAGCATGAAAGGGCCACTGTGTTACTTGAATATCTTTCTTAAGGAATTGATTTATTTTAACTTTAGTCAATTTATATGTCAAAGTAGGTTCGAATACCCCGTCAGACCAGTCTGTCAGCCCCAACAGGAAGGAAGCACTGGAGTTGATTGAAGGTAGCTTTCTGAAACGTACAGAAAGTTCTCCAAGTGTATGATCATCTTTACTACTCATGTCAACAATTATTGGACACCAGCTCTCCTCTCCTCATTGTTATTTGGATACAATAGTGCCGGATTATGATCCCTCTGAATGAATTCCATTCCTAGCGTTTGATGATTCTCAAAACAAAATCCAATACAGGCTTCATTTTCATCTTAAGAAGCCGTAGCTGTAACAAGATGTGACGCGGGCCTTCCAATCAAGAATTTTAACTTTGATGATGAAACACCAGTGGTAATACACACAAAGATTATATCATACTACCAGTCTTAAGTTTTTGAGGGTTCTGCTTTTAAGGACATGATTTTTGGAAAACCCATAGGTGACAAAGCCTTTTTGCTCTTGTTAGCCTAAAGAAAACATTTTCGACCTGGTCACTCAGTGATGTAAGAGATTCTCTAATTGATAGTTTATTGAATGGAGGATAAATTTCAAGTTCAGTTGCAGTGTGTAGCATCTTGCCATTATTATTTTTCCACTTGTTTTTAGACAAGGTCTTCCCATCCAGGCCAGTGATCAAGCGTTGCACATGCAACTCTTTAGTCTGGAGGGCACAAAGCAACCACATTAGTTTACGGCCAAGCTTGACTTGTACCTAATACATAGAACCACACGCTCAGCCATTGGTAACATTTTTAGAATGAGCCAATGTCCTGCAATATTTTATCAAAGCCCTTCTTCTTTATGAAATTTACAAGATTATCAAAAATAAATTATAAAGGTTTATTTACTGCTTGAGTCTTTCTTAGGAAGTGGTAGAGATATCCTCGCCTTGGCTCAGGACACACAAGAACATGCTCTTCTTAGATTATGCTAATGAATTCTGCCTTTCTAATAGAAGTTGAAGATGTGCTTGGTAGGTTTAATGTCATTCCATAACTTTCATCCTTTTTATTTTGAGCATCTTTCATTTTTATCAGCAGAGAAAATTATTTCAGTAATATCATTGGAACATTGGCCTGTTTAATTTTCTCCAGCAACACTTTTTTCTCTCCTCTTCTTGCCACTTCTGCCTTTTCACTTGTCTGTTTTACTCAAAGTGATAGGCAAGCCAATTTGATGTGGGCCAATAGAACCGAACCTTTGTCTCTGGCCTTTACAGAAGGCAAGTCCCTTTAAAGGGATCTTCATATCCCTAAGGCATTTACAATTTATGTTCATTTTTGTAACGAGAGAAGCCAAATTCAGAGAAAAGACTAATTTTACACTTGAAGCTAAGGATATAGATGTCAAGTTTTGCAATAAAGGCCTCTTTAACAGGAAGCTGTCCTCTCCTAAGAGATATATATTTTTCCAGCTTCCAAATCTCTTGGATCTTATTTAATATTGTAATTCGTGAATTTACAATTGGTGGTACAAATGAACTGTTAGCTCATTTCCACTTTTTAAGTATTTAAAGCTGGTTGCTGGATAATTTCTCACATTCTCACTACTTTTTTCTTTGAGCAATAATCCATATTTCAGAACGTAAAGCAGAGTTGGGAGTTCAGAGAGCAAAACTCTCTACCATTTCCAATTAATTTGCTTATACATATATGCGAATGTCCCCAGTCTTGTCCTAATTTTAAAAGCCATTGTAGGTCAATTCTCACTGTGTTTTATGGTAGCAATGACGTTCAAGTAAACTTCAGCACACTGATGAACATGTTTCAACCTGTGAAGTAAGAAAAATACAGTAAATTACAAATAATTATTGGTATAATAATTTACATTTTATTCACCAAAACATTAAAAACTTCTTAACTTCTATGAAGTTAATTTACATTTGATGGGAAAACATTTTGCCAAAAAGAGAAGTAGGTTGATATCTAAATTAGAAATAAATCTTGATAAAAGATCAAGCGCCTCATCGAACGGGAATTTGGTCAACAAACTATTTATGTCGAAGCTTAAAAGTGTTTTCGCAACTGAGGTCAAGGATATTTTCAGAAATAAAATCAGTGGAATGGATAGTTTATAACTATGAGATTTAATGTAACAGATAATCGTTCTTCGGTAGCTCATACATATAGGGAAGTGATGAATTAATTGTTTTAAATTTCTTAGGTAATTTGTTGGTGAGTCGGATCACTTTATTCAGAGCATCAAAGAACACCGCGCAGATATAAGGAAGGGCTCACTTTACTCCAGTCTCTTCGCTGATATGCAAAATTCTAAGCATAGAATCGAATTTAACCAAGCCAAAATTATTTATAAATCCAACAATTATATAGAAAGAAGGATTGCTTAATCGATCATTATTAGCAAGGTCGATAGTTTTAATATTACTGAAGGACAATATAAATTTAACAAATATATGTCGAATAATGTTGCCTAGTTCATTTATAAACCTCCTGAATCACTTATTCCCCGGGATTAACAGTTCCTTTCACATTCATTATATTTCCACTTTTTAAATTTTGATTAGTCTTATTTTTCGCTTTTATATACTGGAGGTTCATATGATAACTTTCATTATACAATTGATAATGGCAAAAGCCGAAACTTGTTCTCTTCGTAAATAAATCGGATTCAAATAATGCCGTTTATTATTTCTTGCACTAAATATATATCTCGTTAATGTGATATCTTCTAATCTATTGCTCACCACGATGAATCAACATGATGCACTAAGACCGTGCTTTTATTTTTACGAGAAGAGGTTATGCAACGCGTACCTAAGTAAATTACGGCTTCCCTTCCTAAAATAATGCTCAGATAAAATATCATCCAAACCTCATTAACAAAAAAGGAAAGAGCTTCCTTTTACACAAATTGAAGAAATTTTACTTCAAGAGGCAATTGAATGCACGAAGAGAGAAGTTGAGCATCATTTCCTCCTTCAATGCAAAACCCTCCGGACATTGAGAGAAACTTGTTCCGATCGTGAAAATCTCCCTCATCTTCGCCTTAGACAAGACCACCTTCACCACCCCTCCATTAAAAAAAAATTCCAAACTAAATAAGAAACTTAACATCCTCTTCAAGAAAGGGTTCCTGGTGCACATCTTCATCTCAGAGAAAGAGCATCCTGAATCTCTTTTCCCCTGAATTAAAATATGATGAACAAATTATTCTCGGATATGGACTCTAGTTCTCCCTTTCCAATAATGAGCCCATAACTTTACAGCATTTACCGTCCCTTAGTAAATGTAGTGAAAATCTAGATATCAATAGTGAATTTATCAATGGTTATCCTTGTGGTGTTTTTAATTCGAATGCTAGTAATAAATATCGAATTATATCCAAAGGGTAACTTAATGCTTTAAAACTCCTGCAGAAAGACAAAAACATGTCGATAGCCAAATCTGATAAAACTAATCAATTAACGTGATGGATAAACATCTATATTCGCAAAATTTGAATGACCTTTTAAGTGTCAATGCTACCTATGAAATTTTAATTTCTATCCGTCCGAACAACAAAACTAAATCTTTTAATGAAGCCAACCGTAAAATCTTAGGTCCCATATCTGAATTAACTAAGAAATCTAAAACCATCAATCCATCACTCCCCTATATGTACGGGCTACCAAGGACCCGCAAAGAACGCATTACATTACGTCCGATTATCTCTTGCATTGGTTATCATAGTTATAAACTATCAAAATGTCTTTCTGTGATTTTATCAAATGCTTTGGATAGAATCTCGCAATCACATATCATCCATTACACTAACTTTATTTGTACAAATTACCTTGTTAAGCTTTGACGTAAATAGTTTGTTGACCAAATTCCTGGTCACTGAAGCGTTTGATGTTTTATCGAGATTTCTTTCTAATTTAGAAATCAACTTATCTCTCTCAAAAATTATTAAATTAGTTCAATTATGGGTAACTGACAATGTGTTTTCCGCTGAAGATAGGATTTTCCGCCCAAAATATAGCCTATGCAACCTTTTTATGGAAAATTATGAAAAGTCCCTCTTTCCCAGAATCCATTCATAAACTCTTATCTGGTTCCGATATGTAGACGATATCCTATCAGCATGGTCCTTAGATAATAACAATTTCAATGAATTTCTCCACAACCTGAATTCATTACACCCATCAATTAAATTCAAAGTAGAATTGGAAGAGAACAATTCTTTACCGTTTTCAATGTAAAAATCCACTGTTTAATAAATAATCCAATACAATGCTCTCTCTATCGAAAACCTACTAATTCAAATAATTGCATACATTTATTCTTGTTGAATGACCAATCTGTTAAGATATCCGTTCTTTCTTTCCTTTTCCTCCGAGCCTATAGAACTTGTGACCCAATTTTCATTCAGGATAAAATCAACCACCTTATTTACAATTTCATTGAGCTAAATTATTCTATTTATTTCATAAATAAATGACATTGTAAGGCCCGAAAAAACTTCGATTCTAATTCCACAGCCCAAAAGACACTTACAAAAGTATAATCTTCCCATATGCGCCAGCATTAGCCTCCTTAAAATCATATGCTAACAAAAATAACAAATATAACCTTCAAATCCACACATACCATCCAACAATCTTTGACCAAACTGCGTCTCAATAACTAAGACGCAGTGTATTATAATCAGCTGTAAAGGTTGTTACAAATCCTACATTATTGAGTCGGGTCACTTTAGTAAGAGGATCAAAGAAGAGTGCGCAGGTATCGGGAAAGGTTCACTTTTCTCCAGGCTCCTCGCTCCTATGCAAAAGTATGAGCATAGGATCAAATTTAATCAAGCCCAAATTATTTATAAATCCAACCATTATATAGAAAGAAAGATTGCTAAATCAATCATTATTAGCAAGGTCGATAACTTTAATATTTCTGAATCGCTCAATCCCAGCGATTAACAGTTGCTTTCCCATCCATAAATATATTTATATTTTTCAATATATTTCGACTTTTTTCATTTTGTTTAGTCTGATATTTGCCTTTATATACTGGAGGTGCATATGATAACTTTTAATATACAATTGATAATGGCAAAAGTCGAAACTACAGTAGTTCTGTTAGTAAATAAATCGGATTCAGATATTGTGTTTATTATTTGTTGCACCATATATATATATATATATATATATATATATATATATATATATATATATATATATATATATATATATAATATATATATATAAATATATACATATATATATATATATATATATATATATATATATATATATATATATATATATATATATATATATATATATATATATATATTAAATATACCCATGGCTGCACGAAATTTTAAGGGGGACCAAGAAGGGAAACAACGATTCGAGGATTTTAATCGAACGTGACGCCTTTTCGGTAATAAAAATGGTTCGTTAAAGAGTCACTTCCTTAACATTTGTGCCGAAGTGGTGGTAAAAATCCGACACTTTCGACTTGCCCAAATTTAAGTGGATTATCGGTGAATTAAATTAATGTGAAGTTTGAAAACGCCACTTTTGAACCTAGAATCTCTACCAAATTCAAACCAGGGAACTGTGCAAACAAGAAGAAAATATAGGCATTTAAACAACTCAAAATAACTAAAGGAAATAAAACAGGTAATAAGCAAACGGTCATTTGAATAGTGTTTTATTTCTTCTGCTTAAGAAGTATGTATATAGTTGTTGGTCCAATGTATTTTAACATGTTTTTTGATGAGATGTGATCTCTAAATTCTTAAAAAGAATTCCAATTAGAGGTGATTTTATAAATAAAAAGGTTTTCCCAAGATTTTGGCTGAAAATGAAATAAAAAGTATAATTAAAAAATTCATTAAACAAGCAATAAAACAATAATCATGTTAATCCTACTTAAGAAGATACCGGAGTATTCCAACCCAAATGGGTCAGCCATTATGAAACACTGCTTCTACCATTAAGCAAAATTAATAAATTTTGTTTCTGATTTGTCCCTGTGTTAAAGTTCGATTTAGATCGTTTTTTTAGTAGCTACTACATGATGTAGCATACATCATTTAGACCTCAGATAAATATTGACTCCCAAGTAATTCTGACTCAGACAATGTGAATGGCTTAAAAAATATTTCCCAATGAAGAACAATCCACGCCATAAGATAAAGAGTTAGCCATTATTTTTTATATAAAATATATCGTCCATTGATTTGACTTGACTCGCACTGAGTCACCTTGAAGTCGACTATGACTATGGCCGTGAAACTTTTCTTTTAGTATACCCCACAAAAAGAAATCAAGGAGGGAAAGGCTTGGTAAACGAAGAGACCATTTTTATAGTGCCTGTGTCCAGAGTTTAAAGAAATTGTGTCTGTCTCTCGAAAGACTCATTTACTCTACATCTCCGTCCTCCTGACGCTCGTTTATTCTATAATTTATAAGGAACTATCATAAATTCTTATAATGTGAAGGAAAATTCGGGAGAGTTTCTCATTCCCCCCCATTTAGTTCTATTCTAAGAGTGTCTAATATATTTAGATATTGGAATATCTTAACGAACAGAGCCGTTACGAAACACGTAAGGATATATAAGAGAAACGAACATTAATCCCACAAAATAAACTTATATTTTACCTTTATCAATTGAATACATAACATTTATACATTAACTACAGCAATACTCTGAATATTATCCTAAACAAGAATTAATTAAATTAGTTTACCCACACAAATTGGTTAACGTTTTCTTTACACACAACAAAAATATAAGAATTAGGCTTACGGACTCATGTGGAGTTTAAAGGCCTCAGAAATGTTATTTACTCTCGACGCGTGCCGCTGGCGAGATGTAGATGAGCGAGATCACACGGTTGTTTTGGTGAGGGTGGCAGCTGGGAGGTCCACACGTTCTTCCAGAAGGGGGAATTCTTCAAGGACGAGAACCAATACGGTGCTTTATGCTACACCTAGGCAGTCGTGGTCTCTCTGGCGAGAGTGAGTCGAACTTGGTTCTTAAATCAAGTTAACTTGGAGTGCGGTGTGATCACCGAGTAACGAGCTCGAGGAGGAGCTTTTCTCCTTCGTTACTTATTTCCTTATGGACGAGGACTGAACTCGGGGAGGGTCTTCTTCAAGGGCGAGGATAACGGAGGGGAGTTTCTCTGGCGAGAATAAGTTACTTAAAGTTCGGTTTGGTAACCCGGAACTAGCTCGAGGATGAGCTTTTTCTTAATTCCAGTCTTCCTCAAGGGCGAGTATAACGGAGGGGGATTTCTCTGACGAGAACAAGTTAAACTTGGTTCCTCACCAAGTTAACTAAGAGTTCGGTGTGGCCACCGAGTAACGGGCTTGAGGAGGGAGCCTTTTCCTTCTTCTTTTCTTAATTCCTCAAGGACGAGGAATACCCCTGGTGTTTAAGGTGCACCAGGATATGAGGAGTCTCTCTGGCGAGAGTAAGTTGAACTTACCAAAGTTAACTTATCGTTTGGTTTGATAATCAGGGACTTAGCTCGAGGATGAGCTTCTTCTTAGCCCCTTAAGGTTTGGTAGCCCTGCCTCTTTCACCGGGTACTTCTTGGTCTGGCGGGCCAAGTACACTACCTCTCTAGTCTCGGTAGTTCGGTTTGATCTGAAGACTTTGTCACCTAGAGACTGACGTATACTACCACGATTTTCCTCAGAGTTCCTCATTTATACCTAGTCACCCCCCCTGGGGAGTGGTAAGGGAGGGAATGGGCTTGAGGACGGCCCCAGGAGAGTTCTTTTTCTAAACGGTTTTCCACACGAAGTCAAACATCGGCTCCTCGTTAGCCTTCGAGATTGGGAGAAATACGTCTCCAATTTCTTATTTTACGTAAAACTGGGTCTCACTCTACTATGGGGGAGATCTTACATTTTGACCTTTAGGTTCTTTCATGGCACCGAGTTGTGCCACACTGCGGTTAAGCACTGAACCCGCCGATGCCTTCGACGGATGTCTTTGCGGTAACCGCCTTGTAACTGCACCAAGATTGAACGGTGAGGGGGGGGGTGACCATTCCCCTACAACACCTCCCATCGAAGAACTTAATGGGGGGGGGGGGACTCCCGGGAACTCAAAACAACTTACTCAACCTAGTCGAGATTAGCACAGTTGTATTTCTTGAGCCCCCTCATACATTAAGTTTCCTTACACATGTACGCCCTCGCGCGCGCTCACACAGGCAATGTGTCGAACTAGACATACTCGATTTACAATTTTACATAAAATTAAAAATCTTAATTCGTCGATTACCCACAAAAATAACAACCAAACAAGCTACTTCCTTACATTTCTTAGTTTTTGAGAACTTAAATCCTACAGATAAATATTAACACGTACAACAAATGAAAGCATGGTTTCACGCTCATTAGGTACTGAAATAACCCTAAATGGTTTTTCGTCTCCGCCTATAGAGCAGCTGAACTTTATCGGCTCCTTTGATGTAGCTGATCCTAAAATAGTGCTCTAATACCAATACTTTACCGCGCCTGAGTCGGCCGTTCGGTTTATTGAGTCTACCCCAGTATGGTACTAAATGGTAGCGGTATTTCAACCTACTCGACTTACCCATATTATGGTACTTGACTACCTTTAAATTGAACATTATGGCTAGAGCGGCCTGTTGCAGCGGGGCATAATTGATGGGAGCGTATGTCCCATAGCTCTCCTTTAACCCAGTACACGGGAAGATCGTGTCTTGGTTCGATCTTTGGGGATCGAGAAAACTTTTCTCTGCGAGGTCATTAATGGGCGTGACGCTCACTACGACTTGGCGATTTAGTGGTAACTCCGTGGACGTTCCGTTCGGGGAGGAGACTACTAGGGGTAGGGGATACTCATCCGCGTCTACCATTTGACTAGTGTTACCTGGGTGTATTGCAATAGCACCTCTTTCCTCCTTCCTTGTCAACTCATTTGACTCACTTCTCTTAGTAGGTAGTTCCTCAGGTACACCTGCTCGTACCTCTACCCTACCTCCTACTTCTTCCCTGATAACCCTATTTGGCTGGGTTCTCCTCGTAGTTTCTTCTTTAGGTACAAATGCTGGTATCTCGTCCCTACTTCCTACTTCTTCCATCGTTACCCCATTTGGTTGGGTTTCCCTCGATGGTCCTTTCTTAGGTCCAGGCTGGGCTACAACTTCCTTGGCCTCTATGAGATTCTCGATAGGTGCTCTTTCGAGTGCGAGCAATCTTTCCTTTACTTTTCTCTTTTTTCTTTCAGCTTGAGCACGTTCTTTTTCACTCTGTATTCTTCTTTCATCGATTTCTATTTTAATCTTTATTCTCCTCTCTTTCGACTCTTTTTCCCTCTTTATTCTCCTGTCCTCGGCTTCTTTTTCTGCTTTCGCTATTTAATTTTCCCGTCGAGTTCTTCTTTCTTCATCTTCCAGCTTTATCTTTAGTTTTCTTTCCTCATCTTCCCTTTCTATCCTTATTCCGAATTCTTGTGCTTCTCTTTTCAACAGTATTATTCTTTGGCTTGTTTGCCTTCTCTCAGCATTCTACTTTCCTCTTTTTCTATTTTCCAAGGTATTCGGGATTCTTCCCTTTTCCGGCTCATCCGTATTTCTATATTTTCCCTTTTTCTATCAAACTCTATTATTTCTTCTTCTTCTTCTCTTTGTATTCTCAATTCTTCAAGGATGTAGGCATCCATATCCTTGCCTTCCAATCCCAGAATTTTGTACTCTCAGGTAATTATGCCACCACTCACCGGGTAGCGCTCAGCATAACTTACCCTTAATCCCACTACTATGTTGATTGAAATACCACTCCCGACAACAAATTTACCACTTGACTTACCAATTACCTTTAGATTGTTACCACCCCTAACTCTACCATTTTTCCTCTCGTCAATTATTCTCTTATTCCTGATATTCCTTTACGTGTTGGCTCTTTTTTAATTTCACCCTGCTGAGTTCTTTCTAATAACAACCCCACACCTGACACCAGTTTTATTTATGTCGTAGAATTCCCCCCCATTTAGTTCTATTCTAAGAGTGTCTAATATATGTAGATATCGGAATATCTTAACGAACAGAGCCGTTACGAAACACGTAAGGATATATAAGAGAAACGAACATTAATCCCACAAAATAAACTTATATTTTACCTTTATCAATTGAATACATAACATTTATACATTAACTACAGCAATACTCTGAATATTATCCTAAACAAGAATTAATTAAATTAGTTTACCCACAAAAATTGGTTAACGTTTTCTCTACACATAACAATAATATAAGAATTAGGCTTACGGACTCATGTGGAGTTTAAAGGCCTTAGAAATGTTATTTACTCTCGACGCGTGCCGCCGGCGAGATGTAGATGAGCGAGATCACACGGTTGTTTTGGCGAGGGTGGCAGCTGGGGGGTCCACACGTTCTTCCAGAAGGGAGAATTCTTTAAGGACGAGAACCAATACGGTGCTTTATGCTACACCTAGGCAGTCGTGGTCTCTCTGGCGAGAGTGAGTCGAACTTGGTTCTTAAATCAAGTTAACTTGGAGTGCGGTGTGACCACCGAGTAACGAGCTCGAGGAGGAGCTTTTCTCCTTCGTTACTTATTTCCTTATGGACGAGGACTGAACTCGGAGAGGGTCTTATTCAAGGGCGAGGATAACGGAGGGGAGTTTCTTTGGCGAGAATAAGTTACTTAAAGTTCGGTTTGGTAACCCGGAACTAGCTCGAGGATGAGCTTTTTCTTAATTCCAGTCTTCCTCAAGGGCAAGTATAACGGAGGAGGATTTCTCTGACAAGGACAAGTTGAACTTGGTTCCTCACCAAGTTAACTAAGATTTCAGTGTGGCAACCGAGTAACGGGCTTGAGGAGGGAGCCTTTTCCTTCTTCTTTTCTTAATTCCTTAAGGACGAGGAATACCCCTGGTGTTTAAGGTGCACCAGGATATGAGGAGTCTCTCTGGCGAGAGTAAGTTGAACTTACCAAAGTTAACTTATCGTTTGGTTTGATAATCAGGGACTTAGCTCGAGGATGAGCTTCTTCTTAGCCCCTTAAGGTTTGGTAGACCTGCCTCTCTTGCAGGGTACTTCTTGGTCTGGCGAGCCAAGTACACTACCTCTCCAGTCTCGGTAGTTCGTTTTAATCCGAAGACTTCGTCACCTAGAGACTGACGTATACTACCACGATTTTTTCTCCTGGGGGAGATCGTATATTTTGACCTTTAAGGTCTTTCATGGCCCCAAGTTGTGCCACCCTGCGGCTAAGCACTGAACCCGCTGATGCCTTCGACGGATGTCTTTGTGGTAACCGCCTTGTGACTGCACCAAGAGTGAACGGGGGGGGAGGGAATGACCATTCTCCTACACATATAATATGATATAATATAATTCCAATGAGTAAACACATTATCGCCCGTGCCCAGCAGTTTACGTGCATGCGTAAATGACTATTACTTATTAGCGAACAACGTTGTGGCCGTAGGAGCAGATCGAACGTCTTATAGATACAGATTGTAGTTCTGAGTGGTTTTACTCAATCAATCAAAGTCTGCTTACCAAAAGTCGCCTGCTCTCACTTATATTAATTTATGACCTTACGACCTCCGAAACTTTCAATAATTCAGGGTATAACTTTGGGAGGACTTTGAGAATTATATCATTAGTAAGGGAATATAAAACAACATAAGGGTTTCAAATTTCGTTAAAAATCAGCTAAATAGTTATGAAGTTATTGGCAAATAATTCCCTGGCTAACCTTGGATGGACTGTGCCAAGTATATTATTCGAATGAGAATGTAAAACATCCAAACGGTCTCAGATTTCGTTAGTATCTGCCAAAGAAGTATGATGTTATTGGCAAAAACAAAATAATTCCAAAGATAATCTAGGGTGGTGGTAGTGTCGGTGGTTCAGGTGGTATAGGTAGCAGTGATGTAAGTGGTGGTGGTGTAGGTGGTGCAGGTGCTAGCGGTGTGAATTGTGTTAGTGGTGGTGTAGGTGGTGCAGGTGCTAGCGGTGTGAATTGTGTCGGTGGTGGTGGTGTAGGTGATTCTGGTGGTGGTGGTAATGTTGGTGTAAGTGGTGTTGGTGTAGGTGACGTTGGTGGAGGTGGTGGTGGGTAAGTGCTATAAGTGGTGATGTCGTTGGTGTAGTTGATAGAGGTGTAGAGGATGTTAGTGCTGGTGCAGGTAGTAGTTGTGTAGGTGGTGATGGTTAAAGTGGTGTAGGTGGTTCTGGTGTAGTAGGTAGTGATTGTTTGAGAGGTGGTGGAGTAGGTTGTGGTTATGTAGATATTGTAGGTGGTGGTGGTGTAGCTGGCGGTGGTGTTTGTGGTAGTGGTGTAGGCGGTGTTGATGTAGGTTGTGTTGGTGTAGGCGATGTTGTTGTAGGTGGTGATGGTGTTGCTGTATGTGATAGTGGTGTAGGTGATGGTGGTGTAGGTGATGGTGGTTTAGATGGTGGTGGTGTAAATGGTGATGATGTAGGTGGGCGTTGGTAGGTGGTATATGTGGTGCTGTTGTCGTTGGTGTATGTGATATAGGTGTAGCGGGTGTAGGTTCTGGTGCTGGTGCAGGTGGTTGTGGTGTAGGTGGTTGTAGGGAAGTTGGGTAAGTGATGGTAGTGTAAGTGGTGGAGGTATATGTGTGGGTGTTGGTGGTGTTGGTTTAGGTGTTGGTGTAGGTGCTGGTGGTAGTGGTGTTGTAGGTGGTTGTGATGAAGTTGGGTAAGTGATGGTAGTGTAAGTGCCAGTGGTGTAAGTTAGGGTAGCGTATGTGGTGGTAGCGTCGATAGTGATGGTGGTGGTCGTGTAGGTTGAGGTAGAGTAGGTCGTATATGTGGGGTAGGTTGCGCAAGTGGTGTAATTGGTGTTGGTGTAGGTTTTGGTGGTGGTGTAGATGGCGGTGGTGTAATTGTTGGTGTAGTTGGTGTTGGTATAGGTCGTGGTGGTGAAGGTGGTAGTGGTTTAGCTCTTGTAGGTGCAGGTAGTGTTCGTAGTGTTGTAGGTGTGGTAAGTGGTGTAGGTGACGTAAGTGTTTGTAGGATTAGGTGTGCTGTAAGCGTAGGTGTAGCTGTTGTTGAAGGAGTAGGTGGTGGTGTATGTGGTAGTCTAGGTGTTAGTGTCGGTGCTGGTGGTAGTGTTGTTGTTAGTGGACGTGCTGGTTGTGTAGGTTATGGTGGTGGTGATGGTGGTGGTCATGTAAGTGCTGGTCGTGGTGGTGTAGGTCGTATAGGTGGGGTAGGTTGCATAGCTGGTGTATGTGATGGTGGTGTAATTAGTAGTCATGTAGGTCGTGGTAGTATAAGTGGTGATAGTGAGGGTCTTGGTGTAATTTAAGGGTGTAGTTGGTAGTGGTATAGGTCGTGGTCGTGTAGGTGGTAGAGCTGTAGCTGTTGTAAGTGGAAATAGTTTAGTGGTTGTGGTATAGGTGTTGGTGGTGTAAGTGTCGTAGATGTTGTTGGGGTGTAGGTGGTGTAGGTGATGTAGGTGTACGTGACGTATGTAGGTTGCCGTTGTGTAGGTGGTAGTAGTGTGGGTGGTGGGGGTGTAGGTAGTGGTGGTATAGGTGGTGGTGTAAGTAATGATTAGAAGGCGAATGTAAAACAACATAAGGGATTCAATTTTCGTTAGAATCGACCGAATAGTTATAATGTAATTACAAAATAAAAGAAGCAAAACGTGGACCGACCGACCGCCGACCAACCGCCAGAGTGAGATGTAAAGTTGCCCAGGACTAGACTCGCATGCGACTAAAAATAAAACAAAGTGTCACTTCTCTATAGTGCTTTATTTTCCCAATGTAGCTCGCATCAAATAACAACATTTAAATCGTAGAAAGTGAATCTAATGAACAAAATTATAGCTTAAATGTTTGTGCATTTAGCATAGACCTCTGAGCACATACTAATCCCAGACTTGTACGAATACTCGTAGGGTGCCAATATAGGCCACGAATTGCCCCTTTAAATGCTGATTGCGAGATACTCGTTAATTATGAATTTCGCCATCATGATTGGTAATTAACTAGGAAATTGTTCTGGTTAAAATGCATTTTGCCTGCATTGACTGATCACAAATTTATGTAATTGGTCCTAATACACATATACAGGGTTTTCAGTAAGTAATTGGTCAGCTAGCTTTAGTCTAAAATAAAATAATAGAGTTCATTTATACAGATATATTTACCAAATTTACATGTGAAAGTTTTGAAGGATTCTACTATTGATTTTATTTAATGAAATGGATGTCTGCGTCAACCACGCCTAATAGGGCCGAATCAGAATATGCTTCAGGCCTTCTCGACAAACTTTCCCCCACCCCTATTTAACAGGAGAAGACTGGTGGGCCACGATAACTTGTTGGTTTCTGTATTTTAATCGCGCCCGCACATAATAACTTAAGGTTTCAGGCTGAGGAGTTGGGAAGCCTGAATTTCGCAGTAATGTGGTCAAATAAATGGTTTGTCAGTCATGACTGGATCCTCTTGCTTGTGTGGCATGGTGCACAGTGAGGCTGCCACCCATACAGTCTTCAAGCGGCCACTTCCTTGATTCAGGGCAACAACAACTTCTCAAAGGAACTTGAGGCAGCCGCCCCTAATAAGTCTGAGGTTATCCAGGAAGAAAACATGCATAACGAGGCATTCTCTACTGATCACCACAACTTCATGACTCTCGGTCATCTTTGGGAGGTACAGCAAACCAGCGGGTTTTCTTCTGATTTAACCAACTGGTCCTCGCAGAAGGTCTCGTTTGATAAGAACCAAAGCATGCCAGGCTTCAAGGAATACTGAGGTGCGTTCATAAGCTTCGCAACATTTTTCTTCATCTTTTGTCCAGATGGTACATCTTAGATGCCCAGAAGAACAGGAATACGGATAATGAGGATATTATGAAACTGTTCTACAAGAATACTATAAGCACAGAACACCAAGCAGATGAAAGAGCAATCAAAGACATTATAGACCGAGGAATAAAACCCATATACGCCGAGAAAAAGATTGCACTAATCATCTACTATCAAAATAGACGTACTTCAACCCTCTTGATGAAGAATAACCCCAAACCACGGCTCCAACCGAAACAAATGACACATCTGATATACGAGTACACATGAAAACTAGCGGTCACTTTTAATAAAACATGCTATAATGAAAATATACTACCCAAATTTACATATATATATATATATATATATATATATATATATATATATATATATATATATATGTATAGAGAGAGAGATATAGATATATATATATATATATATATATATATATATATAAGTAAATATATTGTGATAGAACGAGTTGAATCTGTGTTAAATTCAACTCCTATCCCATATTAGTTAAAACCTCGAGGAGGCCCACGTGCATCTTCGATTCGAGGCTTGGAGTCTTTTCAACAGCTACCGGACGCCAATGTTTAAACAAGGAGCTTATCGTCCCCCCGTTCACCCCCATACGCCGACCTCGCCAGATCGAGTTAGGCTTATGGACAGATAAGGCATTTTTCTCCGGCCCAGCTGTGCGTTCTCTCGAAGCTTCCACCCCATTCTCCCCCACGCCAAGGAGATGTCCTGGCTATTTATATGGAAACTTTACCACTAAGATCAGATTGGAGATCCAGATTTTCGTCGCGAACATCACCACGACCCTCTCTCCCTTTGTGCGCCAAGGGACCTCGACCTCGAGATTCACCATCACTTGTCCAGAAGGAGGACAATATTCCTTGAGTGCCAAAGGTTCGAGCCTTTAGTGACGCCAAGTCCCCAAGGCATCCCCCCCTGTTGTTCAAGGAGAACAGCATTAGAACAGCCATTGTTCGTTTTGAGCCCTTCGCCAAGAAACGGTTCTCATCCCCCCCCTGTTGTTCAAGGAGAACAGCATTAGAACAGCCATTGTTCGTTTTGAGCCTTTCGCCAAGAAACGGTTCTCATCCCCCCCTGTTGTTCAAGGAGAACAACATTAGAACAGCCATTGTTCGTTTTGAGCCCTTCGCCAAGAAACGGTTCTCACTCCCCCTGTTGTTCAAAGGAGAACAACATTAGAACAGCCATTGTTCTTGAGCCCGTAGACAAGAGACGGTTCTCATCCCCCCCCTTTGTTCAGAAGAGAACAACCTAGAACAGCCATTGTTCGTCAAGCCGTTCGTCGAGTAACGGTTCTCCTTTCCAAGACGCCACGTCAGGATCCTTTTATCCCCCCCCTTCGGCTGGAACTCGCCAGCGGACCGAATATTCCTTCAAGTACCTTCCACTGCACCCTAATGAAGTTAGGTAAGCCAAGCGTCACCTTTTGAGTATTGATCCCTTATTTGTCAATTCTATCCTGTGCTTTAAATGGTTTATCGAACCATCCCATCTCTTTAACTCCATATTTGTTTTACCTTTTTTGATCCCTTAAATCCTTGGATTAGCCCGAGTCTCCACGACCCTTTCCATTCTGTTTGTCAATATTTTCCGTTTTTGTGTTTTGTTTATAGTTATTATTAATAAAACTCTATTTTATTAATGATAGCAATATTATTATCCTTGAGCTCAGTTCCACTTCTTAAGCATTTTGAAGATACATAATATCGGCCGCCAGACAGTAAAAACGCACTCTAGAGATAATTAAGGAAGTTCCCTCAACGAATAGTGTATATATGGTATCGTCGGGAGTCATTCTACGACATATATATATATATACTATTTAAATTTGGTATCAGGTGTGTAAGGTTTAACGCTATATCTTTGCAAACACTGGTCTTAGTCGAGTAAAGCATAGTGTTATTCGTTATAATAATAGAATATAGTAGTTCCCTTTTGTTTTAACGATTGCTATCCCCTTTTTTTTTAAACTTAAGAAGCTGGAGTAGCTCAAGGAACGGTTATAATAATTTGTTTGTGTTTTTTTTTGTGATTTTAGTCAGTGGTTATTTAGATTGAGCACCAAGTACGAATAGTTCAGTGCCCATATTTAGGTAGGCTAATTCTATAGAGGCATAATTCTTGTTGCGAGGAATTTTAGTTGGTTGACTAGTGCGCCCCCAAGTGCAAAGATGACTCCGTTCGAAATCTTTAAAGCGCAAGGAGAGTCCTGTGGACTTTTCGGAAAAGAACTAATTAAGTACATTCGAGAGGAGCAAAGAAAAGAGGAAGAAAGAGAAAGGGAAAGAGTAATCCGACAAGAGGAACGGGAAAGAGTAATACAACGAGAGGAACGTGAAAGAGAAATACAACGAGAAGAAAGAGAAAGAGGGGAACGGATAAGACAAGCTGAGCTTCAGATTGAATTAGCTCGGATTAAAGCAGAAGTTCAAAGAAAAAAGGTAGAAAAAGAAAGAGAAAGAGAGGAACGGGAAAGAGTAATCCTACGAGAAGAACGAGAAAAAGAAATCCAACGAGAAGAAAGAAGGACGGACTCGCGCTCCTTCCCAGGAAAGCTGACAAAGTTTCCGAGCCCCGTAAAACCCCAAAACTTCTTTCCCCAAAACCAGCAACGGGACTCTAAACCTCCCGTTAAGACTTCTCCTCCATCTCTCTTCCCGAAGCGACCAACCATATGCTTCACCTGTGGTGCAGAAAACCACATGAGCTGGAATTGCCCCCAAAATTCTAGGCTTAAAAGCGGACCAGCCCACCAAGTTCACCAGATTAATGCGACCCCGGCTCCCCCGGTGGTGCAGACCCAAGCAGAAACTTCTCCCCCTCCGTCAGGCCACCAGGTAAATTTTGTTTTTGGTAAAAGTTCATCGGGAACTTTGAAATATGAGGAGGGCAGCGTGGACAGCTGTCGAGTATTGACTCTCGTCAGGGACACAGGATGTACATGCTTCATCGTGTCCGACGAACTCCTCCCAGTGGCCTCTAACCACGAAAAATTTGCGGTGGTACATGACCAACTTGGGCGGGCGAACCGATTCCCCGTCGCTAGATGTTACCTGCAGTGTCAATATTATAATGGCTGGGCTGAAGTCATTGTAGCACCCATAAAATTCTGTTCCGTACTTATAGGACAGAGCCCCCAAGTAAGTTTCGACACTGTGTTTCAGGCCGCTCTTCCTCAAGGCCGAGATAAGAAAGAAGCCCAGGAGCCCGTCCCCATCAGAACCCCGATACCGTCCGATTTCTCGGAGACCCCTAACCAGGACTTTAGGACGGAAAATGAGGAGTGTGAATCACTAACACCCTTAGGTGATAAGGCCCCAGACAAGGACACGGAGACTGTCCCTGGACCCCAAGAAATAAAGAACCCCCAACGCGCCCATGGAGATACCTTCGTAGAACTGGACGAAGCATCGGCGCTTGAAGAGGACTGCCCCGCGGAGTCCCTAAAGGTAATCCAGACAGTGTGCATCCAACCTGATGCCGAGTACCCTCCTCCTTTTCTACCAGGCGAGTCTTTGGAACCCTCTGACCTGGATAGTGACGCGCAGCTGACACCACGTCAGAAGAGTCAACTCCAAGAACTAATTAAATGGAATCACCATTTACCCACCCTATTAGCTCTTTTCGAGCAACTGCGTGAAAATGGCCTCACCATTGGCCCCAGCAAATGCCATTTTGCTCACGAAACCATCAAATATTTGGGTTTCAAAATAGGACAAAGCAAGTTAGGTCCCCACGAGAACAAGATTAAGGCAATCGCCCACATGCCCCTCCCGATTACAAAGAAGCCATTGAGATCGATCCTAGGATCAGCTTCTCCCTATCAGCGATTTGTTCCGAATTTCGCTGCAATTTCGGCCCCCCTATGCCCCCTTCAGGAAAAGAATTTCTCCGATCGTTTACGTTGGAATGATGTCGCTGTTTCCCATTTTAATCAGCTCAAAAGTAAGTTCATTTCTGCCCCCATTTTTAAGTTGCCCAACCCGGAAAAATCCTTTGGGGTTAAGACCGACGTGATCAACGAGGGCATTGGAGGTGTACTCCTTCAATACGTGGATGACAAAACGAGTCATCCAGTTGCATATGCTAGTCGTCAATTATTACCACGCGGAGAGAGATATGCCACTAGAGAAAAGATAGCTCTATCAATTATCTGGGTCATAGACAAATTCAAGCTGTACTTGATATGTAAAGAATTTCGAATAGGAACCGACCACCGTCCGTTAGCCTATATTAGGAATTTGAGACACTCAAACGGCCGCATCATGCGCTGGAGTTTACTCTTGCAAGAGTATCAATTTAAAATAAATTGTATCAAAGGTTCCGATAACCAGGTCGCTGACGCACTCAGTAGGAATGCGTTACCGAATAGCGTAGAACAATTGTATTCATAGGATTAGTATCTCCATGTAGGTATATACCGTCTTGTACGACTTAATTTAAGATTCTTTTGTAATATAGTTAATTAATGTATATGTCTGAATTTTGTAACGCTCAATTTTCTAATTTTTTTTTATGTATATATATTTGTTCTTATTAATTTACGTATAAATTATTTTGTCCCGTATGTACTAAGTTTATAACATTTCATTGTTCCATGCCCTTTTTTTTATTAAGTTGTATTAAAGGTTATTTTCCCCTGTAATCTAAAGATCAAAATAATCATGTATTGAGGTAATACTAGTTAGGTGCAGGAAGATACGGTTGGTACAAGAAAACGAGTTCCCTACAACGGAGCTCTATCGTTGTCCCTTCTCTCTTTTTTTTTCGAAGTGACAACTTCCCCTGGAATGGAGGGGTGTGATAGAACGAGTTGAATCTGTGTTAAATTCAACTCCTATCCCATATTAGTTAAAACCTCGAGGAGGCCCACGTGCATCTTCGATTCGAGGCTTGGAGTCTTATCAACAGCTACCGGACGCCAATGTTTAAACAAGGAGCTTATCGTCCCCCCGTTCACCCCCATACGCCGACCTCGCCAGATCGAGTTAGGCTTATGGACAGATAAGGCATTTTTCTCCGGCCCAGCTGTGCGTTCCCTCGAAGCTTCCACCCCATTCTCCCCCACGCCAAGGAGATGTCCTGGCTATTTATATGGAAACTTTTCCACTAAGATCAGATTGGAGATCCAGATTTTCGTCGCGAACATCACCACGACCCTCTCTCCCTTTGTGCGCCAAGGGACCTCGACCTCGAGATTCACCATCACTTGTCCAGAAGGAGGACAATATTTCTTGAGTGCCAAAGGTTCGAGCCTTTAGTGACGCCAAGTCCCCAAGGCATCCCCCCCCTGTTGTTCAAGGAGAACAGCATTAGAACAGCCATTGTTCGTTTTGAGCCCTTCGCTAAGAAACGGTTCTCATCCCCCCCCTGTTGTTCAAGGAGAACAGCATTAGAACAGCCATTGTTCGTTTTGAGCCCTTCGCCAAGAAACGGTTCTCATCCCCCCCTGTTGTTCAAGGAGAACAACATTAGAACAGCCATTGTTCGTTTTGAGCCCTTCGCCAAGAAACGGTTCTCACTCCCCCTGTTGTTCAAAGGAGAACAACATTAGAACAGCCATTGTTCTTGAGCCCGTAGACAAGAGACGGTTCTCACCCCCCCCTTTCTTCAGAAGAGAACAACCTAGAACAGCCATTGTTCGTCAAGCCGTTCGTCGAGTAACGGTTCTCCTTTCCAAGACGCCACGTCAGGATCCTTTTATCCCCCCCCTTCGGCTGGAACTCGCCAGCGGACCGAATATTCCTTCAAGTACCTTCCACTGCACCCTAATGAAGTTAGGTAAGCCAAGCGTCACCTTTTGAGTATTGATCCCTTATTTGTCAATTCTATCCTGTGCTTTAAATGGTTTATCGAACCATCCCATCTCTTTAACTCCATATTTGTTTTACCTTTTTTGATCCCTTAAATCCTTGGATTAGCCCGAGTCTCCACGACCCTTTCCATTCTGTTTGTCAATATTTTCCGTTTTTGTGTTTTGTTTATAGTTATTATTAATAAAACTCTATTTTATTAATGATAGCAATATTATTATCCTTGAGCTCAGTTCCACTTCTTAAGCATTTTGAAGATACATAATATCGGCCGCCAGACAGTAAAAACGCACTCTAGAGATAATTAAGGAAGTTCCCTCAACGAATAGTGTATATATGGTATCGTCGGGAGTCATTCTACGACATATATATATATATATATATATATATATATATATATATATATATATATATATATATATATATATATATATATATATATATATATTGACGAAGGGTGGTCAATAAGTTTTGCAATTCGGATATAAGGAAACGAGATATGAGGAAAAGTGTTTTATTATTTTTAAATATAACTACCCTTGACTTCAATGCACTTGCGCCACTTGTCCCTGAGGCTTCGAATTCCCGACAACCAGAAATCTCCCGAATTCTGTTCAATCGACTCCAGGACGGTGAGCTGGACATCTTCATCCTCTTCAAACTGGCGTCCGCGGAGTGCAGCCTTCAGCTGGCGGAATAAAAAGTAGTCGCTAGGGGCCAGATCTGGACTATAGAGAAGATTTTTAAGCTCCTCGAATCCGCACTCACGCAGAGCAGCTTGTGCAACTCTGGCCTTGTGGACTTTGATATCGTTGAAGTCGATCATGGGGCGTGAGGTTTCTAAGGAACCAACGGGCAGAGACCTTGGTCATGGCCAAATTGTCGTGGATGATGTTGATAACACTTCCATGTGATATTTCAAGTTCTCGCTCAAATTCTTCGACATTCACCTGTCGATTTTCGAGGATCATCCTCTTCACACGGGCCACATTTTCCTCGTTGGTCACGTCTGACGGGCGTCCTGGACGGGAGTCATCTTCAAGAGACTCACGACCATGGCGGAACTCCCTATTCCAGCAAGCAATAGTTGCATAGGAAGGGGCGGTGTCGGTGTACACTGCAATTATAAGTTCATGGATCTCTTTTGCATTCTTGCCTGCCTTGGTAAAAATTTTGATAACGGCGCGGTGCTCAACCTTCTCCATTGTTGAAAAAATTGTGAGTCCTGACTTGTCATAACTTGTCCTAACACCCCCACAAACAGCCATCCCCTTTCCTCTGTTTTGTCCTACCGATTCACAAAACTTATTGACCGCCCCTATATATATATAAATATATATATATATATCCGATACATGGTCAAACGTTAATTTACCATAGATACACAACAGAAAAGTAATCGAATATTGAACATATAATGTATTTTGTACTTTGAATACAAATTGGCATCGTATTGCAAAAATAGTAAAATATTACTATGATTACGTCAAAAATATCAAACGAACGTTACAAAAAGTATCCGATACATCTCAGGAAACCAGTTAGTATTTGGTGATATGACCTTTCGTTGCCGATGCAGTCTGAATGTAGCTACTTCTCTCTGCTCTTCCAACCGCCCACTTCCTGCTAATAATGATCTTTCAAGACTTCAACTTTTACCAGTTTCCCACAATATGGTTTTGCGCGGTTGAACGCCATTTAAAACTCGCCAGGCTCTTTATGCCCTCTTAATGCCAAGCTGCCCCCACCCTTTGAATTTATCCACGCCGAAGACCCCTCGTGGCGATAGGGTGCTACGTGTTGTAGCTATTCCAGTTTGGCTTAATTCCCTCAGGGAAAGCCCCCAGCACACCCCCATTTCAACCGCCTCTCCATTACTCTCTCACACGCTCATTTACCTAACCCACCGTTTATACGGCCTTCCAACCCTTATCATTCCGTTAGGCGTCTGCTTTACCAAACTTAATGAGTTCGGAGTGACAGCGATCCAAGCTGTGAATTCTATCAACGAATCATAAACGTCAACAGAGACGTTGATAGGCTTAAGAATGAGAAAGATCTCAAAGTTCAACCTCATTCAGGCACACATCAAGTTATCAACCGGTTGTCTTGTGAAAAAGGCCTTCGAAAGTGCTCCAAACTCAAAATGACTGCGTTCGCGAAGAAGAACATCTCGGTGGCCATGGAATCCAGGGCCATTTGAAAAGAGAGCAGCAAGAGCTTGAGGTGCTTGATAGTTATAGAAATAGATAAATCTTTTGGTTTTGTACGTGAAGGTTTAATAGTACCCATACCGATATCTGGGAAAAGAGTTTGGCCCGACGGAGAAGATGTGTTTCCTGTCAAATTGACCAGAGAAAGTGGTGAAATTGGTGTTGTTGTAAGAATTCCATTATCAGAGCTGTTATCTGCTGGTAAGAGTTGGCTTTATGGTCAATGAACTTTAGTAGCTCTCCCCACTTCTGCTAGTATTTTAAGGGCACGAGGGAACAGGGCCCTTAGAGGTGTAGAGCGGAAACAAACCAACAGGAATAGAGACTTTTATACATTGTTGTTTAGATTAAGTTACAGAGAAAAAACATTTTTTCATTATTTACAAATAAATTGCGCTGTTAATAATAACTAGAATGAATCTTGATTTGGATTTAGGTCTTAAATCACAGAAACCTGTGATGAATTCGACACTAGATTTTTCATCAGTCATCTATTGTGAGGAGGTTACTGACTTTAGTTAATAATAACACTCGTGAAACTATGTAGTTTATTAGATTCTACATAAATTGTATGGTTTGACACTTGCTGTAGAGGGAAGGATGAAATAGAGTGATCGTTAAAGGCTCGACTTAGATTAGGTAATGGCAATCTTGTTTTGCCGTTTGTCATTTTTTCCTGAGATTTACAAATTGTTTGATTAAATTCGCAGCGATTCGTAATCCGTTGACTGATACATTAGAAACAACTTGCATAAATTCTAAACAAAAATATTATCCTTTATGAAACTACTACAATACCTATTGTTTTTCTCTTCTTCAAGTAAAATGCAGACATTCATTATAATACCTATTTTGGTGCAACTTTGTTAAGTATTTCTTTGAATTAATGGGAGGGTGCACAACAAGAGCTGTTTTTCATTCGCTGCCTAAAACTGCCTTTATCCCTCTTAATATTCCTTTTCAAACATTATCAGGTATCATTCCAGCGCATTTTGTTCAGTTCAACGGTGACTTTTTCTGAGTGAGGATGCCGCCTTTCGGCAAAATGAGTGAAGTTGAACAGCAGGTTGTGATAAAGTTTTTCGGGATTAAAGGGAAAACGCCAGAGTTGATTCATGAGAAGTTTAAGACAACACTAGGGGACAGTGCCCTATCTTATTCCACTGTCAAATGTGGGGTTTCTCTCTTCAAGCAGGACCGAGACTCGTGTGAGTATGACCATCGAAGTAGTGTTCCGTCAGCTGCAGTCTCCAGGGAAACTGTGGGCATAGTGAAGAGCATGGCCATGAATAATTGCCGAACCTCAGTGCGATTCATTGCTTATCAACCGGGGATAAGTAATGCATCCATTGTTACCCTCTTGCACAATCACTTCAACCTTGCCAAGGTTTCTGCCCAATGGGTCCCAAGAATGCTGACGCCCAGGCGAAGAAGAACCGGATAATAACTTCAATGCGGATGAAGACCCTCATGAGAGGGGTTCTGTAAGAATTAATGGCCCGAATCCTAACCCATTATTAAAGGAAGGTTCCTCACTTCAATCCTGAAATAGAATCTAAGCAATTGAAGCATCCTTCCTCTCCTACGCCACAAAAATTCAAGGTCATGAATTCATCCAGGAAGGTTATGTTTATAGTTTTCTGGGACCCTGAATGGATCCTCCTCGTAGACTTCTTGGATCATGGCTGAAAAATTAACAGACCATACCCTGCAGATCTACTAGGAAAGCCTCGAGAAGCCGAAGGAAAGTGAGCCGAAGTGTTCTTCTCTTGCAGGACAATACACCTGCACAAAACGCATAGTTACCATGAACAAATTGGTTTCCTGCGCCTTGGAGTTGTTGTTGTATCTCCCTTATTTTAAGATCTAGCACTCACAGACTTTCATCTTTTCCCAAACATCAAGAACCAACTGTGTGGTATCTCCTTCGCTGATGACGAGGAAACCTAGGAGAAAGTAATGGAGATTTTAACGGGAT
The DNA here is from genome assembly GCA_963969495.1 of Ceratothoa steindachneri. NCBI lineage: Eukaryota > Metazoa > Arthropoda > Malacostraca > Isopoda > Cymothoidae > Ceratothoa > Ceratothoa steindachneri. The sequence goes on from OZ018337.1 coordinate 71,765,705, forward strand.
TCAACCCATTATTCTTCAGGGAAAGATTTTCGAAATTGAAGAAGAGACTAGAAAAAAACATCAATGTCAAAGGCGATTACGTTAAAAAATAAATAGAGTAGTTTAGCAAACCTTTATTCAATCTTTTCTCTTTCTGAGTTATGCCGAGAACTTATTGAACATCCCTCGTAAATTTAAAGATAAAATAAGTAAAGATTACTTATTTCATATTTTAATTGTTCTTTCATGTGTTCCTTGTAAGTTTTATTATTTGAGAGATTTCACTGCAATTTAGTATCTATGGTTTCTCTAAAACTTGCAAGCATCCATATCCAATGCCTAGGATTCAAAAAGGAGCAAATTTTGCGGATTCTGAGGTCGCTTGCAATTTAATGGTTTAATGACCATGCCGGAATCCTCTAAAATCAGTGATAAGAACTAACTTGATTTTTCATTGCTTCCTATGAAAGTGAGGATTATTAAAAATTAAGGGCTTCAATATATGAAAACTCTCAGTAATTGTTTTTATTAATTTGGAAATTCAAAGAAAGTAAAGCATTAGAGAAGACGCAAATGAATCGCTAAATCATTGAATTTTCAAAGTTCAAAGTCTGACTTCCTATAAAAGTACTCTTTTTTCTTTAAAGACAATTTGATCTTGTTTCCATTAAATCCATTGCAAATTTAGTTATAAGTTCGCACTTACAAATTTCCATCAAGCGCACCAATATAGAAGAAGAGAATGTCATAGTTGGGGTCAAAGTATTTATATAAATGATTTTGAATGATAATTCCTTGTCGAGGAAATTAAGTTGTTGCTAACTCTACAGGAATAATAAGGTTTTAATTATATTTAGATTATTGCTTATGAATTTAATAGCTGGAATTATAAACTAAAAGAACGTTAATTAAACGATAGCGTAATTAATTATAAAAAAGTTTCAAAAAGGCTAAAAATGATTTTCGTGCAATTAAAAATACTTTTAACGCTAATCCAAATAATATCGTTAATAACTTGGTAAATATTTGGCTGCCATGTCCATTTAATGTGCGATCAAACTATTAGTGGAAAATAATAGCACTATGTGGAAAATTAGAAGTACCAACTCCAAATATATAATAAATTTCCTGTCCTTCGTAATGGAGTCTAATTACTTGTTTTTTACAATCATTTTTTGTTTTTCTTTTGGCAATTACCTTCTTTTCCCTTCTTAATCCTACAGCTGGCGAGAACTCGACAAATGATAATAAATGACTCTCGCGGTATGCCGGCAAGAGTAATGGATAAGGCCTGCCACATTGCGTAGACGTGCCATTTTCCAGCTGAATTATTTTATATAAAATGGAAGCAATCGTATTTTGCTCTTTTTTATTAAGTAAAAAAAAAACAAAAAAAAGGTGACTTTTTGTTGGAGTGAAAAGGCGGATACAGATAAAGGCAGTCCACAATAAGTATTAATTTTATTCGTGCGAAAGAAAAAACTTTTATTTACGCGCCCTCTTTTAACAAAGGGCTTCAAGAAGAGGGGCCCCAATATGGGGGCAGTCCCCCAGGACTTCAAGAGGATCCCCGAAAAAATGGCAGTTATCAAAACAGTCTATTAGAAAATCAACGTGGTGCTGATCCGACTCCTAGACACTCCTAATGGGTATGCAACCATATGCAGCACAATGGGGGACGTCGAGAAGCCGGTCTCCGACGAGGCTCAAGCACACCTCAAAAAGATTGGACTTGAAGCCATTATACCACAAGAGATCCTGGCCCAACGTACAATCGTATTAAGAAGACTGGATCCGCTGTTCACAGAAAACATCTGTGAAGAGATAAAAGAAGAACTAACGGCGAAGCAAGAGTGGACCTGCATCACAGCAGTCTACAAGTTCGGGAAAGGAAGTGGCATGGTGAAGGTGGTCTTTAGCAGCATTGAAGTGGCAAATCGGGCAAAAAACGAGGGGCTGCTCGGCTTTTACCTGAAAGTAAGCCCTGAAAAAATAGAAAAGGAAGAATATATCAACATCGACTGCTGCTTCAAGTGATACGCAGTCGAACAGCACGCTACTAAAGACTGCACAACCACTAACCGTGTATCCCGCAACTGCGCTAAAACAGGACACGGTTGGAAAGAGTGCAAGGAAAAGGTGCAAAAGTGCGTAAATTGTGGCGGTAAACACAAGAGTTTGGCCATGAGGTGCCCCATCCGAAAAGAGGCGATCCGCAAAAGACGCAGAAAACCAAGAAGGAAAAAGAAGAAAAGACACAAACAACATACGCGGATACAGCAGCGAGAATGACCTCCCCTACACGAACAAACGCTACGAGGTTGGTCATGCCCAAGGAAGGGCAAGAAATCATGGCCAGGGTCATGTTTGCCTACATAGCAAATCTTATAAACCCCGGCTATTTTTCAACTCACCTCAACCTCCTTCTTGAGACGAATGGTTGTAACAAGAAGGTCTGGTTTCCCGAAAAGGCAGACTCGGCGGGCCTTTTCAATCTTAAATTCATCGAGAAACAAAAAAGGGGACCATCGAGTAATGGGGTAAAGGAAACGGCACAAGAAGAAAAGATACAAACACCTTTGGAAGGAGAAGAAGAGAAAAAGGGTGCAAGGAAGAAAAAGAAGAAGATTACCGAGGAGATGCCACAGAAAAATACTACGGACAAAGAAGAAGAGGAGGAAGGAAAATACGAAGGGGTCTTCCTCACTGAGAAGAAGGAAATCCTCGAATGAGGCCCCTTCTTCGACGGGAAAGACGTGGGCCTCCGTGTTTTCAGCTCCCCCTTGTTCCCGGCCCTTAGAGACGATATGGAGTTCCTCATTATCGGCCTAGCTGCTGGTGAGCACAAATGGACGTACGAGGGACCATACTCCTAAAATCTATAATGTACATTAACCCAAGAAACGTCCATAATGTGAATATGACGACATTCAAGGCAATACGGAGTGGACAAAAAATATCAGAAATTAAATAGTGAATATGAAAAAATGAACAATTAAAGTGAATAATAAAAGTGAATAAGTAAGCAAATAAATAATCTAATGATATTTACTGTAACTAATCTAATTTGGTTAAAATTAATCCAATGAAAATAGTGTAGTAAATAAAATAAATGTAGCAAAAAGGAAAAAATTAGTAAATTATATACAGTGATAGTAAATCGAATTTTAGTGTAAATGAATTTAATGAAAAATAATTTAGTGTAATATAACAAGCTGATTTAACTAATCATCAAAAATTACTAACAAATTTAAATGTAAAATTAAATTTAAAGTGAATTATAATAAACTAATTAATTAAATGAATTATAACTAATGTATTATAATAACTATTAACTTTAGGGAAATATAAACAGTAATATTAAGAATTTATAGTAAATTATCCTTAAACTTTTTTATATTATTAGAATTTAAGTAAGAAATAACTCAATTAGTAATGATTTCCATGTCTCCGGGAAGCTATCATTTCCTACTTCTACTCAGTACTTTTACCTCATCTGCTAAAATCTATTTTCACTACTGTTTTTCTATCTTGATTAGTAAAATGTTTATAATTAATATTTTAATTATGATACAATGTATGTATTTACTCTTTGTTTTTATTTACTTAATAAACCGATGAAACCTTTGCTCATTTTATTTTTTATATGACTGGATACACACTCGTATTTCTGAATTCCTTGGGTAAGTATATATTCCGGTTTAACGACCTAATTTATTTCCTACGAAACCTCAAACTACATCAATGAGAATGGCGATGTTTGCTTCAGCTTAGTATTATTTTCTGAAAAAGGGGGTATTATTTTTATTATTCTTGTTAGGAGTATATTTGTGTGTTCAAAAATTAATGCTAAAATTATGTCAATTGATATCCCAAAATTTCTATTCGGAGGTACGGCTTTTATGATCTATTTGAGGGTTACTTTGAGGCCTTTCTCATTAATATCGTACAATTTAACCAGAAATCCAAACCTTGGATTGGCATGGCATTTGAGAACCACGGCAAGGTTGAACGGATTGAGACACCATTAGTGAATAGGCATACCCAATGTGTCTTACCTCCTGCTTACTCCTTATTTAATTCTAACTGGTCTCTGAATCATAATCATACCGGGAATTTGGTTTTGTTTGGTTGGAATCCGAGATTTAGAAACATTTCCCCAGTGTGTTTTTCTTTATTCTACTCTTATTGATACTTCTTAAGATTAATGCCAAAACCAGTATTAAAATATATGAAATATTATCAATTTAGAACGATTTTGGAACAACTTCATTCTTAGGATAGATTACGAGATAAGATAAAACAGAGAAGGGACTGATGCAAGATGCCTTGAACCTGTTTTTCCTATCGTTGATGTAATGGAATCAACGAAATCACGATTACCTACTATATCTGATGTCTTGGTCTGAGGAAATTTCTCCAGTAAAGCGACTTCTGGAGCCTTGCTGAAACCATCTGCATACACAATCTTTCTATTCCATTTTTTATCTCTAGTTTCAATCTTTTGCCACACGTAAATTGGTATATCTCCCATACCTGCAGTGCACGTAATTATCTGGGGTGAATCAGAACAAACAAAGAGTATTGGCTCTCGATATTTGTGGAAATGAATCTCCCCACTCTCAGAAGGTAGGCTCACTTTTACTCGGTTAAGGCCATTTTACTCATTTTTTGGTAAACAACATCACTCTGGTTTCAAAGGCAAATTGAGCAAAATGACCAACGTAAACACGAGTTGTTCTTTCAAGAACACTAAGGACGCTGATTTTCCCCCATTCGTCCAACTTTCCCTTTCAACTACACCTTGAGCCATGCTATTAGTTGGTCGGGAAATTTAGGATTTCTCTGTTTACTTTAAATCAATTTTAATGACTTTTTCCAGTCTGTCTGCACAATATGACAACAATAATGTTATATTTTCATTATGTTGTGTTACGTCCTTCAATTATTATTTCAGATTCCTCGTTTTGGAAGTAAACTATGCTAATACATTTATCCTCTTTGAAAAAATGGGACGTCACAGAAGCCACAACTATAATGAATATTCTTCCATCAAGGAAAGTGCTGAACACACACTGTTCATGGTATAGCAGATAAGTTAGTTCACCATGTAGATACGGTTAGACGATTTCTGAAGGACCCTTTGCTATGCAGAAGCGATTCGACGGATGGGAAAATGGTTTGGTATATTTCTAAGATGGCGTTACCATATTGAGGGAAGGTATATTGGACACAAACCTGTTCAGGCAGTCAGGGTTCTTGATGGAGTTAAATTGACCGTAACTGCATACTGCAATCTCTTGAAGGAGGTCTTGGATCCCTGATTAGATGACATACCATTGTGACTTCTTATGACTGTAATTTTCATGCATCTCAACGCTCAATCCGACTCTGCCATGGCCACCTATGCTTTCCTAGGCTCTGACGGCATATTAGATTAAAGGTTGATGGTGGGGCCGCCAGTTTCTTCGGATCTTAACCAAATCTAAAATTTGAGGTCTATCATTAACAAGATGTTTTATGCCAATGGACGTCAATTTTTTATTGAAGAAATCTTATGGACAACGATCAAAGCTGCAACAAAAGCATTCGAACCTGCTACTATTAAGAAATTTAGAGATTCCATGCATGATATGATTCTGGGAATCACCCTTCGAAATGGCGCTAATGTAGTATATCTTAAATATACATATACGAAAGGTATACTTAATGTGGGCTACCTTCATTTAAAATATATTAAAGTGGTTTACTAAAATAAACGATGATTCTGAAGTAAAATTAGTTATATTAGTTTTGCCCTATTTTGCTGACAAGCTATGGAAAGTTTCATCAATATTAATTGACAGAGAATTGAGAAATAATAACTTTCCCTACCAAGCTATTAGCACGGTTTTGGGTGTAGCGTGAGTCACTTTTTCACTGAATTTGGAGACCTTACCACACACATACTACTTCAAACTCACAGTTACCACATTCCCTACCTGCCTTACTTGGGACACTTAACTTTAAGCCTGTTTGCCATGTTTAACGAAGTTCTCTGCTCAGATCGATGGAAGCCATCCAAACAATCCAAAGAGAGAGAGAAAGAATGTCATAAAGAGAAAAATAGAAAAAGAAAGAGAGAAAGATGGATACTCCTCTTTCGTTAGTAGGATGTACCAGACAGATGATAGTAACATATCTCGAGAATTGAGCGATCCCTTTACTTTCTGTCCGTAATCCACAAACGACCCAGCAAGGAATGTGAACTCCTCTTAGCCTTAGAGATTGTCTATCCCGTAAATTTATGGCTTTTCACAGCCCGTTTTCCTGCTCAAACAAGTGAAGAATTTTTTTCTGTGAACCTTCGTCTACTAGACGCTGTGGTTTCCAAGAGTTAACTTATTCGGTATCTTTTCACTCGCCAGCATCCTTACTTCAGAGACATGCATTTTCTTGTGTAATAGTAGCTAAATGGTACCGTCTTCGCTTATCATGCTAAAAGTCGCTGGTTCTTACCTGATATTCTATAGAGGCGTTATTGTTAGAAATTATTCACAAAAAATATGGGCATAAAATAAAAGACACAAATTAGAATTTCTTGACTTAAAGTCAAAAAAGTCAAGTGATGGGTACAGAGTATCGAGTAAGATCTCGTCTATCCAAGCGAAGTAAAGCAACTCAACGTGGCATCGATTCCACAAGTGGAAGGAAGACATCTAAGGAGATGTGACCACTGTCTTTTCGTCAGTTTTCCATAGTTCTCTGTTATTTATAAGAGCCGTATCTTGGTTTCGAATACTACTGGCCATCTCTTCCCATAACTACTCAATTTTAGTCATGTGGACAACACGTGGTGGCAAATCATTCATGGAATATCTATAGAACTTTCCTTAACCAATTTTGAGAAACCATGATTCGATGACACTATTCATCATCTAGCTCAAATATTTCATCTGTTGTAGGGTACATGAATTGATGCAAGCACTGCCATATTGTGGCCATCGACTAGTTTAAGCAAACCACCGGACCCAATAAAAGCCAAGTAACTATCCCACAAACTAATATGGAACCACTACCAATATGCAAAGATCCTTGTTTACAACTGAGGCCCGTAGCCACATATGGTAGCAGCACATCCGGACATTACCACCAGCCCGGACAAACTCATCGGACGACGTAACATGTTGCTAGATATTATTTCCCATTGGTACATCTCATTTAGGCTATGATGAAAACATCGTGTTCTTTTTCCTTCCATCCAGGTGTCAACTTCAATTTAAAAGCGAACAGCCATTTTTCCAGTGCTTTATTTGCCATCGTGGATTCATTAAATATTGCTTTAAGTGTCCATGATGTCTCTCCAAATTTAATTACAGATTTATTTCTGGGAGCACTGTGGATTTGAGGTCAAATTCATTGAATTGGGTGCTGGCTTTGTGTTTCAAAAGCTTCTTGGTCAGTGTGGCACATACCTAGAAATCCCTTGTATGATTTAAAAATCCTTACCAATGCCACGTTCAATTTCTTGCTGACGGTTTAGTTTAGTCTCTCCCTACTAGGGTTGCTTCTTCCTTGCAGGAACCTCAGTTGGAAATCTTCCATTTTTCCATCTCCATATTTAAAGCCATCTATCTCACTGTCCTAACTACACAAGCTCCACACTACTGTGGCGCTTAATAGACGAGCTTAAGGTGACTAACAATGAGCAACAGGCTGAGATCTGAGCGGAACAGCTGGACACCCAAGATAGTCCCAGACGATAATCAAGAAATATGTTGGGAAAACATCAAAAGTTAAGAGGAATGCCAGCCTAAGAAAGGAAAAGAATGACGGAAAACGATGAAATAATTCAAGATCACGTAGATCTGGAAGAAAAATTAAGAGCTTTATGGAAACAGATAGATAACCTAAACAAGGTCATACACCGAAAAAACACGCAGCTAAATGTTGACGAAGTGAGAAAGATGGCAGGAAATGTCTGGCATTAAAAACGAAGAGTTCATGAAAACTTTAAAAACCTTCAAGCAAATGCACCGGGCTGGTTGCGCATCACGAATAACAACATTGCGAAAGGCCCTAGGAGATCATATAGGGAATCTCCAACATTTTCAACTCATCTCTCTCACAGGCTACTTCCCTGTTGGTCTAAAAACTACAAAAATTATTTCTATCCTTCAAGGAAGCAAACTTCGCAATCATCTGGTAAACTAAATGCCGAATTCCTTTCCTGAATTCGTATATGAAATTTACGAAAAGATTCTTGCGCACATGATCCAGACTCAGCTAGTCAAGCTGAGCTTGAGTGACCTTCAGTAACACATGCCACGCCTGAAGCGTGAGAAAGTTTCGACCCTCCCCTCCTGACCAAGAAACTGGCACAGTGTCAGGCTTAAAGGAAATACTCGTACGTAAACGCGCTGATGCTGGATGTGCAAATGACCACCGATAAGGTTTGGCTGAGACGAATCTAATATAAGATCCTGACCCTTCAGCTGAAACCGCTCTAGACAAGTGTCATTTGTGATTTCATCATGGAGAAAAGAACCGAAATAATGATAGCTGCCAACAGAGGACCAGAATTTGATCTCCAAGCTGACTTCCTGAGTCAAAATTGAACCAGTATTGACAATTTCACAAGTCACAAAGAGTGTATAAAAGCAAATAAAAAAATATACCAATATAAATTTCTGTAAAATAATAAATATTAATAGAAATAATAATTTGATTATAATAAACTGAATTATTGTAAACCAAACAATAATTATAAGATTCAGTTAAAATCAACCAAAGGAAGCAGAACTGCAAAATAAAATAAAAGGCAACAAAGGGGTAAGGGGAAAATATACCAAGAAAGCTAAGAAATTAGCTTAAAAAGTTAAGAAAGTTTAGAATGCCACGACCAAGAATTAAAGGAAACATGTTAAAGAACAAAATATGCGAGAGGTAAGGAAACGGGGGGGGGGGGGAGCCCTTGAACCCCAGCAAAGAAGTAAAATAAAATAATTATATAAAGAGATGCCCTCAAGTACAAGGGAAATTACAAATCCTTAAACTTTTCAGCATTTTAAGTATCTCACTATTACCATCTTAATTTCCTTTTTGATTATTTTAATTATATTCACTTCGCCCTGAGGATGACCAGCGATGGAGTTGAAAGAATTCTTGGATAATAAAGATCTGCCATTTCGGGCTTTTTCTCTACCATGGCTAGCTTCGTTGTGACAGCAGCGAGATGCAGCACATATATCTATGTAGGCCCACTCCAACCTTAACTGCACCATGGTTTTCTGTATTTCAACCATTTGTGCTGTTGAATTACGAATTAATGTAAGTGATTGTGTGTATGTAGGAGAGAAAAGAGTGTGCGGGTAGATAGAAAGAAATAAAACTAGTGATAAAGAAAGTAGTGTGAGAGATTTGCAAAGAGATGCTAGGCACCTGGTGATCAGGCCTATTGCTTTCATTATTTATATTGCTTGTGAGTCTTTTTTGGTTGCTTTGGTTTAGTTCTTATTATTTTGGCGTTCAAGCCATTTGTCCTAATAATCTTAATGTTCTTGAATGTGTAGTGTGCAATTTCTCTCTGTATCGTAATAACTTATTTTATATTTTGTGCTTATTTTTCAGTGTTTTTAGTTATTTTGTAATGTGTGTAATTTAATGTTTTTTCTTTCTTCTTCTTTCTTGCGTTTTCTCTTCTTTCTTAATGTCTCTTTCAGGGAAACTGTGTCTTTATCGGTATATTTAAGTCATATTCGGTGAGTTTTCATAATTCGGAGTATTTCGTCTTATTTGGTTTGTTGTCTTTATCTTTCGTAAATCAGCATTACTTTCATGCATCTAACGGCACTTCCTCTTCACCAGCCACTAGGGTAGCGGAGCTTGGAAATCCGGCGCGACTTATAGCTCGTCTTTTCTGGTTAATCATTTCAATGATTTCATCCTTCATTTCTTTATTAAACAGTTCCTACACATTTCTTGTCCTTTCTTCAACGACAATGTTAAGGGGACATAACCCAGCCTCCCTTTACAGCTCTTCTTGACGTCTTCTTTCTCGCCTGCGTGTGCCCGTTATTAGATACACGCATTGTCGAGGGACGAAGGCGTGTGATCCAAAAGTCTCAAAAGGCACACACTACTACAGTACGCCCAACAGCCAATATCGGCGCTGCGCTCGAGTACAATTGATTTGGGAGTAAGGTAAGGAAGAACCTTCTACTTAGAGTGCGATATTAGAGGTTGGCTCTTTAAAAGGAAATACGTTTGCCGAGATCGTCTCAAAGGTTATTCGATAAGGTTATAAGATAAACACCTTTACAAAAATAAACTTTAATACAATTAATAAGAACAAGGGCACAGATAAATATGGAAATCTAAATAATAATCATTACGACAAAATAATATTTTGACAGAAAAAAATTAAGGAAACTAGGTCCGGGAAAATATATATATATATATATATATATATATATATTAGTGATCTAATAAGTTGGATTGAATGAAAGCTTTAGCAAGTCTATTGGCGCTACATCGAATGAAGAATTCTTCATAGGACTGGGAACGAAGAGGTGGGACTTACAAGGAAAGGACTCCAGGTTACTTCTGGAGGATGAACTAGGGATATGTAAGACCAATGGCCAGATCTTCGTCGATGTGTTCTCGATGCGACGGCGTCCAGAGTGGCTACGAAGGCAGTTGAGATTACTTTGACTCCAGGGCGAAGTAATTACGAAATCAAGATTCCTCTGAGGACGGCAGGAAGTCTCAATCAATTTAATGAGACGATAGAAACTCAAGACAACCTAACCTGCCGGCGTATAAATTGGTTTCCGTAAACTTTCTCTGATCAGGACGGATTACACGGATACAACCAGCTGACGAAATCACAGGGCGAGGGGAGCACTTCACAGGAGACAGACACAAAGGTCTGGACAGGAAGAAGCTCAGGTTCTCTCTACGTAATGAAGATTTGCAGACGTCACCTTAAATAGGAGCCACAGCCGTAGTTGGGAGAGGCCTCCGCGCACGATGGCCTCCAAAGGGGATATCGGAGGAGGCTTATGCAAACATGAGCCTTGATAATCTTGGGCATCGACGAGACGAAGGCAATTAAGTGAGATTCCCAAGGGATATTAGACGCTGCTGAAAGCAAACATGAACTTTAAAAATCTTGGGCATCGACGAAGCGAACGGCAAATGAGAGCGATTCTTTTCTACCCCAAGATGGAAGGATTGACACGGGCCCCCCTCTTGAAGCGGGACAGCATTATCAAACTGTAGGGAGGACGGTGATAAAAAGCACCTCCAAGTTAAACACAGCTGCTTTAATTGTTCTCGACCAGAGAAATACCTTGTGAAAACCGCGTATTGAGTTTCATGATTACACATGCATTTATTCTGCATGAATTGCAGTCTTCTCTTTAGTGTCCTTGAGGCACAAGAGAGGATGGAAGCGACGTAATTCAACGTAAATCTTACATTACAAAAGAGTTATGAGAAAACTTCAAAAGAAATAGAAAGAACAACAACAATAACCTTTGAATGCCCCATATAATGACTTGGAATGACGGAAAGGAGGCCGTGGGGTCCGGATCTCCCGTCCTCTCCCTCTGGTCATCTCAGGATGTCTAGAAGGGAGGAAGGGCTTGGCAAATCTTTCTCTGTCGCTCACCTCCAACCTTTCCTTTCAAGGGTTTATCAGTGTGGCCCCAAAAGATGACCAGTAGAGTCGAAAAGTGCCTCGGGCCAATAATCTAAAAATGAATTACAATGATCTTTTACGACCCCTTTTCCCTCAAGGGACAGTTATTTGTCGTAAATTCGATAAAAATATAAAGAAGCTGAACAATATCTCTTTGGCTGTGGACGTTAACCATTGCTGTATATAGCATGGCCTCCTTCTAATATATATATATATATATATATATATATATATATATATATATATATATATATATATATATATATATATATATATGAATCCATTGAACCACATTGAAAAAGAAAACGGAATAATTTTTCCTTGCAGTAATATTTTTATTACCTTTTTCAAAAATCCGTGCAGGGAAGCGATTCGAACCAGGCACACTGAGGCAGCGAGCACCGCTTTGATCACAGTTAAAGTATGCCGTTAGTACACTATGCTACGCAGAGAACCAAAATTTCTCTGAATAGAATAACTTTTTAAGGAACACTTTCGCCATTTCGAACGGAGACTATGAAAGAAATAGAAAATTAATTGGGAATCCAAAGAATAAATGAGGAATAGGTAAACGCGTGGCAGATATACAAATGTATATATCTCTCAAAGTAGCACGAGAGAATGATGGAAATGAATCCATTAAACCGTTTTCTCTTTCAATGTGGTTTAATGGATTCATTTCCATCATTCTCTCGTGCTACTTTGAGAGATATATACATATATATATATATATATACATATATATATATATATATATATATATATATATATATATATATATATATATATATATATATATATATATATGTGTGTGTGTGTGTATGTGTGTGAGAAACTCACAAAGTAGTGCATGAGTAGAGCAATAAATGCGAAAAATCCCATAGGAAAATGAAAAGCGCATTCCAAGTACTTTCGAACTTGTTTAGTCACATAAATGTCTACATATTTGCGCACAGGCTGGATTTTTCCGGAAGTGGACCTTATCTATTTGGTTTAATAATTCACATCCGTCTTTGATATTATTTTTCTATTTTTGGTCCTTTCGTTGTACGTGGGCGTGGCATTGCTCTTCTGTTTCACATATATACGAGTATATACCACATAGGTAAAAACTTACGTTATTCCTTGATAATGAACTAAACAAGTTCGAAAGTACTTGGAACCCGCCTCTTTCATTTTCTTGTTGGAATTTTTGGCATATATATATATATATATATATATATATATATATATGCAATGGAATATATCACATTGACGTGATGTTTATCAGTGGAAAATAATGATAAACCACAATCTTGATTCAAACATAAATATATATATATATATATATATATATATATATATATATATATATATATATATATATATATCGAGATCGAAAAATTGTAGAGACCGGTTTATTTTGGGGAAACTTTAATTAATCAGATGAAGACCGATGAGAGGACAGTTTAGTACAATTTATTCATCACCGACGTTTCGTTCTGTAACTTGGAACATTTTCACAGGATTCTGTATAGAGGATACAAATAGGCAATAAAGTTTATCCTATGTATAATGAAGTATCATTAATGACCAAACTATTTAAAACTATGAAATTGCAAAGAAATAGCAATATAATCATACTGATTAAATTTAGCTGTATTTAAATTAATAAAATAATTAAAATAATCAAGAGAGATGAAAAGATTAAAAGGGTAATTGAAACAAAGTAGAACAGATATAAATAAAGGCAGAAGCGGAAATCAAAATTGAAATGGGATTCGTTGGTTGTTGAGTTGTACAATATGGAGAGTGAAGGTGGATTCTGTTGTATTTAGTGATGGTTTCCTTTTCTTTATTTAAATGATTCTAATATTCCAAGATGGATCTTAAAAAGAGCAGACGAGAGAATTGTAAATTGATATAATGGTGTTAAGTGTCTTGTTCTGTGCGAATGATTTCACCTTCGACATTTCTTTAGAGGATATTTTACTTAATATTTTGCAACAAGTTAAGTTTAATTTCATATAAATGTCATTAATTTAAATTCCGCGAAAATTACTCAGTATGATTAACTTTCAATTTAATAATTTTAAATAATTACCTCATTAATGTGACTTCCAAGTTACAGAACAAAACGTGGGTGATGAATAAATGTTACTCATTGTTTTGTGTTTATAGGTCTTCATTTTCATGTTTATATATATATATATAAATATATATATATATATATATATATATATATATATATATATATATATATATGTCTTCAGGCAAGATGCTGTTCTCGCATATGTTTAAGCTATAGAACCGGTAAATTTTTTAGCAATAAAGAATATTCTCTCATCAGAAAACACGCAATAGATGGCAAAAGAGACGTATCCTTAAATGATTTTTCTGCATTAAAGTTTGCATTAAAAAATCTCTGAACATAAAATACAACCACCTGAATTCAAATAATAACGCGTCATTTTTTATTTTATTTATAACTTAACAACCAACCAAGCTGTATTTAATCTTAAATTTCTTGCCCGTTTTCGCTTCTTATTGTTATCCGACCAAGGTAAGGTAAAGTTTCGTTTCTCTATTTAGTTTTACAATGTTGTAAATTTTTTAAACTCTGATTCCACCACCCCCATTTCATTCTTAGGTTTTGTAAGGCTACGTTTATTTTTTTGGCATTTGATTAATATAATTTTGTTACAAATATTATCTACTGTTCTTACCTCACTAGTTTTTTCTTTATATATATATATATATATATATATATATATATCTTTTATATTTAAAATATATAAGGTGTGCTTGGAAACATTGATGGCCAAAACCTCACTAAACTTTCGACAAACTGCTTCAGCCGTCTTGAAACTTTCTTTCATCAATATTTGCGTGATGGCCCTTTTTTAACACTGTTATAGCCTATCTATTGATTTCATATCCTTCCATTAACTATTTTCTGTCATAGGTTAACATAATATTATGAACTTAAATTTTATAGTGCTCGACAGTCTCTGCAATGGCTCCAATTGAAAGATCATATTTGTGGCACAGCTTTACGATCAGCTCATGGACAGAGAAAGATGGTAAAAATTTCTTAGGCATGATTCCTGTACAACAGCTCACAAGAGAATAACTTAACACACATTTGGTTAAACTGAATTTATTACTATGTCTCTCTCTCACTGTGTTTCTCTCTTTACCTCTTTCTCTCTAGAGAGAGAGATACATAGAAAGATGCGTTTTATTTGTGACTAGAGAACACCCTTTTTTGCTGGTATCCAAACTCCATGTCACTAAAGTGTTTGTCTGCCTCTGAAAAGGTTGCTGCTAATAGGAACTATATTAAGCGACTAGCTAGAGTCAAAGAGTCTTGACTCCCTTGGAATTATAAGCGGTGTTTCCAAGCTAGCCAACTCTTCTCTTCGTTTTTTTTGTAGATTATTGTATAGCCTTCTATTTATCAATAGAGAAACAAAGATGACACCTACTATAATGACATGTTCACTTAAAAATAATTTAATGCAACATCCAAGTGTACTCTCTCAGTGGTAAAATACAAGTAAAAAACGACCGGCCAATCTGATCTCCAACAAACTTTGGATCAGTTTTTCAGGAGATTTTCTTCAGTTTGACCTGGGACCAAAAGAGAACTAGAATTAAATTTACTGAAAATTTACTTTGCAATGAATAAATTAATGATCAATACTTTTACAAGGGATAGAGGCTTTCAAATTTACGATCAACTTTTGTAAATGGTACAAGAATATGTATTCTAAGAACAACTTGTGGGCCCAGATATGGGCATGTAAAAGGAAATCAACAAATGGGCAAACTTACACTGTAGTTTGGTAAAAGAAGTGAGTTCCATCTTCACAAGCGACATGTTTCAAATCTTAAAATGCAAATTATTCAACCAATTGGACTTAGCAGTTTTAATTGTTCGTATTGAAATTTTGACGATAAATATAAAAGTAGGCTGAAAAGGTGGTCAACCCACGGAAAAAAGGGATCATAAACCTTTGGAATAACGAAAGGAGAACATAAATATCCCATGGATAATAACAAAAACGTTGGTGACAGAACTATTAAAGTAGTTTAAATTCTGAAGCGTAAAGAACAGGACACATTGAAAGAAAAACAACAGAAAATGTATCAAAGAAATAATAAAGAGGAAAACTTTGAGGCTAAAGATGAAATTCATTAAATAGAAAGAGTATCCCTATGGACTCTATAAAAAATTCTTGGCAGGAATAGGCTTGTATTGCTGAATATATATATATATATATATATATATATATATATATATATATATATATATATATATATATATATAAATAATAGATGCATTTATAGTCCAATTACGACACTAAGGAAGGTGACCATTCAAAACTTAAGAAAGAAAATGTGATATTTAGAGACGAAGAAAATCGTGTAAACGAATTTTAACCGTTAGATGAAAAATGAGCGCTTGAGGACACAGTTCCGTATTCATTTATTCATTTTTCTTCTAACGGTTAAAATTAGTTTTCATGATTTTTTCCGTCTCTATATATCACATTTTTTTTCTTAAGCTTTAAAATGGTCACCTTTCTTAGTTTCATGATGCCAATTTTCATTTCATTGGGCCTATAATTGCATATATATATATATATATATATATATATATATATATATATATATATATATATATATATATATATATATATATATATATATACATAAACTCTTTTACCCGTTAAGGAAAGAGTATATTGGGTGGTTGGGTGGGATTGGAATCTATGGTGTCGAGTGCGCTTCGCTTTTCATCTTTATATTGTTAAAAAATTAAATTCCACAAAAAATTAGTTTTAACATAAAAACTTGAATAGTGAATATGACAGCACAAATTACTTTGAAAATTGAGTGAATAAAAATTATTTTAAACTAAATAAATGTTAATTCCAATATGGTCATTAATTTGATCACTAAAGATCGTTCTTAATTTATTCAAAAGAAGTCCTGCTGCAGAAAATGCTATTTCAAAGTCTATTGAGGAGGGAGGAATTGGATTTAAAGCACTCTAAAGAAGATCAATTGTTATGTTACTTTAAAACTTGCAAATTTATTTTTAAATTGTTCTGCTTCACTTATTTACTGTTTGTAGTTCCTTTTTGTGTCTTACTCTATCACGGATGCTTTAAGAAATGCATTTAACTTGACAGTTTAAGTCATTGCGTTCGTTAGAAGGACTGTTGATGATTATTGTACATTATCAAGTTCATATACGTCGCTAGAAATAGAACTAACAGGCTCTCCAAACGAGGATGTAACATTTTTTGCGCTGATTAAATTATCATAGCCTTATTAGTTTAGGCTGGCAAACTGATGTCACTTGCCAAACTTTAATTATTTTTCCCACTAGTGAAGTAAAGTCAATTTCTCTTGTTTTACTCTTTGTTACGCGTTGAATGAAGTATTCACGTAGTTTTATAGAAAAAGGCGTATTCATTTGTTTTAATTTCCTCAAGACAAAATAAATAATATATTCTGCTAAAAGTAAATTCCATTCTCTTTTTCCTAGCTTTTCAATAGCAACTTTTAAAGGTTCTAGCGATGCTATGATGTCACGAATTACCCATCTTGTTAATCAAGGTTAAAATTATCTTTATCTTCACTAAGATCAATGAGAGCTTTCAACACGGATGACCTTATTTTTATAAAGCTTTCTAACATGTCTAAAACACTGTTCTACCTAGTTTTTGAATCCAACAAGTGATGTATGTTTCTTTCGTGTCTTGTTTAACTTATTCTTGCAACACATTATTCTTCATAGGCGACTTCTGAAACGTTTTCGCTATTTTTCTGAGTTCAAAGATAATTTAAGACAAGTCGATTTTGTGCAATTCAAATGATATATTTATATATTTCAAATAAATTTTGGGCAAAGTGTTCATAGTTCGTGATAATATTTTCAATCTCAATACCATGATTTAAATCGTCTTCACTTCTATTTCTTCGGTGATTTACTCCAGGTTGATTTTTATCAGAAAATGTGATTGCAAAGTGGGTGGATTTTTTTTCTGATACAAATCATCACACATTGCTAAGTGGATTCGATTTGCATAGCACAATTGATGTTCACATTCAACTAATATTCCAAATTTATTCATAACACCTACACCATCAGTAAAACAACCTACCGCATGTTTTTATGAGAAATAGGAAATTCATTTAACTCTACTTTGACTACTTTGAAAGAAGCTTCAGCAGGTAGTGAAGAAGAAATCCTCACTATTACTACGTTCCAAAGTTTTCCCTCCGCTGCGTTAAAATAGATATTCAAATAGCGACGATTATTTAGAGAGGTCTACTCTTCTAATGATAAACTGAACCTTGTTCCTGAATTTACTTGTCTACCAATTCTAAAAATTACCCCCTTTTGATTTGTTTATAGTGTGAATCAACAAGATCAATTACTTAGGATGAATTTTTTGGTAAGTAGGCCATTTTTCTCTCACTGATTTTCTATCCTAGATACCATCTAGAGTAGAATTTCTTTTACTATTTCTTGCTATTTTCATGTTTTTATTAGAAATAATGTAGCGGATTGCTGATAGGCTTTCCGCTTGTTACTATTTCCATGTTAATATTCTGCTTTTTGTGAAAATGTCTGCTAAAACCACACTTCATCTGAACTTTACACTCTTTACAGGTTGCTGATTGTAGTTTCGAATTTTTCACAAAATATCTCCAAGCGAATGACCTTTACTTTATAGGAGCTCGTCTACATAAATTATAAGACATAAATCTTTGTTAAATACTTGGCTAATAGAGAAAATTCATTAATATTTGTCTCAATCACCAAAAATAATAAACATGGAAGAGTGAGGCTTGAAAGAATTGCTCATCTTGCTATAATGCGTTTATTTGAGTTTTCGATCTTGGTGAAATGATGGCTTGAGTGGAGTCTTACAGCATCAGCTCCTGCAAAATGTTGAAAAATAAATATTATTTAATCTATATAGTTTTAATAAGTAAAACTTGAAAAATTCCTTTTTGTAAATCATTTGAATATTACAAAAAAAATTAATATAATTCCAAAATTTTCATAAAATACAACTTTATATATGTTATAGCATCCTTGCATTTTTATTAAGAATTTATTTGGATAATAACGAAAGAGATATGTTTCCAAAAATTATTGATTAATATTTTAATTAGTAAAATTTTCTGAATACTGAACTAAAAATAAACAAAAAAATCTGGGATTTCACGGGAAATTTAATTTCATCCTGGAAAATCTCGTAGATAAAAAGTACCTGCGATCTCGGGAGAGAAGTCTTAATATAGAATATACAAAACACAATTGTATCGACAAAGTAAATAAATCTCTGATCATCATTTAAGTAAATCTTAAAACAAGCGTTTTTACTTCTTTGTTCGTGCCTGTTTTGAGCGATGTTTATAATATTGGTCTTAAATTATTTTCCTCAAACTACTTCCGATAATTATGAGAATTGTGTCAGTTGAAATTCAAATATCCTTAGTTCGCCATTTTTACAGGCATTTTTTACGAATATACCTAAGTTTTAAAAAGAATCAACATCAATATTGTATTAACAATTTAGAAATATCGATATATATTATCACTTAACAACATTTTCGTCACAACTTGAAAGGTGTGTTCAATTAATAGTAGAGTTTGTAATAAGTGTTATATTGGGATTACATAAAATAAAGGTAATTTCGACCAGAAATAGAAAGTAGTGCTCAGTTTATATATATGTATAAACCGAAACATAGGATAAAGAGATAAAGTGTTACAATCTTAATTCAAAGTAACAACAGAGTTGAAAGAAACATTCTTGATTGTACGAGCATTAAAGATATCCAAAAATTCAATTTAGGTAAGGTTAGTTTGTTTAGTGTGAATTTAACTACCAGTTTATCAGAAAACAGGATTAATAGAGACTCCCTGTTAATTAGGAATATGTTTTTTTTCTTCTCCCTCCTTTGCTCTCCGTCATCCTTCCACTCTTCCACCCTTGCCTTACCTATAGCGTTCCTGAATAAACTCTTATTAAAGATAAAAGCACTCGGAATCGATGTTAATCTATCCTACAGATCGAACATAATTTACATCAATTAAGTTTACTATTTTTGTATCAATATCTGTTTTTACTGTTCCTATTACTTTTAAGTGAAAATAGATGAGTTGTCAACCGAAAATTTCAGCTTTTATAATAAAACCAATGATGCGAATTGTAACAGCAATCTCGGTATATATATATAACACGAATTAATTGTAGCTCAGGATACAGAATGCAGGGAATATTGGCACGACCGAGCTATAATTTTTTATTGGCAATCTCCCACCCCTTCCGAGTCGTATGGCTTCTTTCGTTCTGTTATACATGAATAAAGCCTCTTCCCCACACTGTCGTTCCATTATGCTCTGAGGAAGGATCCTAATTTAGATTAGGAACCTTAGCCAATAAACCTTTATAGCTCCGTCGTTCCTTTAGTCGGTGCATTATATATATATATATATATATATATATATATATATATATATACAAAGTGGGCCGCAAAAGTTTACAAGACAGAATTTGAAATTAAAATTTACATACTTTTAATTAACGCAGGTTAATGAAATTTACAATGTACGTGGAAATTTATGTATGAAATAAAATATAATGATCTGAAATGGTGATGCTATTGAAATGTATGAAATCCTGGTATCAGTCTATGGTCAGTTACAGTTAAAATGTGCTCATATAACAGAACATATTTTTCGATAAATATTAAATTATATGTCGACAGTTTCTGATAATGATTTGTTAATGATGAAAAACGTAACTATACAGTGTAGGAAAGAAGTGTGATACACGCGGTGTACGAGAAGTGTATCAGATAACAAAAAATCGCCCCGAGCTATGCGGATTATATCTCGTTGTTGCAGACCTGTTGAAGTTGATAAGAGAAAGTGTCACTATCCAACTTCGACCTCGGTGTGGACGAGCTAAAGTTATACTCAACGTGACGTCTAGTCTCTGAAATGGTTGAGACTTCGAGAGTGTAAGAAGATCTGTTTATATGCGAAAAGAATGGACAAATGGCAGCCAGGTTAATGCGATCATCTGAAAAATTCGTTGCACACTACTTGCAAAAGGCGTGAAATAATGTAAGGCCCTTTAGATGGCGCAGACTGCCTTTCCGCGGAAGCGAAGTTAACTAGCTTGGGAACATCTTCAACGAAAATGAAGCATGCGTTCGTGGGGACTTTTATCTTCTGGTCCGACGAGTCAACCTTCCAGTTGATTTTGCCCCCAGGCAACGATAAATTACCAAGCTATCCTAAAAGATTGCATGCTGCTCTTAGCTCGAAACTTTCCATTTAAGTGTCCGGAATATGATTTCCCGGTAGGACAATACCAAATGTCACAAGTCTGCGTCCAGACTTGTGACAACAATATCAAGGTGATTCACTGGCACCCTCAGTCTTCGGATATGAATCCCCTGGAAAACCCCAGGCCTGGCATAAAAGGAGAAATCAGAAGTCTTCAGCCAGCATCCATTAATTTCCCGAAGGCACTCCTGATCGGAAAGTGAGCCAGCATCGCACTCCTCAGGTGTCACACCTTCGTAGAGAGCTCTGATATAAGAAAAAAGGATCCCATTTCTACCAAAGAACTAGCGACACGCAACATAGCTTCTTTTATCAAATTAATGTTGCTGTAGTTTTCACAGACCTTCATTTGTTTATGTTAAATGTTAAAAAGGTTTTTGCTAATACTTGTTTATTGTTTGGGGTATATATAACGTATTGCTATCTATTCCTCGTTATTTCACGCATCGAACTAATTTTGGTTCGCAAATATAAACTTTATGACTCCACTAATCTAATTTCTTCAAGCTTCCGGAGTGTCCGTAAACCTTATATATATATATATATATATATTGATGAGTATTGCTTCTAGAGAGCCTAAATTTAATGTTTAATAGAAATCTCAAGGAAAATAGCTGGCATCATCCTTTTTATTTACCGGCGACGTTTCGACCACAATACGGTCATCTTCTTAGGCCTAAAATACAAATAAACGAAACAAAATATTTTGCACTGTTAAGAGAGCACACTGCTAAATGTGCATCTAGAACTTTACTACCTAGTATTGGCTTTTAATTTCAAATTTAGAGTTAAAGGGAATATTCCGAAATGGGGCTCAAATTTAAAATAAAGAGACTAGGCAAGGATTTTATATATTTAAATTAGTTAGCGAGTGTATAATTGCTAAAATCTATTAAGGTAGGGGCGCTTTGATTTATCAATCTAATGATTA
Organism: Ceratothoa steindachneri; assembly: GCA_963969495.1. Taxonomy (NCBI): domain Eukaryota; kingdom Metazoa; phylum Arthropoda; class Malacostraca; order Isopoda; family Cymothoidae; genus Ceratothoa; species Ceratothoa steindachneri. The sequence continues at coordinate 71,787,665 of OZ018337.1, forward strand.
TATGAAACTGTTTGAAATGAATTTTAAACGAATAATTGAAGCAAAAATTGACAAAAACCTAATATACAAAATCACAAACTTTTCCAACGAGCGGGTTACGTGCTCCAGGCCGACCCAAAAGCACCAAAACTGCGCCCCGCAACTCACATCCAAATGAATTCAGGTAACTAGAAGGGAAACCGACGAGAGATCATTATTTAAATTGGGGGGGAGCTTTTTATATGAAGTGTTTCTAGGCTTCGAAGGGTAATGAGACATTTGTGCGAATTTAGAATTTCAAACGTTTCTAATGAGATATCACTTTATTACGTGATTTCTTATCACTGAATTTTCTTTGGTTTCAACTATTTTGCCGGCTCTATTACTTATACCCATATGGAAAGAGAATCTTGCCTTCAGAGTTCTCACGGAGCTTCCGATATATTGGCCTCGAGAACACCCAGGACATTTAAATAAGTATATAATCGAACTCCGAAGACTCTTTGGAACCGGATCCTTTATTGTAAACAAAGAATTTAGATCTATTTTGTTAACAAAGGCAATTTAAAATTTTATTTGACAGAATAATTTCCTTAGCAATAATATGTGTAATTTTCAGCTAAGGACTTTATTATGAATACCCATCTCTGGCATTATTAAATAATGTTTGTCTTTTGCTACTGTTATCTCAGTGTGGCTTGGTTGATACAATCCACCTCAAAATGTGCAGATTGACTCTTCTACAATAAAAGATGAAAAACTATTGTGCACAAAGAAAGATTTAAGGTACTGAAATTCTTTGTCTATAAAATTGTAGGATGAACAGAGATTGCATGCGCGGTGAAGAAGGGTCTTTATGGATGAGATTTTGTATTTCAAATCTAAGCAACTAAAAAAGTTTAATCCTAACCTCGTATTATTCGGTTTCCTATATACTGATGTTTCTAGACTATTTTGATTTTTTCTTATTAAATTATCTAAAAAGGGGAGGGTGTTATAACTCTAAGTTTTCATTGTTTATTTAATACCGGGGTGGATGGTGTTTACAAAATTAAGAAATTCTAGAGCTTGATCTCGTTGTTTAAATATAACTATGTAGTCATCTACAAAATGTCTATAGAATGTTGGCCTACATAAATCAGGAACTTGAGAAAAAATCCTCTCCTCCAAATGAGTCATATATATATATATATACATATATATATATATATATATATATATTATATATATATATATATATATATATATATATATATATATATATATATATATATATATATATATATATATATATATATATATATACATATGTGTGTGTGTATGCGTCTAATTTTAACAGAAAAAAGGAGAACACAAATCTTATAGGAGAGGACCCCGAGAAAGGCCATGAAAAAAATCTGCCTCGCGGTAGATTGTTGCTAGCTTTCATGCCAACCACAACAGGCCGATAATTTTTGGTCGTAGCAAATATAATTCTTTTTAAATCATATTAGTTGTCAAAATGTTTCATTTTATTTAAAAATTGAATTTAACAACAAACAAGGTCATTCCGCAAACTCTAAAAGGAATATTATGAAATACCCCCAATTTTAACAAGTTAAAAAATAAAGAAACATATATATATATATATATATATATATATATATATATATATATATATATATATTTATATCGGTACATGATGTGATAACTTCTCTTCTATACATATTTTGTTAAATACCAGGTTGTATTTCGATTTTCTCAATTTTATTTTAGTGCTTTCTAACTGGCAAATGCAGTTTTTTATATGAGGTTGAAGATTAAAACTAAACTGTAGAAGAACCATTTTATTTGGTCTTATTTAAAATATTCAATTTTCTTACAAATTTGGGCCGGGAGCGTTCGCCTTCCTTCAGATCTCTTTAGATGGAAGTCTTCGTTATTGTTGAGGCGGCATCGATGTAAAGTTTCTATTTGCGTTTTCTCCTTTAGAGGCGTCGTAGAAGATTGGTGATCGTGAGCTGCAGAGAAAGAATTTTGTTTTTTAAGATTCTTAAGGTGTATAAAGGTAGAATTTAATGGGAGAGATGACAATACATTATTGAAATTCGAAGTAGGTGTAAGAATGTGTTAGTGCGGAGGTGTGTGTGTAGTTTTCAGGCGAGTGAATGGTCCTTTCCTTTGTTTTCTTCTCGGTTCCTATCACTATATGACTCTCTTTCTCTTGACTAAATATTCGATATTAAATTGGTCTTCCTCCTTTCTCTATAACTTACACCATCTCTATAAACCTACTTTCTCTCTTTTATTAGTCTCAGGCTTAAACAAACTTTTAAACTTGATTCGTTTTTATCTTTTTCTTGCTACTTGAGAATTGAAGTTTCGTTTCAATTCCCTCTGAGGGTCTCAGTCTGTCCTCACAACCATTTTGCAGCTCTTTCTCATTCTTTCTTAAGATTTACACTGTCCATTCATGTAACACTATATTGACTGACTTCTTTTTTATTTCCCTATTTAATTTTACTTGCCTGTCATACCCATCGATCCAGTGCCTGTAATCCATCGGGTAACACTTTTCCTTAGGATGGTAGTGTTTTTAACAAGAATATTTCTTGTATTTTGTTCTTGTGTTGTTTATTGTAGTGTGTTTTGATGTTTCCATCTTTCAAGTGCATTTTTAGGCATTGGTTGAGGTTATTAGTGGTCAAACCTATATATTGGTTGTTTGGATGAGGATTTTAGTCCTAATGGGGGCATTCAAATTTTGTAAGACAGATTTGTAGCCATCGGTAACCAAAAAATCCAAATAAAACAATAAATAAGATTCCATCTCCCCCTCTTTGCAAAATTGATTGAGGTCATCTTCTGATCCTTGAGGTTGAAACAAAAGGGAATCCTAATTAATCAGCCATATACAATTAAGCTTCACCTCCCTGATGACATCGCATTATTTGTATCTATCAAACTGGCTCCTCCATATGTTTTTCCTAAATGATATATGAAGAGTTTTAATGAAACAAATGTTACTCGCTCTTGTTTCCACTGAGAAACTTAGCATCCATTTTATAGAGGGGAATTTTATTTCAACTTAGAAGTTTCCTGTTCAAACCTGGCACCTATGCTCCACTTCATTTCACTTGATATACCGTCGACAAACAACACCGGAACTAGAGATTATTCTTGATGGTTGCGCATGGCATGAGTTGCTATTAAAATTTTTCCTCATTTATTTAACTCCAAAAAGAAAGATAAGGAGTAGAGCGAGTAATTTCGAGTAATTTAGATAGTCAACACAAATATAAACTTCATGCAATTATGCAAAATTGATAATATTGTTGCAAGGATTAGTAGTTAAAGTTTTGATGATTGCATCTCTCTCTACTGCTTGGGATGTTGAGGGTCAATGCAGATCCAGTGATTACGGAAGAGTTTGAAAATCAGAATTTAGGAGCAGTTGATTGTAAGCCCAGAGATTCTGCGAGATATGCCTGAAGTTGTAACTCCAATAAATGGTATATGAGCGCACGGTATAACAGCTCACGGCAAAGTTTCTTGCAAAATTTCTGAAATTTCAGTGAATTCCCATTTAGTAAACCATCCTACGATGGATTTTGCTCGATTCTATGTGATTTTTTGCTTGAGCTGATTTCCTTAGGGCGTCATGCTCTTTCACTTCTCATCTTCACAGTGATAATAAAACATGTACCTAGACGCTGACTGTAGGAGTAAAACATCATTTTACCTAATTAACCGATGCTCTTAATGAGTAAGTATACTTAGCGGTATTCATTTTTCTAAATCATATAAATGACCTGATTAAAATTTAATTTCTATCAGTCGTCAGTAACGGAATTGAAAATTAGTTCGTTGATTTAACACTGATACAATAACAACCGAACATTTTAAACTGGATGTGGCATCTGTACTCATTAACGGAAATGAGAGTCGGTGAATCTTTAATTAAAATTGACAGGGCAAATATTAATGATAAAAATGAAATAAGAATCAGTATGACTTCGTCATCTGGATGATACTAAGACGAAATGATACTAAAACGCTCAAATTCATGAATGGCAGATTTCTATAAGTTTCTCCTCAGATAGTTTAGGATAAATGAGGAAACGTGAGATAACATAAAATGAAATTATGCAATTCTCTTTGAAAGCTGTGTCAAACGCGTCATAATTATGTGTTATGGACGTGTTCGCGTAAAATAAAACTGTTTTCATTATTGTTTACCGTTTTCTGATATACAGACACAAATCTACATCCATGTTTTGGACACATTATAAATAACAAAGAAGCCAAGCAATCAGCAGAGAAGTCCTTCATTATTTATTCAAACAAGAGGATATTCTTGCCATCTAAGTTATAATTTTATAATCTTATTATCTTATAATTTTATAATGTTATGAAATTCATAACTGTTCTACCGCCGAAACCGCATTAACAAAATTGGTCCCTTTTTGTAATTTTCTAGCAAATCAAAGATTTCCTTTTGTATTAATTATTTACCTTTCATAAACAGGACTTTGTTGAGTTGAAATAATTTATAAGTGACATGTTAATTATATATTCATATGCCTCCTTGAAAATATGTAAATATATGAGACTACATTTTCGAAAAGTCTACCCCATTTTCCTGCTTCAGTTAATTTCAGATATTGACCAATTTATTACACCTTCTCCCTGACTATGCCAGTGTTCTACTCCATTTCGGGAGCGCCATCCATATTACCTGGATTTGAGGTAATCAGCTAACTTGCCACCACGAATGCAGAAACCTTTTTTCATGACAGCAGAAATTGGGACTTCTCAGCGATTAAAGAGTTCAAACGAGATGGGGCTTTTCTAACAGGGAATTTTCGCAGAGAAATTCATTCGCACAACCATGTAAATTATATAAATTGTTTTTTGAGATATAATTTAAATGTTAGAAATAAAAGAAGCACAAAAACAACATACATTTAAAATTCATCAAGGAATCAAACAAGAGTTGGATACTGGCACAAGTTTCAAGTTGATTTTTTAGTCTATCTGTCCTAACATTGTAGACGGGGCCATTGAGCAGTGATGACTTGTAACAAATCAAATATTGTTATTCATAGCCGAAGAAAGTCTTTTGTTTACAAGTTGCTTTGTTTTTCTTCGAAAAGGTATTAAATCCCTTTCACTGGCCGGTATATTTGGAACTTGTAGTGTTACGTAAAATTCCCTAGTGATGATGCAACATTAATTCAGCTTGATTTCTTGCAATGACTCTCAGTTACTTGCGAAATAATTCATGTTTGGTTTGAATGTGTATATCTGTAGATACAATGTCGGGAGGGTATTTGTTCGTCTGATGACTGGCTCAGAAAAAAATTCTTTTTTTTATATATATGCGCACTTCAAATTTAAGCCGGTTTGTCTTCATGGCATTGTCTGTTGACCTCACTCAATGAACCCTACTGTTTCCTTGATGGAGGCCTCCAGGTGACATTAAAAGCGCCCACAAGCCAACGTCACTATTTACCGTTTTAGTCCCATGAAGGCAATTGTAATCCTGGTGCTCATCTTGTCTTTCGTCAACACGATCTTAAAAACGTATGTGCTTTGATAAACTTTATTACTCCTTTAACTTTTAGCAAAGTTTTTTGTCTTCAAATTTCCTTTTAAATTACTCTTTCGTATTTGCTCCAATCAACAGTAAAACTTTTATACTCATTAGGCGGAACTTTGTAAGACTTAGAGGGAGGGGATGTAGTTTTGGCTTCAAGACAGATTTCTTTAGTAACTTTTGCTTTATCTGCCGAGAGGACTTTGCCGACAACTTGTAGCTCGGCGCAAGAGCGAAGTAGGCATTCATGATCGAGATCAATTTGATGAGGGTCCCCTTTAGCTTGGTTAACAGGATTTAAGAATGTCTCTGTTTCTCGTCTAGGTTGGAGCCAAAGAGTAGCCACAGAGGTTCTTTCTTCGTTCCACATTCCCTATTTTAAAGTTCTGAGGAGGAGGAATCCACCCTCGCTTCTACTTTTCCTGAAAAGAGGTAAGAAAGATATCTAGTCCCTATCTCTGTGTACGCCCTTACGTCCGTATCTGCCTGATTAGTGCACGCACTCCTTCACGTTCAAAGCTGCCCTTTAAGGCGTCTCAATAATGTTCCGACTCGTTCCTCTAAGGCAGGGATGGGGAATTCTTTTTGAACGGTGGGCGAAAATTTGACTGAAAGAAGTGGGCAGGCGAAAACAATAATTTGACTGTTGTATTTTTGTAAATATTTAAATTTATTACATGCTGCGTTATACTTATACATACATATCTAAAAAACAATAATACGCAGCATTTTTATTGACTGCCACCACGGAAATTGGAAATACAAATATTATTTAAATTTCAGTATTCGAAAGTTGTGCATCCAAATATTTCACTCAGGGGGCGATGAATATTGGGCTCGCCGGCGGGTGAGGGTTTCCCACACCTGCCTTAAGGGGACTCCTTTATTGAGCCACCTACCCCACTACCTAGCGGAGTTCATTATACCGTACGACCAGTAGACTTTAGAGGACGCTAAGTTCCGAGAATAGCTGCAGATTCTACAATTACATAGCTGTGTCCTAAATCCCCACAGCTTAGGAAAACTTGCAAATGGTAAAAGAAAAAATGTCAAAGAAAGAAAAAAAAAGAAGAAAAACAAAAAAACTAAACAATGAAGAAATAATCATAAAAACACAAATTTAAAGAGGTTAAACATAAATTTTTCAAGAAAATCAAAAGAATAGCGAGATCTCTTAACGACTGTTGAAGACTATGCAAGCTTTATGCTTTCTTCTATATTTCCACTCTATTTCTATGTACTTTACCACTTATACTTAGCTCACGACTTCTTTAAAATTAATTACTCATTATTCTCCGAAGAGATCAGATGGCGGGACAAGAGATGTCTCGGAAATATAGACAGTTAAGGAAAATATTGGTCAAGGGCTCCGTCCTCTCTAATCTCAACACCAGACTCTGTTTTGGAAGTTCGAAAAGTTACTAAACTAGCTCTACTTTACAAAAGCTGGTGACTCCTCCGATTGCTCTATAAAAGATGATTAAATGAGCTAATAGGATGCAAAGTTCAAAGAGATTATAAGAAATAACTTCATTTTTGATACGTTGGAGGGTTTCAAGTGATGGTGAGAGGATCTCTTATTTTCTGTGCATAATTTATGAAAGAGGAATTCTTTAACTCCCATTCAAAACATTCGGGCATAAGAAAATACTAACAATTAAAAAAACGAAAATTTTAGTCTTCCTACAGATAAAAAAACTTAATTGTTTAAGAAAGAATCGAAATAACAAAGAATTTAAGGGTACAATTATGGCCAAAGAATTTGCAATGGAGAAATTCTGTAGTTCTTACTCTTGATTACTTCAGGTTAATTAACTACACATCTCTACCAGGCGATAAGCATTTACAGCACAATTAGGTAGAGTATGTGGGAATATGGAATTAATTACTAATTGAAGCCTTTGCTCTGGTAGACGGCGAAACAAAGAGGAAGGTTTGTTTTGTTTTCATGCAAGATACGAAACTCTGGTGTGGGCTAAATATAGCAATGATGATCCCTTTCCAAATATACTTTCATCTGTTTATTAGAATAACCATTTTTATATATTTAAATGCTTGCTATAATAAATGGGATCTTCCTCATTCTTGCGAGATGAAGAGTGAAAACTAAAATTATTAAAAAGGAATAAATTAGAGTTATTTAAAATCCCCTTTAAATCTATAAGAAGTCGCCCTTGAACATATATCTACAAATATATATATCAATAATAACCATAGGACTGCCATTTTCTTATCCATATTCATTGGTTCGTGGTTAAGAGAGAATACATGGGATGCATAACTGTATATTTTCGCCTCATACGTTCCCTTCCCTAAAGTTCTTGTCTACCTTTTACAGAAACGTAGAATAAATTTCCTTCCAGCCATTTTTCATCTTTCTACAGAGAGTTCATCTGCTTATCTTTATAACATTAACAGGTAAAAACTTTATGTCTTTAACTTTGGGAGCAAACAAAAATAGATGTGGACATTTTCTTATTGATACGTAAATAAATAGTCACGAGGAACAAAATAAGACCCCAGATAGAAGAGCGAAAACTTTCCATAAAATTAAATGGCATAAATGAACGATTGATTAAAAAATCACTTGAAGAAGTCCGTATAAAAGCAAGGCAGAGGTCATTGAATATATCACAAAAAGATAAAAGGTAAGTTTCGTTTTAGAATTTATTAGCTTTATTAGTTCAGTAAAAAAATGTAAACATCCATTCTGTGTATGAATGAAATTTGATTTCAGTGACGAACCTCGCATTTCTCTAGAAAAGCCGATAGCAACATCGTGCTGCTTATACTTTGTAACAATACGAAAAAATTCATTCTTCCAAACAAACGGAGTCTCAGCTGAACAGAAAGAACACATTACCGAACTCTCGAAACAAGGCCTCCGCTCTCCACCGAATACCTTAAAATCCCCCACTTCACAAGAGAAGCGTTAGGGCGAAGGACGCTAAATAGGGCATTAGGGGTTATTAAAGTTTTCACGTGCCAAGCAAAGTGTAAAAGCTGATTAGGTTAGATTTGGTTGAAATAACCTAGTAATAATAATAACAATAGAATTACAATATACTTAAAGTAAATTTTGTTTTACTTGTACATCAAATTATTTCATCTATTAATTTATTTTTATCCCTAAGTGAATGACCATTTAATATTTTACTTTTATTTACAATTTAAAATCCCCCACCCACCCTTCTATTGCCAAAATCTAGTAAAGAGATGCATAATAGCGTAAAGTATAGAAGGTTGTATGTGTAGATTATCCTGTTATCATCCAAATTTATCCATACAAATCTTCTCTAAATTGCTCTGTTAAGACCGACTTGAAAGGAAGCTCAGTGGAGATCCATATGTTGTAGTAACCCTTGGTTTGGATCTCAAGAGTTCCCTCTCTTGCAGTTTTTTTGCAAAACGGTCCTTTACTACGTACGTAGCCAGTTTCCTATAAGACAGAATAATGTCCCACTGTTATAAGGATTTTAATTTTTTTCATAGATAAATATCGATTTTTGAAACACAAATGGCTTGTCTTTCAGAAATGGTTGAGTCGCGATCTCATTCTTTTCACTTAATCTATCAAAAATATGGCGATGTGCCTTATTTAAACATTTACTGGAATGTTATATCAAACACCAAAAAATAATAATTCTCATCCTTTGAACAAATTAATTAATATTAAAATCTCTTATTTCATTTTAAAATGAGGTTTCTGTCCTTTCAATTAAAGTTCTGCACAGAGATTACCAGTCTAGATTAATATGAGATGTCGCCCCAACATGTTTCTTTCCCGATTTCCCCCAATTTCTCCTTTGTCCTTTATTTTACAGACCTTAATTTGAAATAAGGTAAGGGATTGTTCTCTCAAATATTGCGTCTGTCATCGGAACGATTCAATCGCTAGGATTTTCTTTTCTGATACCCACACCAATGTTACGTTTCCCATTTCTGAGTTCCTTTAACTTTATATATGAAATAAAGTGTAGATCTAAAATTTTTACACATTTAAATAAGAAATTGATTATAATTTCTTAATTTAGCTTGACCGTAAATTTACTCTTAAAAGAAAAAAAAGAAATAATATTGCTGAGATTAGGAATTATTAACAAAAAAAGGAAACGAAATTATTGAGCAATTTGTTAAAACAAACACTTCAATTTTTAAATCAAGCTTTTTCTGCTAAATATTATAACTTAGCAGTATTTTCTGCAGCAGAAAAATATTTCAACAAAGACCCTTTTTATCCGGCATTACTCCAGTCACTAAAATCGTAAAGCTTTAGGTGTAAAATATGTTTTTAACTTTTATTCAACAGCAAAGCCATCTAACGCCGTCCACTGCTATGTAATATTAATTCAAAAACTTGCTATTACCAAATGTAAGAAGATAAGTCCTCTGTTGAGTCATGGCAGAATAATGGATAGTGTCAGAAAAGTAATTTTAGCTTTGTATTGTGTGGTATTAATCTAGATCAGAAAAATTGGGTCTGAAAATGGAAATGCCGCAATTGAAGAAAGTTTACTTGCAATCACCAGCGCACTCTAAGACTTTAGATATTTATTTCCGCCAGCAATGGACTAAATAAATAAATAGCTAAATGAGAGTTTAAGTAAAAAAATAAAATTAAAATATAATTAAGAAAATGCCTTTAAAAGTTTCTTTTAACTTTTCCCGTAAAGTCCTCTCAAAGGTTCTATTGTCCTCACACAGGTTCATTTGGGTTTATGACAGGGAACTGATTCAGGCAAGGGAATCATTCGATGTTGTTTTGTTTTCCCCATTGTTTGGTTCATTTTACATAAATTAAAATCTTTTTTTATCAAACTGACCAATTAAAAAGACTGGTTGAAGTCCCTCATTAAGAACGGAAATGTATTTCTTAGAGTGGATATTGCCAACACACTCAACCAACTCTGACCTTACAACATTCTAAATTGCTCTCCACACCATAACATAAAAAACACCATGTTTTACAATTGTTTTTTCTTTTTCTGTCAATCTCATGATGGAGTAATCTCCTAACATTTAATAGTCCATTTTTTAAACATTTAACAAACCTTTATTATCCTAAAAAAATATGTTTTGCAAAATTTTAAAGGTTTTCGCTTAAGTTTTCAATACACTCATTTTTTTAAATATTGAGCATAGTTAAAAGGAGCTTTCTCTTGACTGCCTATCCATAATACCCAAGAAAGTGAAGGTAATTTACTGATATTCAATAACTCATTTGGAATATTTGTGTTACCCTAGAAGCTTTGATCGAGAGACGTTCTATATGGATCTTCGTACCACACGAAATCATCTTTCATGCCACTAGTGCTGTTTTACCCGATTTCTTAAATTGAACGTTATTTCTTTTAACGGAAAAAGGGTATTCCAAGATTCCTAGAATAATTTATTTAGAATGTCCCACCCCACCTCAAAAAGACCAACGATCCTTGTTCATTGAAAATCTGAAATTTCCTTTTGAATTTCGCTTTCTATTCATGTTTAATAAATACTTAAAATATTAAAATCTGAGCAGAGCGAATAGTTACCACCTCATAAACATTGTATTAAGTTAATGTGCAATAAGACGATCCTAAAACATTTTTCAATTAAATGTGGGCTTAGATGGAAGGGAAAATGACACAGTGGGGCGAGGGTGTTTATCCTTTGGTGTGTGCGCTGTCCTATCTTTGCTTACAGGACCTGAACACCCAGGGAGCGGTAAGATGGAGGTTCTCTCTCTTACTCTTTATCTCTTTCGTTTTATACCTCATTTTCTTTTTATCTATCTCTCCACCAATGGCTCAAAAATTGTAGACAAAATTTCAAAATACTGACATAGGTTTTCTTTGTTCGGACAATACGATACTGCGCATTTCAATTTCATTCATCATTGTATTTTCTTCGCTTTCATTCTATTGTATCCGCGTACAGTGTATTTTTGTGCATACAACACACACAAATACTGCATTGGTTAACCAAAACTTTAGGTTAATTAAAGAGTTTTTTCTACATAATGGAACGAGTTGACGATGGAAAGATATCAGAAACTTACATACAATAAATCTTTCCTACAATGTGAATTTAACAGCATATGTGATGAATATGTGGAGAAGCCCCGTATTTAATAATGTTGAAGATTTGAAAGGCTGAACGTATGAAATTTAAAGTGAATGAGAATTGATTCAGGTTGTCAATATGCAATGCAAACTGAATCTACATTTCGAGATTCATTTATATTTCCTCTGCACATTGCGAGAAGTAAAGAAACCTCACACTTTTGACGAGGAACTGGTTACACAATTTATAATCGAAGCCAAAAGGCTCATTACTTGGCAAAGAACCAGCGAAAAAGGCTGAAGCAGATTTCACCGTCTAATGACACAGTGAAAGGTCGCATCGTTGATATGAGTAGTGAAATTCTTGAGAGGGCAACAAAGGTCCTTAATAGTAGCTCTTTCTTTCCTATTCAACCCGATATATCTAGAGATCTGTCTTCAGGATTACAATTACTTGTATATGGAAAATACATAAAAGAACATTCGGTTGAAGAGAAATACTCCTTGTTCCTGGACCTAGCGTAGGATTCCTTGGCGCCTGTTTGCGGTGTTTGTTTTATTTTTAGAAGACGTGAGAGTCTTCCCTACCATTTCCTTTCTTTTTTTCTGTATGGTCTTGTCCCTCATATAAGCCTTCCATGTAACACCCGAGCGTGCTTTGTATTATTTTATATTATCTGTATTTTTTTTTTATTGCTTTTTACGTTTTGTTTTAATAACATTGTTATGAATTCTCCTTTTAGGAGAACTTTAAAATTTCAGCGACTCTCTCCTTCTTGGGAGCCGAAAACTAAATTGTATGGGAATTTAATTGCATTACTTTTCTTATATATTTCTAACTTTTCTTAACGTTCCTTATCTTTTCTTATAATTTACATCCTTTTAATTGTTTTTTTTATTGATTTTATAGATTTTTATCTCCTATTATTATTATAATCCTTTAACTCCTTTCTAAAATTATATATATTTCTATCTCTTATTTTATATATCTTCTTACTTGCGTAACTTCTTCTTATCTTATCTTTTATTATCTTTATATAGTTCTTTAATGGATATTCTTGCATGAACCTAGTGACCAAATGTGGAAGGCTTCAAATACTTCCGCTTATTTGCTATTTACAGTTTTAAAGGTTTGACAAAAGTACTTTCCTCCTATTCCTGTATTTTCATTTAATCCAGACGTTTTATCCCCCTTATACTGTTTTCATTTCCTTCACTATTTATGCTTTAAGTGGTAGTATGTAGTTTCTCAAGAAATGAGGCATTTTTATGTCATTATTAAAATCATTCAGAACCCAACTCATCGGAATTAGACCGTTCGCCTCTTCTGCTAGATCCTAAATTTGTGGCCCATATTTTTATGGTATCCATTTTAATTCCTTCAATCTACCATATAACCCAATGCACCTTAAATACGCCCACAGGTCGATTACCTACCTCATTATCCATGCTCCCTCACCCTATGCATATTTCTTTACCGAATTTTAGAAGTTAGGAAAATAAAGGTTTGCAGAAGCTATCGTGGAACACCACTTTATACCATACACTACTCCTATATTATATGGGGGTAACTTAATCACCTACTGCAACGCGAACCGTTGAAGAACTGTTCACAGGAATTAACGACCGACTAGGAGGTCAAACTTGAGGCGTTGGGTTTCAAATCCTTAATAATCAGGCAGAGTGCATAATTGGTTGGCGAGATTTACTTGAATAGGCCGAGAGTATCGTTCAAGGTTAGTTAAAGATGAAACAACAAAATATAATTTTATTCATAAAGATTAAAATAAAAATAATAATAGGCAAAAGGAAATTATTTAAATTAAAATAGTATCTTTTTTATTATTATGAGGAGGGATTCTCAAATATAATTAATTGATTGATGTTATTAGGCTCAGATTAAAGTGGAAACTTGAGAATACTAATAATGGAGGGGGTTTCAGTCTCACGTGTCGGTGACTTTGCGGAAGGTCCTTCTTTCGATGGGGCGAGTGGGGAACCATCTGATGAGGCAAGTGGGGCATGGTCCGAATAAGGCAGGCGGGGCACGATCCGAACCAACCTTCCGATGAAGATAGCCAATCTTCAAAGATGATGTTCAACGGGAAATGTTTTATTACTTGTAATTCCACTGGAAGGGGAAACTTCTTTTCTTCAAAGGTAAGCGCTGGAAATTTCCTTCGGTTTGATTAAACAAAGGGAGGCTGTTGCGCGAATTCAAAAGTTTGCCGTTCACAAAAGCTACCAATTGACTGGGGTGGAATCACGGCAGAGAAAGTCTCGCTGTTGACAAACGCTCACGGGACTTTCTTAGACTTGAGACGATTGAAGACGGCCTTGAGGACTCCTTGAACTACCGCATAACCGCAGTATCTGTTTCCTCGATTCTGAGGGGAAAGAGGAAGTTTGGAAAAAGGAGTCACAAGCTCCAGAATATCCTAATCCGGAGGCGGAATCGATTCTTCATTTAGCAGCAAGGTGCAAGAAACAGCGGCTATTACTCTCCTCGTCACCGGGGTGAGTGTGGGGGTGGAGGCTTGGGATGAGTTTGCATGATTGGGGAATATTTCCCCAATGCGCTCAGGAGTCGAAAATTCGTGAATATTCGAACAGCCAGTGACGTCTTCCATGGCAAGATACCATAGTACGTGGTCTCCGACAAAGTGGCGGAGGGGGATTGAGAGGTTGCTCTTTAACAGAAGCTATAAATCTCGATTAAACAAAACAAAAGAAGATATTAGTTGGTTGGGAGGTTAAGGTACAGCAGTACTTCTCTACTTGTTATCTACATATAGGCGAAGAAGGAATGATATTTTCTGGGACTCTACCCCCTCTATGTAGGTTGATGTTCAAAGAGACAATGATATCAGAGTATCAGGCATTCCCATTCTGACCAAGTACACTTGAATACTAATGAGATGCTGAAAAGTGGTGTGGATTTTATTGTAAGGCTATAGGTTTGTGGGCTGGGTAAGCTGTTAGGGAGTAGTGTGATTACCAAGGGTGATTTGTAACCGAGTTTTGGTAACACTCTTCCCACAACTAAATGGTTTTCTTGATTTGTCTTGGCGACTGCCGGTTTTCTTCTAATTGGAGGGCCTGGTATTCACTAGGCACTGAGTTCAAAAGATTAGAAAGCTCTGTTCTTTCTTGAGTGTAGGCTGGTTAATTGTGATCAAAGATTTCATCAGAGGTCAAAGGAATCTAGGAACTGAACTCACTATTCTTTATTCGGCGGGAACTTGGAAGGTATTCAGATGTCTTTACTTTATTAAAAAATTCGTCCTTAAGCGCCTTCTAGCTACCTATTTACATACAGGGCCCGTATACATGCTGCATTTTATCATTTCACTTTAATTAATTGTTATGCATTAAATAAGGATCAATATTAAATTTATTCACTCTACTTACATCAATATATAGTAAAATTGTTTTATTTTAATCACAGATATCTTAATCTTACTAAAGCAAAACAACCTATATATTATTTTTTTTCTAAACTGATACCTTGTATGGTAACCAAATTTAACTATTTCTCTTATTTTAGCGCTCTAAAACAAATATCCTAATATTATCGTCAATGAAACTTCATTTATATTAAATATATTGAAGAAATGAGATTGTAATTATTACCTATAGTCTTTTACATAAATTTTATATTTACATAACCAAAATTATGATATTCTAGTCTTCTGTCTTTATTTAAGATCGTTTAAATTTTCTTATAATTAGGGAAAATAAAAATGATATAGTTGCTGGTAAACATTAGGAAGTGATTAAGAGAATGACAATAATTTGTAGAAATATGACTAATTTGTTCAATCTAGATTATAATGCAAAGGAGAGGTATTGAAGTTTGGGAAACAGTGCTCTATTTAGACTAGTTAGCATTTGCATCCCCTTTAATTAAATGTTATTTTTGGTTTAACGTAAATCCATTATAAGGTTTATAAAATTTCAAAGTGCTCATTTTTGTGGCATCTTTTGCAGTTATATTACAACCTACGATGTGGTTCTACCAATACAAAGCATTTGAAGGAGTAAAATAGTATTCAGGGAATTGCAAGAAGACTGTGTGAGTGCTATTGTATAAAGTTTAAGGAAGAAAAGGATTGCAAGCACTACAGGTGAATAACTAAGTTTTGTTGGCAGGATGTATGGAAAAATTATGTTTGTTTGTACGAGGAATAAATCAGAGATTGATAGGCAGGGTAAAATTATGTTGGATTCATGGATTAAAGCATAAATAAAATCAGTTATATAGAGGAGCAATATGGTAGGTGCAAAGAATGTTTGGGAAGTGATATCAAATATTGGATTGGTTGAAGGTTAATTTTGTTGTAAGTAAGGCGTGAGTTCCGGTAAAAGATGGCTAGTTTGAGTGATTTTTAATAACGAAAAGGAAGGCTAAGACACGGTTGCATCTTGTTTTCGTGGCTTTTAATATGTCTTTTGAAGGAATTGTAAAAAAAGAGTGAATAGGAAAGAGGAAAAGGGTTGTGGAATTAAAGAAAAATGCTGTGGGAATTAAGTATAAGACAATAAATAACCTATGACCTATTTTAGTGGCAGTCAGTCAGAGGCATTTTAAAATATTGATTAAAGCCTTTAAAAAGGTTTATATGAGGAGGTAGCTAAAATGTAGAAAAGATGAGGATGTTGTTTGGAGTGAAAATAGGATGAGTGTGGTGTAATATTAGAATCCGTGTTGTTACCATTGAGCAAGTGCCATTTTTTAAGTATCTAGAACGAGAGAAGTAAAAAAGAGATAAATCGCCATATTACGGCCTAGAATGGTATGGAATTGTAATAGACGATCAGAGCGTGAGAGAATGATAAAGGTCTGGGAGTGGAATGTTCATGAGAATACGCTATTGCTGATGTTTGTATATGGAACTGAGACTATAGTGTGAATGGGAAAGGGAATTTTCTGGAGTAAGTGCATTACATATGGACATCTTGAGAGGAATAATTGGTGTCCGGATGGTAGATAGAGTAAAGGATGAATAAGCACAAAAGATGTGTACATAGTTTTGGTGTGAATAAGAACGCGATGAAATTTGTGTTCTGAAGTGGTATGAGGATATATTGGAATGTATGGAAATCTAATTGTGAAGTGAATATACAATAGCGAATTTCAGGTTATGAAGAGGGATGAAAGAACGTGGAACGATTACATGAATCAGTGCTTTGGAGAGAAAGAGGGCTCACTGAGGAACAGGTTGATAGTATTGTTGGAAAGCGGTTTATGGTGGAATTAAAGGATGAAGAAATACAAAATTTATCTTCCCTTATACAATTTCTTATTACCACCAAATTTAATTCCATATATTTGTTTCAAATTAAAGTGACGTATACATTGGTATGTAGGTAGACTTGCCAAAATTAGTTATGTCACACCTTTCAAAATGTTTCAAACGACGCTAAGTTAACTATGATTTAATCATTTATATGTTAGATAAGCAATCCAAGAAATTAGAATAACAGCCGCTAGGCTTTGCTTTTCACTGTTGGACGATGATAATATTTTTCATTAAACTTTGTTGTAAGATTAAATTAATTGAGATAATTTAGCATGAAAAAACAAAAATGTCGAGAAATTTGGAATCCCTGTTTTGATAAAAACTGTTTCGAAATGTTTCGATAGTACTGCTTGAAATTGCGGAAACTATTTCCCGGAATTTAATTCATTTTACTGCTAAATATCTTGAACAATTAATTTATAAATAAACACATCCCCCAAACTCTATATCTCATCAAATAATATTAAATTTCCTCTGAACGAAATTCAAGGGAAGTGTTTTGAGCTCAGCTTGCAGCTCTCAGTTTAGTGGACATTGTTAGTTTAGCTGATTAAGTTTTTTTTTATATTTTTCATTTTTAAATAAAATATATTTCGTTAATTGTGCTTAATTAAAGAGTTTTATTGGTCCCTGACGTCCTTTTTATTCAAGTGCTTGTATTTAAATGTCTCTTTAATTTGTTATTCAAATTATTTTATTTCCAGCTATTTAAAATAGCTATAAATCCGAATTTTATTTATCTATAAGCGCCACTTCAGAAGGTACTTCAATTTCTTCATTTCTTTCTCGAACAAAATTAAAAATTGAAAAATTAATTAGGTATTTTTTAATTGTATTCTCTATTGTTACTACTTTTGAGACGGCTTACACTTAGTAGGGGCAAAACCATTACGAAATTCAGAAAATTATACTCTAAAATGCCGAATATTATAAAATTGAAAAAAAAAGAAGTATGTATATTTATTTCAATATTTTCCTACTCTCACAACCCCGGTAGAGCAAGAAAAAGAGAACCGAATTCATGAAAAATGCGAAGATAGCAAGGACGAATCAGAACTTTTCGGGCAATTAAGGTAGAATTGCAATACGATTTACTTACTGCGGGGACATTGTTTGCCAAAACAATAATTAGTATTGAGCTTTATAGACAAGTTCTTAAAATTTGATCATCACGTAAGAACCTACTTTTGAAAAAGGATCATTTATTAGCACGAAACACGTTTGCTCAGGAACACAAAGGGAAACCAGATCACCCTTGGCTTAATGTGCTTGGGTCTTAAGATACCAAAATTGTAATGTTTGGCAGGAATGCAGCTCGCTATTTCATCTATCGTAATAGAGCCGCCTATGAACGGAAGAGCCAAATCTTCGTATTTGAGCATAGAGGTCACGGCATTATGATGTGGGTCTGTTTCTATTTTAATTAGGTTGGTTTACTTTATATATTTGATATTTGAATGAATTGAGCCGATTTCCAGGAAATATTGGTCAAGAAATTAATACCAACTATGAGGAAGTTTAAAATGAAGGAGGATTGAATGAAGTAGCAAGAATTTGATCCGAAGCACACGGCAAGAGAAGAAGTGAGTAGTTCAGGCAAACAATATTGATGCTCTGTCGTAGACTGCTCAATCCTCTGACTTGAATGAGATCAAAAAGTTGGAGCTAATTTTGATGGAGCAAGTCAACAAGAGGAAATGTGCAAACATTGACTAATTGAAACCCAAGCGTAGAGAAAAATGGGCAGATATTCCAACCTATAGTGTATCTATATACGCAATCAAAAGAAAAATTAACTAGAGAATGAATGCAAGAGATTAACCACTTATCTTGGCACTATAAAACTATTGGACTAATCGTTCTCTTTTCTTAGCACCCCTAACGCAATTACTATCTTATCTCCCATAGAGACACAACTCGCTTAACTGTGATAACCGAACCTTAGAGAGAGGGGTATCTTTAATAGGTCCGGCATAATTTAAGTCGCAAGAGGGGTCAAACAGGGTTTATTCATTTCAACTTTTAGAAAATAGTTCCATAATTTTCAGGGAAATGGGGTCGCACTCGAAAGACGAGCTAGCCGACGTACTCGAGAAACAAACTCACTACCTAAAGATCTCGAAAATAATTAAATTTCCTAAATAAACATGGCTTTAAAATAGTATGTGCATCCATTGATATGAGTAATTAAGCTCTAAACCATGGCCTTATTGCCTTTGGAATGCAAATCAGGGCCGAGAATATAGAAAAGTACAGTTTTGTCAATATTTTGACATTCCTTCCATTCTACGATATTGAACAGCACAATACACGAAACTACCCAAATAGGAATCGTATAATCTGATCAAGATTTCCCTAAGAGGCAAAGTTCAAGACAAAACCATTCCAGTAAATTTCCTATAGAGAAAAAGACTGCATCAACTAAATGTAGGAAGATGTAAGGAAAGGGAAATAAAGAACAACGAAACAGACGTAAATGATACAAATGCAACACATTAAAAGAGACGAATTTAGCACAAAATCCCCAAATTACTATAATGGTATATGAAGGGACAGGTTAGACATTTTTATTTGCATCATGTAGGCAGACATACAAAAAGAATGTCTGATAACCATGAATTTATCTAGATAGCTTGAAGCTAATGTGCAAAAGAAAAAGTAAATATGGCGATAAGCTAGCTCAAAGAAAGAGTTTCAGGGTATCCGCCCGGATGAAATCCCATTACACTAACAGCTCAGAAAATATAAGGGAAGGCATAACCTGACTAACCACTGCATAGGGGAACAAATGTTATTGCTCAGACAGATTTATGGCGCACCAGATATTATTCTTATTCAAAACGCTGAAAGCACCTTCCTGCTCTATTTCTTCGGTAATGTATTTGAGAAAATATTAGAGAGCAAACAATAGAATTTTGAGAAAGAAATCAAAAGGATAACAAACAAAAATTTGGACTTCGGAATGTCAGGAAAAAACATGGCATTACCTTAATTATAGGAATTCAGGAAGGTATGAGTTGGGGTACTAAACCTTAATACACTTCCACTTGGACTTAATATTAAGATAGAGAGGATTTTATGCAACTATATCGTTAAAAGAACATTCATCTTTATCGAAAAAGAGCATAGACAGCATTTCATCAACAAGCCGGACTACCATAAGGAGGGTGTCTGAGCTCCACATTGTATTCAGTGTACACGGCTGATATCCTTCGTCCAAGAACATAAGAATGTATGATTATTGAGTTTCAAGATGACTTTCCCCATGTTATAGTGACCCCGTATGACAACCGGAGATTGGAAGCCATAACGTTGGCTATGCGCAAAAGCAACATTGACGTAGAATGACCCTTGGTTTTGATCACTATACTCTTTGACACCCTTTTAGTAGCGGTATGTTTTAAGGGGCGTGAGTTACTTCTATGATGAAGTAGGCTTTGTTCTAAGAGTGCTAATTCAGTAGTTTTCTTTTTAAGGAAGAGCTATTTTTAAACACACAAGGATAAGAGGAAACACCAGAATCTACCAAAATAAACATGTATTTTAAATGAAACACTTAATTATTACAAACCAACAGTTAACACCTTTCTATCTTTGGCATCAAAGATCTTTCAATGACAAAAAATTAACAAATAGGCTTTCCGTAAACATACCAATTGCCGATTAGTATTTTTTATCGCGCCTCTATTTGATTAGCGTTAAACATTAAATTAACTTACTCTCGTCTACAAACACATATGACCTAGGTTCAAGAACAAGGGTTTCAACTCTCCATTAAAACGTGGGACGTACTAAACTTCTACTATCACAATAGAGATATAAATGTTATTGTTAACTTACAGGTAGGTATTAGGGATTGCCGGATGTCGCTGGAGGACTTATCTCTCGCTTTGATGTGGGAGCCGCTGGTTGAATTTTTGTGGAGGGATTGCTTGTCGCCTGTGACGGGGGCTGATACTTCAACGTAATTAAAGAACGGGAGCTCGTTGGGGCTGGGTTCTTCTCCTCTCACTCTTACGGAGCTTGAGATGTGAGAGTCGCTCGAGTGTGAGCGGCTTTTATTTTCTTCAGTCGGACTTCTTTGCAGACTGAAAAGGCTTCTTTGGTAAGGCACCGATATAAAGCTTGACTATTTAGGTTAATACGGCCCTGAAAGGGGGGATCGATTTTCTCAATCTGATCCAATCGTTTTTCACGGAAATAGTCTTGTATGGCTGAAGGATCAATCTTCACGAACTAACCCTTCTTCCGGCGTATCGACTTCTAATCTTCTTGTCTGGCTGAAAGATCGATCTTTACGAACTAATCTTTCTTCTGGAGAATCGAATTCTAATCTTCTTGTCTGGCTGAAAGATCGATCTTCACGAGCTAATCTTTCTTCTGGCGAATCGACTACTAATAATCTTCTTGTCTGGCCGATGGATCGATCTTCACGAACTAATCCTCCTCTGGCGTATCGACTTCTGATAATCTCCTTCTCTTTCTTTGCGGGGCTTATTTATAGGCGGATTGCTGCCCCATCTAAAGGGGAAAGTGACCAGGCCACAAAGGCAAAGGAAGGCGGGGGGCGAATGGTGAGTTAGCATCTGGGGCGAGCGAGAATTCCTGAGGTGGCACTGGGGTGCCCAAGTCAGCTCGCAAATTAGAGGCTCGCAACTGCACCGCTACTTAGAGTGCCTCCGGACTCGCCCTGCTTTTTTTTCCATAACCACGGGTTTATGGGTATCGTAGGTAATTGGATCGTTAGAGCGTCGTTTAAGGACCTTAGGTGGTCGCCTTAAAACAGATGTAATCTCCAACTGCCCACAGCGGCGGGGAGATCACACATGGTAAGCATTTTTGCCGGCTACCTTTCCCACGCTACTCCTCATAAGGGAGGGGGGCTTTAATGTACCTATACTCCTCCAGGGTGCCTAATGTAGCCATTTCTCCACAAACATTATTAATTACAAAAATGCTGAAAGATAAAACCAACCTCCAAATTTTAAAATTATACGAATAGTGAGGCAAAATAAGAAAAAAGATGGAACAATAAAGAAACTGCAAGTAATGGCAAATATGGACCTGATCAAAACTATCCTCACATTAAGAAAAACAAAGATTTGGAATAAAATTGGAAAGAAGTTAACAAACTACTTGAGGAAGTGAAGTAAATGATAATTGGTGCCGGCATAAACTCTTTCTTAGCATCAAAGACTTCTACTGCAAACAAACTCAACTATATACACAAAATAAGAATGCAAACACGCAACGTAGGAAAGCAGAACCAAGGAAAAGATATGCTTACGAATAATATCTATATATATATATATATTATATGTATATATTGAGGTGATGCAAAAAATCAGACCATGAAAATATTATCAGGATACTGTTATTTGATTCATTTTCATGTGAAAACATTGTAGAAAAATATTTTTAATAAAATAAACTCGAAGTAAACTATCAATTTTCTTCTCTAATACTTAATTATTCATTGGTTGCATTGTTCTAACAATACTGGTATATTTATGAGTATTATTTTCAGTCTTACAAATATTATCAATCCACAAAGATAATATATGTAAAAGAACAACCTCTGACCTCACGTTATCTGGAGACCTTGTGCGATTGTTTCCCGCCATGGAAAATGTCACTTCCTGTTCGGGAACAATTCGGAATTTCAACTTCTGGGCGTATTGGGGAATTATCCTCCAATCCTGCGAATTTGTCCAGAGCCCTCTCCCTGCGACGAGAAGAGAACGAGCCACTTGTTTTTTTCGCGCCTTGCCGCTAAAAGCTGAATTTTCGTCCGCCTCACGGATTAAGATGTCTAGAGATTCCTCACCCCCTACTCCGAATTCCCCTTTCGTACAAACACCCAGTTTTTACTTGAGATGTGTGAGTCACGCACGCAGCTCAAAGTCGTCCTCATCGTCCCGAGTCGAAGTCCCGTGAGCGTTCATCAGACAGCAAGACATTCTCCGCCGTATTCTACCGCAGTCAATTGTTAGCTTCTGTGAACGGCAATTCTTTGAAGTTGCGCGACACTCTTCCTCCGTTTAATCGATCTGAAGAAAATCTCTATCGATTACCTTTAAGGGGAAGAAGCTTCCTCTTCCAGTGGAATTACGAGTAATCCCACATTTCCCCGTCTAACGTAATTCTTGAAGATTGTCTACCTTCATCGCTATTCTCCGGAAGGTTGGTTCGGATCGTGCTCCACTTGCCTCATCAGGATCGTGCCCACTTGCTTCATAAGAATCATATCCCCCTTGACTCATCAGGATCGTGCCCTACTTACCCCATTAGGGTCGTGCCCCACTTTCCTCCTCCCAAGAAGGACCTTCCTCGACGTCACTGACCCGTAAAATTAAAACACCCTTAATTATTAGTTTTGATCTGAGCATAGTAACGCTAATTAATTCATTTTATTTGAGAATGCATCCTTATAATAATTATCAAGAGATTATTTCATTTTAAATAATTCCATTTTGCCTATTATTATTATTTTGATATTTGTAAATAATTTTTTTTTTGTTTTATCTTTAACTAACCTTGAACGAAACTCTCGGCCTATTCAATTAAATCTCGCCCACCATTTTTGCACTTTGCCTGATTTGTTAAGGATTTAAAACCCAACGGCTCGAGTTTGACCTCTTGGTCGATCGTTCATCCCTGCAAACAGTCCTTAAACTGTTCGCGTTGTAGTAGGTGATTAAGTCACCTCCCACATAATATATGAGTAGTGTATGTTATAGAGTGGTGTAGCACGAAAATATAAATTTAAGTTCTTCTTGACTAAAGAAATAGAAGCTAAACAATTGTAGCACAAAGGTTGTCTTAGGGCAAAAAGCACACGAGACATGACAGTGCGCTGATTGCAGTCGAAAGAAGAGGTTGTGCAACGCTGTTCATGATTTATGCAGTTAAAAGAATTTCAACTGCATTCACTATAACAACCAGAAGTTCAACTGAAGTTGATTGGTCAGCCAATAACACACCTCAGCTATAGCAAGTTACTATCAAAGAGATATCTGTTTAATGATGAATCATAATAGTGTTAAACGAGAGAGACAAGCTTTAAACATAACTATCAGTGATGTATTAGATGTGCAGCAAAAGGCTTTGATACCAACCACTTATAAATTTAATGCAGTAAAGAAACTTAATAGATTGTATGATGACTGAAAATAACTTGATAAAGCAAAGACAAAAATTCTTTGCATGCAAAAGTGAAAGAAAAGAAATGAGAGGAAATTCTAGATGAGCTATTTTATATCGTTCAAGTAAATGCTAATAAAATAATGACCAATGAAAAAGATAGAGAGTTCCTTCGTCTACAGAGAGCGGGAAGGAAAGCAATAATAATTGGAATATATAA
Source organism: Ceratothoa steindachneri (assembly GCA_963969495.1). NCBI lineage: Eukaryota > Metazoa > Arthropoda > Malacostraca > Isopoda > Cymothoidae > Ceratothoa > Ceratothoa steindachneri. The sequence continues at coordinate 71,811,929 of OZ018337.1, forward strand.
AAAGGAACAACAGCGTAAATTGAAGTACCATAGCGGTGAAAGAAAATGGAGGTAAAAGGGGGACGAGAAGCAACTTCGTTCAATGAAACAGGCTTCAAGTGAAACAGAAATAAAAGATTTATACCATAAATCCTCAACAACAAAAGGTCCTCCGAAGCAAAAAGGATAAAATATTGAACGAAAATATTCTTGCCTCCTTGGATGTTGCTAAAATAAGTGACCACGCACCCTCTATCGTTATTTTTCCTACAATCTCGAGTGTAGTGAAGGAACCTGAAGACTTTAATGTCAGTTACTCTGCTATCCGACGAGGTAAAAAAAAATCCAGAAAGACATTAAGTGAGAACTTGACAAAACATTTTTGAACTGAGAATTCCTTGGGAGATCATTGGGATTGAAAAATCCTGTAAGACATATCAAGAGAAGTCTTGGATTACCAGCCAATTTTAATATCAGACAGTGGTACGAAACAGCTACTTGGAGTGCGAAATATTTCTCAAGGCACTGGAGAAACGTGTTGTTGAAGCAGTTAATCAAATGTTGCTTGACTGGGAAATCCCACGTAATGTGAAAGGTGTTTTGACACAACCGCTACAAATACAGGTTGTAGGAAGGAGATTGCACAATAATTGAACATAGATTATAGCGAGCTTTATGGTGTCTTCCTTGCTGTCATCACAAATATAGAATTGTTTGGTAGGCAGTTTTAGCGCCTGATCTTCAAGCTTCTTCTGGCCCTGATATTTCCTAACTAAAAAGATTAAAATAATCATCGAATAACATAAACCAAGAAAATTTAGCATCTTAGAAAATTATATTCAAGAAAAGAAAGGTAATTATGAAATTTCTACAGAACTGATCAAAGAAAGACAAATTTGAAATGATTACAATAAACTCTTTGAGTTAACGATATTAACTCCAGAATATTAATAATAGTGGTGAGAAGTTAAAAAAACCTTGACATACCACACAGCTCGATGTATGGCAAAACTTGTATAGTCTATTAAAATTTTTGATTAAAAAATCCATTCAAAATTTTCATTTAAATCTTTATTTGAATATTAACATAGCTTCTGTAAGTGTGCACAACCACAAGCTAACGCATTTTCTCACAACTTTATTTGCATCCATTTTGTTTAAAAGAGGGTTATCACTTAAAAAAATTAATAAACAATACGCCACACTTACTAGGGGCTGCTAACTGATATCAAAGGTACGTGAAGTGAATCAGGTAGGGCTGCCAGAATTCAGGAAATATAAACAAAATGCTTAAGATACAAGAGCGTAACCAAACAGAATATAAGCTATATAGCTGTTTTCAATCTCAGAACAAGTATTTATATATAACCTAAAAAACGTTTAAGGTTTCATAGCATAATATGAGTTACGTCGTTGTGTTTTAAACTTTTTATGTTTTTTTTCTAGATTCTGGGAACTCGACAGGGTTGCCAGATGCAAGCAGATGACTGCAAAGCTAAATTTGCTTCCTTTTCCGTATATAAATAGGTTATTTGTTTCTTAATTCCAACAAGCCGTTGAAATATCTACATAAAAATCATAAAACTCTAATGACTGTATATTATTGCTAGGAAAAGCAAACTATCTTTTAAATTATTCATTTCAAAGCAGCAAAAACCAGAACTTTTAATTAAATCAAGAGAAATAAAAGAGTAGAAATCTCGACGAAAAAGAGGTAATTCTTTCATTGCAGTCGGGCTAATCAAGGTCTAACGCCATTTAGATTCGAGGGGAACAGTACCCTATACACTAGACCAGTATAGGCAAGCATATATTTGAGGATATGATTGATTCTGCTTTCATATTAATGTTGGAGTGTAATTTATTTTTTCTTTCTTCTTTCTTCTTCAATGTAGAAGTATTGCTAACCTTGCTTCCATTGACTGCAGCTACTGATATACATATATATATATATATATATATATATATATATATATATATATATATAAATATATTAATAAAACCAAGGTATAAGATCGAAATATTTATTCACGATACCAATTTTGGTAGGGAGTTTAAACTACTATCTTTACTCAGCCATTAAGGAAAGACAATAATTGGAATAAGATCCGGTTTGGGGTAAATTGACACCCGAAAAGTTGAAATTTGGGATTTGTTTAACCAATGTGAATTCTATAATTTTTCTTTGACGAAAATCGTCACAGGCCTAAATTATTTCGACATGGAGAAAATTTATTACATGATTAAAATTATTAGTATGATTATTGTTATGATTGCCAAATTTCTTTGACGTTTTTAGACAACCAGATTTCTTTACATTGGGGCCCTTGCCTGTTATCTGTGAATTCTTGACAATCAATCGTAACAGCACGAGTTTACACAGAGTATCTGACCTCCGTAAAAACAGAAATCGCTCGGGACATTTAACCCACCTGATATACATATTGTATATCAAGCTTCTTCTGACTCTGATATTTCATTATTCCAAAGCTTAAAATAATCATCAAATAAAATAAACCAAGACAAATTTAACACCTTAGAAAATTATCTTCAAGAAAATAAAGAGGTAATTATGAAATTTTCTACAGAACTGATCAGAGAAAAACAAATTTGAGATGATTACAAGATCTCTTTAAGTTAACGATATTAACTCCAAGATATTAATAATAGTGGTGTAAAATTAAAATAACCTGGATCATACCACAGAGCTAGATGGATGGCAAAAATTATATGCTCTATTAAAATTTTAAGTTCAAAATCAATTCAAAATTTCACTTAAGTAAACAAAAATTTAGAAAAAATATGCAAGTTTGTCCTTTCACTCTTTGGGAACACTGGTTTTCTGCATCAAAGGCAGCAAGTGACCCACAACATGATTAGTTGCTTCTTGAAGAACTTCAGTGCTAAAAAAGAACAAATGAAAATGTCGTGGTATAGGAAGCACCCCACTCCTTGACACCAAAATATTTAATGTTGTGGTATAGGAAGGACCTAGTAAAGGAATGAGTTGGTACGTAGGGGTTGTTTACGCACTACAAATAAAAGAAGACTCCTTGAATAACGTTATACATCTCTAAGAGTGCTATATATGGATTTTATTATTATTATCTAGGGTCTTGACTTCTTTAAACCTTAAAGGTTCTCTATGCCAACGTAGCAATTTGAGGAGAGAATAAAAAAAAATGTTAAAACAAACTAAAACTTTAATTAAAACACCAAAACAAAATAAACATGAACCGCCGAAATATTACGAATTTAAATACACAATAATGACTTCAATAAGTTTTTAAGTAAGGCTTTTTAACTTGACCTACTTGACATTATAGTTATGGTTACCCACCACTCACTTCAATATAAAAATATACTAACTGTCTCTACTGAAATTTAAATACTCTGATCTCTCCGGCGACGGGTTTGAGTGTGACCTTGAACTCAATGAGCCCAGACACCGCAGGAATCTGGTGGTTTTTTTGACGCGTGCCTCAACCAGATGGTTGGCGGCAGACGGGATGACTTGACAGTCACAAGGGACTTTGTCGAGTGTGGCAGATGAGGGGCCACACGATACTTGAAGGGGGCTCTTCTTCACGGACGAGGACTATCACGGTGCTTTAGGATGCACCAGGATAGGTGGGGTCTCTCTGACGAGAGTAATTTGAACTTGGTTCTTAAAGCAAGTTAACTTAGAGTTCGGTGTGACCACCGAGTAACAGGCTCGAGGAGGAGTTTTTATTTTTTGTTTCGGAATTCCTCAAGGGCGAAAACTATCACGGTGCTTTGTGCTACACTAGGATAGTGGAAGCTGGTTCTTCAAGGGTGAGGAGAATACTCGGGGGGGTCTTCTTCAAGGGCGAGGACTATGCCTGAGCTTTAGGATGTACCAGGATATGAGGGGTCTCTCTGACGAGAGTAAGATGAACTTGGTTCTTAAACCAAGTTAACTTAGAGTTCGGTGTGACCACCAAGTAACGGGCTCGAGAAGGAGCTTCTTCTTTTTCGTTTTGGAATTCCTCAAGGGCGATGACTATCACGGTGCTTTGTGCTACACCAGGATATTGGAGGTGGGCGGTTTCTCTGACGATAATCAGTTGAACCAGGTTCTTAAACCAAGTTAACTTAGAGTTTGGTGTGTCCACGGGGTAACGGGCTCGAGGGGCAGCTTTTTCTTCTTCGTTTTGGAATTCGTCAAGGGCGAGGAGTGTACTCGGCAGGGGGGTCTTCTTTAAGGGCGAAGACTTAACTCGGTGTTGAGTTGTTCTTTAAGGGCCAGGATAGAGGAGGGGGGGTTCTCTGATGAGAATAATTTGAACTTGAACAAGTTCACTTAAAGTTCGGTTTGATATCCAGGGACTAGCTCGAGAATGAGCTGCTTCTTAGTCACCTTAGAAGGCCGGCCTCTCTTGCAGGGGACTTCGTAGCCTGGTTCACTCACGGATTCTACCACGTATTTCCCAAGTGTTTGGTATTTATACCTCGTCACCCCACTGTGGTATGAGTAGGAGGGGGGGGGGGTTGTGGGCGGGATGCAGGGTTCTTACTCTAAAGGTTTTTCTCAGCAAGTCATACCTCTGGTCCAGCTGGCTCTTCGAGCTTGATAGAAACGCGTCTTCAATTTCGTACTTGAGGTGTAATTGAATATGCACTCCTAGGGGAGATCTTGCAGTTTAAACCGTTTTGCTTTTAATAGGAACGAGTGGCGAGAGGCTGTGGTTACAAGATTGGCCCAAAGTGCCTTGCCCGGATGTTTTGCGGTCAACGTCCCATGTCTCAACTGGGAGAGAAGGGAGAGGGTGGAATCCCCTACAGAATCTTTCGGAAAGGTTAATTGTGCTGGCTTTTTTGATGGTCGTGTCTCATTCGAGACAACGGAAAAAAATGAAAGATGCTTTGAAAAATCTAGCAGATTCCGACTCAACCAAGGAATTAAAAATAGACGATGAAAATTATGGCAATAAGCCCCTTTGTGACTTTGAGACAACAAACACAGTCTCGTTCTTCCAAACACTTGGGGTGTGCTCAATTGTTTGAACAAATCGGTTGAGGACTAGCCTCAGGCAAAAATCGTTTTGATTGCTAAAAATTTTGTTAATGATATAAATGTTGTTAATGAGATTTCTGGAAGGGGAGTTAAGTTCATAGAGGACTACAAAAAATTGCTAACTAATTACGAGGATCAAAAACAATATTTATTACAAGTTTTGTCGAACTACAGAAAAAAGGATACTGACCAAACAAAGACCATTATTACAGCTGATTTGAAAAGAGGAACTACTTCCAATCGAAGCGAAAAAGAAAGTGGTGTTGTAGGCATACTGGGTAACTTCTAGTATAAATCGTAACGTGGTGCCATAGAAATGAGGAGTATTCATTTTCCATCTGAAATTTTTTCAAAATAGTTTTCACATTAAAGTAATCAAATAAGATTGTATATTATAAAAAATTAAACAATTTTTTTTAGCCCTTGTATTGCATCCACCGCATAATTACAATTGCGTTATTGCAAATATAATCTCGATTTATAAGGTCGGGCTAGAATGGGTAAAGCGATTTTTCCATTTTCTTCGAAAGCAGGGATAATAATTGGAAAAGTCGGATTGGTAGCAATATTTTTAGAATGCTTAGTAAAGCTGCATTATTCCTTCTGCTCTAGTGATTGTGAGAAGAGCTCCTTCCGAGGGCTTGATGAAGAGCTGAGTTAGCCATAACAATGCATTCTTAATCACATATTTACAATTGCGTTATTGCAACTATATATCTTGATTAATAAGGCCCGGCTAGAATGGGTAAAGCAATTTTGCCATTCTCTTCGAAAGCAGGGATAACAATTTAAAAAGGTTGATTAATAGCAATCTCTTTAGATTGATTAGAAAAGCTGAATTAGCTTTACCATTGACTCCTTAACCGTATAATTACAATTGCGTTATTGCAAATATAATTCACGATATATATATATATATATATATATATATATATATATATATATATATATATATAAGGGGCGTGCGGTGACCTTTGAAGATGAGGAAGCAATTTAAATTTTACAAAATAACTATTTTAATTGAAATAAATAATATGTTTTTCATTAAAAATAACAATAAAATTATTATAAGCTACTCACTTTATTTAAATGTTAATTATTTGAATGTTATTCTTTTAAAACTTTTTTTGAATAGAAAAATAGCTTCTGTAATTATGCACAATCACAAGCCAAGATATTCTATCATATCAGCTTATATTGTATTTGCGGGTGTAACACTTTTGGATGACATCTCGTGTTGGCGGAGGCCTACCTGTTTTAATAATAGTTTCTCTTTCATTATAAGTCATCATACTGAACTTACCTTTTACTAATTTTTCAATAATGCAATCGCATTTTCTCACAGCTTTATTTGCATCCATTTTGTTTAAAAGAGGGTTATTACTTAAAAAAAATAATAAACAATACCACAAACTCACTCACGGCTACTAACTAATATCAAATATACGAGGGGTGAATCAGGTAAAGCTGCCAGAATCCAGGAAATATAAAGAAAATGCTTAAGATACAGGAGCGTAACCATACAGAATATAAGCTATATTGATGTTTTCTTAATTCTAACCCGAGGTTGAAATATCTACGTAAAAATCATAAAACTCTAATGACTATATATTATTACTAAGAAAGGCAAAACATCTTTTAAACTATTGATTCCAAAGCAGAAAAAAAACAGAACTATTATTTAATTTCGCACTCATCAGGGTCTAACGCGATTTTGATTAAATGTGAAGCGTACCCTATACACTATGCAACTATAGGCGAGCATAAATGTGAGAATAAAATGGATTCAGCTTTCATATTAATTGTTAGAGTGATATTTTTTTCTTTCTTCAATGGGAAAGCATTGCTTCTCTTGCTTCCATTGACTGCCCGCCACTAATATATATATATATATATATATATATATATATATATATATATATATATAATAAAACCAAGGTAGAAGAGAGAAATATTTATTCACGCAATCAATATCGGTAGAAAGTTTAGAGTACTTTCTTTATTCAGCCATTGAGAAAAAACAAAAGCTTCCAAATATCTAAATAGGAAAAATGAAGTGGAAGAAGATCCGCTTCGGGGTAAAGCAGCTACATTTAAATTGATACACGAAAAGCTGAAATTTGAGATTGTCTCATTCATTGTGAATTCTATCATTTTTATTTTAGGAAAATTGAGAGAGGTCAAAATTATTTCGGCATGGAGAAAATCTATTACATGATTAAAATTATTGGTATGATAATTGTTAGGATTGCCAAATTCCTTTGACGTTTTCGGACAATCTGATTTCTGACAGCCATAAAAACAGCAATTGGCTAGTACATTTAAGTCACCTGATATATCCATTATATATATAAATATATATATATATATATATGTATATATATATATATATATATAGTTTAGAACAACAAAAACAAAAATAATAATATAGGAAAGAGACAGATATGTATGCTAACTTAAGACTATTTCAAAAAAGAACAAAACGATACATGCTTAGGAGATTAACGATCTTTCTGGCCAACTTAAAATACTCCTACATTTCCATCCCCCCCATAAACAATCTCTCTTCTTAAATACTGAATAAAAATCGTTTAATTCTAATCACTTGCATAAATGACCAAGTTAATAATACGCTTTACAAGAGCCCTTAAAAGAAAATCAATTTCATGAATTTCTAACTCCTTTTTTAACCGAGGTTAGTTGTCGCTATTTACCCCAAATCTATTTCTCAGTCGCGCATTCAGCCTTTCTCTTCATATTGATAAGAGGAAAGATACGAGAAAGTAAAGACGCAACCACTCTGTCTCGAGAATGATGGAATGATACCACACAGAACGAAGAGAATCCTCCTACATGTTACCTCCCAAGGCAAAAAATCCCCCTCCGATTACAACGAAGGTAGATTAAAGGAAATTTAGCAGTAATATTAATACTACTAATTCAAACATAACACGACTATCTATGTCTCTGCTAAAGCAACAAGGATGGAGATAGTTTAGCATCAGAAGATAAAAAATGGAATTCCTGAAAAATGACCTAGAAATTGGTATCTTACTTGAAATAATGGATCAAAATAACTTTATCGGCAATAAGTTGGACCCATCCTTCACGAAAAACAATGAGATTGAGGACAAGCAAACTTAGGCTAAGTTGAAACAGGTTATGAATTAGGGAGAAACGGTGCTTATAAATATAATACCCATGGTCTCGGAAGTCGCGTGCACAGCAATAAATCAAGAAGAATTTCGGTATCTTTCTGAGAATTTCTACAAAACAAGTAAACAATAAGAGAACATTCCCTAACAAACCTGATTCAAATTATACACACACAAAGAGAAGAACTGCACTTCATCACACATCATCTGTTCCCATACAGGCCATTCTTTTAGAGACTACAAAATTACACTGGATAGCGCGTCAATTGTGACAGGGACTATCAAAATCTTTCAATAAAGCGTACAAAATGGAAGAGGTAATAAAAAGAAAGAAAATACGCCTGAAAGAAAGAAATATGAAGAAAAAAGCATGTATATCAACCAGGAAAATACTGAAATAAACTAAATAAAAATATAAAATTGACGCCCTATATTATATGCGCCCGAAGATGAATATCTCCATACCTATCAGCTTCTCAAACGAACTCACACCTTACTGGCAAAAAAAAACGCCAAGAAATTATGATTGCCCCCTATCCACCCTAGGCAAACATTCCCAAAATATATTTCAAATAAGAACCACCGAAAACAGACGAAATGTAAATACAGAAATATCGAGCAAGCAACAATTGCCCTAACGAGACGTACGTCTCTCAGACCCGCGCAACTAAGGACCAAAAAAGAAAGAAAGAACGGGAAATACGATACTCATAATCCCAAGAGAAAAAATTAATAAAATCCACGAAAAGACCCGAAGGAACTAAAAAAAAGCCTTCCTAACAACAGAGAGCAAATAAAGGAAACTAGGGCTGAGAAACGATAGACGGAGAATGCATATTAATATCTTTACCACACTTGGCAACAAATTTCAGGTAGACAAGAATACGAAGACAGTAATAGAGATAAATAAGGAAAGCATTGGCAAATGGAGCTACTACTACCAAAACCAGAAAGAGGAGATCGACACAGAGCTCATACAATAAACTACCACGAAATATAACTGGAACCATCCATCTACCGAGGCAATGATCAAATTATCCCAATACTCATCAAGGAGAGAACTAAATGAACCAAAGTTAAAAATAATAGGGATCAATATAGTCTGAAATAAAATAGAAAGAGTCTATATTTTACTCTATATCCGATAAAGGCAAACAACCTTTTAATCTATGGATAAAATAAAAATATATCTAAAAATAGTCAGAGACAAAATTAATTAACTAATATAGATATAAACTCATACACAAATACAACAGAATGCAAAAGATGCAAAAAACTAACAAAAATAAAAAATATTATAACTTGAACAACTACATTAAACAAACCAATCACTACCTTTGATTTCACACTTCACAACAATTAATTTCTCACAATTCTCTCTGCATCTTTGAATATTACACCATAACTTTTGTTATTATACTCATTCTCGACCATATTAGATTCATCCATATTTCAACATGATCTACACGTGATAACATTAAGCGAGATTTTAGTCATATTATCTGAAAATATAATTTTGTTGAGAAGTAACTAAAATATTCTCTCAGTAAGTTAGACACTCCTTCCTTGGCTACGGGCGAAAATTCCAGTCTCAAAAGCGGATATTTTATCGAAACAGCGACCGTATTACGATTAAACAACATATAATCCAAGCCATATTTTCTGATAATAGTTTAAAAATTGTAGGCAATTTTGAATTGTGTTATTTGCATCTAACACCAAATAACGACATACATTTATGCACTCTTTGATGTTGTTCCACTTTTGGTTGCGCTCCGGCAGTCAGTTCTTGTATCTGTTTATTCTTTCTAAAAGTAAAACAATGACTTATGTCTTAAATAAACACCCCTTATAGAGTTTTCAAATATATATTGGTGCACAACCAGGGGGCATCTGTAATTAGGGAGATCACTTGGCCGTCAGGAGCTAATCCGAATGGGGATGGGGGGGATTTCATTAATTATATGGGCAGGTCGTAAGGGGGTTTGTCGTTTTATTTGTTTTAGCACTCCTGGTGGCCGGCAAAATAAATAAAATGTAACAATATACTATTTTGAAGCAAAGAACAAAGGGAAAACCAATAGAAACCAAAGAAAAAGACTATTGTCTTTTAACATAGCCTCATATATATGCTAGCTTGCATATGTCGACTTATGCCTTGTAAGCATTCGAAAATCAGCTCCCTAACCCCCCAAGAAATATCAATACCGATTATGCTATGTAGCTTATCCTTTATAATATTTAAGTGACATTTGTGTTCCATAAATTTTCACTCTCCATGCTTGTTAGTTTTCCCCTTTAAGTTTGAGGAAAATTACAACCATCTTCATCTTTCCAGACCAAAATGTTGATTACAATTTCTTTCTTTCGGGTTTTACACTGCGCCCAGGGATTTCTCTCGCTCTATGTCATTTACCTGCATTAAGGCTCAATTCCTTCGCTCTGTCTCGCCTGTCTCTTCTAGATGTTTAATGGCATTGCGCTTTGACGTTAACTCACCCAGTGCTTTTATCTTATGGGTGCGGTCATCAAAGAGTGCCACAGTCTCCCTAAATTTCTAATGTCTCTAACTTAATAAATGGTAGTTCCTTACAATATTCTTTTCGGTAATTTAGTTTTAAAATATCGCTTCCATTATGAACGGATAAAAAATAAGCTGTTGGCTTCCAGGGTAAAATCTTAATTGTTTTCTCTTTCTATGATAATGTCTATGGTATATGATAAAAGGATCACAATCTGAATGAATAGGGGGGGAATTTTTGACTTCAAAGAATAAATTAACATTAATATAGAAATGTAAACTTTAATTAATTTTTCAGGAGGCAAAGATAATATATAGCTTTTTTTTAATCTTAATATTATCTCATTTAGAAAATAAAAACTGTTTCCAAATTTGATTGATTTAAATCAATTTTCGCTAAAACTTTCGTCGGTTAGGAAATCTAAGCACCGGTGTATTGCTGGTTATTGTTTGGGGCTGTAATGAATTGTGGAGTTTATCTCCTCGTAGAGAAAATAAGGTGGGTTCCTTTGGAATTATCTTCTTTGTATTAAAGAGAATTCCTGGCAGAGTAAATAGCAAAAATTGAGGCATTTTTTTACCAACTGTGTAAATGGTGTCTCTTCCCATCACTTTCTCTCTCAATATAATTGTTCCTTTGTACAAAACTATTTTCAGTTTTTGCAGGTTTTTGTTCCAGTTCCGAAATTGGACCAACAAATAAGTACTTGAAACAAAAAGGAAAAGTCTTTCTGAAACTTGACTCGGTCATTTTACAAAAAAAATGCCTGGGCAAACAGAGAAGAAAAAACAACAAAAACCTTTTTGTGCAGCTGAAAAGGGGACAAGACAGTATTAAAATTTTTAGGCTAAGTTTAAATTATATTTTCTGTACTTTCTTATTTGCTTTTAAAATATTATTTCATTTCTAGAATTTTATGAAACAGTAGTTCTATTTTGTATCCTTTGATATATTAGTTTCCCTTGTTTGACATACTGACAAAATGGATATTACTTGAGAATGAATTTTTTTTAGAAAAACTTTATTTTCCTGACATTAATATCGAAGGCTGATAAGTCTCCACGAAGATAAACAAGAGCTCATCTAAAAGTTTATATTCTTGTAATGCTTTGGTGTACGACTCGAATTAGCTATACAATTTTAACTCTAAAAACAGCCTTAAGATATGAGTAAAATAAGGAAAGACTTCTGATAAACACGCTGCACAAGAAGGTTTGCAGCTGTATACAAATCGCCAAAAGGGTTGGCAGATCACATATTGGCATTGCAGAAATGTTGAGAAAGGATCCGAGAATAAGGAACATCCAAGACCGATAGCGTTTGGACGATTCAGTGTCATTACGAAACGTGATGACAGATCTCCTCGTTGAATGGGCCTTCGGGATCGGAAGAACACTGCAGTGCTGACAAAACATTAATGGACAAAGGACGGCCAAGTAAATGTATCCGTCACAACAGTCTGATGCAGACAGCCTGCGCTAGTCTTCAATTAATGCAATGCCTGCCAGAAGCCACTGATCAAACCTCGGTGGAATCTACGTCAACTGGCTTGGACTTGTGCTCACCACAACTGATTTCTGCGTTAGTTTTGACTTCTCTTATTGTCTGACGACTCCACCTTTCTGTTGTTATTGATCTCAGCAACGTTAGACTCCGCAGGAAGCCAGCGGAATATTGGAATCGAGAGAGCATGAAGTTCTTAAACCATTTAACATGCAAAGGAATTCGGATGAGCAAAAAGAAGGGCAGATCGCTGACATCTCCGCATTTGATTCAATCACAAGTATTTATAAAATGCCTTTAGGAGACCAAGCTAAGAAAAAACTTTGTAAGATGCATTAAGGGCTCAAAATTCTTATCAAAATTTGCCATTTAAATATATCTATAACGAACTCTTGCAGCACCCATTCAAACTATATTTAATTACATGAATATGGAGTGAACTTTCAAGGTTTTGCTACTAAAGTTTCACATTCTCTGTCAGTTACTTAAACGTCTATAATACAATAGTCTAATAACATAGAAAGGTATAGAATAAGCAATATGGTGCAGTAAAATGTGAGGGAAAAAAGATATAGAGCTTCGTTCTTCCCCAATTTGGGCCACTGAAAGCGACGGGTTATTGTTATTGCTTCCCCATTTGTATTCTATGATCGGAATATTGGGAGCCAAATTTTGCAATTCCGTTTAAAATTGAATAAAAAAAGAAAGCACACTGATGTTACTGATCAAGATGATATTTTCACTCATTAATAATAAAAGTACAAGGGTATGACAAGGAAAAACGAGGGGTACAGGGGTATGACAAAAAAAGTTAATTTATTAAAAGAGAAGGTTTGTATATAGATGTAGTACCATATATTCTCTCTGAAAATTAAGGTGGTCATCTGTTGTATGTTTCGGTGGTCATGAAAATGGCGTCAGAATATTATTTCACACAATTACGTACACGCATTACTTTTGGATTGTTTAGTTCAATTTTTACGAGTATATTCAGTTTATCAGATCCCCAAATCTTGAATTGCCTTTATTAGCCATCGCTGAGGCATGGAAAGCAGCTTCATCTTTAAAACTAATAAGGTTGGAGACCTTCGCTCCTTCTGACTCTAAGCACTCTTAATCTTGAGGAAAACTTCTGGTTAAACCGAATAAAAATAGAAAGAAATTAGTAGGATTTTACCCCAAATCCAAACTCGCGCTCTGTTCTTGTTTCGATAAGAGGTGAGTTTCAATCAATTATATATGAAGAGATTTTCGAAGAACTTACAGGATGCTACTAAAAAAGTACCTGAGATCGAAAATATGGATGATGTGAAACATTTATTCATTGAACCTTTTTTACAACCTCAAGTGTTGGAAGAGCTTAAGTGTTCCAATAATTCCAAGAGCGTTGGCATCGAGAGTTTCAAACTCCTGGCAGGGTCACGTAAGGCGGTAAGTTTGCGGATGAGGTTCCATATTAAACTCAACCAACAGCAAGACCTCAACGGCAGGCCAGGCAGACCTTTGCCATATAAGATTCCTATGTATGGCTCCGACGAAGGAGAACAACGCCCATCGGGCAGGCGCGACAAAGGCGGGCCTTGATATACCAAGAAACCGGCAGCCCGATGCAACCAGTCTCGCTGAAACCGCATGTCTCAATGATTTGAGCTGCAGTGGATGCGTTACTGGCCAGGTGCGCGTGCGTTGCCGTCGCGCATCCACGATTGCCCGAAACAAATTCCTTAGCGAATGTCATTCGTCTCCGTTTCTTTCCGGCCTTCTTTGTCTCCTAAGTCATATGTGGCACAAACATCAGCCGAGGAGATCGGATAACTAGCAACGAAACTGATGCTCGGACAAGAGCTTGAGCCGACGACGACTATTTAAAAAAATTTTTTTGAATCGTTTTCAATTGCACAAATGGTTCTTTCCAAAGAAAGGTGAGGAACTATTGTTGCTATGCACTAAAGGGGACGGAAATGAGAGGAGATAAATGTTAAGGGTAATGCATTAGGAAGACCACCTTAAGGATCATTAAGGATTTAAAAAGACTGGTCACACTCCTTTAAATAAGTCTTATAGATATTCAAGCGCTTCAACGATTAGGTTAGCATCTGTGCTACGCTTGCCTACGATTAGAACAAAGCAAGTGTGAACGCTTCGACGAACACAGTGAAGTGTATAACTTTCAATAAAGGCTTTAAGTTGAAAAGGGCTGCAAAGTAGCCTCATATTACCAAGAAGAACCTTAGGAGTAGGCTCCAATTTTGGGGGAAATATAAAGAAAGGAGTATTAAAGTTTGGGGCAAAGTAAAATTTTAGGATGAAGCTTCTGTCCTCTTGTGTGGAGCTTTTGGAAGACCACCCTGTTAGTAGGAGAAAAGGGGAGCGCTTTCACGAGTCCTTCATCGTGCCCACGGTGGAACATCTACTTAATCTCCATGTCAGGCACCAGCTTATCATCTAATAAAACTGGAGCACTAAGAATGTTGTTCAAGAACATTGTCATGAACTCAATATGGTACGAAAACGTGCTTCATCAGCTTCTTCTTCCAACAGTTTAGAACAAATTTTGGAATGATAAATGTATTTTTCATTATCACAAAGTAACAGTAATAACATAGTTCTTGGGTAAAAATAATATCGAACTTTCGGGACCTTGGCCATCCAATTCGCCAAATTTGAACCCAATGGAGATGTATGGGTGATAATCAAATTGGCATTTTGTAAACATAAGCCATCCAATTGTAAGCAGTTGCGGGGCTTTTTGAAAAAAAATGGAGTAATAATAGTCAAGATATAATTACAAATTTGGTCGTCAGTATCACAAAATGAATCAAACCACTCTTGAAAACAACTAAGATGATTGTAAGCATTGAATACGCGTATCAATTCACGCTATTTTTCAATCAGATCGGCTTGAGTTCTATGTTTTATATTTCACTTTCGATTTATAATATTTAAATACTAAAAAAAAATACAACGTTTGGTCATTTCTGTTAATTTTACATCCTAAATTTAAACCCAATTAAAATATTAATCAAACTGCATCCAATCTTTATATTGTATCATGAATTATTGAAATTTTTATTCTTGTATTAAGCAGCTTATCATAAATTGCACTATTCAATTTTAGAAATATAGGAAAGCTAGAAATTGTAACCCTTTAATATCTTAGTTTCTTAGTGTCGATGATGAGGCTAAGACCTTGAAACGTTCAAATCCAGACAAATAAAGATGCTTTTATTAATAGTATCTTGGTTTTCACCTTCATATTGAAACTCCAATTTGGAAGTTGCTCAACAGTTCATGATGTATATGTATCTATATCTCTCAAAGTAGTGCGAGAGAATGATGAAAATGAATCCATTAAACCACATTGAAAGAGAAAACGGAATAATTCTTCCTTGCAGTAATATTTTTATTACCTTTTTTCGAAAAAAATCCGTGCAGGGAAGCGATTGAAACCATGCACGCTGAGGCAGTGATCACCGCTTTCATCACAGTTAAAAGTATGCCGTTAGTACACTGTGCTACGCAGAGAACAAAAAAATTCTCTGAATAGAATAGCTTTTAAGGAACACTTTCGCAAGCTCAAACGGGGACTATGAAAGTTATAGAAAATTAATTGGGAATTCAAAGAATAAATAAGGAAAAGTTAAACGCGTGGCAGATATACAAATGTATATATCTCTCAAAGTAGCGCAAGAGAATGATGAAAATGAATCCATTAAACCACATAGAAAGAGAAAACGGAATAATTTTTCCTTGCAGTAATATTTATATTACCTTTTTTCGAAAACTCCGTGCAGGGAAGCGATTGGAACCATGCACACTAAGGCAGTGATCACCGCTTTCATCACAGTTAAAAGTATGCCGTTAGTACATTGTGTTACGGAGAGAACCGAAATATTCTCTGAATAGAATAGCATTTAAGGATCATTTTCGTAAGCTCGAACGGGGACTATGAAAGAAATAGAAAATTAACTGGGAATTCAAAGAATAATGATGTATATATATATATATATATATATATATATATATAAATTGAAAATCACATGACACGTGATTTTATAGATGTATTTAAAGGCCCAAGGAAAATGATAATTGGTAATATAACCCGGAAAAACACTTAGGAGAATATCACATGAACGAATAAAAGCTTAAGAAGGAAAATGGGAGATGTAGAGAACAGAAAGATAGGGCAAACTATTTTAACCGTTATATGAAAATAAATAAAGAAGTTGACGAAGCCATTGCCTGATTAATATATAAAAAGAAAATAAGTAATTTGCCTGAAAAAATCTCATGAATGAAACTGGAAAACGGCAAAGAAGCGTGATATTTTATTCTTACAAATATTCTCTAGGAAACTTTTTTCTACGCTTTTACTTAGCTAAAGTGTAGAACATATATCATGAGGTTCTTGTTTACACTTTTTTTATTTATTTATTTGCAAATATACACATTTATTGTAAGAATTTCAGCGACTAGAGCAAATATGCAGCATATTCCATTTAAACTGTAAGAGTCTGTATATCCTTGAAACAAACCTAACTGGAATTTACAGCAATCGTGGGTAACATATGTTTGCATAGAATTAAGGAAAGTGAATTCTCGCTAATAATTTTCGTGGAAGACATAAAAATCTTTACAACAAATTGTAATTCGCATGAAAGTTGTGAATCATTTTCACCGCTGAGATAAACTTTTAAAGGAATATACAAAATTGAAATTCTTTTCACCACTATTACAATTTGTATGTCTGAAATTTGAAAAAAGAAAACAATATGGTCATTTAATAGAAATCGTGGCTAAAGTTTGGAATCAAAAGGGATTTATTTCCCCCGAGACATAATTAATGTCGAATCTGGAGTTTGCCAGGAATTCAATTGGAGAAAATGTGAATTTAAATTTTTATGATCGTATTATAACTTGTATCATGCAGATAATGATTTTCAAGTTAGAAAGTTTATTTAATGCTAATTCACCGTTCTGTTAATTAATTTAATGTCCTACCGTATTTAATACTTTATTGGATTCTTCCCTAAAATGAGGAGGATGAAGTAGGTACATTTAACTCAATCCCCTTTCTTCAAAATGGGGTGAAAGGATGAGCCAGAATTGATTAGGGAGAGGTAATCAAACTTTTGCCATTGTAAATTCTAAAGATTAGGTTATAATACATACTAATTAATAACCAATTTCCCCTCAAATGGTCGGCGTGCCTCGAACCCATCGTTGTCAAATCTTGCTTTGTTTCTAGTATATTTGCTTGCTAAGCAATTCTGTGAATGATGGTTTTCTTATTTTGCTTGTGTCAATATTTTATCTCGATACTTAATTCAGTTTAATTTCTTGAATATTTAATTGTATCAGAGAAATGTTCATAGGATATATTAAATACATGCCTTTATGTACCATGAAAATCTCATTTACATACACAAAACCTACACGGTTATGTAGATTTTTTTGGCCTCTGCTTATATTTTGCATTCAAATTATATTACAAAAAATTGAAAGATTGATTTTAAAGTAAAAAAAGTGATATATGCAAACAAAATTAAAAATATAATAAAATGTACTATCCGGGATTGATCACTAAATTCTTTTTTTAAAGGCTATCCATTTAATGTAGATTTGCAGCTACTACATGTAACATGAGGAGCCCATGGCTTATCTTGGTCTCAAATGGAGTCGCGAAGTACTTTTACTGTGACATAAAATTCGCCACTCCGCGAATAACAAATTTGGCTTATTTATGGTTAACCTGATGTCTAAATTTATAACCAAAGAAGTCAGTTGGTATCTTGCCGTGTCTCGAACCCATCACTCGCTTATCTGTAACTCCCTACTCGCTCTCAATTCCTCACTTCCACCTCGAATCATTCTCACATGCTTTCCTCTCTCTTCTCCATGTCCATAATCATCACCTTTGACATTCCTTTTGTGTTCACCCTCATCACTTTTTTCATTAATGCCCCACCCAATTTACCCTTACAATGCATGTAGGTCTGAGTGAAGACTCCCACACTTATAGCTCGTAAGGCTTTTCCACCGATTCCATAATATTAATTGCAAATAAGTACACTAGGTATCTACCTAAGTGCAACCACTTCCTACCTACACTGTTTCTAGTCTCGTTTTGAAAGAAGAAAAAATCCATTAATATATATATATATATATATATATATATATATATATATATATATATATATATATATATATATATATATATATATATATATATATATGGAAAAAGATCGAAGATAAATTGGTACAGTTAATGTAGTGGAATTATTAGACAACTGCTCTACTTTAGGTCCAGGAGGGTATCCTTTCCTCCTCTTAACAAGAAGACTACATTTATAGGATAGCTAATCCACCAGTCCTAAAAAACCGATTCAGAGTCAGCCCTTTATGTCGCCTCTCTTTCCGTCATAGAAAACTGTTATTATTAATATATTAACAGCGTTGACTTAGCCAAAACACTTGAAAGATGGAAATAGATCCAAGACAAATTGGTGCGGTTAATGTAAATTTCATATCGGTGCGAGATAATTTTTTAGTCCTTGAGTCCTAGAAAATTATCATCCAATAAAATTTAGGCATTGTTGCTCTTTTATTAATTCGTTTTGTATATTGGAAAGATTTTACAAGTTATTTTTAAAATAGATTTTCAATTTTAATCTTTCTCACGAGGAAATAGGACCAGTCCCTTAAAAATGAGTAAAAAAGAAATTAATTATATCAGAAAATTTAGATTGAGGAAAAAGATACTTAAGGACCTTTATTTCCATATTTAAAACGAATTACGAGAAAAGTTATTTACTGGCCTTTATGCCTAGAAAATAAGCAGCAATGTTCAAAGATGTAAATATACCAAGAGTAAATTATTTAGTGATATGTATTTCGACCTTAAGTCCGTTGCCAAAGCGGAATAGTCCAGAGACTGAATGTTTGCATGTGAAGCGCAAGCTCCTCCAGTAAGGTGAGTAGCCAAAGCCGCTTCTCTTGAAATAATATGGTTTAAGAAGGGGAATTTTGGGAGGGGTTGAATTAATATCATATTTTTTATCGCATATTAAAGTATTTAACCAAGTTTATTCTAAGACTTACTTTAGAGTTGTAAAAAGAAAATAGTGAAGTTCAGAAAAAATATGATTTTCGAATGTCTTGGAATTGTTTTATACAAAAAGAATTACTAATGGTGAAGTTCAGAAAATTTAATACAATTTAAGCATGGCGGGTTTTTTGTTAATATATTCGAAAACTATTCAAGTATTTTTAAAATAGGTTTTTAATTTTAATTTTTGATCGAGAGGAAATAGCTACCTACCCTTAAAAACGAGTAAAACATAATCAAATTATTCAGGCATATTTGAATGGAGACAAAATAGAATTGTGAGGATTGTTTTTTCCGTAGTTAAAAAGACACGGGAAAACTTTATTTCTGGCCTTTAGGTCTAGAAAATAATCATCCATTTTAAAAAATAAATAAACTTAGAGAAATTATGAGGAGAAACTTTAAGTTTTTATTAGACCGATAGGGCGTTGCCACAACTGTAGAAGTTCATAGGCCACGGACCGAAAGTTGGCATGCAAAGCGCAAGGGCTTCCTGTAAAGAGGAGTGGCGAAGCTGCTCGTCCGTATCTTCTTTAATATTGCATTTAAATGCTTTATTGGCTGCTTACTCACTCTGGTGAATGGCTCTTATGCTTTTGGTACCCATATTAGGGAGCTATTTGTAGACATTTATATCTGATAGCTCTAAGAGTATCGTGCCCTCCAACCCCAACTGCACGCAGCATTCTTAATTTAGATTGAGACCACCGTTCTTTTATTTCCCTCAGGACGTTGCCATTTTATCTTTTTTTGTGTAAATTTATTTGCATGTTTCTCTCCTATATTCTTCTTTTCGGGTCCTATCTTAGGCCGGTCGCTCTGAGCTGTGATCCATGTTTGGGGCAAGGGGTAGATGTTCAATCCTCTTGGCTCCTATTGGGGCGGGGACTTTTAAAGTGCTTGCCTTCTTACCATATATTTGCCTATCTACAACCATCATTTTGTTATTATCTATCCTTACGCACCGACAAAGGGACATCAAGTGTAGGATAAGTTAGTCGTTGGAACGGACATATTTTGCTTCCAATTAGGAGTTTTCTACATATCAACGATATTATCATCTGCAGTAGTAAGTAGTTATTGATATTAATGTTAGTTTGAGCTAAAGTCTTCATTATAGTGATTACAACTTCCGAACCAGACAACATCTACACTTCGCCATGGATGGATATTTAAGTGGCAAAATTAAACAACCAAAGGAAGCAAGTGCGACCACCAAACCAATTAAATTCAAGCTCTGGCGACAGAATCGAAACAACTGAATCAAAATTATCATTAAATTTACTCAAGGCACAATTAAAAACACAGGAATCGACCATGTCACGAAAACTTAAGACCTGTTTTCAGCTAAAAAACAAGTGGTATAGATAAAATCTAACCCCCAAATTTGTAAAACTTAGATTGAGAAACACCAGGTAGCAAGGGAAATGATTATATCTAGTACTACCATGCACCCATGCTGCTTGACCTAATGTTGATTCCAAAACATACTGAGTATTTTACTGCTTTGTTCCTGATCCTAAAAGCGAAAATTCCATTACCCATTTGCGACTCAATGAGATCTATAACATTTGATACACAATTTTACAAAGTTGATTGTCATAACAGACGTTTAGTTTTGTTCTGTAAAAGAATTGAGAGATAACAGAAAATAAGAAAATTTACATTGGAAAGGAAATTATTAACAATCTGGGAGAAGAATAAACATCGATCAGAGTAAGGTGACGAATAAAATATTTATTGTCAATTGTTAAAGTGTCTACAAAATTTTAATAAAGAACCATATTAGGCACGAAACCTGCTAGTGCAATATCTAGTGTATGGGAGTGAGCCTATAGCATTGAACAAGAAAATAGACCATGTAAGAGCAATACTAATTGAAAATTTAAGATGTATGGTTGATCTACAAAAGGTAGAATGAAAGTACGTGAGTAAGAGTATTTTGAGATGACCTGATAATGTAAGAATTGATTAAAAAATAGAATTATGGAGAAAAAATATGAAAGTTAGTGTATTTGTGAATAAGTGGGTAAGAAAAAGGGAGAACTGATAAGCAAATGGATCATATTATACAGATGTGTATAGGTGGAGCCTGTGGAAGCATGATTCGGTAGGTGCTTTAATCCAGGGCAATAATCCTCTTATTCTTATATATATTTGGCTGCAATAAATAAATATATATAGGGAGAGAGGGTGGATTTTCTCTCTTTCCTTTCACTTACTTCAGAAACAATAGGGCAAACTTTGCCCCGTTGAAGATGGATCTTTCTCGTTCAAAGAAACAAATAAGAGACAGAGACGGAAAGACAGAAAATTAGGGATAAACAATAGTTATTAAAATATTGGTTTCAAGAACTATGCCTTTGCATCTCCGTATGAATTCAGTCCTGGTGAGGTGATAACAAATATTTCCACTTCATTTCAAAAACATTGAATATTATAATGTAGCAATCATGTTTACATTTCTTTTTTTTTGTAGTGAGACTCATACTTTACAATCCATTTGCCTGCAGTAATAATTATAAAGATTTCATCTCTCTTTACAATCCATTTGCCTGCAGTAATAATTATAAAGATTTCATCTCTCTTTACAATCCATTTGCCTGCAGTAATAATTATAAAGATTTCATCTCTTCCTTTATTCAAAAATGAAATCGTCTAAATTTAGATCAAACTTCATCTAAGAAATAAAAGGTTAATCAGCCAAGATTATAAAATTAATGACTACAATTATTATGAAGTCTAATTGTTTTTTATTGCTAAATGTATAAAAAGCACCGTCGAGAATGAAATGTATAATCCTCAATCTTTTACATAAGTTTTGTTACCAAATAAATAAAAAAGGACAAAAGAAGAAACCTGTTTCTTGGGCTCGGATTCCTCCAAATGAAACAAAAATGTATATGGTGAAAGTAATTAATATGGCTATCCCTTAATATAGCTATAAAATTAATCCACCTTTCTAGATTTTGACCTTCATTATACTAAAATTTGTTTGTTTTAAATAATTTGTGATTTTGAGGGACATTTTTTGTCGTGGGCGAATCTATATCTCTCGATATCTGTTAGTCGGTTGGTCGGTCGGTCGGCCTCTGTTTTAGGTGGATTGGGTAATAACATTCTAACTATTCCGGTGACTTTACCCAAATTTAAAACTCTTATGTTGTTTTACATTGTCTTTCGAAATATATAATTGCCAATATCCTCCCAAGGTTAGCCCGGGAATTATTTTGTTTCGCCAATAAGATCATAAATAATGTACTGATTTTAACGAGCTTTGAAAGCTTTATGTTGTTTTGCATTTTCTTTTAAAATATATATTTGCCCAAGGTTAGTCATGTAATTATTTCGCAATAACTTTATAACTATTCAACCGATTTAAACGGAATTTGAAACCTTTATGTTGTTTTATATTCTCTTTCGAACGATATATTTGTCATGTCCTCCCACGCTTAGTCCTGGAACTATTGAAAGTTTTGACGGCCGTAAAGTCATAAATAATAATAAGTGAGACCACACGACTTTTGGTCTGCAGACCTTGTTTTGTTTACCAGAAGTCTGAGGTTCTTGAGCCTTTAAGACCATATAATAATAATACTATTATTTTGGATTCCAATACTTACTATTATCGCACTGGTAGCGCAAACAACAAAAAATATATATTTGTGCATCATTAAACGGAATTTTCGTGGCTTTTTCACAAAATATATCTACGAGTTAGAGCTATGTTAAAATAGATTAGATTTAGTTACAAAAATGAAACAAAAAGATAAAGATTTATCATTCTCTTACAAAGATGGCACATCTTGAATATGGTTAGTTATAATAATATTCCTCATGTCATCCAAAATCTCTCTCCACATATAAATCCCTCCAGTAACAATGAGATGGATCACAATTTGAGCCCTCAGACTTTAAGGATACCACCCATCGCCCTGTGAAGAAGATCTAAATATGAGAAGCCCTTAGACCAGATTTTCTAACATTGGGCCTCAATTAAAATCAAAGGATGTATCAACAGAATTATCATTTTCTGACATTAGTTAGAAACAAGGTCTGCTGATGAAAGTTGCGTGCCCTGAATTATTCTGATTTATGACCTTACGACATTCAAAATTTTTAATAATTCCTGGACTAACCTTGGTAGGACCTTGGCAATTATAGCGTCCGAAAAAAAAGGAAACAACTTAAGGGTTTCCAATTTCGTTAGAATCTGCTGAATAGTTATGATGTTATTGCAAAATAATTACCCCGCTAACCTTAGGAGGTCTAGGGCAATGATATCATTCTAAAGAAAATGTAAAATAACATAAGGTTTCAAATTCTGTTAGAATCAGCCTTATAGTTATAAAGTTATTGCCAAATAAATCCCCGGCTAACCATGCGATGACTTTGGAAATTATATCACCCAAAAGAAAATGTAAAATAACATTATGCTTTTAAATTTCGTTAGAATCGGCCGAAAAGTTAGAATGTTATTACCAAATCAATACAAAATAAAACCGGGCCCGACCGAACGACATAATGAGATATAGAGTCTCACGAGACTAAACGCACGCTACTAAAAATCAATATTAAATTTTTCGCTCCCTTCTACATTTGGGGAACCTCTCTTCGTAACATATAAATTACTCCTTTATATAAGAGGACATATGTATGTATATGATATTCGAAACGAAGAAACTCAATAAATATTGGATTACCGAAAAAAAACGATTTAAAGTTAAAAACTTTTATCTTTTCGCAATCCTATGCGTTAACATGAAAGTCATTGCCCTTTTTTGTTTGATCTTTGCATCCTAAATTTAGGACCTATCTGCGAAGTTTGCCGAAATACCTAAAAGTTTTAGCGAAATGTAAAGATGAAAGATTTTCTTAATTTAAAGACCCTCTTTTTTATTTGGCTTTCAAAAGGTTGTCAGATCAAACATGGGAATCCATCTTGCGACTGCCTTGTAAATTCTTGCCTGCCTTCTCCACTTCAACACCCTTGGACGGGAATTACGCTTACATGTATATCTTCTACACATTTTTCACCTATTCTTCTTCACCACTTTCTTTAAAGATCTCTTCTGACAAACTTTCTGGCTGAGATCTCATTGGGCATCGCCTCTTAGTTTTCAATACAACAACCTCAATTCTTCTATCAAAATATTAGTTCATCTAATTTTCTTTTTATGTTTGATACCTTTTTCGAGCGAAGTATCAAGAAATCTTCTTTACAAGGAAAGACTAGAACAGACAAAAAAAAGAAAATGACGTTTATTTTGGCCTTAGATACAAAAGAAATTAAGAAATAGTTTTACCACCAATCTGGACCTGTTTGAAGCTTCATATTTCTTGTGTTAGGAACTAATTTGTATCCCGAGATGTAAACTACAATTCTCTACAGAATAAAGCAGCCATCTTGTATCGAGCCGATTTGGGACTACAAATGCATTAGCAAACTTGATGCGTATTACCTTTGCTGAAATATCCCGTAGCAGAGGTAAGATTAAATCGAGATCATGGTCCTCTAAATTGACAAAGCTACACATGTTCGGTCGAGTCCACCAGAGAAAGGTGAAAAGTTGCTGGAAAAACCCCATTTCTGTAAACATTAAATATATGCGCATAAATCTAATTACTGTACTTGGGGTTTTCTGTAAAAATAAGGCCTAAATGAAATTCGTCCCTATAAAACGCGTACTACTTTTCTTAAAATGAATTGCATCTATTACTATGGAGAATAGAAATTTGGTTGCATTTATACCAGCACTTGATATTACTGATTCAGATAGGGTCAATTTCACAGTGTTTTCAGTTATTTGGTACAATTCCCTACTAGAATAATGTATGGAAAATATAAATGAGGTGAGTTGAAAGAACAGGGAGAAACTGAGTTGAAAGTATATGAGTTAACTGAATCGAGAAAAAAGGTCCTTTTTGATAAACGAAGAAGAGAACTAATTTTTTTAGGGTACATTGGGGCAAAAGAAATAACTTCTTGTGGGGTAAATGTTTCGATGTTTTTGTTTCGATGAATATAATTAGATGTCATGTTAAAGAGGATATGTCAGCTAAATCAGGAAGGTAAGATAGGAAAAAAAGATAGGATATCAGAGGGCTTAGAGATTATTATGTAGCTTGGACAAGGTGTGCCTTATTTGTGTTTTCTTTAAAGATACAACAAGTGTGAATTTCAAGGAAGAGGGAAAGAGCGGAGGGTCATGTTAAAGTTAACAGAGATGAGACATTCTAACGGCGGAGAGATGGAGACTAGATCCTCTGGCATCTTACCTTGATAATAGAAATGTGCCTATGATGAACAGGTTTAGTGACGTGTTGTGCTGGAGTATTGTCTGCAAGGAGTGGTTAGAATATCTGTGGAGGGATCATTATTTCTATGTGTATGGGAGGGGTTGAAATAAATAGAGAAAGAAAGAGAAGGCAATTTAAATATGTCATGAACTGGCATATATGAGACGCATTCACGACGATATTAAAGTCTCTCCAATTAGATATGGTTGCTGAGAGTTAAAAATGTACTATGGTCAAATGTTCGCTAAGCTCTTGGAGGAATATGTACCCGGAATGTTCTGGAGGACGATAAAGAATGGCAATCATATGAGTGTTGTTCAGAGACAAGGCAGCTAGCATAGGCAGAAAGGGTTTCGCTATGTTTAATCTTATGATTCCAATGCTGTTCTAATATTTTAGTAATCTTCACACTTCTATTAGTAAACGGTAACTAGACTTTCTCTTCTAGAAATTTAAAGATGATGATAAAATTCTTCAAATTATAGGAAAAAATTAGGGTAAAGATTCTTTAAATATCGATTCAGTAGTAAATTTAGACTTCGGTGTAGCTTCCTGCTAATAGTCGAAGAGAAGAAACTTGAATCGATAAGAATTTACGAGTGATTACTTGGAATAAATAGGATCATTTTCTTGCATAAACTGCAATTTGTTGGACAATTGCTAGCATTATTCTTTACAACTACTAGGGCATGAAGGATAGGGAGTACAAACGAAAAAATTCAAAAAAATACCTGAATAAAAAATCATCTCGGTCGCTGTAGAAATAACCAGCTTTATTCCACTGATGGCCACCTCTTTTTATTTATAATAATGCTATTATTTATCAGTTAAGGATGAGACTATGGAAATCAAACCAGTTGAGAGCACAGGTAGCGCTTATTTCTTTGGGTGTGAAAGACATTAATTTCATCTATTCTCTATAGAGCAAATGTTACTTTGATGCTTAACGATGTTTTGAAAACATTGAAATCATCAATGTGTGGCTCTTAAACAACCTTGTCAAAACATAGATACTATTCGTAGGTAATACTAGTAGGAACTTCTACAAATGTGGCTCTCCTCTCAACAAGTGCTCACTATCTCAAAATGAAATGCACATTTTACCCTTTTCCTTAGGGAGTTAAACATCGGAAGGTGGCGTTTGATGGTCATTTCTCTCTTAGGAACAGGTTCCTCTCATTTGCAACCCCACTTTTTGCTCAGCCGCCTTCCGTAAATAAATACAACTACAGGTTCATTTATTTACACACGCGTAAATTGAACGACCATGACTAATGTTTATTTTAAGATCTCACTTGTACACTTAAAAGTTGACCATTTGAGGTCTATGATTTCCTTATTTTTCCCGAAAATATAGTTTAAGCTGAAGCTCAAACAAATGAAGAGAAGGGTGGAACCGCATCTTCTCTGATTCTGATGAAAATTGTGGTGTGGGTAGGTATTTGGCCGTATCCACTGAGTCTGAAATCCATTTTTCAATTTATAAAGACTCGTATCGCATCCTCAAATCTAACTAGTAAGTTAGACAAAAAAGTTATTTTCAAAAGATTTTCTAGCTCTTTACATTCAGACAATATTGAATCAGTTAAGAGCATTTGATCAATATACAAGGTTAAATATGTTGAACTTTTTTAGCACTTTTTCACAAATTGCCTAGTCTATGCTGTACTCCACATGTAGAATAATGTCAAGGAATAGGCCAAGGGGTGGTTGGAGTTTTCCACGACTCTTATATATATATGTATATATATATATATATCCTATTATCCCGAATGCAGAGGAGTCGTCGTACTACTCCTTATACTTCGTTCGGCCCGTGTCTTGAATGGGTTTATTGACTCAGATATATATATATATATATATATATATATATATATATATATATATATATATATATATATATATATATATATATATATACAAATAATGTGCTTTTAGAGATGAATTATAAGTGAATCTCGGATATCTCACTTGGCTTGAAAATTACTATTCACCATACAAATCCCTATACACTTGTAATGCTGGTAAGCTTTGCAAGGAGGAATTGGAATGTGGAAGGCAAGGGTTACCTTGGAACCTGATGTTCGGGTGGCGCTGGTGAGTGAAGGTGGTGAGGTAAGGGGTGGAAACGATGAAGTCGGTTCTCCAGGGACCGACCTGATCCCCCAATTCCGTCACGATTCTTGCTGGAAGAAGGCAGTGACGGGAGCTTCTTGTTACAGAGGGCCCCACTCTCGTAAACTCCGAGGAATCTCGGGTGCCTCTGTGACGGGTGGGGGGGGGGGCGAAGTGACCTATCGACACGTAGGATCACGGAGAAAAGTCGAGATGTAGTTTCCTCGCTTAGAGAACCAGAGTGAGGCTGTTTGTAGCTTCAGCTCTTACACGTGAGTACAAGCTTGGGTCCGCACTGCCTTGCAGACCAACGGGGTAAGGAGCCTCCCTAACTGGGACTGATCTCCTCTCTAAAGACTTGATGCTTAGACGAATTAACACTACACCGATAGATCACAATTCCTGCCCTGGCAGACGATACGCAAGCTCTACTACTGAGTGTTAAAAGAATTTGTCTTTTATACTCGAAACTCGGGAGAGGTTCTCAGGGCGCCGGAAGTATAAACTCCCGGCAACTATGAGAAGTGAAGATGGGCTCCCATTTATCGATAAACAGTCTGGGAAGGAACTCTGTGGTTAGCTGAAGTGGCCGGTGGTTTCTTCCAGCTGAAGACCACCATATATTGGGCCTGTAGGAAAAGGGTTGATAAGCGGCCCGCCCGGAAGGAAGGTCGGCAAAACTTGGGAGCATTATGCTATTCTCTTACAAATAACTTTAGGTTAAAATGGAATTTTCCTGCTACTTTGGGGTGAAATGAATATATGATTGAGACTTTTGCATTAAATTTAGTGGCATTCAACACAATTATAACTTACTTCCTCAATACCTAACATATATTCTAGGTGGTGAAAACAAGAGAATTTGTTTTTTGCCACTTTATGCACAGGGTTTAGTCACGAATTTAATTATACAGTCTTGACGTTCATCTGAGATTTCTTTAATAAACCCTTTTTTCATTAAATGCATTACCTAACTAGTTTTTGAGGGTGGATCACTCATTTCGCAGAATGGCTGATGAAAATTAAAGAATTTTTACAGAAACGTCTCTTATAGTTAATTTAAAAGAATATTTTTTCCAATACAAATCCAACTAAAGATACCTTTGGTTTTTCCACATATGCCAAGTTACTACGAAAGGGTTGTGAGATTACAAGACACCAGGGCACTTATAATGTATGTGTGTGCACACATAACAAAAACTCAAACTTATGGTAGCAAATATTCGTAACAATGATATTAATAATATTCTGATGGAAAAGTGCTTTTTGAATATGAATAATGAAATAAGCATGCTAACAAAATTCAGCATATTGAAAAGACTAAGTAAAATATACAAAAGAAATTATGTATATTAAAATAATTGGATAGTGTTTTTTTTATTTCATTTCATTTTTGGGTTCCCACAATGGAAATTTGGATTGAACTAACATTTTTAATAAATCACTAATAGGAGCTAAGACAAAATTTTTTTTTAATTTTATTTAGTTTAACCTTTTAAGTAGAGTGGTAGGTGTGATATCCTATTTTATATTTTGGGGAGCTGCTAAAAACCACTAAATCGAGATGTCCATAACTTTGCTTCTAATTATGATTTTGAAAAGCATATTTTGGACTGGTGGTTTCAGCAAAGGATACACCCATACACAAACTTTCCTCTAAATCCAAGAGAGTGGGGTTCCATATTTCAAGACATTGTGTGCTTTGTCAGTGAATCTGAATTTACTAGCCTTTTGTTCCTCTAACCTACCATAATATATTATAAGATTGTTTTGGATGTTATAAAATAATAAATTAGGATTATCTAATTACAGGGAAAGGAAAGATCAGAGGTATAATAAAAAAGTGGTTTTCTTTTTCTCTCTAAAACGCTGCAAATTGCAACATTATGCTCGACCTACATTTTGCTTAGGGCAGGGCATTTCTGCACACCGTTTCTTGCTTTTTTATCGACAGATGATCTTATATAAAGCAAATAATCCCCTAATAGGCGCCAATTCATCTAGCTAAGAGTTAGTCTACTACTGGTTGGTCAACTCTGACCAAAATCGGAGAGAAGGTCATTACGCTTTTTATGCAATTAAATTCTAAGAACACCATTTATGGTGTTCACAGAGCAACCAAGAAGTAACTCCTATCTCTCCAAAGACCAATTTTCCAATCCCAGCTGCCCCTTCACCTCTGACCTTTCCCTTATACTTGTTTTGTTCAGGGAAATTAGAACACCATTTCTAAATAGAGCGTAAAAATTGTATATCATATAAATTTAGGCTCCGTAGCCACGTTTCCTTCTCACATCGGTTCCTTTGTTTTAAGCAATATTGTAAACCAACCAAATATAGCGTTACCTCGATTTAGTGATTTTTATCGAATTATTACCGAATTCATTTTAACTATTTCTTTCATTTGTAGAAGGCTCTATATCTAAATGGTCTTTACTCTTAACAGAAAGAAATGAGGAATTTGAATATGTGCCCGGTAACTGTATCGAAAATTAATTAGTATCAAACGAATTATAGGAACGAACCTTGATAGCAACTTTTACATTATAAAATGGAACAAAGGAAAATTTGTTAAATCAGGGAACTTGTTTCACGTTTCTTACGATGAGCTACCAAGGTGTTTTTCGAGAGTCAGGGAAAAGAGATCTTCTAGATAGAGAAACGCATCATACCCCAAGCGGGATACAACGCGGGGATCAATTTAAATCACCACCTCCCTAAATAAACTCTAGTTTTATTTAGTACTACTTTATTTACTTATCTTAGTTATAGATTAATTATATGATTTCATGTAATTTATATTTTATTTATTTATAGTGTACATATTTTATTCCCGCTCTTACTCCTTAAAAATCTATACTTTGACCTGTACAGCCACATCTCACTCGAGCAATTGCCATTCTTTCGGATATACATTTGCTCCGCTTTCAATATAAACTCATCTTGACGGAACTTCTTCCATATCAGACCTGAAATACCGCTATATACCCTCCTTTCTCTCCCCATCATCGACTTTACACGCCACAAAACCCTACGCCAATAGTTATGCTGCCCTACTGAATGTAATTGAATGTGTTTTTTACCTTCAAGTGCCTTCTGTTTAACTATTATTACTGATACAAGTGCACATTAACCTCTTTTGATTCCCAATTGTCAAACTGATATTTTATTTTATATAATTTTATCAAATAATTTAGTTACCTTGTTGAGACGGAGAATTGAACATTGCTGTAGTCCTTGTATTGAATTGAATTATCAAAGCACATTTGTAAACATCTGCTCTGGCATTGCCAACAAGCTTGTGAGTCCCACGCATCTCTAGTGTTAAATTTGAAACTTTTTAAAAGTCCTCTACCCCTCTTACCCTAATGATTTTATGATCCTTAGACTCCATAGTTCAAATATCCTTTTATGTTAACATCACTTTGAGAGTTCGATAATAATTTTACGATTTAAGCTTCTTCATACGAATTTCTTTAGCCTCTGCATAACAGATCAATTTTTTCATTCAGCGATGTTTAGCCTGACTCAAATTATGCCAAGATTTCCAACATTCAGATTAATTTAATCAATTATTCCGTTATTGGTGGGTCGTTATATCACCCACCCAAAGAAATTCTAGAAAATATAGAAAACTGAAATTTGTTATTTTCGACGAAATGTGAGTTAAATTATCTAGAACCTCAATCATGCAGCCATATCTTAATTGATACCTATCGATTCCTAATTTTATAAATATTTATGAATGGAGAATTTTGCTCAAAGAATTATGCCCAAATACTTAGAGCAGAAAAGAATTATATATTTTTAAGAGTTTAAAATTATGCTTAGATATTCCTTACTACAGAAAGAGACAGCAAATGTTAAATAATTTCACACATTAAAAGAACATTGATTATTTTCTTCTCCAAAGTTTTGACATTGTTTAAGTTACTCATGAAATTTGTTTGTACTTAGAGACATCTTAATTTCTTATTTTCACAATTCGTGATTTTCGCACTTCGTTATACTTTTAAAATGGTGACTGTTCTCTTGAGATTGTGATTTCTTAGTACGTCATTCAAGGGAAATATAAACTGTAATTTAATTTTATTAAAATAATATTTCAAAGCTATTAAACCAATTAAAACAAGAAAATTCAAATTTATTCTACTGGTTGGGTACACCTTAATCTTTTAGTAGTAAATAAACCAAACTTTGTCAGAAAAGGCCTCCGATGTAGCCTATTCGTACTTTTGGCTTTTAAATTAAACAAACGAATAAAGTCCATCTTATCACAGTTTGATACAAAAAACGATGCTCTATATATTTTTTATTAGTAAGCAATAGACATTAGAGAGTTAATGTGGTCAAACTTAACATTAAAACACTCTTTCCATTTTAAAATATCCTCAAAATAAAAGAGTGCTTCAAATAAAAATGATTGTCAAAACCACACAAATATTTTGCAAGAAAAACAAAATGAAAACTAAAGTCAATATTTTCGATAAAAATAAACCGGATGACGCCACGATTTCTCATTCATTACGAGTTACATGGTTTTACAATAATATCCATTTAAAGGAAAATTAAGTGAAAGAATGAGATGAGTAGATTTCATCAAAGGTTTCTGGATAAATAAATAGTCGCCAAGGTAAACCCACTCATCTGCACGACATAAAATCTTTCCATGTAGAGTTGACCAGAAGCAGAGAAAGAGAGAGAGAGCCGTAAGCACCACATAGGCAGTTGCTGAGATGAACTAAGGCCGTGTCCATAAATGAGGTGTTGAAATTTTTATTAAACCAGTAAAATAAATGGGAATTTTCTCGAAGCATGATGATTTTATACCTCTTTTGTTTACTACCAAAGAAATACAAATTTTCAGTATTGTGCTTAACAAACAAAGAAAGAAAGATGAAAAAGAGTAAAATAAAAACAACAAATCTTCCTCTCACAATTAACGAATAAAATCTCAACAGTTAATATTATATATTCTCTTTTTCGATATAAGGTTACAAGCAGAAACCCTCTATGGTATAAACCACAGGTTGTCTGCAATTCTCACGCAAACGTTTCCTTTACACCATAAAAAAATAAACTTGTCACTCATCTAGTTACTTCCCTCAGAGCAACACAGATCTGGTGGTGTCGCTGCTCTTCATGATTTAGTTAAACGTAGAAGTTCATTTTGAACTTTACTTTTTGACTCGTGATTTTTATTGACATGTCACGTTAATATTGTTATTAAAAACCGAAAGGAGCTCATGTGTGGCTTTAGTTATTTTTAGGCTCCTTTCAGTTGGTCACGCTATCATTATTAAGGCCTTTGATTAGATGCGTTTATACGGCATCTAATTAAGCAAAGCCAGGTTCAGCTGAGTCGTTGCAAAGATTGTTTACCTCATGTGGTCATTCTTAGCACTAAACGAAGTTAATTATTATTTATATGGATACAACTCGCTATGAGATTTCGAGAATTTATGTTATTTATCTTCTTTCATTTGTAATTCTTATTGGTTTCTCAGAAAACACTAAATATAAGGGTCAATAAATAGTAATTAGTTTGGTCTAACAGAATATTTAATGACCTTATATAATATATTGTATATATGAAGTGTGTAGATGTATAATTACAGAATATACTTTGAATGGGCCTTGTTATCATACTTTTGATATTTTGTATAAGGTGAACAGTAACTGAAAATGCTATTGTTTTTCAATTAAATGATGTCGTAACAGAGAAAAATAAAGTTGGTAAAAATTTATGGAGGGTGAGGAAAAACATTCCAACCTAAATCATTTGACATATTCTTGGTCGCATGCTCCACATGAGGGTGCCATGGTCATGAATAAGGATTATTCCATCCCTCATGAAGAGTTCTAACAATTTCAAGATGAAAATTATTTTATATATAGATCACTAGAACTTCTTTGAAGTAGTTTATATTAGTATTTGAACATATCTTTGTATTATTTAGAGCTCATCTTTATTTTACCACTTTTATTTGACCAAATAAAAGTGGAAAGGGGAATCTTTTCTTTTCTATACTAGATAACATTTATTGCATCTAAGTGCAGTAGTTATCTAAGAGTTAGGGAACGACTTTATAATTACACTGTTTCTAGTCTTCTTTTTAAACAGGTATAAATATGCAAAGAGCTACTTTGTCATACTTATTATTCATATGTTGTAAATGGCGTTTTATATATTTCCAAGGTTTCCATGTATCTATGTTGTTTTTACCGTTTTAGATTATTTCAATTTTATCACATTTCTTTTACCAAATTGATTTAGGGTGAAAATGCCAACTCGGCAAATTGTTTTAGGATATTTTGCCGGAAGGAAATATCTTACTGTTCCTCGTCATTGCTAAATGGTAATGGCCAAAATGAATATATGTTATGAAGTTAAAAATGTATGACTCCCTTTCTGAAAATGAAATTTATTTATATTTGTAAATGCAACGTATGTTAATTTGTCCAAAATATTGTTTTATATAGATTTTAAAAGAGTAATTCAGGCACTTCGAGTTTTATTTTCATTAAGTTTGTTTGCATCGATTGATTCTACGGACCTATTCTCAAAACGAAATAATGGAAGAATAAGAAATAAATGGCACATTCAGAGCATAAATTCCATACATACACTTTAAATCTGACTGAGAATTTAATTAAGAAATTTTAAATTCTGTGCATGAGCAACACATATCCGAAACTGAAAACTCTCAGACAATATCCCTGAAAAATTATTGAACCTGAAATTAGAATACAAATTAATAAGAGACCAAATATCAATCTTTCATTCGTAGTAAATTTAATTGCCAGATATTCAAAGTATAAAGAGAAAACAATAAATTCCCTGAAAAATGTTTAACTTTTGAGAATGAAACTCTAAAATGACAATAAAGCAAGATATTTTATTTATTTCTTCAAATATTCGCAGAGAAATTCGTTTCTACTCGTTACCTTTGTTAAAGTTTAGTATGTAAGTCTTGAATTCCCTTAAGTTTATTTATTTATTTTGCAACTATAGAAATTCATCTTTAGAATTTCAGCGCACTAAAGCAAATACACAGCATATTCCATTTCAACTCTAATAGCTGGTATATCTTCCAAACAATCTCAACTGGAATGTGCAGTTTTCTTGTGCAACAGATGTGTGCATTGAATTAATGCAAGTGAATTCTCAAGAATATTCTCTCATGGAAGGCTTCAAAATCTTTACTAAAATTTGCAATTCGCATGGAATTGCTGCATGAATTTTACAGCCTAGATCAACTTTAATACAAATATAAGAAATTGAAATTCTTTGCACCCTTATGATTATTCGCTATTTGAAAATTGAAATAAGAAAAACTCTATGGTTTAATTGATTGGACATTGTGGTTGAAAAGCCTGGAATCATAAGAGATTTTCGCTAATCAAGATTAAATCCAAATCTGTATTTTACTATGAATTTAATTAGAGAAAAAAATATGAATTGCAATTTCTATGTTCGTATCAAAAATTGAATCATATAGATAATGATTCTAAAGATATAAAATATAACACTGGTCGGCGTCAGTAATGTAACTTAGGTTTTCTGTAGTTTCTTAATAAAATTGAACTACTAAATCCGAATCTGGCATCGGTTTTTCTCCATCAGATACTGTTTTTGCGATACAGGAGTGATAGTAATTTTATAGTTTATACATGTCCTATATTACATTAAAATTTCACTAGGTTTTGCACCACTGTATTCGCAGTAAATTTTGTGTACATTTTAAGTAATTATGTTTATACGTTTATACTTTTAAAGGTTAGAAATTGCTTAGCATTATAATAATAAGAATAATAATAATAATAAAAATGAACAGAAAATGTAAGAATAGCTCAGACAGATTTTGATATGTTTGCGGCAAAGTGACTTTTTGCGAGCAACAATGTACAATATCTCCTGTAATTAAATCTTTGTATCGTGCATATTTTTGAGTAAGGCTAGGAGATTAAGATAAGAGTTTTTCACCACATATCTGCTGCAAGGGATGCTACATAGTTTTAAGAGGCTGGAGTCAGGGCGAACAGAAGTTTCTCTCTTTTGTTGTTCGAGAAAGTAATCTTCTCGCTAAAGAAACAACATTTTGGGGGAGCAGAAATAGAGAACAAGAGTTTCCAAGCTATTTTTGCAGCATTCTTCCAGCTCTTTAGTACACTGTGCCAATATTAAAGGACTTGTTAAGGCCTTTGTAATTCCCTACAACCCATAAGGATGGAAAATTTTCATATATTCCTCCAGTAAAAGTTTAAAAGCTGTTACTCAATATTAGTAACAAGATAGCTTCCGTTCCTATAGGCCATTCAATCCAACTTACAGAAAGTTATGAAAATATGAAGAAATTGCTGGACGCAATGAATTACTCTACCCACAATTGGGGGATATGTGGTGACTTAAAGGTTAGATCATTTTACACTTGACATTTCTAAGTTCTTTGATATTGACATTTTCATTTTTAATTGTTAATATTGTATACACCTTTTGGTCAACTTACATTTTACACGAATGCAAATCTGGAAATCATGAGTCATTTTTGAGTTATATTTTTTGTTGAAGTGTGTCCTTATAGGTTAATGCATCGTTTTGGGTTAATGGAGAACTTATCCTAATTGAGAAGGTATACAACACAACTCAATAAACTCAAAATAAGATGTACATATATTTAATTAGTTCCAATACAATGATTTAATGCATCGGCATACAGGATTTTTCAGTACATACGAGGGGCCGTCAATAAGTTTTGCAATTTGGATATAAGGAAACAAGATATGAGGAAAAGTGTTTAAGTTATTTTTTAAGATAACTACCCTCGACTTCAATGCACTTGCGTGACTTGTCCCCGAAGAATCGAATTCCCGACAACCAGAAATCTCCCGACTTCTGTTCAATCCACTCCTGGACGGCGAGCTGGACATCTTCATCGTCCCCAAACCGGCGTCCATACAGTGCAGCCTTGAGCTGGCGAAATAAAAAGTAGCCGCAAGAAGACAGATCTGAACTGTAGGGGGGATGGTTGAGCTCCTCAAATACGCACTCACGCAGGGCAGCTTGTGCAACTCTGACCTTGTGGACTTTGACGACGTTGAAGTCGATCATGGGACGTGAGGTTTCTAGGGACCGAACAGGCAAAGACCTTTGTAATGGCCAAATTGTCGTGGATGATGTTGATAACACTTCCATGGGATAGTCCAAGTTCTCACTCGATTTTTTCGACCTTCACCCGTCGATTTTCGAGGATCATCCTTTCCACACGGGCCACATTGTCCTCGTTGGTCACGTCTGATGGGCGTCCTGGATGGTGGTTATCTTCAAGGGACTCACGACCATGGCAGAACTCCTTATTCCAGCAAGCAATGGTTGCATCGGAAGGGGCGGTGTCGGTGTACACTGCGTTCATGGATCTCTTTTGCATTTTTGCCTTCCTTGGTCAAAAGTTTGATCACTGAGCGGGGCTCAACCTTCTCCATTTTTGAAACATTTGTGACTTACGATCTGCGATCAGCTACTGCTTCTTAAATGAATAAGGCAGGAGCGTGCGGCTGCAGGTCCTGACTTGTCATAACTTGCCCTACCGATTCGCAAAACTTATTGACCGCCCCTCGTATTAATATTCTTATTGTTTTAAGAAATATTAATTTGAATTTGTTTTTAGAAATATTAAATTTGGAATTTACATACCATGCTAAATTTCTATTCAGGTAGTTTCTCTTAGACTTGGGATGCAAACAGCCTACACGAAGCATCTTTGTTTCCTCTGTTTATGGGACAGTCGTGCAGATAGTATGCACTATGAGAAGAAGGTTTGGTCTCCACGAGAAACATTTAGAATTGGATCAAACAATGAGATAGCTGAACCTTTAGTGCCTCCTCACAAAGTACTGCTTCCTCTTATGCATATAAAACTTGGTTAAATAAAAGATTATGTCAAAACCTTTAATAAAGAAGGCCAATTAAGCTTTTAAATTTCTTCTTCAAAAGTTTCCACAAATCAGTGATGCTAAGCTCCATGCGGGAATTTTTGATGGACCTCAGATCAAGAACTTGATGAGAAATCAGCAGTTTGATGCATCAATGACGAACATAGAAAAAGATGCCTGAAAAGCTTTCAAAGCTCTAGTTCACAATTTTCTAGTCAATAAAAGAAGCCCAGAATATGTTGCCCTGATCAATCAGCTCCTAACATGTCTCAAAAATTTAGGAGCTCGAATGTCAATAAAGATACACTTTTTACACTACTATCTGGATTATTTTCCTGACAACTGTGGGGATTACAGTGAAAAAATGGGGGAAATATTCCACTAAGACATAGAAATAATGGAATCCAGGTACCAGGGTAATTGGGACGTAAACATGCTTGCTGACTACTGTTGGTGTTTGGAGCGCGATGCACCAGATGAGAGGCACAAAGGAAAATCGTCAAGGGCGTCTTTTTTTGGAAATTAGAATTATTTTCTTTATTATGTTGCTTTCTTTATTTTTTGTTTTATTAAAAGGGTTATAGTTTACATACATTTATTCCTGTTTCTATGATATAATAATAATAAGCATTATTAGATATAGAAAGGTTTTTGAAATTACTTTTCCAGGAAAAATGAGGTAATCTCAATGGAAATGACCTGATTGAACAAAAATACATTCATTGTTGAGCTGAGGAGGTTTGTTTCATTAAGAAACCACAAAGAAATCCTGAGGAACATATTTTTTTTTTAAACGCAGACCTGTGTAATTAATGGTAAATCATTGTCCTATTATAATTTTAATATAGTACCATATTCAATACTTTAAAGGCTTTCTTCCCTAAAATGAGGAAGATGAAGTCAATACATTGAACTCAATCTCTTATCTTAAAATAGGGTAGAATAAAGGAGGGAAACAAAGATAAGGGAGAATTGATGAGGGAGAGACAATAAACCATTTGCAATTAAAGAGTCTAAAAACAGGTCTCTCAACTAAGATGTAGTAGCACGCATCAACCCCACTACAACCTTTTACTAATATAAAGTAAAAGCAGATCCTTCATTTTTTACCCACTAAATTAAACCTTCTTATATACAGGTTACTAATGACGTGCAGATTTTCCTCAAGGTTAGAAGGTACTAATGATAAGCAGCATCTATACATACCTAATAGCTTGCAACATCTCTTCATAGCTACAGGGTAATTATGACTCTTAGAACCTCTTTATAGCAACAGGGTACTAATGACATGCAGGTTCGCTTCATCGCTACCCTGTACTGCCCTATTACTTTATAACTACAGGCTACTAATTAACTGGAGCATTTTTCATAGATAGAGGATTCTAATGACTTCAGTAAGAATTCATAGCTACAGGGTACTAATGACTTGCAGCATCTCCTCATAGCTACTGAGTATTAATGATATGCTTCCATATTCATAGGATCATAAGGTTTCATGACCTCTCTGTATCCACCATAAACTTCACAACTTTTATCGCTTGTCCATTCAGGTTTTTATCTCCGCGCAAATCCTCGATCTACAAAACCATCTTCATTCACCATCTCTCATACCCTAAATGACGCTTCTTATACGCCCAATATCAATTTTACCATACATTTACTTGCATTACAACAGATTTATCCAGATACAATGCTAAAAACAATCACCACTACTTTTTAGAATCTCAAGATCCTCTCTTCACTTCCAGCTGCCATCCCATTTTTTAGACATAAAAGAATGCGCCCTTGCCTACTCATATCTCCTTTTCCATAACTCGATAATATATCTAATTACACCCACAAAGACAATCAAATTTAAATTAATTTGCATCTTCTTCAATACCAACATTACACAATTCCAAAATGTTTCCCCAGCAGATCTTTTTGACCCCTGAATCGCTCACAAGTGATCTGCCATTTTTGTCTACCAAAGATATTCTTCTCTACCTCGTTATTCACCCTTATCACTTCCCTCCAGTAAAGCTTCCTGTTCCGATCCGGATCCTCGTTCATCTATTCCTGCAGCGCTCATCTCGCTCGTTGCTTTCCTTCTTGGTTCACACTCCTTTTCTTCTCATTGTAGGCATTCAACCTCTTCTTCCTAACATTTTCATCTGCACTGTTAAGCAATTGCAAGTACTCCTCCCTTTTTCCCACCACTCGGTTCAGATAAAATTCAGCTTTCGTTACATATTTTCAGTTCTGGAACACATCTATTAATTCCTTTTACTATATCTTTGAATGTGGTCAGCATTTGCTTTACTTCCATGGTTTCACTTAATTGCTCCTTTCCAATTTAAAGCTTTCTCCTCTCTTCTCTGACTCCCTAACATTTCACTTTGGACTCTTCCTTTGTTTGCAACTTCATTTCTTTTTTCATCGATGCCCCAACAACCTTTATCACACTCTAAAGAGAGACTGCTACACTGATGGATCTTAAAGCTTTTCTAGCAATTCTTTGCCACAACAAATACTTTCTTACCACACGCAGATCGAACATAGTCTGAAGTTCTCTCCCATACCTCTTTCCAACCAAATAATGTGGATTTATGTATATGTTATACTAAAAACATACGGTTACTTTACATATGCTTCTTTCTACACTACCTTCTTTCTCCATTTTAAATCTCACAGAAATTGTACATTCTCTCTTTATTTATCACGTCTCTTATTCTCTCACTTAATCTTCCATTTATATCTCTTACAACCAACACATTATCTCCATTCACACTTCAATCCAATACTCCTTGATGGCATTCCAGAACCTTTCTCCCACCTTCACATTTATGATTACAGGCTCTATACATTATCACTGCACACAGTTTTTCTTTAGAACTAAACTTCACCTAGATAATTCACTTCACTTAAATTAAAACACTGTCACACCTTCTCTACTCATACCCCCATAATCTACAATTTCTCAACTACATCACGTTAAAACACTGAATTCCTTTTTATGTTTGTCTCCACTCTACTAAAATGCATATCCACACTAAGTCACAACCTTTATCACATTTTAAATATCTCGTACCCAGTCGTTTTTCAGTCTATTTATGTTTCACGCACCAAACATCCCTCAGGTTCTCTATTTGTACTGCTCTCATTCTACATCTCTTCTTTACTCGCTACAAACTACATAGACCCATACCAATAAAGAAACATTAACGCACACACACTATCCTGCAATTTCGTGGCACATTACACAGTAGAAGCTCTATCATTCATTAACACACTGATTCATCGGTACATTTAGACACTTCTCTTCTTACATCTAAACCGTGCAAAATGCTTCCCGTAACACTTTTAAATCCTTCATCCATTAACAGTTGGTTATTCGGACATACAAACACTTGAGTGAACTCATCCTTTACTTTCCTTATCAATTTCCTATCTCGTGTTGATTTAGCGTGTGTCCAACCGACTAGTGTTTGCTTTCTGAATCCTAGTAAGATATTTTAGCTTTTGTTTTAGGTTAGGTCAGATTTTAGTTATCTAAGGTGTTAGGTTAGGTCAGATTTTAGTTAGCTTTGGTTTTAGGTTAGGTCAGATTTTGGTTAACTTTGGTTTTATGTCAGGTTAGATTTTAGTTAGCTTTGGTTTTAGGTTAGCTTTCATTTTGGTTAGCTTTGTTTTAGGTTAGGTCTGATTTTGGTTAGCTTTGGTTTTAGGTTAGGACAGATTTTGCTTAGCGTTTGTTTAGGGTTAAGTCAGATTTTGGTTAGCTTTGGTTTTAGATTAGGTCTGATTTCGGTTAGCTTTTGTTTTTGGTTGGGTCAGATTTGGGTTAGCTTTGGTTTTACGTTAGGTCAGATTTGGGTTATCTTTGATTTAGATTAGGTCAGATTTTGGTTAGCTTTTGTTTTTGGTTAGGTTAGATTTTGGTTAGCTTTGGTTTTAAGTTAGGTTTAGATTTTGGTTAGCTTTTGTTTTAGCTTAAGTCAGATTTTGGTTAGCTTTGGTTTTAAGTTAGGTAAGATTTTGGTTAGCTTTGGTTTTAGGTTAGGTCAGATTTCGGTTAGCTTTTGTTTTTGGTTAGGTCAGATTTTGGTTAGCTTTGCTTTTGGGTTAGGTCAGATTTTGGTTAGCTTTGGTTTTAAGTTAGGTCAGATTTTGGTTAGCTTTTGTTTTAGCTTAGGTCAGATTTTAGTTAGTTTTGGTTTTAAGGTAGGTCAGATTTTGGTTAGCTTTTGTTTTAGGTTAGTTTAGACTTTGGTTATCTTTGGTTTAGATTAAGTCAGATTTTGGTTAGCGTTTGTTGTAGGTTAGGTCAGATTTTGGTTAGATTTGGTTTTGGGTTTGGCCAGATTTTAGTTAGCTTTGGTTTCAGGTTAGGTCAGATTTTGGTTAGCTTTGGTTTTGGTTAGCTTTAGTTTTAGTTAGGATTTATTTTAGTTAGGTTTAGTTTTTGTTAGTTTTGGTTAAATTTCATTTTGTTTAGGCACTCAGAAAAAATAATTTAACCTAACTATTTTTTTTTATATAATGTTTAAGACTACGACTAAACACTTCAAAATTGAAGGATAAAATGGGTCTGTTAAATTGGAAATTTTAATTCATTCTAAACTACTCGGAGCATATATGGATACGATGATTTCCCTTATTTCAATAGCATCGCCATTTTATGAATTTCCAAAAAATAGTTATTAGGAAGCTTTAACTTGTATTTTTCTTCCCGTTGTATTGATTACATGAATCTAAACCTATAAAAAACATATTCAACGACACAAATAAGTAATAAAACAAATTCCATGAGTCCGAAATCTTTTGACCGCAACTCAAGAAAAAATTAGTGCGTTAGATTGAAGAAGGACCTTCCTCGAAGTCATCGACATGTAAGACTGTAACCCCCTCCATTACTAGTATTGCCAAGTTCTCCCTTTTGATCTCAGCCTAGTTACATTAATCAATTAATTCCATTTGAGAATCCCTCTTCATAATAATAATCAAGAGACTATTTTAATTTAAATAATTCCCTTTTGCCTATTATTATTCTTACTTTGATCTTTGTAAATAAAATTATATTTTGTTGTTTCATCTTTAACTAACCTTGAATGATACTCTCGGCCTATTCAAGTAAATTTTATTCACTCTATCTGATTATTAAGGATTTGGAGCCTTAACGCCTCAAGTGTGACCCCCTACTCGGTCATTAATCCCTGTGAACAGTCCTTCAACGGTTCACGTTGCAGTAGGTGATTAAGTCACCCTCTCCACACACATAATATAGGAGTAGTGTTTGGTATAGCGTGGTTGTACCAAGAAAATGAATAACATTTCAAGTGTGTTGAGTGCCCCTGAATTCAACGCAGTATTGGTAATCACATATACATTTGACCTAAACGAAGCAGCATAATTCCTTTATAAACGATCGTTATTCTACAGGTATATAAATCAGAGACTATCTAAATAGAGTCTAGGCTGTTGTCTAAAGGTTTATTGCTTTCTATATTGCTTATACTAAAATGTTCATTATATTTACAATTGTATATTAAGCAGACAAAAATTATCCATTTTAAGAAACAAAAATGACTGCTTTTTAGAATATTTTTTTCGTTTCTATTTAATTTGAGGGTTCTCAGATTTAAAAATTTAGATTGTCGTGACGTTTATAATATTGTTTTTATGTAAAGCATTGACCTACTAAAACTTAAGAGCTCTGAGTTCCCCTTTGAATGGCATTTTGTCCAACCTTCTAAGTAAATTATGGACTGTGACACGCATTTTAATATTTTGAAGGGCTAATAAAACGACAAATTGGGATGTCCATTAATTAAGATATTGAAAATGGATTTCAGACTCTGTGGTTTCACTCCTAAAATATACCAATACAACAATTTCCTCAAAACCCACAGGGTGTGGTTCCATATTTCAAAGTTTGCCTGATTTTCGAAGAAGCAGCATTAGGTAGCCTTTAGCCTCTGTGACATACCATATAATCTTATGGGATTGTCTTGGATGTTGTAATATAATAATTTAGGATGATCTATTTACAGGGAAATGAAAGATTAGAAGTATAATAAAAAAGGTGGTTTTCTAACCCTCTCTGAAGCCGTGCAAATTGAAACATTTTTAGGGAGTGTTATATAATAGGTAGGCTCTTGGAATCAAAATTGCAGGATTAATAACCTCAACGAGAAACTCCACAAAATGGACGCTTGGTGGACTTAGAAAATCAGAAAAAATTGCCTTTCATGGGAATATCAGGAATACTATGTATAATTTGGGAATAGGTGGATGAAAACACATATGTCAATTTGTGTATATTAATTTGTATACGGAAATGGAGAATATATATAGACAAGCGGTCGTCAGAGTAGTGAGGTAGGCACAAATATAGGAAAACGAAAGCTATCAATAAGATGAAACGCATACACAAACAATTTGCGGCTTGGGATAGAGTTATCCTAATACGGGATTCTACGAAGCAGCTAGGTAAACACAAATTCCCACCAAAGGAAATTATAACACAGATCTGTAAAATTAGGTCATAGAATAGAGTTAAAATTATCTGAGAAAGGTAAGTATATTGTAAAGATACAGCTTTCCAGTAACTCCGAAAAGGAGGTGAAACCAATGAACCCGAAGACGGAGGCTTGTCCCGCAGAGAAGTCTAGGCCACGCCCCCCTGGAAATGGAATCGTATATATAGTCGTGCAAGATTGATTATTATTATTATTATTTTTTTTAAGTAGAAGTTCCATTCAGTTAAGACATTAAGATCAATTTGTTTTCATCTTAGCATTCCTTTTAATTCGTGTAAGTCTGGTCGCTCTAGAATTCAATACTTCGCGTTGAATAAGAAAACTTACTTGTCCTCCTCAAACTAGTTTTTGACGTGCCGCTTGCCTCTTTAATAGGCCATTATTAGAAATAAAGTATATTTTTGCTACATCCTTTCTCAAAGTCCTTTTT
Organism: Ceratothoa steindachneri; assembly: GCA_963969495.1. NCBI lineage: Eukaryota > Metazoa > Arthropoda > Malacostraca > Isopoda > Cymothoidae > Ceratothoa > Ceratothoa steindachneri. Next base: position 71,856,533 of record OZ018337.1, read on the forward strand.
TACCTCGATTACCCGGAACCTTCGGTAATCCCAGCAAACTATAATAAAACCAGTGAAGAATCATTTTTGAAGTCAAATAGACAATTCACTTTTACCAAAAATTGGTAACCTCGTATCTATTTACCATAACCTGTTAGCCCTCATCGAACTACAAATTGGTGGCCTCTCTCCCACTGGTAACACAACGATATACACATGTGAAAATTGGTAATACACACCTCCGTACATTTAGCTCGGCATCTATTATGCTTACGAGTGTTCCTACTGTCTCCCTTGTTTTCTTTTCCACAGACAGGTAAACTCATAAAAAGAAAATACTTCCTAAAATGCATCTATTCGTCAAAGACCAGAAAGAAGTCCGTCCACTACCTGCCGCCTCCTCCTACATAAATGGGAGGAAAGAACATTACGCTTATTATCCAATTTAATTCCAAAGAGACGATATCTAATTCTACCAGAATGAGTCCTTCACCGTGCGACAGAGAAGCAATTACTCTCTCCAAAGAACAATTCTCCGAGCCCATCTTCGGCTCTAGACAATAACATGTCGCTTATACGAGTATATGTGACTTTCTATAAATTAGATTACCATTCCTAAATAGAAGGACGAATTTCTAGTACATGTAAATTAAGCCTCAGTAGGCACATTTCCTTTTACCATTAGTTCCTTGGTGTTGGACAACATTGTAAGGCAACCAAATATTTCGTTAACTCACATACGGTATCTCTATAGAATTATTAATGAACTCATTTCAACCATTTTTCCGAAATATATCTTTTCATTCGTAGACCGTTTTACAGGTAGAGAGCCTTTGCTCTTAACAGAATGGAATAAGGAAGTTGAATATTTACCCGGGATCTGAATAGAGAATTATTGCTAAACTCATTTTAAGAACGAATCCTTCACGGTATTCTTTACATTATACATAGAAGGAGACATAGGTCAATTTATTAAAGTAGGAAACTTGTTTCAGGTTTATCCCGACGAGCTACTGAGGTATCTTCTGAGAGTAAAGAAAAAGGGGTCCTCTCGAAGGGGAAACACATTGCCCCCCCCCAAAAAAAAAATGGAAACAACGCGGGTTTTATTTTACAGCAACAATCTTCCTAAAAAGTGTCCAGTTTAGATTTAATACTAATTTAACTCCTTAACTTAGTTGTATAAGACTCAATGTAATTCATATTTTATTAATACATATATTGTGTGTACTATTCCTGCCCTTAAACCTGTAAAACATACACTTCGATCTCTCCAATACCTCAAAACTTTATAAGCCACCTTCTCCGCCAGTCATCTCTCTCCAGCAACTCTCCTTCTTTGGGATATACATTGGCTCCGCATTCAATATAAACTCACTTTGACTGCTCTTCTTCTTCCATATAGGACCTGAAATGCCGCAGCGCCCTCTTACCTCTCCTTCTCACTCACTACACACGTCACAGAAACCTGCCCCAGGGCTCTGCTTCACAACTGATTGTTCTTCTTATTTAGTGGTAGGTAATGGATCGTGCTTTTCCCATATTTGACCCAATAATGTTGGATGAGCTGCCTGGTGTTTTCAAGTGCTTTCTTTTTCCTTTATTCAACTTACATAGGGTAGCTCTGTGAAGAGAAACATGCCCTTGGAATACGTCTTAGAAAAATCCTTAACATTAATAATTGTATCTATATAATCTGAAAGGTATATCAAATGATTTAGATTCCAACCTCTTTTGAATCTCAATATTCATACTGATATTCTATTCTCTCTTATTTTATCAATATTTGAGTTATCTAGATGAGACAAAGAGTTGTCTATTGCCTAAGACCTTGAATTTAATTGAATTCTCAAAATGCATTTTTAAACTTAAACTCTGGCAGTTACAAAGTGCTTGTGAGTAACACGCATATCTGGTGTTAAATTTAAAACAGTTTAAATATATTCTCTCCCCTCTGTCCCTAGTGGTGTTATTGTACCTGAACCCCATAGTTATAATCTCATTTTAGCTAAACATGCCTTTGACACTTCAATAATGCATTAATGATTCGAACTTCATAATAAGATTTTCTTTAGCCTCGAAATAGCAGTGCCATCTTGTCATTCATTCTCGTTTAGCCACACTCAATTAATACCAAGATTTCAAAATTTCCGATTCACTTATTCAATTACTGCCTTCTGTTCTCGACCTTGTCTTCCCAGACTAATGAATACTAACGGATTGAAAAGATAGCCATTGAAGCTGAAAAGGCACCCACACCCTGAAAGGAAAAAATATGGTTTATTGTTAGCAATTTGACACAATGAAATTTTAAGTGGATTGACCTAAGAAATATCACCAATCATTAAGATCAACGACCTTTCGATATTTCAGGTTAGAATTTATTCGATCTCTTCCATCTCACCCCACAAAAAAATTGTATAAAATATGCATAATTGCTATTAATTATTTGCGAGGAAGAATGAGCAAGCGAAATAATTTACGAACCTCAATTATGTCGCCATAACTGACTAAATATCTATCGATTTCCCATTTTCTAAATATTAATGTATGTATGATTTGCTAAAATAATTATGCCGTAATTCTTACCGTAGAAAGGAATCAATTATTTCCAAGAGTATAAAATTATGTTAAAATATTCATTAATACAAGAATAGACGGTAAAGCTTCAAATAATTTGCCACATGAACAAAAGAATAACTATTTTCGTCCCTTAAGATTTGACATTGTTTTAATTCTCTCACGAACCTTCTACTTCTGTTATCTTACCCCCTGATTTTCACAATTCGTGATTTTCACACTTCGTGTTAGTCTTTTTGAATTGGCGATTCTTCTTTCGATATTGTGAATCTTTATATGTCCTTCAAGGGAAATATGCATTGTAATTTAATTTTATGAAATAATATTTAAATGCTATTAAACCAATCAAAATAAGGAAATCCTAATATATTCTACTGATTGGGCACACTTTAATCTTTTAGGAGGAATTGAACCAAACCTTTGCCACAAAAGCCTCACATTTAGTATAGTCATACTTTCTGCTGTAAAATTAAACGGGCGAAGAAAGTCCATCTTATAAGAGTGTAATACAAAAAACAGACATTCTGAGAGTTAATGTTGTCAAACGTAACATTAAAACACTCACTCATCTTAAAATACCCAGGAGAATAACAATGATTCAATTAAAAATGATTCTACAAACAGTAAACAATTTTGCCACGAAAGTAAATTGCAGACAATATTCAATATTTTCTATAAAAATAAACGTGATGAAAGCAAGATTTTTCATTCATTATGAGTTACGTGTTTGTACAATAATATCCATTAAAAAAAATATGGAAGATTGTGATTAGTGGATTTCATCAAAAGTTGCTGGATAAATAAATAGTGACCATGGTGACCCCACTCATTTGTGCCACAGAAAATCTTCTTTCCGCGTAGAGTTTAGGAGAAAGAGATAGATAGAGAGAGAAGAAGAGAAAGAGAAAGATGAAAGGTAAGTACCTCATAGTCGGTTGCGATTGTTAATTAAGGATTGTTTCCTTACTCGTAATTTTTAGTAACAACGAAATATGAGTTTTTTAAGTATTGTGCTTAACAAACAAAAAGATCCAAGACTAAAAAGAGTCAACTAGAAACACAAACTCTTCACTAACAAATAATTTTAGGACTATAACGTGCGAAAAGTTTTACTGAATTAAATATCAACTATTATTATTATTTATTATCTTATTCGATATAATCCTTCAAGAAGCAAACTCCATGTTATAAAATTCAGGTCTTCTACCCTTCTCTCACCAACTTCTCCTTTCCATCATAGAAAAAAATAATAAACTTGTTGCTCCTCATAGCAACATAGACAAAGGGTTTACGGTGCTTCTCATCGTTTAAATGAAGGAAGCAGGTTTTTTGAGTGGATATTATTTATAGTTTAAAGTCGCCTTAATATTTTTATGGAACGAGAAAAAAAGCGCAGATGTGGTTTTATCTGTTTATGCTTTCTATTCTCGTTTTTTCCACTTTCGATATAAAAAAATCTTCGTTTGCATGATTTCTATATACGACAATTCACAGTTCTGACTCTGGCCCCCTTAAATATATATATATATATTTTTTTCCTTAGCTATAGGAGGAAAATAATAAATTTGGCGAAAGTTCAGCTCCAAGCTCATCATATGATGCCTCTTGGATTAAAATCTTCATGTGTGAAAATTGGTTTCATTTTAAAAGTATTTTGAGGTTGCACATTGACCTCAAAATTCTACTCTATTATATAAACTTTTCTATTCTTAGGGTCCTCCTCCCATTTAGGGAATGGTAGCCGCTCAAAGGCGGGAATATCATAGGTTGCACGATCAGGGTATCCTTCTTTGTGTCAAGATATTGGTGTCGATGTGCTTGCACAACCTGCAGCAGGTATTCCATTTGATCTCGTTATTTTACTACAGTACTCCTGGATCAATGAAACCCCACGTTCAGCTACATCATTTGTCACGTTGAGTGCCATGACGATTTCATGTGCTCGCTTGTATTCCAGGTTGTCAGTTCAGGTAGCTGGCTTCAGCTGCAGGGTGTCAGACTTGATTCCCAGCTTCTTGAAGACTTTCAGTTTTCTTACTGAAAGAAATAAGCAAGCTGTGATGTATCAATGCTGTTCACTGGAAGTGTAACTCGTTTTTCAGAGTCTTGTACTTTTGAAAGCCACATGACGATCAAAAAAGGCGATCTCAGCTAATTCTTCAGAGGTAAACTAGAGATGGTTAGAGAATTTGTCAATCGTAGCATTTCTGATCGCATTGTGAATATTTTGGTATTCTTTTATGCTCTCAAGTAGCTGAAGATTCACCCTTGGTGCACAGAAGGTAAGGAGACCTTCTGTCCAGAGATTTAAGTAGATCCGTGCTTCAACATGCAAATTGATCGTAGGCCCTTCTCATCCATAGAACTTCTTGTGTAACAACCAAACTTTTAAGGCATATATCACTTTAGATATCCACCGTGCATGATTCATCGGACCAGGAGCCAGGAAGTGAATCCCGCGTGATGAAACCCCTGCGAGGAAAATTATTGAGAGATTAATGAATTGTCGATATTCATCACGCAGATCCTTTATATCCTTCAACAGATTCAATGCCCAATTTAGAATATCCTGTGTAAGGTCTTTAATTTCCACAGCAACTTTTTCTTCATCAATGCCTGTTCACGAGCAACTGCAATCTATTTGCGGTTAATTTCCTCTACATATTTTGAAGAGTCTGGTCCCTCATATAGATTGAAAAGCTACTCCTCTAACATTTTGTTTATGTGGTGACGGAATGCCAAATAGAGAAGGTCTCTCTCAATTTGTTGTTTTATGAGTATGCAGGCTTTTGTTTTGCGGCCAGTGTTGTAGGTTCTGTCGAACGACATCCCTACTATACAGTCAGTCAGCCCCCATTGATTAAGCCGTTAAACATCACCCTTCGCATGCGCTGAGCAAGTACCACTTGGAAGTTTGCCTACTTGTACTAGTTGGCTCACTCCATTAACTTTAACAACGATAGAGAGGCTGTTGACCTGTCTACTTGTTTTCATCGGGTCTAACATCAACTTTCCCTCTCAATGAATTACAAGAAACACGTCTGCAGATAAAAAGTCCTTAACTTGCTTAGAAAAATTTCCAGTGAAAGTAGCGATGCCATCTAATTGTAGACCAATTGGAGACCGATGTGTTTTTTGTTTAGCACGGTAGCAAACATAGTGGTTTTTCTGTTAGTCAGTCCAGTAATATTAATAGCTACTGCAACTTAAGGTGTGATGACATTTTTTCTTGCTCTCTGTGTTTGTTTTGGTAAGCTAGACCCTCCACAAGCTCTTTGGGATACTTCAAGAGTGGGCTTCACACAAGTGGAGTTTTCTTCAGTGCTACTACTGGACGACTCTAGAACTACCATGGCTAAGGACGTCGAGGCTTCTATTTCTGCGTGTTTCTTCCACTGTGACTCCTTGGCTGATCTTGTTTTAACACGCTTTTCTTGAGCGGCTAAGAATTTATAAACAGAACCCATTTGATCCCTCCTTCCAAGTTCTCTTTGAGCTTTCAAAACTCTCGACCATCCTTTATTCTTCTCATCTTCATTGCATTATGGTCAACACACTCGTGTGACGCATCGCAATCTGATGGAGCGCTCGCCTGCGCCCTATTGCAACGACTGCGTCGTCCCCCAGACTGTTCGGCACATTCTTGTCGAATGTCCTAGTCTGGGCGATCTTCGCGCACGATACCTGTCCCAGTACCGGGATGGGCGGGGTCGCTACCGCCTGTCCCTTGTGCTCGGGACAGATTCGTGCACATTGACTTGTGGACTTGTTGACTTCTTGGGGGAGGCCGGCCTTCTCCCTATTATTTAAGCAAGGTTTTTTTTTCCCTTTAGTTGCACGCTCCTGCGCCGGGGGAACCTCTCCCCGACGCGCCAGCTTGCTTTCTTTCCCCCTTTTGGGGTGTTGTTTTTTTTTTTTCTCTTTGATTTTATTTTGAAGTAGCCTGGAACTGGGCCAGTTTCAATACATCGACTAATGCCCAAGAAGGCAGTCGCCAGATGAGCTCTTAAAAAAAAAGAAAAAAAAAAAGCGTTATGGTCAACTACATCAAACATGTTATTTGCTCGAAAAACTTCTCCTTGCAGATCTGTGGATCCAATCGTCTTTTTCGCCCTTTTTCAGTAATGGATATTACTTGTACAGGTTTTCAATTCTCTCTATGAGGCTATCCTTTCAGATTGTGAGAATTCTAACTTTATCCCCAAACTCCCCAACTGCAGCGAAAACCAGAGTGGATCATTGTCGGAGTGGAAGGTTTTGGTCCATATGGTGTTGGAATAGGAGTGATAGGACATCTTCACCCGAAGGTAGTCGTGATCCTTTTATCTCGGATTTTGCCCTCACGAGGAAGAAATTAGTTGGGGAAGACATTTTATCATAGAAATATAATAAGAAATTGTATAACCAAGGTTTAACTACATACTGTCATTTTATTACGCTTTAACCCTTTGTCGACCATAATTTAAATGTCTGTTATTTTCTATTCCAGTTTCTTTCGTCCATTTAATTGTTGACTAGCAATATTCAACTACAATAACAAGTAAAAAGAACTTACGTAATCTTACAAGCACTGATATACTAGAACAAACATGTAAAATAGAAAAATAAAAAAGAGAAAAAATTACATGAGTCACCTATGTCAGTGTCACTACCGTAACTTTCAGCCCATAAGCTGATGTGAATAACACTGAGCATGCATCAGTTGCCACATATAGCCATTATATCACAGAGAAGTGGTAATAAGAGACACCGAGAGTGGTCATATAGGGAATTTACTGCTCGTTATTTAAATATAAAGCAAAATTGAACTGGTAACGAGAGTAAGCGTCAGTTGACAAACGGTTGAGGGACTATAGCAAAAATGTCAAAACTTCAACTTCGATGTACAACCCCAAATTATTTTTCGAATGAAACCAAACTTCACTCATAATGTTTTTACTACAAATGGCACCATGTGATGAGCTCGGAGCTGAACTTTTGCCAAATTTAGATTTTAAGGACCACCTTAAATAAATATATATATATATATATATATATATATATATATATATATATATATATATATCGAAAATTATTTGCAGTTGCGCAATCAGAATTATGCGGTTAAGAAGGCAATTTTGTAGCTAACTTAACTCTTCATCAATCCCTAGGAAGGAGCTCTTCTCACAGCCACGAGAAGATAACGCATAAGTCAGCCTTTCTACGACAAACAAACAAAATTGTCTTTCAAGTAGCTATTTTAATTGGTATCCCTGCTTACAAAGACAATGTAAAATTTACTTTTATCCATTCTAGCTTGGCCTTTTAAAATCTTAGGCCTTAACCTCAAAAGTATGATTGCGCAATTGCAAATAATTCTTGATTTTATAAGGCTGAGCTAGAATAGATAAAAGTAAATTTTCCATTGTCTTCGAAAGCATGGATAGCAATTAAAGTGGCTAATTGAAAGCCAAATTTTTGTTCGTTACTGCGAAAAGAGCTCTTTCAGTAGGCTTGATGAGGATATAAGTTAGCTACAAATTTGCCTTCTTCAACCGTATATATATATATATATATATATATATATATATATATACGAGATTTGTGCACATGCATTATTCATGGTTAATTTATGTGCACAAATGTCACCATTCTTATTGTGGACCTCCTATGCTATTGTATATTCAGTAGAATTCATATTTGTACCTAATTGGAATGAAATAATGTGATAGTGTGGACACTTAATAAATGGAACAAACTTACTAAAGTAAAGCCAAAGTTGAATTTACCATATTATTTTATATTCTGTGGCCTAATATAAGGTTACTTTTTACTTTAAATTCCCTAGAGCTCTGCTTTGCATTAATATATTACCACAACAATGAGTCCCATTCTCTTCTATGTTTATTTCTATAATGAATAAACATCATCTTATAACATTTCCAGAATTCGGACTGCCATAGAATTGGGTCAAGTTAACCCTTTCTGCGTTTCGAGTGCGTGGGAGATTTATAATATAAGCAGAGTGCGAATTAACCGAATGTCGGTTGGCCACAGTCGACTATCTTGGAGGTTCCCGGATAACAGAAAAATGGGTACAAAAATAACTTTACTAATAAGCAAACTAATATTATTTTTCAAGGTTAAAAAGATTTTTAAATAAGCTATATACACAATAAATGTACACGGGTCTCAGCGGCTAAATGGGGGGAGAATTGGTGGAGAGGGTCACCGTACAAACAAATGAACAATAATGAACGAAGGTCGCTCGAATGACCTTGAGCGTATACGAAGCCGACGATAAAGGCTTAGACTGGCAGGGGGGGCTGAGCACTTGCAAAGGATAGTTGCGTGTTACTGTTGCCTCGAACATTTGGCCCAAGGAAGTAATCCTTGCCTTGGCGCAAAGTTCAAATAATAGTCTCTTAACAATGACTATTACGGTATGAACTTAGATCTTGCTTTCGAGTAAAACACGAATCAAGACTGAGCGCGTTGAGTTTGAGGAGAGGATGGAAACGGGTCGAGGTAGACTCACGTAAATTAACGAGAATACCGAGAGCTTAAGGGGATCTGCGAGAATTGTGCAAAGTCCAACGAGACGCGAATAACGGGTACCGATGGGGGGCGGCGGCGAATTCTCACGGGGCAGGGCGGGCGGCGGATTCTCACTTCCAACTCTGGCGCGCCGAAGGATTTATAGTGAGGTTGAATGGGGTTTTCTCCCCTCCAACTGAAGGGGAGGGTTCCAGGGTCGGAAGCATCGGCAGACGAGAAAGGTCTCGCCCTTTTACGCGATCGCTGGAAGCTTCCTAAGCCGGAGAGGCGAAACATTGTCTGACTGGAGATGGGACCCTTTGGGCTCTCAAACTTGTCACAACTATCTGTGATGGCTGCATTTCAGGTCATCGTGGCGTCTCCTAATTTCGCATATAAAAAGGGTCGCCGAGGTGTCTGTTGTCTTTCTCTCCATTGAAGGGCGAGGCGGTGCTTATCTTCCTCTCTTTCTGTCTCTCTCTAATCTCTGACATGGACCTAAAAAATATATTCTTTATATTATTGGATGCAAAGGTAAAATTTAGTTAAGTTAATAATTTCTCTTCTTAAGCGGAATCAAACTGATAAACTCTGCTGACCAGACAAGAGTCTTCGTAACAATCACTGTATCTCTAGATTTTGACTAATTTGTGAAATTGGGAATAAACAGAATTTATGTTTACTTCAAAGGCCTGTCTCACGCAGGTTTGTATATCGCTTATCACCTTCCTCCCTCCGATATGAAATCAAATAAGGCTTAAGGTTTCATTTCGCGTAGTACGATAATAAATCAAATGAGATAAATCATAGGAAGATAGATTTAAACACATATTTGCCATTTGTAACAAGGCGTAGATTGCATGGGAAACTGATACAGGCTTTTAAGAATGTAAAATGTTTTGATAACTTTTCCCTGACCAATTTTTACCTCTAACGAAGTTGTTTCTAGAAAAAAATGGATTAATGTTGTTTCATCATAGGGTCATTACGGAAATAGCAAGAAATTCTTTTCATTTTAAAAGAATATCTACTTGGATTGGCTTGCGTAATGAACTAGTATCTAGTGCTTCAGTTAACATGTTTGAAAATAGGCTGGATACTTCTTACTTTGCGGATAATGAAGTTACATAAAATATAATTGTGCATATATTTGGATGTCTGACTGTTTCTCGTGATGACATTGTACACTTTCTGTTTATGGGCTGGCATTGTATGGCATTGTTATTTGTATTGTAGTTCTATGATAAAATTGGATAACACGACCATATCTCTACTTCAATTTTTATTAAGGTTGCCCTGTTATTTTCATCCCATTATGGTATGTACATTTAAGTAGAAACACATTCCATGATTTAAGGTTTTTTTCCTTTTTGTCTCGCACTTTTCCGTATCGTACAAGTGCATTTGCTCTGTTATAAATGGAATATCCACACCCCTACTATAATTTCGAGTTAAAAACAAAGCGTTAATTCAAAGCAAATGGAAATATTTGACCTTTTTCACACCCAAATCAAATCCAACCTCTCAAATGAACGATATGAGTTCCTTAGTAATTTTCTCACATCCTAACAAGCCAAAGGAGAATGTAGTTTCCATTTTGAGTCACCAAATTTGCAAGGGTCAACTTTTGGTATTTCATTTACACGTATTTTATTCGTAATTACTATTTCACTTTCTCTCCTAACCCTGTTTTAATTACTTGCTGACGGGGATGTCATCATTCATTGAAAAATAAAGCTAATGCATTAATTATAGTGAAGAAACAGTGGCTGGCAACCAAGGAGCAAGATTCCATTAGTAGAGATTCAACCAAATGTGCAGCATGAGTTGACCTGAAAAAGAGTCATAATTTGCACCATGTAGAAGTGGACCGTTCATAGTTTTTAGCCAGGGCGATAAATCTCTATGTAGCCAGAAGTGCGGTACAGCAAGTGGTGAGAGGCTATGAGAAGTGCCAAACGATTGACCATGCACATGTTGTGCAGCATAAGGGAGAGCTTGGGGTAGGGGATAACTGGAAGAGGCTAGCCTGTATATGTCTTTCACTATAGACAGGTGGCATATCTATAGGGGTTTGGTATTAATTACCAATCTATGGTGGTACCCAACTTAATGAAGATGAATCAAGTATCTGACTCCAAAGAAGCTTTCTTCACTCTGTTCTTATTTTGGATGAGCTTACCGAAGGTTTCAGGGTAATCAAGGAAAAGAAGGACATTGCAAAAATATAATTTATTCTCTAGTGGGCTATTAACGGGGCAAGTGGAAGGTCAAAAAGTTACTTTGCGGGCGACTAGCATTCTATATATATTCTACGCAAAGTATTAATTCTAGCCGACAAGACGGGGTGAATTTAAAAGAAGGAACGAGAACGAGATAATCTTCTTAACGACAGTAATCTAATAATCTTGGTAGTACAATATTATTCTAACTGAGCTGCTCCGACCATGTGTATGCTTATTTTCTAAAGGGGGTGTCCTAGAATCGTCTGTGGGATGAGCTTCAGTTGTCGAGTCCATTGCTCTCGACCCCTAAGGCGGAGCTAAAGAAAGCTGCGTGCTCTACTCATGGGATCTTCCTCTTTGGTTGACAGCCATGGTTTGTTCACTCTAGTTAATGCATCGGCTCTATTTTTCAATGTTGGGACAATGGTGACTGCTATCCTAAGGTTAAACTCCTTCCTCAGATTTTTGAGAATTCCTAGGCAGCACTTTATTATTTCTGAAGCCCCTTTTGTTCGGATTCTTTTCTCTGTAAGAACCACATTCACTCAAACTTAGATGAAGCAATTCGCGTGGATAATAACAAGGTACTCGATGACCTTAACAACCAACTTTTTAAAGCAGATAGAACATGTTTCCCTAAATCCGAGTATAAGACCATCTCAAGATACATATGGACGGAATACCTGAAGGAGTTTTGCCGTAAACTGTATGAAATAAACATTCTAAACAAATTAATTGACTCAATACAGCGAAGTTAAGTGATAAAAAAAGAGCTCAACCACTTGATCCTTGAGAGACAGTGGAGAAGTTGGGACGATGCGATCGAAAGCCTTGATCAGGATGCATCTTCCAAAGAATTTTGGAATAAAATCAGGCGACTGAAAGGATCGATTGGGAGAAGGAAGAAAATAGAAATATTAAAAGATGGAAATATCGAAACAGAATAAGGAAACATCGAATCAATTTTCGAAGTTATTGGGAAATATCTGAAGAAGAGACTGAAAACTACGATATAGAGTTGAAATTGAAATCCTAGTACCCAAATACATAGGAGGCACCAGCACGACCAGGTGGATAGACAGTGCCACTGAAACGCTAAGATTACTGAAGAGGAACTACTGGGTGTGCTACGCTTATTCCGCCAGAAAGCTCTAGAACAGTCGAGGCTAAAAAAGTTAAACATTCACAAGGCATCAGCAAATTTCATCGAGGGAATGAGAAGAATTTTAATTCATGTCTTAACACAGAATACTTATAGATGCTTTCAAAACGGCTAAGAAGTTTTTCTTGACAAAACATAGAAAAGATCCAACGTTGAGAAAAGATCCAACGTTGAGAAAAGATCCAACGTTGAGAGAGAGAGAGAGAGCTACCGTTGAATTTTTCTCCTGTAATTTTGCGAGAAGCTCTTTGAGAAGATCCTCAACCGAAGACTGGTATCTCACCTAGAAGAGAATTCCCTGTTCAACCTGTGTCACTTTGGGTTTACAAAAAAGCGATGTACGAAATGGCGAAAAATGTTGTTACGGCAAAGCTTGCCCAAGCAAAACGGAAAGGGAGTTATGTGGATATTGATTCTTGTAATGTATCCAAGACGCCGAGAAACCTCAATCCTCACTGCTTCTTCCCCACACCGTAGGCAACCTTGGATCAAATCAGGAAATCATAGACAACCTCAGGATCTGCCACAATGATACAGCCTCCCACCAACCTGCTATTCGCTAACTGCCGACGAACCGGTTTGGTTTCTTCCTTCTTAGCTGACCCAGAAAGCTCATTCAATCGTTGTCAAATCTCAACATTCTTTGCTGTGCTTCCATATAAATACAAAATATTAAATAATTCTAACCTCTTTTGATCCCCCATAATCAAAATAATATTTTATATTCTCTTATTTTATCGAATAATGAAATAAATTAGATTATACAGAAACTTGAATATTGCTTTAGTCCTCGAAGTTACGAGGATTCTCAAGCTTAATCTATGGCATTGAATCTATTTCAAAATCCCACCTCCCTCTGAATCGAATGATGCTATGGTTCTAATCTAATTTGATCTAAACATGCCTTTGACACTTCAATAATTATTTTACGATTCGAGCTTCCTAATACGATTTTAGTTAACATTGTATTTGCAGAGTTTTCTTGTCATTTACCCTGTTCAGCCTCACTCAATTAATGCCAAGATTTCAAACCATCAGATTTATTAATTCATTTATTGCGATTTCAGCTGAAGATGTTGCCAGATGTATTGAAAAAAGGGACAAATTTCCAAAGTGTGTATTGATGTGAATGAAGAGCGTGTTAAATATTTTAGCACCATGCAAAATGACATGCATCACATAACAAATATTAATCCAATGGTGTAGGAGTCTAATCTTGCAATTTATTTAATTTTGTACTGTGAAAATCTCCTATAGGATTAAGAATTGAACTGATACCAATATGTTTCTTACCTAATAGTACTAACTTGCAAGATTTGTATTCTTAGCATACACCTTTTATTTGGTAGGTTTATTAATGTGTTACGATGAATTAGTATTTCTTTTCAGTTTCCTTTTTTGTTGTTTATATGTTCATCAAATACTGTGTTAATTAAAAGGTTACAAAGATACAATGGTTGATTAACCTTCTTAGATGCTTGATTATTTGATTACACTCTTACCCGACCCGGCGGGAACGTTTCGGAGTTCAAGTCGGACTTCCGAACCGGCTATCTCAATAAGAGTGGATGCTTGAATATTATTAATGAACTATTAATAATTGATAGCCACCAACATAATCATAGAAATAGCTATTTAATGGCCAGCAATTAATTTAATACCCTGAGCTTCAATACATTGCTGCAGATGGGTTTCCCAGGCACTCCTGTAGGCTACCTGTAGCTCGAAATCACTCTACACAATTGTTATCTGTAAACAAAAGCGAAGTAATTAATGTAAACAAATATCACAACCAAAACTCAAGAGAGGTGAGTGGTTAAGGTGTCTGGGAAACGGTTGCTCTCCCAATGCAGTCCAGGGTAGGGTCCTCAAAAGCAAACAATCCTGCAATTAAGAATTCTATTTATTGACTCAAGAAGCACTTAAAAATTCCAGTTTTTATAGTGCTATGCTAAGGAAGCTACCGCTCATTCAAGTGCCTCTATCTCTCGCGTTGCGACTTTGGCGCTCGGGCTATCTTATTATAGCTGGAACAATCCTAAAGTTATACTTAACTGTAAAATTTCTATTCTACGGTAATATTTATTACCTTTTATCGAAAAAAGGTAATAAATATTACTGCATGAAAAATTATTCCGTTTTATCTTTCAATGTGGTTTAAAGGATTAATTTTCATCATTCTCTCGCGCCATTTTGAGAGATATATACATTTGTATATTTACCATGCGTTTCACCATTCCTCATTTATTCTTAGAATTCCCAATTAATTTTCTATTTCTTTCATAGTCCCCGTTCGAACTTGGGATTTGTTGCATATATATTTAAATATATATATATATATATATATATATATATATATATATATATATATATATATATATATATATATCGATTAATTGGTTTGAAACGTTGGAGAAGATCAGGATTTGATCGTTTGAAAAGTTTTTTTCTATGCTTTTGAGAGGTTTTAGAACTTTGTGACCCATGTTACTTGTCCGGTGAAGTTACTTTTACTACCTGCACATTTATATAACTAAAATATCCCCTCCATATCATCAAGGAATGGTTATCCAAGGCCAAGTCAAACTTCTATTGCCCTAAAAGTAGGAACCCAGATACTAAAAGAAACTGCCTCTCCCTTCCATTTTCTCAATTACTGAAAGGTTTGAATAGTATCCTTTCCCCTAACCGCAGCATTTTTAAATACCCTTTGACCATTAAAAAAAATCATTCCCTACCACCAAACCTATGGAAGAAACCAACGAAGCTGGAGTCTATTTATTCCGCTGTAAAGAAATTAACTTCCCTTTATTTTACATAGGTGAAACAGGAAGAAATCTGGATAAGATAATGTACAAACACAGAGGAGACATTAGACGAGGAAACACAGCATCTAGTCTTCTTACACACCCATAATAACTTTATCTACCTGATAGACTTCCCACAGACCAAACTAATCTACCTGTGTAATGAATTCCGCAGCATTTTTAAATATCCTTCGACCATTAAAAAAAATCATTCCCTACCACCAAACCTATGGAAGGAACCAACGAAGCAGGAGTCTATTTAATCTTCTGTACAGAAATTAACTGCCCTTTATTTTACATAGGCAAAACAGGAAGAAATCTGGATAAGATAATGTACAAACACAGGGGAGACATTAGACGAAGAAACACAGCATCTAGTCTTTTCACACACTAATAACTTTAACCACCTGATAGACTTCCCACAGACCAAACTAATCTACCTGTGTAATGAATTCCGCAAAAGAAAGGTCATTGAATCCACCCTGATAGATGAAATCCCCAACTTTAACCTTCGATTGGGCAATTTAAATGCAGCCCCTACGTCAAAGATCTAATCTTAAAAGATATCCTTAATGAACTTAAATTAACGCCCCCTGATTAGGAACTCCAATTGGATCTCTGTAAGCTATATATATATATTGTATGCTTGGTGGGACTGCATGTATTCTTAGTGTTCGTCTTAGGCTGGTATGACAAACTCTATGCCGAAACTGGTCTCGAGATAATAAATACTACGTTCCTCCACAGTGGTTTTATTTACATATATATATATATATATAAATGTATATATATATATATATATATACATATATATATATATATATATATATATATATATATATAATTAAACAAGCTTGTATCTCATAGCTATTATTGAGGTTTTTTTAAATAAATTTTTATTGTCATCATAAGGTCACATGTATCCATGTTGTTTTTGAGCTTTTTACATTTTCTCTATTTTACCCCATTTTACATGTGCTAATTTTTATAGTAATGTTTTTAATTAGTTTGCCTTTTAAACTGGAAAAAAATAAAATACATGAAACAAACTATGAAAATTTGCTTTAATCATTTCGTGTTTTTTTCCCTTTCCAAATTGACACCGGGTGAAAAGTTAAACTCCGCAAAATAGTTTAGCATATTTTGCCGGATGGAAAAAAATCCAGTCCCTCGAAGCTTCTAATTGGTAAAGGACATAAAAACTATATGATACGAAGTTAAATATAGAAAATGTTGGAATCCCTTTCTAAAAAGTAAATTTATTGCCTTTTTTATTTTGTCAAAAGATATCTAGCTATATGCTGCGGATGTGAAATACTGTTTGCATAGATTACCTGTAAATCCCTATTTTTAAAACCAATTTATGGTAGAATAAGAAATAAATGTCGCCTCTGAGGCATAAATCCCAGGCATAGCGTCTGAACTCGAATTGGCATTATATCGAGTAATTCTTAATTCTTCGCATGAGAAACAACTATATCTGAAATTGCAAAGGCTCACTGAATTTCATCGAAATATTATTCAAACTGATGTCAGAATAGTAAAATATATAAATATATAATATAAAATATATGAATCTTTTACTGCAAGTTAATACGGGGTCTTTTTTTACATGTGCTACATTTGAAGTTTAATAAAATCATGAATAATTTTGTGATCATAATGAAACTTTTAGGACTTGTTGGGAAATAGTTGTATGTGTTTGTAACTAAAATTGTTAATTGATCCATCTTGGTTTGTAGAAGTTATGCCAGTTTTAGTGAAGCACTGATTTTAAAAAGATTTTCGCTGAACTTACAGATATATATCGACTATTTTTATCAAAACCTTTTACACTTTTCCTTTCTAGCAAAAAATGACCGATTTACTAAAACTGGCATAACTTCTAAAATATTAAATGAATAAATTAGCCATTTTGGAAAAAGAACGTACAACTAGGTATTACCAACACATTCCTAAAGTTTCATTTCGATCACAAAATTATTCTTGATTTTATTAAACTTCAATCGTAGCACATGTAAAAAAAGACCCTTTACAACGCCCAGTAATTCAAAAAATAAAAGACCGCACTAAATTCGCCCTAATATATTTAATTCTTTAAAATAAAACGCTAAAATGTAACAAAGTGAGAGATGTTATATCTTCAAATATTCTCTAGGAAATTTGTTTCAACACATTTCTTTTAATAAAGTTTAATGTTGTTCTTCTTGTATTGACTTAAGTTTATTTATTTAATTTGCAAATATACAAATTTATTTTAAGATTTTCAGCGCCCTGGAGTAAATATGCAATATATTCCATTTTAACCGAAAGAGTCTGTATATCCTGAAAACAATCTAAACTGGAATGTGCAGCTTTCGTGTGCAACAGATGTTTGGATAGAATTAATGAAAGTGAATTCTCTTGAATAATCTGTCCTGGGAGAGTTAAAATCTTTACCACAATTTGTAATTCGCTAGAAATTGCTACATGAATTTCATCGATTAATTCAAATTTAAACCAAACATAAAAAATTTAGATTCTTTTCACCGCTAGTATAAGTGTCTCTTTAAAAATGAAAAAAAAAAATACTAAGGTTCAAATAATGGAAAATTGGGATTGAAAATCCTTTAACCAAAAGAGATTTTTGCTAGTCATAATTAAAGTTTATCTGTAGTTTACCAGGAATTCAATCGGGGAAAAGGTGAATTTCAATTCTTAAGTTCGTATCAAATATTGGATATTACAGAAAATGATTCTAAAGTTATAAAATATACTTAATGCTTATACACTGTCCTATAATTATTTAATCTAGGACCATAACCAATAGTTTAAAGGCTTACTTCCCTAAAAGGAGGAAGATGGAGGACATATATTTAACTGAATCCGCTTTTCCAAAATGGGATAAAATTAAACATGGAAACAAAGATGAGGCAGAACTGATGTGGGAAAGGTAATCAACTATTTGCAATTGCAAGGTCTAACAACCGGTATCTCCACCAAATGGGGTAACACAATTCATACCCATATCAAGAAGAATCATATCTTGAATTTTTACCCGTCAAATTAAACCTTCATAAATACATGGTGTCAATGACCTGCTATATCTTGTCAATGATACAGGTACAATTATTTGAAGATTCGCTTCATAGCCACCCGTTACTAATGACCTGCAGCATCTCTTCAGAGCAACAGGGTACTAGTGACCTGCAGCATCTCTTCTTAACGACAGGGTACTAATCTAATGGAGCATTTTTTCAGAGCTACAGGGTACTAATCACCTGAAGAATCTCATCAGACCTACAGGGTACTAATCACCTGCCCCATTTCTTCAGGGCAACAGGGTGCTAATGACCTTTTACAGAATCTCTTTGAAGTTACAGGGTATTAATGACAGGCAACATTGCTTCATAAGTACAGGGTACTAATAACATGCAGGACCTCTTCAGAGCTACACTGTACAATTGACCTGCAACATCTCTTCAATAATACAGATTATTAAGGACGTGCAGCATCTCTTCATAGCTACAGGGTAATAATGACCCTTAACACAACTACTTAGGTACAGGCTACTAATATCATTCAGGTTCGCCCAATAGGCACCCGTTAGTAATGAGCTGCAGCATCTCTTGATAACTACAGAGCACTAATGACCTGTACATCCCTTTATAACTACATGTACTAATGACTTGCAGCATTTCTTTATAGCTACATATCACAATGACCCCCAGCACCACTTCAAAGCTACAAAATTCTAATCACCTGCAGTATCTCTCCAGAGCTAGAAGGTATTAATGGCTGTCGGCGTCTCAGTATAGTCGCTAGGTTTTAATGATCTGCTTCTCTATTCATAACATCAGAAGGATTCTTCACCTATCAACCATACACTTCACAATATATATCCATTGTCTCTTCACGTCTTTGTCCCAGTGCAAATAATTGATCCACACAACCAGCCTCGGTCATCATATATCGTATCCTTAATCACTCTACTTGAACCCCAATCTCAATTTTTCCATACACTTTACCTACATCACAACACATATATAGAGTCACCATGCTTAATACAATTACCAACACTTTTTAGAATTTCATGGACCCTACACCCTTTCGTAAGCTTATATACTCTTCCAAACCCGACGATAAGCTCTCGAGATGTATCCACAAACCCAATCAACTTTAAATTAATTCTGCATCTTCTTCAAGACGCATATTTTAAAATTCATCGAAGTTTCTCACCAGCTCTTTTTTACCTGATCATCGCTCAGAGATGCTCTGCCATTTATGTCTCGTTCTTCACCCTTCTGTCTTCCGTCCAGTAATGCTTCCTGTTCCCATCCGGATCCACGTTCATCTTTCTCTGCAATCTTTTCTCGCCCGCTGGTTCCCTATTGATTTACACTCATTTTATTATCCTTGTGTGCATGCAACTGCCTCTCTGTGACATTCACATATGAAACGTTAAGCAATTGCAATTACACCACGCGGTTCAGATCATTTTCCGCATTTTTTACATATTTACAGTCCTGGCACACCTCTACACACCCCTTTCATTACATATTAATACATCTTTGAATTTGATCAGCATTTGCTTTACCTCCTAGCTTGCGCTTAATTGTTCCTTCTCACTTTAAAGTTTTTGCCCTGTCTTTGCTCCATAACATTTCACTTTTTACTCTGTCTTGGTTTTCACCCTCATCACTTTTTTCATCAATGCCCCAACCACCTTTATCACACTCTAAAGAGTGACTCCCACACTCATGACTGATAAAGCTTAGTCAGAAATTCGCTACTACAACATATACTTTTTACTGGACACAGATTAAACATGGTCTTTAATTCAATCCCATACTTTTTTTGTAACCAACCAATGTGGATTCATGTATAATTTTATACTAAAGAATGCGGTTGCTCCACATATGTTTCTTTCAATACAGAACCACCCCACCATCTCTCTTCGTTTTCATCCGCTCCAGGAATTGTAAATGCTCTATTTATCACGTCTCTTATTCTCTCACTTAATCTTGCATTTATATCTCTTACAACCAACACATTATCTCCATTCACTATTCAATCCAACATTCCTCCAATGTCATTACAGAACCTATCTTCACATTCATGATTACAAGCTTTATACACTGCCACCAGGCACAGTTTTTCCTTTGCAATAAACTCTATCTAGATAATTCTCTTCACTTAAACTAAAACAATGTCACACCTTTACTCATATCCCCATAATCTACACTTGATCGCACTTCATCAACTACATCCCCTAAAAAGATAAATTTCCTTTCATGTTTGGCTCAACTCTTCTTAAATGCACATCTACACTAAGTTACAACCTTTATCACACTCTGAACATATCTTATCAAGTTGTTCTTCAGTCTATTTTGCTTTCGCGCACCAAACATCCCTCTCAATTTGTCCATTTGCACTGCTCTCATTCTACGTCTCTCCTTCACTCTCCACAGCTTATATAGAACTATTACAATCAAGAAACATTGCCACACATACACTCTCCTGCAATTTGCTGGCACATTATCCCTTCAAAGATCTATCATTTATCAACGTACTAATTCATCCAAACATTTAGTCACCTCTTCACGCATACATATCGTGTTGAATGCCTCAAGCAACATTTCCAAATCTCTCAGCCATAAACACCAGGTTATCTGCACATACAATCATAGGCTGACTTATCCTTTACGTTCCTCATCCATTTCATATCTCCTCTTGCTATAGTTTGTGTCAGACTGTCTAGTTTATTTTATTTAGAGTGTATCCTACAGGATCTTGGTAGGTTTGGTCTTAGGTAGGTTTTGTTTTGGTTCAGACACTCACCCATAAAGCATAACCTAACTTACTCGTATTTTTCATCACTAACTCTATAATTTAAGAAGGGGATTTTTTGAGCATTTGAATTATAATTTCATCTTAGTTTGGTTATGACTTATGTTTTTTCTATAAGTTATTTCTAATAATTCTTTTATAATATTAAAAAACAAAATTGTGATGTTCAGAAATAAATATAAGTATCTAAATTTTGTAAAATTTTTAAAACCCAAAGAATTACAAATGGTGAAGTTCAGAAAACTTATAAAAAGTTAACCATGGCTTGTTTATTTTTAGATTTTAAATTATAATCTTAGAAGCGAAGCGCAAGGTCCCCCCGTAGGGGAGAGTGGCGAAGCCATTGCCTGGTTTATATATTAATTAAGAGTACGACCAAACAATTCTTAAGTCAATGTCAAAATGCTTAAAAGTTTAAGCCTCATCAAATTGCAAATTTTAATATTTTATGATTTCAGTGAAGCAACAGCATTTTGGTTTAATTTTTTTATATTTATTTATATTTATTTTTTATGTTTACCCTAAAACATCAATGATATAAATAGCAGAGTACTTAAGAGTAATGAGAGAACTACGACTGGAACAAAGGATAAGAGTTACGTGGTTCTGGCTTTTAAAATGTTTGCTGGCTTGCCATCTATGTTTCTTTCAATAGCCATCATTTTTTTATTATCTACATATCGTTTGCGCACCAAAATGTGACATCAGGTGTAGCATAAGCAGCCTCGCAGGAGCCGAGATCTTTTTGCTTCCCCTTTATGTATTCTTATACATATTAATGGCATTATTATCTGCATGGATAAGTATTTATTGAGTTTAATAGTTTAAATAAGAGAATTTTTATTAAACCTTGAGCCAAAGTATTCCTCCCAGTGCTTAAAAACTTCCCATCCAACCATTACTCACACTTCGCCAAGAATGGCTATTCAAGTGGCCAAATATTGACAACCAAAGGAGACAAGGGCATCTACCATACATGATAGGTTCAAACTCAGATGACAGAATTGAAGTAAAAAATAATAGTTACTCATTGGATTTACTCAAGCACAAATTCAAACAACAGGAATTTCCCGTGTCAAGAAAGTTTAAGCACTGTTTTCAGTCTCTCTTTCATTTTAAAACAAAATGGGTGAATCCTACATAAAGTTTTGTCGGGAAACCACTATAATCAATGTGTAGATAGAGAAAAGTTTATGTGTTATTTGTTAAATGTTGAGTTAGAGCAACCCAACATTTCAGGGGAAATACTTTTTTTAAGTATTAAAATGCACCCAAGCTGCATGACCAAGTGTTTATTCAATACATGCATATTATTTAATGCTTTGGTCTTGATCCTAAAAGTAAAAATTACATTGCCCAGTTGCGAGTCGATAAGATCATCAACATTCGAAGCACGAATGTACAAAATGGAGGGTCATAAAACGCTTTATTTTTATTCTGTAAAATAATTGAGAGACAGCAGAAAATAAGGATAGATGCATTGCAAAAGAAATGATTAACAATTAAAAGAAGGATGAACTTTGATCAGTGTAGGGTGACAAATACAATATTAACTGGCAATTATTAAATTTAGAATACGTGCACATATAAGTTTCAATACAAATTTAAACAAAAGCGTGGTAAGCATGAGATCGTGTGGCTTCCAAATTTGGTGTGTGGGAATAAGACTTTGGCATTGAATGAGCAAATAGACAAAGTGAGAGCAATGATAAGGGACAATTTGTGAGGTATAATTGCTTCATAATGAGCTAAATGAAAATTAATGAGTGAGATTAATCTGAGATGGTCTGATGGTGTAAGAAAAGGTTAGAAATAGATATATGCAGATGATATATGAAAGATATTGTGAAAATGTGTCAATAAGTGCAGAAAAGAGAAAGGGGTCACTGAGTAGAAAGTGTATCATTAAATGATAGATGTGCATAGGTGGGATTGTTTTAGCATGATTGGGTGGGTCCTTTTGTTGAGGGATGAACTCTTACTGTACGAGTGGCTACATCTCATCGCCATGCTGTGAAATTCACAATCGACAAACGAGGGTTAGATTTGCTTTTCTTAGGGTATAAAGGAGGTGGAAGAGAGGAGTAGGGGCGTTTGAGTATCCTTCATAAACAATTGCTTTGTTGATAGAAAGGTGTAATAAATTCATAAAAAAAGAAATTCGAGGTAGCGAAAGCCAGAACTCCTCACCCCACCACCCCACTCCAGACCAACATATGAGGTGTTATATATATATATTTTGTCCAAGAATTGGCAGTTAGTGGCATCTGGATACTTCATGAGCTATCTCGATCCTACTGTCAATCAGACCTGCTGTATGTGGCAGTCAAACAACATAATGTATCATCTTTAGATTTTAGGTG
Source organism: Ceratothoa steindachneri (assembly GCA_963969495.1). Taxonomy (NCBI): domain Eukaryota; kingdom Metazoa; phylum Arthropoda; class Malacostraca; order Isopoda; family Cymothoidae; genus Ceratothoa; species Ceratothoa steindachneri. Next base: position 71,879,994 of record OZ018337.1, read on the forward strand.
ATTTCATAAGAATATTACAAACCTCTCTCCACTATCTCTCCCCTACTTATCTGGACGACAGGAAACCCTTTTCCCACCTAAAGTTGACCACAAAGAGGGAGAAAGAGAGAGAGAGAGATAGAGAGAAAGGGAGGTAGCACATCTTGGTCAGTGTCTGAGCTGCACTAAAGCCGTGTCCTTAAATGAAGTCCTAAATTGTTTATTAAACCACTAAAATAAATCGAGTTTTTCTTAACTCACGATGATTTCATACCTCTTACATTTAAATAACGAGGAAATCAAAAGCTTGTGAGTATGATGCTTAACAAACAAAATAAACATAGACGAAAAAGAGTGAAGGAGAAACAACAAATCTTACTCTAACAACTATCATAACTCTAGAAAAATAACGAGCAAACACAATTATTCAATATAATCTCAGCTATAATTATTATACATTTTTCTTTTTCGAAATAAGCTTCTAAGCAGCATCTGGTATAAACTTCAGGTTTTCTACAATGCTCTCGTAAAAGTTTCCTTTCCACCAGAATAGAACGTACTTGTTGCTTGTCTAGTTAGTACCATCCGAGCAACCCAGTCCTGGTAGTTACGGTGCTCTTAATGGTATAAATGAAGGAAACAGTTCATTTAAACTCTACTCATATGAGCCCTGGTTTTTTTAATATTTTTAAGTCGCGTTAATATTCTTATGGAACGAAAACAAGAGCAGATGGGTCGTTTTAGCTCTTCCGAGTTGGTCTCTGTGAATTACTCTTCCTTCATGCCATTCCTCATAGAGAGTTATAAAAGTTTAAAGATGAAAATTACTCTATATGTATATGACTAGTACTTCACTGAAGTAGTTTATATCAATATTTTTTTAGATTTTAGGATTTTATAACTATTTGATTATATTTTACTATCTTATAAAGATCATATTTACATTATATTCAACACGTCATTCACAATGAAAAACAAATACTTCATAGTTTTGTGAATATTAACAACTAAAAAGTAGAAAGACATGATTCCGTTCAACTAACTACACTAGTCTTCTTTATAAATGAGTAAAATCCTTTAGTATATATATATATATATATATATATATATATAAGCTATTGTGTCTTAGCTATTACTGATTATTTTAATGCATTTTCCATGTTCCCAAGTTGTTTTTTACCCTTTTAGTTTTTTCTATCTTACCACATATTAAATGTAGTAATTTTGATTATATCGTTTTTAATTAGTTGGCATTGCAAACTGTGAATAATGAAAATAAAGAAATAAAACAGAGAAATTCGCTTTAATCATTTCGAGATTTATTTTATTTTTTTAATTGACTCTTAGTAAAAAGAACCTTTTAGTATCTAAATGTAGAGAATGTGAAAGGATGTTTATATATTATATTTTAAATTTAAAATAGACATGCAGGCAATTCGAGTCTTAGTTTCATTAAGTTTATTTGTATAGATTGATTCTAAATCCTTATTCTCAGAAAATCATTTTATGGAAGCATAACTAATAAATTATGCTTTCACTGAATAAATCCCACGCATACTGGCTGAGCCCGACTGAGCATGAAATAGAGATATTCGAAATGCTGGGCAGGAGCAAGGAATTTATCCGAAATTGAAAAGGCACAGCCAATTTGATTGAAAAATTATTCAATCTCAAGTTAGAATACAAATTTATGAGAGCAAATATCAATCCTTTACTCGTAGTAAATTCAACGCCCAGTTATTTATAGAATAACCATGCAATGCTTAGCCAAGCTTGCGCTTCGCTACTGATATTAAAATTTAAAATCTAAAAAAAAGCAGCCATGGTTAAATTTTCATCAATTTTCTGGAATATACCGCCTCCCCCCCCAAGCAGCCATCATTAATTTTTTATAAATTTTCTGAACTTCACCAATTGTAATTCATTTTCTTTTAAAACAAACTAAAGCATTGGATAATCTTATATTTTTTTCTCAACGTAACCATTTAGTATTTTTGAAACTCTAAAGAAATTCATAGAAATTACCTTGATAAAAACTTAAAATATACTTACATAAGTCATTACCAAACTAAGATGAAATTATTATTCAAATACTCAAAGAAATCCCTTTCTTGAATTATAGAGTTAGTGATAATAAAGAAAAGAAAACAATAAATTCGCCGAAAAATGTTAAATTCTCGAGAATGAAACTCTAAAACGGCAAAGAAGCAAGATATTTTATTTCTTCAAATATTCTCTAGAAAACTTGTTTCTCCACGTTTCCTTTTCAAAAAGTTGTACGTCTTGTTCTTCTTGTATTCACTTAAGTTTTATTTATTTAATTTAACAATACACAAATTATTTTAAGATTTTCATGGCACTGGAGTAAATATGCAGCATATTTCATTTCAACCAAAAGAGTCTGTTTATCTTGCAAACAATCTCAACTGGAAAATGCAGCTTTCCTATGCAACAAAATTTTGCATAGAATTAAGGGAAGCAAATTCTCATGAATAAAATTCCATGGGAGACTTCAAAATCTTTATTATCAATTGCAATACGAATGGAAGTGCTGCATGAATTTCACAATTCCGATCAACTTTAACACGAACATACAAAATTTAAATTCTTTTCACCCGTATGATAATTCGCTATTTGAAAATTGAAATAAGAAAAACACTAAGGTTTAATTAATGGACATCGTGGTTAAAAGGTTTGAAATCAAAATAGATTTTTACTTTTCATAATTAACGTCGAATGTGTAGTTTGCCACGAATTTAATTGGAGAAAATTGAATTTCAATTCTTATATTCATATTAAAAGTTGTATTATATAGATAAGGATTTTAAAGTTATCAAGTATAAGTAAAGTTAATTAGCCGTCATATAGTTAATTTACTATAAGACCATAGTCACTACTGTAATGTTTTTCTTCCTTAAAATGAGGAAGATGAAGTAATTACTTTAAACTCAATCTTTTTTCTTCAAAATGGGGTAGAATAAAACAGGAAAATAAAGATAAGGCAAAATTGATGAAGGAGAGCTAATCAACCATTTGCGATAGCAGGCTCTAAGGAGCAGGTTTTAAATCACACTCATCAATAACCACTTTTCCCTCAAAGAGGGTTGGTGCGCATCAAATCCGATGTTCCTCAAATCATGCTTTGTTTATAGTGTATTTACTTGCTAAGCAATTCTGTGAATAATGGTTCTCTTATTTTACATGTATCAATATTTTATTTCGTTACTTTATTCAGTATAATGTCTTGAATAAACGATTGTATCATAGGAAATCATGAAATATGTTGAATGCGTTCCTTTATGTGGCATGGGAATTTCATTGACTTATCATATTTTGGGAAATATTTTAATGAAGGAAAATCTGAATCTTATTTTGCTCGAGAGTCTATTACTACTTATTGTACCTCATTTACTTTAACGCCATGCTTGCACTTAATTCCTTACATCATTTACACTCTCTTTTCTAAGTCCATAATCTTTCACTTTTGCCTATCTTTTCGTTTTCTCTCTTATCCCATTTTTCATTAATGCCCCCAAAATATTCTGAGCAGAAACTCTTACACTATGTCTCCTCAACCTTTTCCACCAAATCTCTCCCTTAACATATTCTTTCTTACTCAACAGATATTAAACATACTCTCCCGAAGTTTGACCAACCAACTAATATATACGTTTGCTCCACATATGTTACTTTCAGCACAGAAACACACCACCCTTTCTATATTTTCATTCTTCACATGAATTTTAAATTCACTCGTTATCTCGTCTCTCATTTTATCACTTATTCTTCCATTTATATCTCCTATCAATTGACTATTTCAACCAACGCTCTTCCACTTTTATTCCAGAACGTCTCTTTTTTAGCTTCACTTAAATAATTTCAAGATCCATACAATACCATCGTGCAGAAATTTTCCTTTTAAGTAAACTTCACCTAAATAATTCTCTTCAGTAAAACTAAAACACCGCCACACTTTGTTTATCTATGCCACTTTAATCTAGACCTGATCACAATTCATTAAACTCATTTCACAAAAACTCTATAAATTCCTTTTCATGTTTGACTCCACTATTCTGAAATACCAATCCACACTACGTCACATCTATTAACCAGTCGTTATTGGGTCGATCTACCTTTTGCAGTGCTTTCACTCTAACTCTCTCCGACCAGTTAATTTCTTTACCGTGTATTCTACCAGTATATTGTTGGGGTTTGTTTTTTTAGTTTGTTTATAGTTAGGTTTAGTTTTGGTTAGGTATGGTTTTATTTAGGTCTATTAAGGTTTAAGTCTATTTGGTTCAAAAACTGTTTTGGTTCAAAAACCAAAACAGCGAAGAACACACGCACGTCTTCAAAGTTATAGTTCGGACCACAGAAATGGGAAAAAATACCTCCGTACCAGATCGAAAGAGAGATATTCGTCTCTATTTAGGTAGGCTTCAAAGGAATGCCAATTCAATAAGAAAGCTTGTTCAGTATGTTCAAGATCAGCTCACCGCTTCGACCCGTGCAGGACCAGAGAGAAAAGCACCGGAATTGTGGAAACTGACATAAGACCCTTGCAATGTTGAGCTCTATGAAGAAGCAATTAATTAAAAAGAGAAAATTAGAAATTGTTAACGAAAAAGAAAGGAAAATGAATACAAAATACGGCGCCGAAATAGCAGGAGAAACGAAATAGCTACCTATCTCACAAACAACTACCCAGAACATAGAGGGAAACATGAAACCTGACCTCATAGTTTGTATTATGCTTGCTCACTTCGTTACTATTTCAAAGCCTGTTTCATACGCTACGGAATTGAACATAATGCTAGTAAAGAACGGTGTAAAAGAACAAGGTCGAAGGGCAACCTCGTGCCCTTCTGTACCCATGTGGTCTCGAGATCGCCGAATGGAGCGTGGGAAGCGAGACTGATCTACGACGAAGATACGGTCCACGCCGTTTCATTGCATCCCAGCTGCATTTACTTATGGGCACATTTTCCTCGTCTTGCATGCCTTTACAGCCAGCTTCCTGCCATTTGGCATAGATCGAAGCTCTTCGAACATTCTGAGACGGCTTTATCTCGGTTCGCCGAAGGAGTCGCTGCCTTCTCCCACAAGATCGCGCGAGTAGTGTAGATTCTCACCCAGGCAATCCCTGCCACCAGGAGAGCGTCTATATAATCCCCCGACTCGGTTCAGCAGGTAGGACTATAGCACTGTAGTGCGGTCCCGCCACTTTACCAAAAATAGCCTAAAGGAAATGTGGTTTCCCGAGAACCTCCACCCTCAAGCGAATTATATAACTAAAACATAAAACCCACCCGACAAGAAAGAAGACAGAGAACTAAGAACAAGAGAAAACCAAAATGGATACCGACCAAGATACAGAAGAAAAGTAAGACAAAAACAAAAATCACAAATAAATACCTAAGAACTAAATTTTAAAATATACGGCTCCCAGACCGACCCTTTACACAAAACATGGGAGGAAAAGGATATCGTAGGACTTGTAAATGGGAATTACAAATGGGACTACGACGCAGACGTAGACGAAACGAAGTCCATAATGCCCTCAAGCATGGAATGATTCTAATCGTTTCTGAATCCTGTTACAATATAACAAAGACTAATTCAAGATGAAACGAACTAACCGCACCCACTCCCCAGCATTAAAAGAAACCGGGAACTAAACCCATCACGTTCACGTACCAACGTAAACTAAAAATATTTACGCTTAATATGAACGGCTGGAAGGAGAAAAGCATTATATACTCAAATATTATAACACAGGATGACACGGACATCATAATATTAAAAGAACATGGAAACAAAACTGAAATCGAAACAATTAAAATACCAAATTACAAGATCATAGCTAATAATTATTCCCAGGTCAGATGTGACGACGTATTGATCGGTGTACAGAATGGGATTCAATACACTGAAATAAAAGACCTAGAGAAATCCTACCTTTCGGTAAATATCAAAATGACTACAGGCAATCCTGTATTAGCCAGGGCTTACCAACTCTTTCCCCGACCGGATTCAACAATACTAATTAAAGATCTCAACCCTAGATGCAGAGCAGCGGGATACATAACCCAAACGAACGGCACAGGCAAAACTGTACAACTATTGCTACAAAGAAACATGCTCCATAGAGAATGACTAGATTTCACAACGTTTCTAACTTATAGATCTTCAACTACGCCAGATATAGTTCACACCAACCCTAATTTTAACTTAAATCCACATACTGAACACGGACCTGCAACCTCTTTCGACCAATTAAGCATGATCACAACTATATTCACCATCCCTATCCAAATTACGATACCGCAAAGAAAATCACGTAGCAGAACCGACAGGCCCAAATAAAAGAACACCTAAGTACCATATAAATCTAAACCTTAAGCAACTAAGTAATCATCGAATCTGATGTAGAAATAAAGAGAAAAATCGAAAAAAATAACAGAAGCTGATGCAATTTACACACTAACACCGATAGGACAACGAAATTAAAGAAAAGATGGTAGAATTCGAAAGATTGACAAAGAGGCTAATGGAGATGGGTAACACAATGGAAAGGTACTGAAGAGTAAAAACAATCAGAAGAGAAGTAGGACTACTAATAAAAGAAAAATCAATCCAAGCTTGGAACAACATGATAAAAAAATGGACATTGAAACAGATCCGAGGAAATTCTGGACACAATACAGAAGACTACGAGAATAAGGAAGTGCAACGAAACGACGAAGTACAAGAACAATTCCGAAGACACTGGAGGAAAATTTTCCAATTTGACCAAAAGAATAACGACTTCGATAGAGAATATGAAGAAGAAGTCGCTCAAACATTACAAACAGACCAAGATAATATCAGGCCATACGCACGAGTTGACGAGGAGAGACTCACCCGCTTGGAAGAGGGAATGCCATTCAAAATGGAAGAATAATTGACAGCTGTCAAGTCATTTAAGGAGAAAGCACCATGACTAAGTGGCATAACAAAGGCGCACATGATTAATGCACTAAGCAACGTGCATGGAGAATTTTCGTGTATTTTCAATGCCTGTTTGAATACTGGATACTATCCGCAGGCCTTCAAAACGGAAAAGAAAACCTTCCTACCGAAACCGGGTAAACCAAAACACCAAATAAAAAGCTACCGCCCAAATTTGCTACTCGAGTTCCTCGGCAAATTCCTCTAAAAACTCCAAAACGAAAATGTAAAAAGATACGTCGAGACTAATAACCTCTATAACCCACAAAACCACGCGTTCGGGAGCAAGCGAGGGACGGAAACCGCGCTGGCAATTATTCCAGAAAAAATCGCCACCGAAACAGCGCGAGGCAACAGAGTGGACGTCATACTTTGTGACGTTGATAAAGCTTTGGATAAGGTGCGGATTCCCGGCCTACAAACTAAAATTGCTAACCTTAACATGCAACCAAACCTAAATAAAATATTTTACCACTACCTTAAGGAAAGAAATGCTATTCTTCAAATAAACGGCCAAATGGGAGAGGCATTCACTCTACAAAAGGATGTCCCTCTCCTACTCTGTACACCATATACATATACCTGGGATATAGCCCAGCCTAGGAAAAGAGTGTAATGTACATCCAAATAGCGGATGACATAACACAAATCATCTCCAGTGATAGAAAGAATACCTTAGCCAACGCCCAGAATACAGCGAGATTAATTAAGAACTTAAATGACTTAGACAGAAAGAATAAAATCCAAGCAAACAGAAATAAATTCAACCTAATACCAATTAATCGGAGAAAAATGCAAAAAGTATTGAGTTTAGGAATAAGTTCTTGTGGTTTTATCAGATTTATTCATTAACATTAACAATTTTAGAAAAACTTCATTTTTAATTGATAACAATATGAAATTTAATCAATAATGCATTCTCCGTCGTTATTTACGACTTCTTCCCAACGTTCAACTAGTTTTTCGATGCCTTTGCAATAAAAATCTCTGAATTTTGACTCGAAGAATTCGTCTAACCAGTTTCTTAATTCCACATCAGTATTGAAAGAAACGCCGCGCAACTTGTTTGAGAGCGATCGGAACAGATGGAAATCCGATGGAGTCAAGTATGGCGAATATGGAGGATGCGGCAGGATTTGACAATTAAGCGTTTAGATGCCGTCTTTTGTCATATTGGCAATATGAGGACGAGCATTGTCGTGTTGCAGGAGGATTCCATAAGATCGATGAGGTCGCCTTTCACGAATAGCTTCGGCGAGTCGATACATTTGTTGAACGCAGATTTCTGCAGTGACAATCTCGTTGTTCGCAAGTACCTTATAAAGATTGATGCCTTCACAATCCCACTACACACACAGCATCGTTTTTCAAAGATGAAGTCCTTGCTTTAATCACAGAAGTGTTTTTTTATTTGGGCTAAGCCATTGTTTTCGATGGTTCATATTTACATAAACACACCACTTTTTATCGCCAGTGATAATGTGGTGAAGAAATCTGTCCTTATATCCACGAGTAGCCTTGTGACGAGCAAGCAAACCTGTGGCAATTGTGGAGCGTTGAAGTTTTTTTGCTTTCGCTCAAAGCGTGCGGAACCCATGCACCGAGTTTTTTACTTTCCCAATCGAATGAAGGTGATTCACTACAGTTTTCTGATCACACACCAATTGTACAGCCAATTCTCTAGTCGATTGATGAGGATTTTCATGAAGAAGGTCGTTCATTCGATCTTTATCCAACTTAATGGGGCGACCAGAACGTTCTTGGTCATTAAGATTGAAATGACCATTTTTGAAACGTGACAACCACCATTGAGCTGTCCTTTTTGATAAAGCATTTTCTTCGTACACAGCACAAATATCGCGATGAGCTTGGGATGCGTTTGCATTGTTTCCGTCTCGATTGAAAATGCGCCTTTCTTTCAACTTGACATTCCATTTTGAGGGTACAAAACAAAAATTAAATTAACACAACTTTTAAATAAACCACAATAACTTATTACTCAACTTCAAAACTTAACCTAAGCAAAAGCCTAATAGTTTACACTGTTAAGAGACGTAGCCTAACCTTTGCAAATTTTGCTCTGATTATTTATTATTGTTTCTTAATATGTGCACAAATCACGTCAACAAAAATTAAATCAACACAATGTTAAAAAAACCGCAAGAACTTATTCCTCAACCTAATATAAAAAATAATGAACAAAAATACAAAGTGGAAGTGAGCATAAGATAAAAAAGGCTAGAATGCTTAAATTACAAACTAAAAAAGTAAAATAATAAAGCAAATAAAAAGCAAATTTAATAGAAAACAAAAGCGGTTGCCAGGCAACCAACATAATTTATTATCACCTCCACCGTATCATCATATATCACTCGACATTCACTAGCATTTTATTAACACACACATACACACACACCAAACACAATATCTCTACCCTTTCTATCTCTCTCCTACACCTTTATCTCTTATATTATCTCCTAATCCCAAATAAGGAAACATTAATTTCGAGCGTTTTATTTTTTACTAAGACTTTTTCAAATAGAAAAGCGATCGAAATAGATGATTCTTTATCATATATATATATATATATATATATATATATATATATATACATGAATCCATTAAACCACATTGAAGGAGAAAACTGAATAAATGATGAATAGTTAAACGCGTGGTAAATAAACAAATGTATATGATATATAATTTTCTATTTCTTTCATAGTCCCCGTTTGAACTTGCGAAAAGTGTTCCTTAAAAGCTATTATATTCAGAGAATTTTTGGTTTTCTGCGTACCGTAGTGTACTAACGGCATACTTTTAACTGTGATCAAAGCGGTGCTCGCTGCCTCAGTGTGCCTTGTTCGAATCGCTTCCCTGCACGGATTTTTTCGATCAAAGGTAATAAATGTTTCTGTAAGAATTTTTTTCCGTTTTCTCTTTCAATGTGGTTTATTGCTCATACGAGTATGTCCCAAGACACTTCATGTACAACTTTGTGGGTAAATATGTTATTAACCGAAAACGAATAAATGTTTTTAGGTAACTGTAACCGTAGTGTCCTAGAATTTATAGGCCCTCCTATATATATATATATATATATATATATATATATATATATATATATATATATATATATATATATATATATATATTAAACAAATAAGGATCGTAACATAAATTAACAGACAAGGAAGGTAAACACATAGGAAAAGGAATAAAATAATATAAAGCTCCCGGAGTGTCAAATCCATCCACTTGTCTCTTGTCATCCTGATAGCGCACTTTTTCTTTACGAGCTCCCGCATTGGTCGACTCCCTCGTTGTATTCTGAATCCATGTTGCTGTGAGATTTGCTTCCCGTTGCCTTCTAAGAACTTTTTGAGACTCTTATTTTAGATTTTCTGGAAAAGTTTCCGATAAACTCTAACGGAAAGATCCGACGGAAGCTTTCGATTGATGGTAGGGTTTCCAGGGATTGGTTCGGTAAATTACCTTTTTCATCTTCAACGAAGATGGGAAGTAACCCAATTTTAGAAATGGTGTGAATATTTTGAGAATGGCTGCGTGTATGTTATTAGGTGCGTTCTATGTGTGAAGTGCGGTGATCTTGCTTATCCCTTGAGTCGTCCTATTAATGGGTTTTAGTGCTCATATCTTTTGGGGTCAATTTTTTGCATTTCTCTTGAAATATTCATTTTGAGATAATCGTGTTGTAAGTTTATTTTCTGTACTGTGATTATTACAATGTCGGGTCCTTTTTTTCCTTTTTTGTTACTATATTAAAAATATTAGTATTTACTGTTTGATTGTACGCTAAGATAAAATATGTTAGAGTTTTTATTAATTTTCTTACGTTTTGTTTGCTTTACCTTTTTACTTTTTCTTTCCAAGGGGGCGTGGTATCATAATAGGCCTGAGCGTCTTTTTTTCATATTGTTCGTTAATTTAGGTGAAGCCTGATTCTGGAGCTATACTGATAAATCCTTATTTCAGCGCCTTGTTAATCTCGATTTCGATGTTTCGTTGTTGTACTCCCATTTTTATCGAACTTGTATTGTAATTTAAACTATTTCAACTTTTCGTTAATCATTGGTAGTGGAGCGGTGTGTAATCCGTATCTCTTGATGTTCATTTCTTTAGTGCTACATTTTTCAATTGGTAATTTCTCTTTATTTAGAATTGCTTTCGTGTTGTTTATCCTTTATCTTATATAGTTTTCAGCTTTTACTCGTTCACTCTTTGTTCTCTGGTTATATCCTGCGCTGACGTTTCTGGTTGTTCACCTTGTCTGTTTTTTGTTCTTGAATGGTGATCATTGATATTCTCGACAATTCTCAGGACGGTAGGTTCGCATTCTTGGAAAGCATTTTATTTACTACTTATTTGAAATCTGTTTATTCAAGAGGAATAAAAGGATTTGGAGCACAAGTCTTCTAAAAGCCTAATGGACGACATGAGAGCAGCCAAGAATGTTTCGCTCAGTCATCTACGAAATAACCGAGCCGACCTAAGAGAAGACGGTGCATACAATCAAAGCAGAGATCCGATGCTTAGTATTGAGTTTGAAAGATTAATATTATTGCTACGTTGATCCGTGTTATACGGAAAAATCTTTTAAGATCTACTCAGCCAAATTGTAACAAAGAAACTACGTAATATTGGACTCGCCGCCGAACATGTCCCGCTTTCACAGCCAAACGATCAATGACTTGCAGGTGCCTCAATTCATGGATAGGCGACGAAACCGCAGAAAATCAAGACCAAAATTGAAAATAACATTCTTTGGTTAAAGTCGATGTCATCATATTTAAGAACCCTTAGGTGAAGAACACATATTTTCAACGTCATTTTTAAAGAAACGGAAATGGCCAAGATATTAACAGTACAGGAGATCCCAGCCTACTACACTAAGATTGCACTCAAACAGATAAAAAGGTAAACTTGTAAGGACCGTGTTATATAATAGGTAGGCTCCTGGCACCAACATTTCAGGATTAATAAAGTCAACGAGAAACTCTGCAAAATAGACGCTCGGTGGAATAAATTACCTTTGCTTTGAATAACAGGAATACTATTTATAATATGAGAATAAGTAGATGAAAACACATATGTCCCTCTATGTATATTAATTTGTTTACAGAAATGAAGAATATATATACATATAAACATATATATATATATATATATATATATATATATATATATATATATATATATATATATATATATATATATATATATTAATTTGTATCAATAAAGTGAGACAAGTGGTCGTCGGAGTAGCGCGCAGGTAGGTACAAATATACGAACACGAAAGAAAATCCAATGGAATCCTGAGTCAATAATAGAGATAAATTTATCTGAGATATGTAAGTATATTGCTAATACACAGTTGTTCAGTAACTGCGCCCAGGGGGGGTAACTCATGAGCCCGAAGATAAAGGTTTGTGACGCAGACGAGTCTAGGCACGCACCCCTGGAAATGAAACTTATATATAGTCATGCAAAAGAGATATTATTATTATTATTGAAAGGAGAATTTCGATTGAATTAAGAAATTAAGACCAATTCCTTCTTATGTTAGCGTTACTGAACCCCCTTTAATTCCCCAAAGTCTTGTTGGTCCATAATTCAATACTTCGCGTTGAATCCGAAATCCTGCTGGTCGATGCAAACTACTTATTGACGTGCTGCTTGACACTTTAATATGCCTTAATTAGAATTAAAGTATACTTTTGCTACGTCCTTTCTCAAAATCCTTTTTTTTAGCCAAGCCAGCAATAAGAGTACCCTTGAATAATCATCTTTGGAGTTAGATAATTCCAGATTCATATAAAGTGGTAAGCAACCAGCCATAAACTAGTGTAATTTGCACCGTCACAGCTATAAACTGGTGAACCTTTGTTTCGACCGAAGAGTGTAGTTTTTAAAGAAATGGACTCATTAAGCAATCGTCAGGCAGGACATGGTGAAAGAGAATTCGTAAGCGCTAACAAATTCAAGCCGCTCTCCTTCAACGAAACAGCAGCCGCAGGCTGGGTTTTTAATTGTGGAGGCCCAGTTTCACATCTCTGAAATAAAGAAGGAGACGAAATATTTCCATATTTTTGCTCACTTCCACCTGAGACCGTTGATTGTCTTCCGGCAGCCATTATATCGGAACAAAATTATCCGTTTTTAAGGGTGGCTATTCGAGAAGACCAAGATCTAGCCTTTCGAAAAGCTCATTGCATCCTCCACGCTCACAGGCTGACCATCGACAAATTTGGAAGAACTACGGAAAATACCCGTTCGAAGGTAGGAGTTTGTGAATAGCTTGTGCGACACAAGTTCATTCAGTACTTGCCGGCTAACGACACGCCTATAACCACCACACTAAAAGAATTAACCCTGGCCCAATTAGGAAAACTGGTAGATGAGCTTATGATATTTTATAGAGCACAGTATCTTAATGTAAATATTTGTAGTATTTCGAGAGGACGCAGTGCCATTTCCGTATTCAACGTGTTTATGCCCTATAATAATACCAATAAGAGTGATAATCATATAAATAATTCACCAGGAAATGCGCGGTCAGTGCCCAAAAGGGAGATACCCTGAGGGGATTGCTACCCTTCCGATAAACCGGTAGTTTGCCGCTTACATGTGTATTTTGCTGAGAAAGCTAAGTTTGGCAAACCCTAGTGCAGGTGGCCAAAGAGAGGAGAACAAGTATAAATGCCACCTTCCTCCCGGCCATCTTCGCCAGCCCCGCGGAAAACTAGCTGCGCATGGCATTGAAAGTGCGGCTGCTCGTATGCCGTCAGTTTTCATCGGGGCTGCTGAAGTATATAATAATAAATGCGAATTTTTATCGACACGGGAGCGAGTGTATTGTTAATTTCGGCTAAATTGTTTAAATTGGGTGAATTTCACGAGTCCAGTATAAATAGTTCAACGGCCAATGGTGGAAAAATAAAAGTACACGGCGATGTTCACACGGACATAGTGATACCTAGTCTTCGCCGATCAATTAGTTGGTCATTTGTAGTCGCGGATACTAATTCATCGTTATTAGGGAATGACTTTCAGAGGCATTTTAACCTTTTAGTGGATTGTATGCACAGCATACTTATAGATAAAACAAACCAAGCTTGCATCTGAAGTGAGATTATCTAGAGAGCTTGTGGTAGCCTTAATTATAAATGACCTTCAGCACCTATTTTCCCTTTTGCAGAGACATATTGAAGAAATATGAGGCTCTGTACGGACCCGCACCCGCTCGCTCCTCCCCGTCTTGGCCACATTCAGTGACCCATACAGTCGACACTAGTAGTGCTCAACGACATTTGTACGTTCAAGGCCTCTTTCAATAGAGACGCTACTGATTGTCAAAGCACCTTCCGTAACACTATTGAAGGATGGGGTTGTGCGCCAGTGTAAGTCACCGTGGACTTCGCCAATTCACATGGTGCTAAAGAGTACAAGGAGATGGCTATTCCAGAGCGCTTAGTGGGATCACGAAGCCTGACAGGTATCTGTTGCCGCGGATTCAAAGTCTTAAGAAATACCTCCACGCCTAAAAGATCTTTTCAAGGTTGGATCTGATTCGTGCTTACCATCAAATCCCTATGAATCCGGCAGACATAGAAAATACAGTGGTTACAACGCCGTTTGGTTTGTGGGAATACGTGAAGCTCCCATTCGTCCTCCGGAATTCAAGTTGCACATTCCAACTGCAAATGAACAACCTTTATCGAGGATTAGCGTTCGTTAATGTATATATAGACGACTTCCTGATATTTTCAGACAATAGGGACGATCATTTGCAACATTTGGATCAAGGCTTCAAAATCCTGGTCATAAACGGTCAGAGGATATCCCTGGAGAAATGAGACCTGGCAAAGGAAGATATCGATTTTTTAGGTCATCACATTTCGGAGGAAGGAATTTACCCACCGGCCAAGGAGATGAAGGAAATTGGAGACATGCCATTACCAAAAGACTATAAGGGACTTCAACGATATGTGAGCATGCTTGGATACTATCCAAGAATGATTCCTAATTTTGCCACGATTGCAGCCCCGTTACCTGAACTTGCACACGTGCAAGAAAAGTATCGTGACCTTGAGTGCAATGATAAGGGACGAGGAGCTTTTGAAAATACAAAATCGGCTTAATCGCCTCTGTTAAACTCTATCACCTGCTGCACAATGATTCACCGTACCAGCTAGTGACTGATTGCTCCCAGTAACTGTCAGATGTTGCCCTGCACCATATGGAAGCAGAATCGCGACGACCTGTTTACATTCTTTTCGATCAAGCTAAGCCGGCCGTAGCAAGCATACAACCCCCAAGAACAGAGAGCTTCTAGCGGAGTATCTTGCTGTTGTCCATCTCTCGCATATGATTAAAGGTCGCTATGTTACCTGGTGGACTGATTAAAAGCCATTAGTATCGTTTTTTTCATCGCCATTAAGTGAAAAAACAGACAGACAGCAACGCCATTGAACATACATCAGCGATATTGCCTACGTGCGTGGTCGGGAAAAGGTATTCGCTGACTGCCTTTAAAAGAACGTCAATTCAGCCATATTGACTCTTTTGAGATACAACCTTTGGCAGAAGCGCATGATAATGATGGGGAAAGGAATTAATTTTGCTCACAATTAAAATCTTTATCTTTTCCCAGAGAAACTCAATTATTGTGTGAAGTAACATCAAGATACCCCCGACCATTTGTCCCTATTACGTGCAGAAGGACTATCTCTAAGTAATTACATAATCTGTCACACCCTGGGATAAGTGGTTCACTTCTTATGAGAAACATGATATTTCTGACTCAATTTGACAAGGAAATGCATCGCTTATCAATCTTCAAAGATTAGTCACCGCACGAAATCTCCAACCCTGCCTTTACTTTCTATCTTCAAGGTTCGAAACTATGCATATCGACATAGTTGGACCAATCCCAACGTGTACACTGCCTGGACATTCCTACACATCAAACAATCGGTACTTACTTTCGTACATCGACATAGATACAAAGTGGATAGAAGCACTACGAATTCCCGACAAAAGTGCCGCAACGGTTGCTTTAGCTTTCCTACAGGGGTAAATTACCAGATTTGGCGCCCAATTCGAATCCAAGCTATACGAGGAATTATCTGATCTCGTTGGTTTTCGTGGTATCCGCACAACGAAATACAGACCGTGCACAAATAGAATGGTGGAAAGGGCACACAGGACTCTGAAGTGCTCCATAATTGACCGTCGACAAGGCTGCCTGGTGGCACTTGCAATTATCCTTTTAGGCATTCGTTCTTTTCCCAATGACTCGGGATTTTCACCTTTAACGGCACTCACGGGAACCACACGCTTGTGCCCGGAATCATTAGGCTTGCCGTCGTCATCGAAGACCGACTCTAAGTTTATTAAAGAACTGGCATACTAAATAATACAAGTCCGTTTCACGTTGGCATCAATTGGGCACTTGCACTCTGTGCCCAAGCCTTTCGTCCTCCAAGATCTTCAGGAAGCAACTCATGTGTAGGTCCGAATAGACCGCGCTTGCCAACCAATAGAAAGGCCATATGCTGGCCTTTTTCCAGTGATCGTACGCGAAAGCAAAGTCAACAAGCTGGAATTGTCTGTCGGAAGAAGGGACACTGTCTCAGTAGACAGACTGAAACCGGCGAGATTAGCCCGCTCGCATAATGATGACGTGCCGGGTAATCATCGACGCCCGTTGACGCAGGCTGAGCACAAATGGGTGACCAAGTGCACCGAGAGACGAATCCGTTTGCCATGGATCCGGCATTCATATACTTCTGAATCCTTATGTAAGAATTATTGTAGCGGCACATTGAATAAAAGAGGACGAGGCATATATATATATATATATATATATATATATATATACCAAGAAAGCAACTACAGGATCTGCGGTGATAATACAACCACCACAGGGCTATGCCCTTTTTATTTTCTGTCTTTCAAATAAAATTTGAAGAAAGAAAGAAAGATGCAGAAAACTTGTGTAGCTGACTATAAATACATATAGTACAAGAGAAAATAAGAATTGGACGCGAATGAACAAATGAGACAAGAAACCAGAGTTTTTCAAAGGCAAGAGAGAGAGACATTAGAAGAATCCAGAATCAAAGGGAGCAGAGGGCGGCACAGTGAAGGCGATCCTTTACCGAGAAGACAGAAATAACGCCATGGGAAAAAAAGTTGTGAATTCCTGGCCATGACTCGAACCCGGGTCTGCTGATTGCCGAGTCCAGGCCAGGAACTCAAAACTTTTTTCCCCTGGCGTTATTTCTGACTTCTCGGTAAAGGATCGCTTTCACTGTGCCACCCTCTGCTCCCTTTGATTCTGAATTCTTCTAATGTCCCTCTTTCTTGCCTTTAAAAAACTCCGGTTTCTTGTCTCATTCGCTCATTCGCCATAACGGAATAGATACCTATCGATTTCCAATATTCTTAAAATATACGTATAAAGAGATTTGTTAAGAAAATTATGCCCAAATTGCTTAGGGTAGTAAAGAATTAAAGATTTCCAAGAGTAGAAAGTTATGCTAAAAAATTCATTACTAAAAGAAGAGATGGTAATGTATTAAATACCTTGTCACATTAACAGAAAATTAACTATTTTTTCCCCAAAGTTCATCATCGTTTTAATTTCTCAGCAAAATTTATAGACTCTATCTTACTTCGTAATACTCTTTTTAAAATGGTGATTCTTATTTCGTGATTTCTTCGTACCTCATTTATGGAAAATATTCATTGTAATTACTTTAATTAAAATTTTATTTAAATGTCATTAAACCAATGGAAAAAAGGTAAATTAAAATTTATTATCCTGGTCGGATAGACATTAAACGTTCGTTTATTCGGAATTAAAACAAACTCTGACAGCCAAACTATCCAATTTAGTCTAGTTAAACTTTCGGCTGTCAAAGTAATCAAACGAATATATTCAATCTAATCACGGTTTAATATAAAAACCTGCTATATAAAATTTAATTTGGTGAAACGGAAAATTAAAACACTTCTTCATTTTAAAATACCCATCAAAATAAAGAGAGCGCTTGAGCTAAGATTGATTGCCCAAACACAAAAATTTTGCGAGAGAATCAGAATGAAAACAAAATTGAATATTTTAGATAAATATAAAAGGGATGAAACAGGAATTTTCCATTTATTTCGAGTTACATGATTTTACAATAATATCAATTTAAAAAGGAACAAAAATAAAATTGAAGAATGTGATTATTGGATTTCATCAAAAGATGCTGTATAAATAAATATTCACCGAGGTGACCAGACAAATCTGCACGACAGAAAACCTTCTTTCCTCGTAAAGATGACCAGAGTGAAAGAGAGAGAGAGAGAAATAGAGAGAAAGATTAAGCGGGGGGTAATCACCTCATAGTCAGGTTGCTGTGACGCACTAAGGCCATGTCCTTAAACGAATTGTTAAAACGTTTATTAAACCATAAAAATAAATCAAGTGTTTCTCAACTCACGATAGCCTCCTTCCTTGTATTTTTTACTACCAAGGAAAGAGGAATTTTTTGAGTGTTTAACTCAACAAACAACAAACAATGACGAAAAAGAATCAAATAGAAAGACCAAATCTTCATCTAAAATTTATCATAATTTTAGAAATATAAAGTGCGAATGATTTTATTAAATAAATATCATCTCTTATTATTATATATTCTCTTTTGCAATGTAATCTTCCAAGAAGCAAACGCTATGTTATAAACAAAACGTTTACTCTTCGCCAGAGTAAATCGTACTTGTTGCTTCTTTAGTTATTACAATCCTAGCAAACCTTTCCTTGTGTTTACGGGGCTAGTCATGATTTAAATGAGCGCTGCAATTCCATATGTTGTCTACTTTTTAAGTCGTGATTTTTTTTTTATTTACAAGACTCGTCAATATTGTTATGTAACGAGAAAAGTATCTCACGTGTGGTTTTAGCTGTATTATGATCGTCCAAGTTGGCCATTGCGAATGGCTAATTTTCTCGCTCTAATTTTTAGGTCTTTGATTAGCGGCATTTATAAGACCACTAATTAAGCAAGAGCAGACTTAGCCCTGTCGTTGCGAAGATCTTTCACTCAGCGCGGTAATTTTTTAGCCCAATGTGAAGTCAATTATTAATCATATGACTACAACTCGATAGAAAATATTCAGATTCATGTAATTGATCTTCGGTTAATTTTCATTAATATTCTTTTCTCAGAAAACACTAGATATAATGGGAAATAAATAGAACTTACTTTGTTACGACAGAATATTTAAGGACCTTACATAATCTCTTCTATTAATGACGTATGCTTATGTAAAAGTATATATATTTAAGGCTGGCTTGTTATTATACTTTTCAATTTTTGTATAAGGATATGGTAAAAACGATATTGTTTTTCAATTAAATGATGTTGTAATAAAGAAAAATAAAGATTGTAAAAATACATGGAGGATGAGGGAGAACACTTCCATCTTGGTCTTTTTTCATTTATTCGGTCTGAAAGACCAGATGAGGGCGTGCAAAGTCATAGAGAAAGATTAGTCTCGCTTCATGCCATCATTCATGAAGAGTTCTAACCAGTTAAAGCTGAAAATTATCTAATATGTACATATATGACTAGAATTTCTTTAATGTATAGTTTATATAAATAATTGAACATATTTTATCCATAACTCT
This sequence comes from Ceratothoa steindachneri, assembly GCA_963969495.1. Taxonomy (NCBI): domain Eukaryota; kingdom Metazoa; phylum Arthropoda; class Malacostraca; order Isopoda; family Cymothoidae; genus Ceratothoa; species Ceratothoa steindachneri. The sequence continues at coordinate 71,899,663 of OZ018337.1, forward strand.
ATAATTTAAGATGGGGATTTTTGAAAATTTCTAAATGTTTTTTTTTGCTTATTTGACAAATGACTCCGGTTGTTTTGGAAATTCAAAGGATTGAAATAGTTAAAAAGATCATGAAGAAGAAGAAGAGAAGAAGAAGAAGAAAAAGAGGAAGAAGAAGATGATGAAGAAGAAGATGAAGATGAAGATGAAGGTGATGAAGAAGATAAAGATGAAAAAGAAGAAGAAGAAGAAGATTATGATGATGATGATGAAGATGAATATTAATATGAATATGAAGTGAAGATGATGAAGAAGATGAAGAAGAAGAAGAAGATGGAGAAGATGAAGAAGAAGAAGAAGAAGAAGAAGAAGAAAAAAAAAATATGGGTGTTCAGGGTGTTAAAATAAAGAGTCTATAAAGGGGATTAAAAAAAGCGGTTAAGATTAGCAAATGATGCCGTAGGCCACCCCCCCGCAGGGGTGCCTGTATAATCAAGCTCTTCCTGTTAAGGAAGAGAACAGCGGCTTGTTACTTTATTGAAGCTCTTATTTAAATTATATTCAACGCGTTCCTCATTTTGGGACAACCAAATAAGTCACAGTTTTGAGACTTTTAACAATTTAAAAGGCGGGGGGCTTTCTGTTCTTTGCTATACTAGATAACATTCATTGAAACTAAGTCCACTAGCTATCTACCTTATGCAATCAAATCCTACCTACAATGTTTCTAGTCTTTTGTTAATAGTTAAAATCCATTAATATATATATATATATTATATATATTAGGGTGGTTTTTATTTTTGGACTTTCCTAATCTTTACCTCTCACCCCTTTTCATCTATTCCATTTCATGAAAAAACGAAGTAGGCCAAATTTGATTTAGATTAGATTACGCTTAGGGTTTGCTCAATGAAACTAAATTTTTTTCCTAACTACCATAATACGATGAAATACAGTGCTGATTATTGATAACTTAAACTCACAACAATATCAACATGACATTTCACCAGTTACGGTACAGGACAATGGACACTAGTTAATAGAAGAACATATAACACTCTAAACCCTTATAATACTGATTAAAGCAAAATTAGGACACTGCCGTTCAAATGTAAAATTATAACAACAAATTTGGTCTGATATGGCAGATCTTCACTACAGTCCAACGAGTCCATCAACAGCATTACAATTGTGGCTGTCCGGAAACAGCTTTTAGGGTTCTCTGTCACCTTACATAATGAACTGTGTCTGTTCTTCAGTCTTTGATTGGACTCCACTATAATCCTAGATAACCGCTATGCCTCTCTCTGCCACGTCATTAGTCAAGGTCAGGGTATTCGTAATCTCCTCTACGGCAATGTTTGTGCTGTTGTGGGTCCAGTTACTGAGATGTTCACTTAATAGCTCTTGACTGAGATCTATTTATAAGAACCTGGGTCTGTTCTTTGTCACGCAATCGATCAAATTCTTGATTCCAATGGCTAGCAGATCCACATTCACCCTCTTCAGTGGCTCTAGGTCTCCTCCCTTGTCCATGGCAGTGACCATCGCCTTCTTCTCAGCCATAGTGAAAGCTGTATCAAAGAAGGCTTGTGTCACCACCTCTTCACTCGATACTTTTGCTGCTCTTTCAGTTTCAGATCACTTTTTGGCGAAGCTGTTAGGAGACGGCAGCAGAACCAAGACTTCTCGAAGGAAATAGAGTTCCTTCATGTCTGTCAGTTGCGTGCGGTTAGAATGAATACATCCCGGTAGACAAAAATCTTCAGTACATAAATTAGTCGTGCCATAAAGCGGGTGCGATGCATTACCCCTGGTTTGGCAAACTGAACTCTTCTAGTTGAAATTCCCTCAATGAAAATGATGGTCAGTTCTAACCGCTCCCTGTAATCTTTCCTAGGATAAACTTCCTCCATTTTTTGGTGACAGAATTCAATGATATTGCCTGTTATATTCTACAAAGCATTGGCAACCTCAGCCTCATTGATTCTTGGCTTGTATTTAGGCAAGGAAATTTGGTCTCAGTAACTCTTGAATCTCTTAAAGATACCAATGTCTAGACCGGATAACGAGCAGATGGTGACGAGAAAAAAATCATACAGCTGTATCTCATGAATATGATGGCGACATGCCAAGTGCAGCATGTTCTTTCCCAGCATCTGCTGAAACAAAATGCCGGTGCTATTCTTTCTTCGTGTGTTGCTCGAAGTTGTTTCGAAGCAAATGGAACGAATCCAGTTCTCCTAATCCCAATCTGCTACCGCTTCCGATATTGCTTCCACCATTGATTGACCAGTTCCAGTTGGCAACTTGGGTACGCAAGACAACTTTCTAACGCCTTTTTCAGACACACTAAGGGTAAGCCTGTCCACTTTGTCATCTCCTGTCAGTTAAGCCATCAGTTTTCCATCCCATTGAAGAGCTAAGGGCTGTTCTCAAGAAAGCTGCTGCTTGAGATCTGCAGAGTGATCCATACGGTGCAGCTGACGAGCTCGGAGCATGTAAGAGCGGCTGAAATGAACTCGTCAAGTAGTTGGACAGAAGCATAGAGCACAGCAGAGAGAATGTGTACCGCGTGAAGATCACTGGTCTTTGTTTGATCCGAGCCTGAAAGGACGTCTGTAATCAAAATTCTTTTCTTTCCTTTTATACGCTTCTCCTCTGTGCTTTGCCTTGCCTCTGCAATGACTCATTCTGTCACACCTTCTCAGGATAAGGAGCTACAGGAAGACTCCTCCAGGGTGACAATTCTTTCATGCTGACAAGGTTCGTCCTGTTGCTTTGCAATAACTTTTTTACTCCATTTAAAAATCCTGTCTGGGGTTATTGAGGTTCTTACAATAAGAAAAAAAGTAGAACAAGTGAGAGAATAAGAAGCAGAATTGAAATATGTGGTTGGATACAGATATGAGTCACCAGAGTATGATTACATTGGCTTATTTGTAAAAATAGATAATCGTTGATGACAAAGGGAAAAATGTAAGAGGCAGGAGAGAGCATTAAAGGACAAAACTTTTGATAGAGGAAATAGAGTATGCTAATCCATCAAGGAGTATAGCAAAAGATGGAAGCCTAGAATGGAGCTTCAAAATGAACCGACGAAGCCAGCCCAATTCAAAAGCCTAAGGACATGTGAAAAGCAACTACATATGACTCCCCAAATACGAGTATATCAATGATGTTGATTATATATTCATGAGATAAGAGAGATTATCATCAGTTGATCTTGCCCTATGAAAGCCATATTTATCATCAGATATGAGATTTTTTTGTTGTTTAAGTATATATTAGTTGAAGATGGATTCCAAGACCTTAGGAAAATTAAATTTCAAAGCAACAAGAAGATACTTCGAAAAGTCAGAATTATCACCCCTGTTCGGTATAGGATGTATTGAAACTTGTTACCAAAGAGATGATAAAGTTTTCTTTTTCGAAGAGAAATGGAATATACGAGCAGGCGGAGAAACAAGTTCGGTATTACTCTTTTTTTTTACTACACGTGGAGGGATGCCAGCTTGCTCATAAGCCTTGCTCTTGTCGCAAAAATGAAATGCTTTAGGGATTGCACGAAAGGAGACTTCAGATGGGGAAGGAGTATGAGAGTCTTCAATCGTGGACTTGGATGAGATATTTTATCCAAAGGAAGTTGTTTTCTCAAAAGAAAAGACCATTATAATATCATCGGGAGAGAGAAAGAGGTAAATGTAGAGCGATGGAAGTTATTATTGATGTTCTTCGGTAGAAAGAGAAAGGACTTGTCAGTAGGTGAGGACGAGATGATGACACACTCCTTGCGAATAAAAGAATGCTTTGCTACAGAGTTAAAGTAGTTGAAGCATTTACCAGCCCGTGCAAAATAAATAAAAGAGATTGCACAAGCCCGTTTGTAGAGAAATGGCCACATTAAGCATTTTTAGGGCCAGGAGAACATGTACCTTAAAGTGCCTCCCCCCCTTGGGGAGAAAGCGGGAGAAGTGAGCCTCATAAGAGGAATCGTGGGAACGGTAGCAGGCGAATAACAGTAACTGCTTACCCTGTTTGATCTCCCCGCCGCTTTGGGCAGTTGGAGCTAACATCTGTTTTTGGGCGACCACATAAGACACTTCAACCACGCTCTAACGATCCAATTACCTACGAGACCCATAAACCCGTGGTTATTTTAAAAAAAAGCGGTGCTAGTCAAAAGGCACGCCAAGGAGTGTGGCGGTTGAGAGTCTCTCTAATTAGCACGCCCACCTGGGCACCTCAGTGCCAAACTCTGCTCTTCTTGCTCTCACCAGATGCGAACTCACCATTCGTGTTACCCATCTGTGGCCTTGCCCCTTTCCCCATAGATGGGGCGATGGTTCGCCTATAAATAAGCCCTGGAAAGAAAGAGAGTGATTAGAATTTAATAAGAAAGAAGAAGGTTCAGTTCGTGAAGATCGATCCTTCAGCCATACAAGACGATTTCCGTGAGAAACGATAGGATCAGATTGAGAAAATCGATCCCCCCTTTCATGGCCGTATTAACCTAAATAGTCAAGCTTTATATCGGTGCCATACCAAAGAATCATTTACAGAACGGCTAAGAAGTCTGACTGAAGAAAAGTAAACCCGCTCACACTCAAGTGACTCTCACCTCTCAAGCTCCGTAAGAGTGAGAGGAGAAGAACCCAGCCCCAAAGAGGTTCGTTTCTTTAATTACGGTAAAATTCTCACCGAATACCTCAAAAGCTCGGTGGACACTTTAGGTTAAAGAATCAGACACCAAGAGGCGTCAAGATCATTCAGAAGAGGACTCTTGGAGCGAAGAGCACCGTAACTCTCGCCGTCTTCTTAATTTAACGAGAGGCAAGTTTGCAGTAAGATGTGACCTCGCCTCATCTCTCTTCCACCATACCACCTCTACAAATTTTAATCATCGGCCACGGCAACACTCCAAAGCGAGAGATAAGCCCTCCAGCGACATCCGGCAATGCCTGATCCCTCCTGTCATGTAAGTTAGAAAGAACATTTATATTCATATTGCGATAGTAGGAGTTTAGTACGTCTCACGTTTTAAGTCAAGTAGAAACCATTGTTCGTAAACCTCGGTCGTACTTGCTAGTAGAGAAGAGTACTTTAATTTAATGTTTAAGGCTAATCAAATAGGGTCGCGATGAAAAAAATACTAATTGGCAATTGGTGTGTTTACGTGTAGACTATTTGTTTATTTTTGTTATCGGAGTCATTGTAATAGGTCTAGATACCAACCGGATAACTGTTTGTTTGTCATAAGTAAGTGTTACATTTAAAATATATGTTTATTTTGGGATAGTTCCTGTGTCTTTCCTCTTATCTTTACCTAATGAAGTGGCGCTTCCTTAAGAACAAAACAACCGAATTAGCACTCTTAGATCAAAGCCTACTTCTTTAAAGAAGTACCTCACGTACCACAAAGCATACCGCGACAAAAGTGGTGTCAAGAGTGGAGTGATAAAAAACTAGTATTATACGACACCGATATACCTCATTATTTGACTGAATCAAGCAGAAAAGGAGTGGACGAACAAAGAGTTGGGTGGTGAAAAGGTCTTGGAGTAAGGGCTGATAAATGATTCTATTCCTGACACAAGACCTCAGTTTTACATGTGGCAGGGTCGGAAACAACAGGAAATAAGAACTAATAATTTTCCCAAGGAAAGTAAGGTAAGCTGTTTCAGTCAGTTGTGCTTTGAAAGGGCTGCTGAAGAGGGAGGTCAGGTTAAAATAGATATATGTATTTATGAGAGTGAAACACTTTGTTGACCCGACATCTGATTGATCGAGAATTTTTCCACACTTCTCCAAAATTATGTGACTGTTTTAAATACACAAGTCAAGCTACCCAACTCATCGCTCTTCAAGGAACGCCGCTATAAGGGATCAAAAACAAATCAAAATTCGATAACTCAGTGGATAATTATTTGAAAAACTTTTGACCATTTAATTCATGTGAGAGATATTTAAACTAATTAAAAAATGGTGGCCAAAATTGCAGGTCCAGACCGGTAATAGATCAATTTTATTGACCTAAAAAGGGCCCCTACGTTTGTAGATACTGTCATATCTGTATTTACATGATAATTTTATACACTACAGCAGCATAATAACTTAATAAAAAAGCATGTATATCTTCCCAGCAACCCCAAATTTCCTCACCTACGCTAAAATTGTAACGTTTGGTCGGCCTTTGATTGCTCTTAGTAAAGATGGGTAGATTACTGACTTCCTGAATATTCAGGACATTATAGCATTAAGAAAATATAAGAAAACCTCATATGAATTAGAAAGGGATTTATATAATTATATGCAACACGATTAAAAACACCATGCAACACTAAGAAACCCATAATTCCCACACTATCTCTTAAATTTTAATCCATGGTAAGCTTCTGATCCCTGTAAATAAAGTTTTCTAATTGTTAACTTGTTGGTTATTCGACGTTAGTAAGTTCTTTCGTCTTACTAGGAATATGAAGTCAAAAACCTGAATTACGTCGAAGGAAAATTCTATTATAATTCCGAGATCGAGATACCACACGTCTGCTGTCTAGGATATTGGCCTCGATTTGGAGGAACAATGAGATAGGCCGATCCAGAATCAAATGCAACAGTCAAAATTTAGAATATAAACGCATACATTAATTACATTTTAACCCATCAGAAGAATGAACAAACAAGAAATATCAAATATTTTAGAAGTTAAAGATGAATGGACCTTTCACTGCCTCTTTCTCTCTCTGGCTTTCTATATATATATATATATATATATATATATATAGAGAGAGAGAGAGAGAGAGAGAGAGATGGAGAGCGAGAAAGAGAAAGAGATTGAGAGGAGAAATAGCCCGATGAGAGAGGAAGAGGGAGAGAAAGAGAGCGGGATAAAAAAGAGAAATAGGGTAATAAAAGAGATAAACAGAGTGGATTATAGAGGGAAAAAGACGGGTGATAAAATAGAGAGAGAAAGAAGAGTGGAATAGTATATAATTAAGAGATGATTGTGAAAAATTAGTTGAAAGAGAGAGAAATAGAGACAGAAGTGACAGATATATGAGAAAAGAGAGAAATTGATATAGGAGGAGAGAGCGGGAAAGAAAGAGGAAGTATTTGTGTGTGATTACGTTATAGTAGGTGTTCCTGTGGTGCCATCTCTAATGCCCACCTTTTATTTTAGGTTTCGGTAGAGGATGGAGGACAAAGCTGCCTGGAAACAGTGTCAGACTCCAATCCTTCGCCGAAGACTGATTTCTTTTCTCTCCCCCACAGAATTTTGATTGACAGGTTGACATTAATATCAAGGAGCAATCAGCGGGTAAATATTTTTCTTTTTCCCACCTCCTATTGTCCCGCTGCTCTCGTTCTGAGGTGAGGAAAAGTAACGAGTCAGCAGGTGGGAGCTCTCGCCCATCTTTCTGTGTCGCAATTAGGAAACCCCAGCCGTACATCGACCTGATTTCCCCTGCGACACAAAAGGAGAGACAGTCAACAGGGCTGCCCCCACACCCCAACCCACCCTGCTCCACGCAGCAAGACTGAGGTCATGTGAAAAAGAACGACCCAGGGCAGCTTTAGTGAATAGTTAGAGAAAAACGATCCGGCTCATTTAATTTTTTTGGTGATCAACGATCAATCATTGGATAGTAGGAGAGCGCCTAATTAGTGCTTGGCATAAAGAGAGGTTTTTCTGGTCTTATCGATTTATATTTGGAGAAATAATACATTGCTTTTTTATTTATCGATATTTACTCTATTGGTGCTTTTATCATATATTTACTCTAATTGGGAATTGTATATAGGTGTATATTTACTTATAGGTGATAAGATTAAGTGGTGTATATATAAAAATATTAAAAAAAACTAAGAAATAAATATCTGCGTTTCCTTGAACCCCCTTCCAATCTAGCAGGCGCCTCAGGTGCGAGCGAGCAGACCCTTGTGCCGGGTGGTTTCTGGGACCATCCGCTACAACGTGCCTGATTCTGTTTGTGTTGCAAGTAGCTAACCAAGAATACACAGTATCCAGTAGATCTTTCAGCACATTACTGGCGAGAATTGTTAAGTTAATATGACTATACATAGGATGACTTCAAAAGACCTTGAGCCTAAAGCTGTCCTTGAATTACTCCACGTTTTTCCAAGAAACCGTTGTCTTAGCTGCAGTTTTTATAGGATATAAGGTTCCCGTAAAGATCCCACTAGCATCCATTTTTTCGAGTTTGTACACATATTTTCGGGTCTGCTCTGCCCCTTTCAAAGCTGAATCATTCCTCGGTAGCCCACTTTTTCATACCTAGGACGAATCTGAAATACTTGAGTGATCTCTCCACCAGAGTCTTATAGGTCCCAGGTTTAAGAGTCCTAACTCTTCCAGGCGTATGTCATAAAACATATGCCTAATACATGGGATAGGGGTGATAAGACTGCTGTGTACTCTCTTCAGCCGATCTATTTCCTTTCTGTAGCTTCTACATCAGAACTGCACGGCGTATTCTTCTTACGGACGGAATAAGGAATTGTATAAAATCAGCCTAATTTTCTTGTTTCGATAAGCAACTGTCCTTTGATGTAAGTTATAATCCTTTAAGCCTCTTTTTCTGCTTCATTGGATTGCTTTGAGAACTTAAGATTATCAGTTATGATGACTCCTAAGTGCTTTATGGACACGAATTTTACACTGGAAGCACCCTGCAGAGTATACGCCAACTTCGGTGGAGAAGGATACCCTGTTTTCCCTGCTTCGCCACAATCATCACGTTTCAGCAAGCCACGTTGGTAGACAGATCCCACGTGTCCGACAGTCACATGACGAAGCAAGCTTAGATGCTCCCCCCTTCCTCCCTTTGTACCATCCAAGCGAGTGTAGAGAACATTCCTCACGCAGTCGTAAATTCCAGCAGTTTCTTCCGAGGAGATAGAGAGAGGGGGTAAAAGAACAGTGTGTCACTGAAAGTTGGCGCCTCGAGCTGTCCCCTGGAAATTACCCAACGTGAAGGTTATTCCTAATCTCCTGCTTGAGGAGACTGCATATTTAAGCCTTTTTCCCGCCTGGTAAGAGCTATAAAAGACAAGGCTCACTTGCAGAAGAAATCACTTGTCCCAAGTCAGTGTGTACCTAGTCTAAGTCTGGACACTGTCTCCCTGGTAAGCCATCCATCTGAAGCGGCTGCAAGCACTCAGCCCCATCGAACTTACTCTGAGGTACCCATACCTCTCCCTAGAATCACCAAGGATTCCAGCTTCCCCCTCGAGCACCAGCTAAGGTTATAACTTACGCCTTCACATCCCCCGAAGTAAGGTGCTGACCATACCCTTCATTCCTACTCTTCTCCTAACTAGGATCCCTCATTTGAAGACGCCAACAATATCGTCTCGCTGAACTCCTACTTTCCCCTCAAGTCTCCTGTGAAGTCTCCGTTGCCCTTCGACCCGTAAGCCTCTTTTCCCCTTTTATCTGGTGAGCCCATTTGGATCTGAGCAGGTAGCTCTAAACTAATTAATTGAATTTAGATTTTTCCAATGTTTTCGCTAAATCATTAGCCAATCATTAATTTTCCATTATATGATTTTGATTAATTTTAATTTGTAAATGAAATTTATATTTTCCTATGTTTATTATTTAATTAACCTAAACGTCGCTCTCGGCCTCGTTATTCAAATCTCGCCAACCTTGAACTCGACCTGATTAGATAGGTGAATTGTCCCCACGTCTCAACCAGACCTTTATAATATGCGCATCAACGTAGCGTTAAGTTTTGGGATGGTTCGCTTTAAAAGCCTAAGTTCTCCCCCTTAATACTAATAATAGATATTGCATTAGATAGTCGATTATACCACGACATTCAGCTATGGCGACTTTCAATTCTTTTTCCGACACTGTTTGCACACTGGGAGCACTCTGCAGAGTAAACCACGATCGGGTATTGTCATGGCCTCTATGCCTCACATTGCACTTAAATATCATTTGACATTTTTCGTAAGACTCCTCTATTCGTTCCACGTTCTCTCCAAGCCTATCTACTCTCTGTCTCGTCAAGACATTAATTCCAATCTTGTTATCAATGACTAACTTGGAGATATTCTAAGCTATGCCCTCATCTATTTCATTAATATAGATAATGACGAGCAGTGGACCCATCCCATAACTCTGATGGAGCCCGATCCAAAGAAGAAAAACCATTCAAATTGCACCACATTTACCACCATCTTTTGTCTTAACAGTGAAAACTGAGGAGAAATTAAGATTTAGTAGATCTTAATTCTCTTTGTCTGAGTGATGCAGAGTTCCATCCTCGTAAACCAATGGTATCATCTTTCTATTCGTCGCTTTTGGCTATTTGCGTAACCAAACAACTATTTGGGGTTCTCTTTACGGAAACGAGATTTTCTCGTCTCTTCGTTGCTTTTTGCCATTTTGATCTTGATTACGACTACACTATTAAGCTGGTTGTATTTTCTGAAGTCGTCAGTTGCCTTTGTTTTGCGAAATCCTGTCTTCTTGCGTTTAATAATCACTTTAATTTCTGTATTTACCCCATCTGGTTTAACGTATCACTGCCCCGTCGCTTTGAATGAGAAGTGCAATGATTATATACTCATGAAGAATTTCATGAAATTACACCAGAGGTCGGCAGTGACATCCTCTTCCCCTATCAACAGCTGTTGAAGACTGGAGCAATGTACAGCTCTGGAACCCTGATGGTGATAGGATCCTATGGTTAATGCTACCTAATATTTCTCCGACTGACAGATGTGAAATTATATATTTCTTTGAGTCGGAAACAATTCAAGGAGATTGTGCCTTTACGTTGACTCCTTCAACCACTCAGATAAAAAATATCGTTCACAAACTTATTTACAAATGCGCTGTCTTGCGCCTATTCCCCGGTTTCCCAGCGCTCCATTCTTTTCAATCTAATAATGATCTTAATACATCATGCATTAACCTATCCCTTTCAAACGGTTAACGTAGGAGCCTGCAGATGAGTAGAATCCTGGAGACGGCTCCTTTCTCTCCAATTCAACACCAATGATTTTGTGCGCTGGCGCAACGCTGCGGTTGCAAATCTTCAGTTTCCTGATATATTGCATCACCCAAACGCCCCTTCCTGACAGTTCTATCTTTGTGTACATCTCATAACCAGATACTAGAAGTTCTTTATTCGACATATCAATCCAGGAATCTGTGATACCGATCAAGTATAGAGCCTCGACAGCCTTGAGCGCATCCAACTCCCGAAACTTGTTCCGTATTGAGAGTATTTAGGGAGGCCCCGTTGCGCGACTTCTATTCTGAGCACCTTCCCTCTCACTCTTCCCTCCTTTATTCACCTCTGAGAGATATATTGAGGTATTAATGGAAAAAGTGATAAGATTGAGGGTAGTTATTTATTGATTTAATCAATGAAAATTGGGTGGAAAACTTCATTATTTAACATTTTTACTCATACAACAGGGAATCGAAAACGTTCTTGGTTTAACACAAAAAAGGACTGCAAGATTATGTTAATATGCTTACAATTGATCTTCAAAAATGAAAACACTTTATAATAGCAGATGAACAGATAACTAACAATTAGCACCAATTAATCCATAAAAGATGCAAAATCAGTGAATTACTTTCATAAGAATCTAACTGAAGTTGAGGGAACGTGCGATTTTCTCACTTAAACTAATGTAAATATAACATCGTTTTTAGGATATTCTTTGAATTTTAGAAAATATACATGATTAAAACATAAAAATTAATTAGCATATTAAATCAAAGAACATGTTATTAATGTAACCAATAAAACTGTGGATTTCAAAGTGCAAAGTGTTTTAATGACACGAATAAAATTGCATTATATTGAATTGTAGTGGTCAGAATTGATAGATGTAATGGAACTGAGTTAGAAATTGCGAGCAATCAATTTGGAATAAATAAAAGGATGAACGTTACTGTTAACCGTCATTGGGGCAAAGATCCACCCTCGAAGGAATTAAATACGAGTGAGTTTTACGTATAGAGGAAAATTTAATGGTTTGTGACAGATGAGTGACAGAGCAAGATTAGCAAAAGGAAACTGAAGAAAAAGATTGTCATAATTGACATCAGCTTCAGGTCTAAGTGTTGATGACAGCAGCAGACACAAGTCTGACGAATAACGACTTGATACTTGCCGTGAAATATGTGTCTGATAAATGAGGCGCTAACGAAGAGCTGCGGTTGTCAAGCATCAGATGAAATGAAGAGAGTTGCGAGCTGGCGAAATATAATCGATTAGAAACCTCCCCTTCAAAGAGGTCGGAGGTCGTCAGTCGTGGGTGGTACATTTATTTAAGTATTGACGAGGAGAAAGCAGCACTTACTGCCTTATTGCGGAAAAGTGCACCCCATAATTACTCATTGGATACCTCTTAAATCTTATAATCCTCTAAAGCAGCAAAATGTGTTGGAAATTTGATTAGAACAATATTATATAATCAAAATTCTTTGAAATATTTATTTGCCATAAAATTCTCACAATTATTCACTTCTCTTATAGTATTTTAATTCAAGTAAATCTAAAAATATTATGGCTATAGAAGTATCAAATGAAAAAAAAAATAAATGGTAAGACTTATTCAGTAAAAACAGAGAAGAAAAGATGGCGAATGTACCCAGTACTAATCATTGATACGTGGGAAAATAAATTGATTAATACTTTACAAAAAGTTTAGTCAGTTTGGTCACCATCTGCTATGTGTGATATATAAACGAAAATAAACCTTAAAAATATATGTTGATTTCACTAGTCTAAAAAGTATTAAGTAAAAAAAAATTATGAACAAGGATTAATGTCAAGAAAGAAGTATGAAAAAGTAATGGTGGGCAGTACCACCAGACCGTAACGCCATGAAAGTTTCCAGACATCTATCATTTGGGATCTGATATCTTATGTTGCAGTGTGAACAACGGCTAGGCTGCCAATCGCAAGGTAAGGTGAACTCTAATCGTAGTTCGAACGGGGCATAATAGTAGGCATCAGACGATTGGAAAATTCACATTCTGAACCTTTGTGGATATTCAACAAGCTTCAATCTATGGTTTTACTTGTGTACGGAGAAAGTCTAATGGATAGTATCACCGCCCAACGTAAACAACGCCGCAATGGACGACCACGGATGATTAATGATCGTAGCCATTGAACTCTGACTTGAATTTTCTCTGGTATCAGATAATCAACACTAGCTTAAATCACATAAATGTGCAATGCCAGAGGTATCAGACGCATATCCTTCATATGAGAACAGAATATCAATCAGAGTGCACATATTAATACTACGACATATGACACAATGCCGAACCTGGGATCGTGACGTTAATAATTTGACACTAGATATCTAGCAACGTGACGCGTGATCAAATGAGTAATTATTCTAGTGTTTGGGAGCTGTTTATAAAGTGCTTAATTTATGCAGACCATACGAGGGAATGTATTTAGTTGTGAAGAAGGCCCCTTGTTGGCATGTGGAGGTTTTGTATCGCTATTCAATGTATTTACGGGGCCATGATTTGGGTCAACTGCTCTGCATGAAAACGGTACGTTGCAAGACCTGGTGACCATTTCCCTTTAGTTAAAAAATTGATGTACTTAAATAAAGGTGGGATAATCTAGCAGGATAAAGTACTGAGTTATCGGCTTAAGTTTACTAATAATTGTTTCCAGGATCATTAGGGAGATTTCTGACAAATGATGTAGTCACTATGTTCACCATACATGAACCACATAGAGTATTTATGTGATGTGATGGCCAAGTCGCACTGTAACCATGACCTGGACCATACAAATATGGAAGCTGCAGGATTCACAAGCTCTCCATTCCCCTTCCGTCCGTTATAATATGGAGGCCACGTGGAGTCAAAGCATATTGTTCGTCAGAAGGAGTCTCATTAATCTCAATTTAAAACAAAGTAAAAGCAACACGAAAGCTAACTTTTGTAAATATAAATGAAACAATTAGGTAAATAAATTAAATTGACCAAAATCAAACACTTGGAATATAACAAATTTTTAAAAAGAAAGTAAAAGACTAAATATATGACAAAAATGACTTCAGTAATATCAAAGTATCCATGCAATGAATGGCTAGGGCATGAGGCCGCAACAACGTTTTTTTCACCCTGCTAGCAGGGATTGATCCCGTCCCTCGGTGTTAAAATAACAACACTGGATCTAATCGACTAGAGAAAGGGCGGCAAACATCTATGTTGATGACACTTAAATCTATCTCTCTCTTTCTCCAAACATTTTGTGTAGATTCATGTCTATTTGCTCTAAAGCAGCAAAATGTGTTGGAAATTTGATTAGAACAATATTATATAATCAAAATTCTTTGAAATATTTATTTGCCATAAAATTCTCACAATTATTCACTTCTCTTATAGTATTTTAATTCAAGTAAATCTAAAAATATTATGGCTATAGAAGTATCAAATGAAAAAAAAAATAAATGGTAAGACTTATTCAGTAAAAACAGAGAAGAAAAGATGGCGAATGTACCCAGTACTAATCATTGATACGTGGGAAAATAAATTGATTAATACTTTACAAAAAGTTTAGTCAGTTTGGTCACCATCTGCTATGTGTGATATATAAACGAAAATAAACCTTAAAAATATATGTTGATTTCACTAGTCTAAAAAGTATTAAGTAAAAAAAAATTATGAACAAGGATTAATGTCAAGAAAGAAGTATGAAAAAGTAATGGTGGGCAGTACCACCAGACCGTAACGCCATGAAAGTTTCCAGACATCTATCATTTGGGATCTGATATCTTATGTTGCAGTGTGAACAACGGCTAGGCTGCCAATCGCAAGGTAAGGTGAACTCTAATCGTAGTTCGAACGGGGCATAATAGTAGGCATCAGACGATTGGAAAATTCACATTCTGAACCTTTGTGGATATTCAACAAGCTTCAATCTATGGTTTTACTTGTGTACGGAGAAAGTCTAATGGATAGTATCACCGCCCAACGTAAACAACGCCGCAATGGACGACCACGGATGATTAATGATCGTAGCCATTGAACTCTGACTTGAATTTTCTCTGGTATCAGATAATCAACACTAGCTTAAATCACATAAATGTGCAATGCCAGAGGTATCAGACGCATATCCTTCATATGAGAACAGAATATCAATCAGAGTGCACATATTAATACTACGACATATGACACAATGCCGAACCTGGGATCGTGACGTTAATAATTTGACACTAGATATCTAGCAACGTGACGCGTGATCAAATGAGTAATTATTCTAGTGTTTGGGAGCTGTTTATAAAGTGCTTAATTTATGCAGACCATACGAGGGAATGTATTTAGTTGTGAAGAAGGCCCCTTGTTGGCATGTGGAGGTTTTGTATCGCTATTCAATGTATTTACGGGGCCATGATTTGGGTCAACTGCTCTGCATGAAAACGGTACGTTGCAAGACCTGGTGACCATTTCCCTTTAGTTAAAAAATTGATGTACTTAAATAAAGGTGGGATAATCTAGCAGGATAAAGTACTGAGTTATCGGCTTAAGTTTACTAATAATTGTTTCCAGGATCATTAGGGAGATTTCTGACAAATGATGTAGTCACTATGTTCACCATACATGAACCACATAGAGTATTTATGTGATGTGATGGCCAAGTCGCACTGTAACCATGACCTGGACCATACAAATATGGAAGCTGCAGGATTCACAAGCTCTCCATTGCCCTTCCGTCCGTTATAATATGGAGGCCACGTGGAGTCAAAGCATATTGTTCGTCAGAAGGAGTCTCATTAATCTCAATTTAAAACAAAGTAAAAGCAACACGAAAGCTAACTTTTGTAAATATAAATGAAACAATTAGGTAAATAAATTAAATTGACCAAAATCAAACACTTGGAATATAACAAATTTTTAAAAAGAAAGTAAAAGACTAAATATATGACAAAAATGACTTCAGTAATATCAAAGTATCCATGCAATGAATGGCTAGGGCATGAGGCCGCAACAACGTTTTTTTCACCCTGCTAGCAGGGATTGATCCCGTCCCTCGGTGTTAAAATAACAACACTGGATCTAATCGACTAGAGAAAGGGCGGCAAACATCTATGTTGATGACACTTAAATCTATCTCTCTCTTTCTCCAAACATTTTGTGTAGATTCATGTCTATTTGCTCTAAAGCAGCAAAATGTGTTGGAAATTTGATTAGAACAATATTATATAATCAAAATTCTTTGAAATATTTATTTGCCATAAAATTCTCACAATTATTCACTTCTCTTATAGTATTTTAATTCAAGTAAATCTAAAAATATTATGGCTATAGAAGTATCAAATGAAAAAAAAAATAAATGGTAAGACTTATTCAGTAAAAACAGAGAAGAAAAGATGGCGAATGTACCCAGTACTAATCATTGATACGTGGGAAAATAAATTGATTAATACTTTACAAAAAGTTTAGTCAGTTTGGTCACCATCTGCTATGTGTGATATATAAACGAAAATAAACCTTAAAAATATATGTTGATTTCACTAGTCTAAAAAGTATTAAGTAAAAAAAAATTATGAACAAGGATTAATGTCAAGAAAGAAGTATGAAAAAGTAATGGTGGGCAGTACCACCAGACCGTAACGCCATGAAAGTTTCCAGACATCTATCATTTGGGATCTGATATCTTATGTTGCAGTGTGAACAACGGCTAGGCTGCCAATCGCAAGGTAAGGTGAACTCTAATCGTAGTTCGAACGGGGCATAATAGTAGGCATCAGACGATTGGAAAATTCACATTCTGAACCTTTGTGGATATTCAACAAGCTTCAATCTATGGTTTTACTTGTGTACGGAGAAAGTCTAATGGATAGTATCACCGCCCAACGTAAACAACGCCGCAATGGACGACCACGGATGATTAATGATCGTAGCCATTGAACTCTGACTTGAATTTTCTCTGGTATCAGATAATCAACACTAGCTTAAATCACATAAATGTGCAATGCCAGAGGTATCAGACGCATATCCTTCATATGAGAACAGAATATCAATCAGAGTGCACATATTAATACTACGACATATGACACAATGCCGAACCTGGGATCGTGACGTTAATAATTTGACACTAGATATCTAGCAACGTGACGCGTGATCAAATGAGTAATTATTCTAGTGTTTGGGAGCTGTTTATAAAGTGCTTAATTTATGCAGACCATACGAGGGAATGTATTTAGTTGTGAAGAAGGCCCCTTGTTGGCATGTGGAGGTTTTGTATCGCTATTCAATGTATTTACGGGGCCATGATTTGGGTCAACTGCTCTGCATGAAAACGGTACGTTGCAAGACCTGGTGACCATTTCCCTTTAGTTAAAAAATTGATGTACTTAAATAAAGGTGGGATAATCTAGCAGGATAAAGTACTGAGTTATCGGCTTAAGTTTACTAATAATTGTTTCCAGGATCATTAGGGAGATTTCTGACAAATGATGTAGTCACTATGTTCACCATACATGAACCACATAGAGTATTTATGTGATGTGATGGCCAAGTCGCACTGTAACCATGACCTGGACCATACAAATATGGAAGCTGCAGGATTCACAAGCTCTCCATTGCCCTTCCGTCCGTTATAATATGGAGGCCACGTGGAGTCAAAGCATATTGTTCGTCAGAAGGAGTCTCATTAATCTCAATTTAAAACAAAGTAAAAGCAACACGAAAGCTAACTTTTGTAAATATAAATGAAACAATTAGGTAAATAAATTAAATTGACCAAAATCAAACACTTGGAATATAACAAATTTTTAAAAAGAAAGTAAAAGACTAAATATATGACAAAAATGACTTCAGTAATATCAAAGTATCCATGCAATGAATGGCTAGGGCATGAGGCCGCAACAACGTTTTTTTCACCCTGCTAGCAGGGATTGATCCCGTCCCTCGGTGTTAAAATAACAACACTGGATCTAATCGACTAGAGAAAGGGCGGCAAACATCTATGTTGATGACACTTAAATCTATCTCTCTCTTTCTCCAAACATTTTGTGTAGATTCATGTCTATTTGCTCTAAAGCAGCAAAATGTGTTGGAAATTTGATTAGAACAATATTATATAATCAAAATTCTTTGAAATATTTATTTGCCATAAAATTCTCACAATTATTCACTTCTCTTATAGTATTTTAATTCAAGTAAATCTAAAAATATTATGGCTATAGAAGTATCAAATGAAAAAAAAAATAAATGGTAAGACTTATTCAGTAAAAACAGAGAAGAAAAGATGGCGAATGTACCCAGTACTAATCATTGATACGTGGGAAAATAAATTGATTAATACTTTACAAAAAGTTTAGTCAGTTTGGTCACCATCTGCTATGTGTGATATATAAACGAAAATAAACCTTAAAAATATATGTTGATTTCACTAGTCTAAAAAGTATTAAGTAAAAAAAAATTATGAACAAGGATTAATGTCAAGAAAGAAGTATGAAAAAGTAATGGTGGGCAGTACCACCAGACCGTAACGCCATGAAAGTTTCCAGACATCTATCATTTGGGATCTGATATCTTATGTTGCAGTGTGAACAACGGCTAGGCTGCCAATCGCAAGGTAAGGTGAACTCTAATCGTAGTTCGAACGGGGCATAATAGTAGGCATCAGACGATTGGAAAATTCACATTCTGAACCTTTGTGGATATTCAACAAGCTTCAATCTATGGTTTTACTTGTGTACGGAGAAAGTCTAATGGATAGTATCACCGCCCAACGTAAACAACGCCGCAATGGACGACCACGGATGATTAATGATCGTAGCCATTGAACTCTGACTTGAATTTTCTCTGGTATCAGATAATCAACACTAGCTTAAATCACATAAATGTGCAATGCCAGAGGTATCAGACGCATATCCTTCATATGAGAACAGAATATCAATCAGAGTGCACATATTAATACTACGACATATGACACAATGCCGAACCTGGGATCGTGACGTTAATAATTTGACACTAGATATCTAGCAACGTGACGCGTGATCAAATGAGTAATTATTCTAGTGTTTGGGAGCTGTTTATAAAGTGCTTAATTTATGCAGACCATACGAGGGAATGTATTTAGTTGTGAAGAAGGCCCCTTGTTGGCATGTGGAGGTTTTGTATCGCTATTCAATGTATTTACGGGGCCATGATTTGGGTCAACTGCTCTGCATGAAAACGGTACGTTGCAAGACCTGGTGACCATTTCCCTTTAGTTAAAAAATTGATGTACTTAAATAAAGGTGGGATAATCTAGCAGGATAAAGTACTGAGTTATCGGCTTAAGTTTACTAATAATTGTTTCCAGGATCATTAGGGAGATTTCTGACAAATGATGTAGTCACTATGTTCACCATACATGAACCACATAGAGTATTTATGTGATGTGATGGCCAAGTCGCACTGTAACCATGACCTGGACCATACAAATATGGAAGCTGCAGGATTCACAAGCTCTCCATTCCCCTTCCGTCCGTTATAATATGGAGGCCACGTGGAGTCAAAGCATATTGTTCGTCAGAAGGAGTCTCATTAATCTCAATTTAAAACAAAGTAAAAGCAACACGAAAGCTAACTTTTGTAAATATAAATGAAACAATTAGGTAAATAAATTAAATTGACCAAAATCAAACACTTGGAATATAACAAATTTTTAAAAAGAAAGTAAAAGACTAAATATATGACAAAAATGACTTCAGTAATATCAAAGTATCCATGCAATGAATGGCTAGGGCATGAGGCCGCAACAACGTTTTTTTCACCCTGCTAGCAGGGATTGATCCCGTCCCTCGGTGTTAAAATAACAACACTGGATCTAATCGACTAGAGAAAGGGCGGCAAACATCTATGTTGATGACACTTAAATCTATCTCTCTCTTTCTCCAAACATTTTGTGTAGATTCATGTCTATTTGCTCTAAAGCAGCAAAATGTGTTGGAAATTTGATTAGAACAATATTATATAATCAAAATTCTTTGAAATATTTATTTGCTATAAAATTCTCACAATTATTCACTTCTCTTATAGTATTTTAATTCAAGTAAATCTAAAAATATTATGGCTATAGAAGTATCAAATGAAAAAAAAAATAAATGGTAAGACTTATTCAGTAAAAACAGAGAAGAAAAGATGGCGAATGTACCCAGTACTAATCATTGATACGTGGGAAAATAAATTGATTAATACTTTACAAAAAGTTTAGTCAGTTTGGTCACCATCTGCTATGTGTGATATATAAACGAAAATAAACCTTAAAAATATATGTTGATTTCACTAGTCTAAAAAGTATTAAGTAAAAAAAAATTATGAACAAGGATTAATGTCAAGAAAGAAGTATGAAAAAGTAATGGTGGGCAGTACCACCAGACCGTAACGCCATGAAAGTTTCCAGACATCTATCATTTGGGATCTGATATCTTATGTTGCAGTGTGAACAACGGCTAGGCTGCCAATCGCAAGGTAAGGTGAACTCTAATCGTAGTTCGAACGGGGCATAATAGTAGGCATCAGACGATTGGAAAATTCACATTCTGAACCTTTGTGGATATTCAACAAGCTTCAATCTATGGTTTTACTTGTGTACGGAGAAAGTCTAATGGATAGTATCACCGCCCAACGTAAACAACGCCGCAATGGACGACCACGGATGATTAATGATCGTAGCCATTGAACTCTGACTTGAATTTTCTCTGGTATCAGATAATCAACACTAGCTTAAATCACATAAATGTGCAATGCCAGAGGTATCAGACGCATATCCTTCATATGAGAACAGAATATCAATCAGAGTGCACATATTAATACTACGACATATGACACAATGCCGAACCTGGGATCGTGACGTTAATAATTTGACACTAGATATCTAGCAACGTGACGCGTGATCAAATGAGTAATTATTCTAGTGTTTGGGAGCTGTTTATAAAGTGCTTAATTTATGCAGACCATACGAGGGAATGTATTTAGTTGTGAAGAAGGCCCCTTGTTGGCATGTGGAGGTTTTGTATCGCTATTCAATGTATTTACGGGGCCATGATTTGGGTCAACTGCTCTGCATGAAAACGGTACGTTGCAAGACCTGGTGACCATTTCCCTTTAGTTAAAAAATTGATGTACTTAAATAAAGGTGGGATAATCTAGCAGGATAAAGTACTGAGTTATCGGCTTAAGTTTACTAATAATTGTTTCCAGGATCATTAGGGAGATTTCTGACAAATGATGTAGTCACTATGTTCACCATACATGAACCACATAGAGTATTTATGTGATGTGATGGCCAAGTCGCACTGTAACCATGACCTGGACCATACAAATATGGAAGCTGCAGGATTCACAAGCTCTCCATTGCCCTTCCGTCCGTTATAATATGGAGGCCACGTGGAGTCAAAGCATATTGTTCGTCAGAAGGAGTCTCATTAATCTCAATTTAAAACAAAGTAAAAGCAACACGAAAGCTAACTTTTGTAAATATAAATGAAACAATTAGGTAAATAAATTAAATTGACCAAAATCAAACACTTGGAATATAACAAATTTTTAAAAAGAAAGTAAAAGACTAAATATATGACAAAAATGACTTCAGTAATATCAAAGTATCCATGCAATGAATGGCTAGGGCATGAGGCCGCAACAACGTTTTTTTCACCCTGCTAGCAGGGATTGATCCCGTCCCTCGGTGTTAAAATAATAACACTGGATCTAATCGACTAGAGAAAGGGCGGCAAACATCTATGTTGATGACACTTAAATCTATCTCTCTCTTTCTCCAAACATTTTGTGTAGATTCATGTCTATTTGCTCTCCGCTTACTAATTATTATTGAATTACTCTTGCACATCTTCCTGATATTAAATCATGACAAACCTAATGCTTTACTAGTGGGTAAACTTAGTTTGTGGATCTCTCTAAATCAAATGACCTTATCTTAATCTCGGTAATTCCCAGGTTGCCTAATTTGATCATTTTAGCAATCTTTTCCACATCCGCGCCTTAAACTTAGCCGCATTTGTTCTGTAATCCTACCGCATCAGCTCCGTAATTTTAACCATTTAGCTTCAAATATGTTCACTAGGATTTCAGACTGAAATTCGTGCCTTCTTTACCGTAATAGATAGAGAGCTATAACACTCTTCTCGCTAGGTCACCCGCTACCATTATTCAATCCTTTCAAATTGTTTACTAAATTTTTAGCACAATTTCTTTGCCAACGTCTATGTTTACTTATGAAAGGGTCCTTCTTTGAGAACACGATGGCTTCCTATTTGATTTTAAATCGCTTTCAAAGTCTTCCTTCTTAAATATAACATCATAAACACCACACAACTTCCAAGCATTGAGGACCTATTGCTCTGGATCTTCTCCTTTATATTCTTTCCCTCGTTGTATTCTGTGTTGCATGTGTAATCAGGCATTCTCCATTTTCTACTCCTAGAATGTGGAAGGAGTTACATTTTGCCAACTTATAAAACCTCTCTTTCTGCCTCTAAGCATGATTTAGTTTCGGTAGTCTATAAACTGTAGCTCAATAAAGGCGAATGGCCTTAAATGGCGTGCATTCTCTGGATTTACTCCAAGATTATGGAATGAGATACCTGGTGTCTACTTCCATTCCCTTCTTGTCTCCAAGCATGATATATTTTTCTTAGTGGGTAGATGAGAGCTCTAAGAAGGTCCATGGCCTTGAATGGCAGACATTCTCCATATTTGCTCCTTGCATGTGGAATAAGTTGCTTTCCGTATACTCTCTTCCCCTCACTTGCTGCCTTTGAGCAGGGTTAGTTTCTTTAGTCAGTGAAGAGGAGCTCTATGAAGGTCCATGGATTGAGAGATGGCTAACATTTTATTAATCTTTACAATTTTCATGTAAGGAAAACTATGCCAAAGAATTGCATCAGCAGTGAGTATGTCCTTCATCAATTGACATTACTAAACCTGAAATAGCTAAATGATTTTTTTTCATAAATTTATACCTGTTAAAGGAAGGGGATTAAAACACTGATGCTAAATTCTCCTCCTCTTCGTCTTCCTTCGCAACTTCACGAATTTTTGTATCCGAGTGAATTCAAATATTGGCTCTAAAAACGAGGAGGATTTGACATCACACGTTCGAAAACCAACTAATTTCTAATGGCATAATTTATTGCATGAAAATAAAAATTTATCATAGCTAAAGACACCGTGTAACACGATTTTATTCTTTGGGTAGCAATTATTTTTTTCTATTAGCTTCTGTCTAGAATATAGGAAAAAACACTTATTTATTTCAAACTTGGAGGAAGTAGCGAATTTGAACATTCATTTGCATAAAGTAGATACAAAAGGACATGGTACAAAAATAGACTTTATTTATCCTAAAATTACAGAAATGAGACATTAAAATATTAGAAATGGGTAGTTTTCCAGGATTTACGCCTATACTGTAAATTACTTGAATGAATTAGCCCCCAAATAGAATCTTCTTAGATCCTGATCAAAGTGCTCGCCATGCTCCTCAAAGTACGCTCCAATATTCTCCTTAAATTTATCAAGATGAGCGTCAAGAATATGGACTTTCAGGGACATCCTGCAGCCCATCTTGCCGTAGTTTCTCACCAAGTTCTCAACAAGATCTACATAGTTTCTTTTGGCTTAGTGATTATCTAGGAAGCCTATAACCACTACGATCAAGCCGTCCCACGCTACTTTCTCCGTCCTAGGGAGCTTTTCGGGGAACTCCTTGAACTCCATGATTGTTTTTTATTTGTGGCCCGACAAAGACCCTGTCTTCAACCTTTACCGCAGATAGCTTAAGGAAATAAATTTTGGAAATACTTAAAAGTTGCAGACTCCTTATCTAGAGATCTGACGAATTGTTTCATAAGGCCCAATTTTAAGTGCAGAGCAGGAAGCAGCACTTTTCGGCGGTCCAACAAAGGCTCCCATTTCACGTAAGTTTAAACACCAACATGACATCGAATCGAATACATTAGAATATCTCCAGCTTTGTCTACACATGCTTATGGAAAACCACCCTATTTCAAGATGAACTTTCTTATCGATGTAGAAAAAGGCGATCAAAAAATATGAGAATCCTAACTCAAATCAAAAATCTCAAATTCATCAGATGGTACAGTTCTGAAGAGGATGGATAGATTCATCGGCGCAGACAACTCGCCAACCATCTCATAGCCAGAGTTATATTTTATATTATAGAAAAGGTGCTTAAAGAAAAGAGGAAAGGCATACCTTATATAAGTAAAATTAAAAATGAAGTATTACTTTATTATTTGTAATATTCCAATATATAGTAAATTTAGTATAATGCAGAAGTATTTTGATCTCTCCATTTTAAACAAATCTTGATCTCTGACGACACTCTCATGCAAGATTTCCTACAAAGAGAGAAGTAAAAAAGCAAGTGAAATTTCTTCAACAGAATCCGTCAGTTGTAGATGTTAAAGCAGACGAAATACCAACAAGTGTAAAATCTCGCGCCGAAGAAACAAATGAACAACCAAGTTCAGTTTTAAATGAATATTTAAAGGCCACGAATCAAATTGCGCAACCAGTAGATATAAATGCTCCAGAATGAAGAAAATAATATACCGGAAACTGAAAAAGATAAAAACTTCATCTGATAATTCTACGAATCCGAGCGAGGTGAAATTAGCACATGAATTTTCAAAATATTTGCCTCATTTTGTCGCCGAAGAAAACTTTTAGCTTGTCAACCCTGATCCTGGATCATTTCGAATTTGTGAGTTCGAACGTATGGTACACTAATGGTACATTTATTATAGCCCTAAGTTTATTTTGACAGGTTTGTATATTGTGATTTCGAAAAGCTATGCTGTAGTCTATCCATTTTTTAAAACTCATTTACGTGACCAAAACAGGGCCGTTTATTTACTAAAGTTTGAACGTGCAAGTATAATTGAACCCAATAAGAACCAAAAATCAATTGTATGATTTAGAAAAAGCAATATTAAATGTCATGAAGGAATATTTCCCAGATGTGAAAATTAAGTCTTCCATTTAGCCCAAAATATGCAAAAGCAGAAAGTTGCAGTTAAATCTTCTTATTTATTATATGAGTGATGCAACATTTGAATTGAGGCAAATATGTTTCTTGCCTTGGCTTTTGTCCCACTATCTCATATAGAGCAATATATTCCTGCTTTAGCAACTGAAATTAACTTGGAATTAGAATTAGAAAAAAATTCTCAATTGGTTTGAAGACAATTACATATGTCACCAAAGTAGACGAGGAAATGGTAAATATACTCCAATATTTCCTCCAATCATGTATAAATTGTATTCCCTCAATTTAAATGGAAAAAATGACTAACAATCATGAAGATGCGCCTAATGGACGACTTCAAACATAACTGTCAATCGATCATTCTTGTATTTGGAAGTTTATAGATGGCTGAGACAATTTATAGATGGGTGAGAAAATTTATAGATGGATGAGACAATTTATAGATAGGTGAGAAAATTTCTAGATGGGTGAGAAAAATTCTAGATAGCTGAGAAAATTTATAGATGGGTGAGATATTTATTGACAACAAAATGTAGTAGGACAAATTAACAAGGATGGGGGGAAAAAATATAGAGAAGCTGAGAACCGCATTTAAAAATTTTTTTTAACTTTGACAACAGATCACCATCAGAATATTTACGTGGCATAACTCATAATTAAATATAATATAGTAATTTAATATCAACTTTGGATTTTATTGCTTTTTAAGATTTACTATCAAAATTACAAAAGGTTTACTTATCAATCGATTTCCATTTTTTCAAAATGATCTTTGAAAAAAGATTTGGAATTAGTTTTGAATATCTTCTTGTTATTCATTTTTGTTAATTTCTAAGGAAGTTCGATTATTAGACTAATAACATTTTCAAAGTGTTATTTGTCTAATATATACGCGCTATTTATAGTAAGGTAGTCAAGTGTTTACTGGTAATAATATAGGTTTACGAAATTAAGCATTTTTGATACTCGTATTTAACTTTGGTTGTTTCGCTTTAATTAGAAAAGCTTCTGCTATTTTTCAGTCTTGTTTGTTGTTCGATTTACAAATAATTTTAAAGTCTCCAAATTGCGTTTATTTTTGTTTGTTAAAATACTGTTAGTAAGTTTTGAATAATTTTACTAGGTTTTAAACAGTGTTGTTATGCAATGATTGCTAATGTGTTAGCAATATATATATAAGTGATAATCTTGTGGTATACCAGTTTAACTGCCCTGGTAACTTTATTTAATTGTCCGTATATAAGGTATGTTTTTATATTCAATAAATACAGATTTTTTTATGCCTCATTTTCTTTTTAATCTTTTTTACTTTAAGCACCGTTTCTATATTATAAAATATAACTCTGGCGATGTGTTAGCTGGGTTGAGTTAGTTGATGATGAGTCGGCGTGTTTCTTTGGCGGCAATGAATGGTTTCTATCACATTTCAGCCCAGTAAAGCGAGATTATGTAGAAATATATTGCTAAAAAAATGAAAAAATACTGGTACTCTCGATGTTGGAGAAAAATAGCTCCGAGCTTTATGAATGACGGTGGGAACGAGAAATTTGATGAGTTATAAATTTCTTGCATCTAAGTTTCACGCGAGTTCCTCAACAGCTTCAACGAGGCTGTCTAAATTCCTGCTGAGGAGAAGCTACTCATTAGCGGGAGAGTTGGTTCAGCTCTTCCAAAGGTGTTTTTGGAGGCTCACAGTGTGGTTAGAGCTGGTTTCTGGTTGAGAGAATGTTAACTTAGTGGTGAGGTCGGCTGAAAGGGAATGTGGTTAAATTCTGTTTCAGGTTTCCGTAGATTTGGGTCTGTTTGAATGGTATGGTTAGCGTCAATGCCAGTTTAACCAGAACTCGGTAATCGTGTGCAGGTCCGAATTGCGCGGATGGTCTGGCAATTGTATGCCTCTGTTACGTTTATCATTGCAATATGGATGAGGAGTTTTGGTGAGCCTAATGACACCACAAGAAATGGAAAATCTACCCCTCATTGTGGTTTCAGCGAACTTATTGCTTGAAGTAATCTCTCATTTGTCTTAATTTATAGTGATGTTGCTTGGAGTACTTGTTGTGGTATCTTGAATGTTGCTAACTGGCTGAATGAAGATTAAGACAAATTTGCTAGCAAGATTCACTTTTTATCACCACATTTATCACTGAGATTAATTTGTTGTTTTACTGCAAGCAAATTAAGCCAATCCTCGGGATCAGCAAGGACGCATAGCCTGGATGAAAAATTTGATACACTACAACTAAACATATGTTTATTGATAGAAAAATTCTAATGATTACTTTTATTCCTTTTGAACTGTTTGTTTCAGTGGGAAAGAAAGAGAAAGGTACGAGTCACCGCGAACAAGAGAGAGAGAAATGTGTATGAACAAGTAACTAAGACAAAGTGAAGTGAGAGCCTCTAGTCTTAAGTAGCACTGTACATCCGAATAATTACTCAAATCATTGATATTCTGAGACAGATAAATTTGTATCCGCTCCTAGTTAAACTAATTTCCTTAAAGGAAATTTTGAAAATCACCCACCGGACTAATAAACCATATAGATAACAGCAATGTTTTGTGAAACCGAGTGCATTCCCAGGAGCTTACTAATGAATTCTGAATGTATTTCTACTATTTTATGGCTTCTACATAGAACTCTATCAAAATTTAATTTCCATGGCACTATTTCATGTTCGATGAATGTCTTACAAGCACAGAGGGTTTGTTGTGCCAATTGTGCAACAGCAATGTCGTTGAATAAACATAATAGTCCTGAAATATGTAACATGAACATACTATATTTCATACGAGAGGCCTACAGTTAACCTTTATCATTAGAGAGGGCAAAATCTCGGACCAAATCATTTAATTCTGAGTGAGAAATCTCTTTTGCTTCGTATTTCCTATCAACTACAACTTCTACCTGTTTACTAATTTTCCCCAATCTAGTACCGACTTGGTCACAATAACTGTCTTAATCATTGTACATCTGATGCTCTCCTCTAGTGGTAGCGAAATGGGGAGATAATTGTTGTTCAGCAATACCTCTCTCGCTCATCAAATATTCAGTCAGGTTGACTAAGCATAAATCTCAATATATAATATGTATATATATATATATATATATATATACCTTGGGTGAAATAATTATCTGTACACCATCAAAATTAAATCCAAAGAGACCTCCAACCCATCAAACTTCATGAATTTTACACAATAGATTATTAATATTAAAGTAAAGTCAAAAGTTTACTAAAAGGCATGAAAGAGAATTCATATTTATTACAATTGAAAACAAGGGTGAAAAAGTATTCGTACAAATCGATATTTGGTGATTAGTTGCCAACCTTTGTTGGCTTTCACCGCCATCAATCGTTTCGTGTAGCTCTTCCCAAGTGCGCTAAACATTCCTTTGGTATTTCAGCTCATTCTTCTTTGCGAATTGCCTTCAATTCTTTGATGTTCTGGGGACCCCTTTAATGAATTTTGCTCTTTAATGTTTGCCACAACTTCTCTATTGGTTTCCAATCTGGAGACTGTCTAGGCCGCTATAGAATGTTAACATTGTCTTCACGGAGCCATTCGCGAGTAGTTTCGCAGTATGTTTCGAATCATTATCGTGTTGAAAGATCCATCCCTATCCAAGTCTCTAAGCTTCTCTAAAGAAATAAACAGATTTATTCTAAAATGTTTCTGTAGATCGCCGAAATCATGGTTCTATCTATGATGTAGATATTACCGCTGCTTTTAGATGAGAAATACCCCCAAAGCATGATGCTACCTTCCCCAAACTTCACGGTAGCGATGGTGTTCTTAGGCTCGTAGGTGCTGCCATTTTTCTTCAAGACGACGGTCATCTTTACAATCAAACATTTACATCTTTGTCTCATCTGACCACAGCATATTATCCTACAACTCAGCAGGTTTCTCCAAATGCTCAGGTGCAAACTTCAACCTTGCAGCTCTGTCTCTCTTCAGCAGCAGAGGTGTCTTCCTTGACCTGCGAGACTTAAAATCATGCCGGTTCAGTTCATCTCTAATGGTTCGCTTTGTGGCCGACGATCCCGGCACCAGTAGATCATCTTTAATTTCCTAACCGGTCGTCATAGGAGCAGCTCTAATCTTCCTAAGTATCACACATGAAGTTTTAGGGTAAATCTTCCGAGAATCACCTGAACGTTAAAGGTTTTCGATGGTTTTCACCTTTTTTTCACTTAGGTATGACAGAGCCAATTGTGCTGAAATGTATTTTTAACTGCTCAGATATCTTCCCTTAGCTTAACCCATCAAGATGGAGTTTCAGGATCGCCTTTTTCTGGTCATTGGAGAGTTCTTTAATCTTCCTCATGATAACATCTTTACTGCGGGAACGTCGACTGCTGAATGGCATTCCAATCTTTCCTGAGCTCTTGTTGACTGCTAAAGATATTATTGAAACTCTCTAGAAGCTTCTTTGTACCGTAACAGCTAATACTATTTCTCTCCTTTACTTTAAAAATGAATTTGGTTAGGTTTATGTTTCTGTACGAATACTTTTTTTCACCCATGTTTTCATTAATTTCAATTTTATTGAATATCAATTCTTTTTCATGCCTTATTGTGCACAAACATTGGAATTTACCTTAATATTAATTTATTCAGTAAACTTCATGAAATTTGAAGGTGTACGAATACTTATTTCCTTCCACTATATATATATATATATGTAAAATGTTTTTTCTGTTCCCTTAATAGCCCAGGAATGGCATCAGGCATTGCCTTTTTTCTCTTGTCCCGTATTCCATTTTTAAAAGCTGTACACTCGAAATATGTCGCTCATTTTCTTACTTGATATGCAAAGGGCAGCTCAGGTACCATTAATATATAGTTTTAATTTCATTAATGAAGTTGCGCTGAGAATTCACACACTAAAGCCCTATAAAATGTCAGGAGTACTCTTGCACAGCCTCAAAATTGCAACCACAATAATATCCTAAATTTGCAAACAGAAATAAATAATTATTAATAGAGATCACGTATATTGGTGTTAAACTGCTATATGTTATAATTGTTTGAAAAAGGAGACAGTTGTCATCTTGGAAAATAGACGAGATGAACTGCATTGGATTTTCTTTAAATAAGCGTACTAAACTAATATGTATATCAACTTCACTATAAAATCGGTCTATTTAATTTTGGCTATCGGCCATTGTAATATGACCAACGGAATGATAATTTTGTGGTAATAAGATTTTGACCTGCAGTTTTTATTATTATTTTTTTATAAATCATCGTCTATCCTTTTTATCGAGTATTCCCATTATTTTTATGCCAATACCTTGATTAATTTCAAGAAGGTGATAATTCCTCCTTTTTCCCAAATCATGGTGTGTCCCTTATTTAAAACCTTCCCCGTTTATTTATAAAATAAAAGTAAATCCTCATTTCTTCGGCAGATTATAAAAACTTAGTGATTAAAGCTGAAATCGGATTATTAAAATGGGATTAAAAGGAATTTCCCAAGCAAATTAATCCCCTTAAATCCAAGTCAAGTGCAATAAAAGCAGAGAATAAAACTAAAGAATTAATTTAACCCTAATAAAGACTTGAATTGTAATTGTAGGAAGAATAATCTTGGTAGAATGAGGAAGGAATTATTGGCAGAATATTTACTTCTTGATCGGAGGATCTGAGTAAACTTGTTGAAACAATTATTATGAATTTATCAAATAATTTTATAGATTTGTATACAGATTTGTGAAAGAGATTCGGTTAAATAGAAAATACAAAGAAGAAGAAAAAGAGAGAGAATCGCGTACCATGTGCTGATTGGAGAGAACTACTTTTTCCTAGGAACGAATTAATCCCTCAAATGGTATTAATTTTCTCTTATTCTCTTATTCCTTCCATGCTTTAATCTTCCGTGTTATTTAACCGAGTATCAGAGTACAACTCGATCACCAGCAAAATGTTAGACACAGTTTGAATGTTGTGCATAATGAACCTCTGCAAGAGACACGGTTAGAGCTCCCCCGAATCAAGAGATTTCAATTAACAGACATGAAATAAATAATTATAATTCTTTGGAAAAAATTGAATTCATTTACCATAGGTAGTGTTAATAGGATTCCTGTGATTAATCGATATATTCTGTAATTAACATTATATTTGTGATTTTCCCCGAAGAGAGTCCCTCTCACATGTTCATCAGCACCAATTTGGCACTGAAACCAAATTATTTCTAGTCTCTTGGTACTCTTTGTAATCCTTGTAAATATTGGAAAAGTTCAAGGAAAGTTATGATCTCAGAAACTTTAACCCCAATATTTTAAGGATGCAACCATTTTGGGGTAGGTGGGGGAGAGACTCACAATGAATTAGATCCTTTAAATCCAAAGATCTGATTTGGGTCCATCCTGTGGACAAAATTGAACAAAATATGAAATCTGAAATATCCTTGATACTTAAACAAACGCCTCCTTGTTATTAATCTAAACTGGCAGTTAATGGCCCAATCTTCTCATCATTGTAGCATTTTGAATGGCTTTTGGACGTTTATTTTGGATCAGACAAATTAAACCAAATATAATAACTACAAATCTACCGAACAAAAATATCTCAGCGTGGTTGATACAGTACAGAATATGAAATTAGGCGCCATGTGACCAAAGCTTTTCCAACTAAAAGAATACAGCAAAAACGGATGAGTCACGATTGGGTCATAAATTCTTGATTAGAGGTGAAATTGCTCTGCAATTGGGTTGGATGAGAATAAAGAAAATTTAATTTCATTGTCGCATAAAAATTAATTAATAAAAGCTGTTGTGAAAAATAACGAAGTAAAAGAACATAAATCTAGTTCTATAACCTGTCTATGACTAAAAACAATGATAAACTAATCCCAATTAAGTCGCTTTAATAATTCTATTTCGTGGGATTAAAAATAAGGTGGGGAGACATTTTAAATGCTCCCTCCTTACCCTCATTATAGTGTCCTATACTGCTTCAATATGTGGAAAAGAACAACCAACAAGAACATCAATTTGAAATCAGGAAGAGAAAATCCAGCTAGATAGCAAAGTGTATATTAGAAATAGAATAACCACGAGGAAAACAAATTAGAAGCATTAGCTTTGAATTGGTTTCGGCTTCCTGTGCTATGTTTGATTTTTTGTGACCTTGCAAAGTTCTATTCTTTTGCCTTAGAAAATTCCTGATTTAATTTTTTTAAAAAATAGATTACCATACAACTGCTTTTGTAGCAATAGATATTTTATCTCCAACTTTCCCAAGTGATGGTTTTACGAAATTTATGTGTAAGTAGCATTGATGCGCGCCAACCCACATTAGGAAAAAGCCATAAAAGATATAAAATTAGAAAAGATTTTTCTCTAGGAAAAAGAAGAACCCGTGAATTTATAATTGAAATATTTTTCCTCTCTCAAAGGAGAGAAAGTTCAAAGCAGCCTCGAATGGAACTCAAATTCATAAAGATCATGAAGAAATGAAGTAAGCAATTCACAGTAGATTAAAATTCTCTTTATTTTCTTGGGAAACAGAATATTTGATTTGGCAGGATTACCTCATATTTTCATCAAATGAAAGGAGCTTTTTAATAAAGACTTTACTTACATGGACAAAACTGGAGAGGCACGAGTTTGAAATTAAATACATTTCTTTATCGTTTTTTTTTAAGTAAAATACAACTGGTGAGGTTTATTTACTAAAAAACGCTCCCTTTGTAATTGCCTAGAGAATACCTAGGTAGAAATATATTTTACCAGTATGAGAAATAACCTTACTAAATTTTCACCAATGCAGGGTAATAGAGGTATTATTGCAACACTGAAACATGGATCAATGGTTTACATCGAGAGTTCACGGAAACATATCAGATAAATTATATTAATAGTAGTATTTGTAGATTAAAATTCTCTTTATTTTCTTGGGAAACAGAATATTTGATTTGGCAGGATTACCTCATATTTTCATCAAATGAAAGGAGCTTTTTAATAAAGACTTTACTTACATGGACAAAACTGGAGAGGCACGAGTTTGAAATTAAATACATTTCTTTATCGTTTTTTTTTAAGTAAAATACAACTGGTGAGGTTTATTTACTAAAAAACGCTCCCTTTGTAATTGCCTAGAGAATACCTAGGTAGAAATATATTTTACCAGTATGAGAAATAACCTTACTAAATTTTCACCAATGCAGGGTAATAGAGGTATTATTGCATCACTGAAACATGGATCAATGGTTTACATCGAGAGTTCACGGAAACATATCAGATAAATTATATTAATAGTAGTATTTGTTGTAGTAGTTTAATAAGTACAATTTTATAGTACATAATAGTAATAGTGATGACTCAGCTGCTACGCTACTGAAAAGATATCATGAAAACCAATCCAAACTCAACAGAGAGTGTGGTGTGGAAGAATGTGATAGAGGAGGAATTCTCCCCCCCCCCCGTGACTTTCCCAGTTCCCTGTTGACCGATTTAATTCATCTTCCCTATATACTGCAAAAATTAGAACAATGGCAATACCATTAAGGGAGAATCGCGACTTCGCGCTATGAAACCTTATCGTGACCCAAGGCGATTAAGGAAGTTTGTTGGCGATGAATCTCTTTCCCCATCTAGATAATTTCGGACTATATATTTGAGACTTCGAAGTTCTGGTGCATAGTGTGTCTGAAGCTGCCATCCAGTACATTAGCCGTAACGTCTTTGTTAGTCGAGAGGGAATCGACTACATTTACGTCGAGAGAACAATTAAGTTACTGTCAAAGAGCTAAGGAAGAGGTGGTCGTCACTCAGCGTTGTTCGGGGAGATAGTTAGGCTCGTTTCAGCCCTTCTCACCACGTCTTCGGATTTTAAGAATCTGTAAAGCACCCTCCGTTTGCCTCTTTAGGATAAGGGGCCACCCCACTTCAGTCTCTCGAAGTTGGATTGAGTGTCCCGTGAGACATCCACAAGTTCAAGGTCGAACTTGTGGGTCCTACTCGCCCACATCGAGGTAAAAGGGATTTAACCCCAACTTCGTCAGCTCACTCCAGCTTTACCACGTCGATCCTCAAGGAACCCCTTTACTCTAGAAATTGCATAATTTTAAAATTATTACTTGATTAATTATCCCTCGGTTCAAACTCAAATGAGAGTGTCAATCATCTTAGCAGTGAACCGTCAATATTTAATTGCATTGCCATTTAACTTGCCCTATATGTATATGTAATCTTTAGTCCTATTAAAGTATATTTTTGTAGCCACGTTTGAATATTCTTTGGCCTAGCAACTGTCTATTTAAAGCACTCTTAAAGCCATCCCCAACTGGAGCCTTAATTTCGGTGGGTCAGTAGACCAGTGTGTGCATAACGGCGTACTTCCTGTCATGCCACGACAGAGGGGAAAGTAGCCGTGATAATAAATTGGTAACAGGAGCAAATAAGATTAAAAAATAAACAATAGACAAAAAATGGAAAACAATTAAACCAAATAATGTCCAAATATATAATTATGATTTAAACAAGTAATATCACGTAACTAAATCTTCTAGCTTACTACATCCAACATATGGCTAGAGAGGTTCTTCCATGTGTTTTAGAAGTATGCGTGAACTGCCATGGGTCCTGGTTGTAATTAAATCCATGTAACCGGTGAAAGGAGGCAATTTTAATAGCAGCTGCCTACCTATTAAAAAGTACCAGGTAGTAGGCGTCAGGGAAAAAGGACGAAGTTAGTGAATAGAATTAGTGTTACAAATCTTAAGCCAAAAATCAATTATAAAATGGCTATGATAATTTTACTAGAAATGCTTTAAAGAAGTTTCAAATATGAATCTTCTCCATATGACCCAAAAGGTGAGCAATAATTGGGTATATTGCGGCTAGTATAGAAATTAATAGCCCAAGCGTGCCGGATGCAATGTGGACGTAGTTCTTTACTGACATACTAACCGTATATCATCATTGCACACATTGCAGATTTCCTTACTATTCGTCTAACATATTTATGGATGAGAATAATGAGACGATTGGTATAATAATGAAGAAAACAGCCGTAAGATTGATGAAGAATGGATTTTATGCTGGTAGGAGAATGAGAGAATGAGTGAGATTGATGAGGAATGGAATCTATGCTGGTGTCAAAATAAGGAAAAGACTAAGATTGATGAGGAATAGAATCTATGCTGGTGTGAGAATGAAAAAAAGGCTGTGAGATTGATGAGGAATGGATTCTAAGCTGGTGTGAAAATCAGGAAAATGGTGAGAGATCGATAAGGAATGGATTCTAAGCTGGAGAAGGAATGAGAAAAATGGTGTCAGATTAATGGGGAATGGAGTCTTCGCTTATCTGAGAATGATGAAAAGGGTGTGATTAGATGGAAAATGGAGCCTATAATGGTGTGAGAATGGGAAAATGCTGTGCGGTTGATGAGGAATGGATTTTATGCTGGTGTGAAAATGAAGTAAGGATGTGAGATTAATGGGAAATGGAGTCTATGCTAATGTAATAATGATGAAAATGGTGTAAGATTACTGAGCAATAAATCCCATGTTGGTGTGAGTATCAAGAAAATGATCTACGATTGAGGAACAATGTAACCATGTTTGTATAAGAATGAGGAAAAGAGTGTG
Source organism: Ceratothoa steindachneri (assembly GCA_963969495.1). NCBI lineage: Eukaryota > Metazoa > Arthropoda > Malacostraca > Isopoda > Cymothoidae > Ceratothoa > Ceratothoa steindachneri. The sequence goes on from OZ018337.1 coordinate 71,935,305, forward strand.
AGATTAATAGAGAATGGAGTCTAGGCTGATGTAGGGTGATGACCTGCCGTTGACGGCTGAGAGAGAGACGGATTTGGAGATGATGTTCGAAGCTTTTGATAGCGTGCCTGAGAGTGCAGGTGTAAAAGAGAAACTATGAAAAGCTTAAAAATTTGTATATGTCAATGTAAATGGGGTGATGAGGGGAGAGGGATATCCGCGTGCGTAGTTTGAAGTATCTGGAATGAAGTGCAAGTGATAGTTTGGAAAATGAAAGAAATTGCAACCATAAGGTTTTAAATAGGAGGAAAGTAGCCTCTGTAGCGACGTAGCGACCAGAGCGAAAAAAAGGCTAAAGAATTTTAGTAGAGAATGTGGTGGAAGCTGCATGAGAGTATGATGGTACCATAGTTGGTATGAGGTGAGTTAGACTAGTGTATTAAATAATGAAGATTTCGCGAGTGTTGAGATTCGTGTAAATTGACAACCTAAGAGGAATATTTAGTGTATAAAAGATGGGTAAGAGATATTTAGAGTGTGAAGAAGTGTGTAAGTATGGTTATGACTGAAATAGCCGTAAATTTTGAAACACTCACCTCGATTCTAAACAACATTTAAAAAAAAAATGATCACATAGAAAATTTGATACCTATATTTTTATAATTTCTGAAAACCATTTATATATTTTGAGGGGTGTCTTTTCAAGGAATTTTGGTAAGACGTTGCATAGCAGTGTTTATTGTCTAACAAAACATTTAAATTGACCAAATATCAGCAATTAATTGTTATTACCGACCAATACCCGACAAGATTATCGGAATTTTAGGTTGGTAAACACATTAAAATGGTTAAGTAATAAGGATAAATTCTTCGTACGATTTTATAGTCGCTGATATACAAAAAAATTGGGTAAAATACCCACAAAGCTTCCATACCCGTACTTGAGTGTTAATTGCTAGTGAGGTTTAATTGGTCCAACGAAATCATCATCAGATGAGCTTCGATGAGGTCAAAAACGAATCCTCATATTATAACTTGAGGTTACCAAAGCGAAATCATCTGGTATAGAGAATCGTGAGAGGGACATTGGTGAAAGCGTCAACCAGTGAAAGAGAGGGTAATTTAGCTTGGAGTGCCGGGATGCAAACGAAGTTGCAACGATGAAAGTAAGAGAAGATCGATCTGAAGTGATCGTGCTTCGCCTTATCCTTTACGATAGATAGAGTAAAATGTTTAGAGGCTTTGGTAATCTTTTGAACAGAACATTAAATGTAGAAGTAGGTTAATTTCTACGATGTTCTTTCATGTTATTTTAACCTTTCTAGATGTTTTGAATTAAATCTTAAACGTAGAAGTGGGATCATTTCTATAATGTTCTTTCACGTAATGTTGAAGCAACTATGAATGAGTCCTGCTAAACGAAGACTGTAATCAAGTGAAAAAGCGCCATTATTACTCGTATAATGACGAATTAAAATTCATGTGAGAAAAAAACTAAAGAATATTTAAATGATGAATGGTTGCAACCTAAATAAGGTATAGTTTGCTCTTTTGTTTTAGTCTTTTGCGTAATATTGCCCCGACTTAATCAGTCAAGGAAAAGATTACAAAGAGAGCCTAATGAAAAAGACAAAATAAAATTCAAATTCACCGATGATGAAAAGGTTGGACTAATTAAGAAACAAAACAACGGCCAATTGTATTGTTAAAAATAAAAAAATAGCAATCAAGCGTACCAGTAACAGTAAAATAGTATTAAAAAGAACGACAACAATAAAGGGAATGCTCAACTGGCACTGGAATTACCCAACTGCCTCATTCACTGAAGCATGGAATCGACAATTTTAAAATTTAACTCTAAAACGCTACATCCTGTATCACCCCAAAACAGCCCCTAGTATCATAAATAGAACTTAGAAAATTTCGCCAACCGAGATATGTACAGTGCTGGAAGCTTCCGAAAAGTAGAGCACAACCAAAAGTTTCTTTATAGTCTGAAGTATCAAACATTCGTCGCACGTGTCGGGAGTACGCCAAAGTATCGATAGAGTTTTGGCGCCTTTTAACCTAATATACGGATGGAAGGATTGGCGTCCCTTGTCTATATATTCATGGTCAAGATAAGACGTAGTCAAAAGAAATCCAGTGGTTAATAGGAGAAGAGGTTGAGCCTGGCAGTGCAAGCGAACAACATAATGTGGATAGTGTCTCCACCGAATCAAAGATGAGGCTCCTATTGGTCACCTACGGATATCAGTGTGCTTGATTGAATCTACTATCCGTATAATGCAGAGAAGTAGCCGTATCGTCAACCCACGTGTTCAAAACCACTGAAAAAGGAATTTCTCTGGCCTAGGTGCAAGGTACCATAAGTGTGCGAATATCTCCCCATCAGGTGAGTCCTCGGTCCCCCCAAAATACCAAGTAATCTAGCCCAGCCACAAATGGCAAAAGGTTCGTCTCGGAATGATGCCCATTAAGGTAATGAAAGTGAACAGCCTTTGTTTTAGCAAAAGAAATCCGAAAAGCGTGAAATTTGACATGAAGGAGCCACGATTTAGAGGTTAGTCCTTCCCAATTTTTAGCATATTTTTGGACATCTTATTAATGGTCTTACTTTCGGTTGACTTTTACCAGTGGAGTCCAATCGGTTGTATTTTTGTTCCATCTATCGTATTTTAATCTTGTCACATGACCTGTCGAGCTCAATTACAGGTTTCTTATAGCTTCCAGTATATCCTGAAGTTTAGTTTGTTTATTCATCTCAATGGCTGAGGGCAAAAGGCTTTTATTTATGCCTCAGCAGATGCAATAAAAGGCTACAGATTCTTTTCTGCAAATGACACTCTTCTTTCAATTGTATCTCTTTGTATATTTGTTGAACAATTTAGCATTACGCTTCTCTCGATTGGATGGACATAAATCATTCAAAGATAGTATGTAAAAGTATTTCAATAGAGATAAATTCTAAAGTGTGTAAAGATTTTTAAAAGTAGATATAGATGGCTTGATTTATCAATATTTATAATGAAATAAAATCTAAAGATAGATATAAGATTGTATCATCTAAGTTATTTTTTGCTATCTAATTATTTCTAACTCATATAAATAGAGGAACAGTGTCAAATAGATAAAAGAGTGGACTTGGAAAATCTACAGGGTGCTTATATGGAATTTGTAATTTGTCTGTTGAGGCAATGAAGGACATTGCTTTCCTGGTAATATAGGTAATAATTACCCATAATTATGAATCCTATACGTTTTAGGCATACAATTGCTTGTGTGTGGGAAATATGCAAACACACACATAAATTAATGATTTTGGTGAAGTAGTAACTATGTAAACGACATCTTTGAAAGGTGATTGAAAACTACTCATCCTGAATACGTGGGTACTGTTGGCAGCATCCTTACTGTTACCTGAAGTACTATATACTGACAGAAATGTAAAAACAAATTGTGTTTGGTAATCAATCTCATTTAGTAGTAAAATAACAATTTTATCCTTATATGAAACTATGGAATTTTTGTCCTTGATTTAATGAGAAATTGTTTCATTTTGTTTAACTAACGGTTACATTTTTCCGAAGCGCTTACCCGCCTAATTATGAGGAGAACAAGTGCGCATTAAGCTGAAAATATAATATCTATGCTGAGTAAACCACTTGAATAATGTCATTAAAGTCGTTTATTTATACAGTTAAAACTTTTAATGATAGATTCAATAAGTTCATCGGTATCGATTATTCAACATTATAATTAATAAGTAGTTCTATTTTATCAAAAGGAATTATTTTCTTATATCATGAGATTTCCATTAAATCTTATGATATGTATAGGCATGAGAGTTTTGAGACTGCTATATTTTTTCATATAAGATAATTAATATAACTAATCAAATGTCGCATTTTGTTATTTTTATGTTTTTCCATAATTGGGAGGTAAAATATATAGCTCAAGATTTGTTTAGTAAGCACTCGCAACTCCTCAAAGGTAATTTCTTCTGATTATCAACCGCTATTTTGAGTTTGGCCAACAAATTCTCCATTGGGTCCAATTCTGGAGAATTAACAGCCCAAAGTCCTAGAATTTCGATATCATTTTTAGCCTAAGAAATTTGTTATTGCTTTTTCTTTGCGACAATATTCCCCGTAAAGCCGAAAATATCAGTTCCTTCCCAAATTGGTCCTAGACTGCTGTAAAAAGGTACTAATGAAGCAATTTTATGTACAATTTTAAGTTCATGGCAGAAAGCTTAGCATTAAGGCAATCCAATCGTTAGACAGGGATCCTACCAATAGGCAATCTTACCGGTCTTTTGGGGTGTTTGCGCGTCCAGACGACTTATTCACACGAGTGTATTCAGCCGTTTTATAGTAATTCATGATCCTAAAGATGACATTTCTTCATCCAATACTCTTGGCAACTATCTACTTACATTTCAAGCCTTTTCTATTCAGTTCAGCAATGTTTGTACGTTTTTGTTTGAAAAGAACCATTTTTTGGAATTTAAAAATAGCAGGACATTTATTTTTCTAAAAATATCATGAAATGTAATATAAATACACAGCACCATTCACTTAACCAATATACTTCATCATTTTTCCCGTTTGATCGAACAGCAAAGCTCTAGGAATTAAAACCTAACCTACTACACGAACAGCTTGATTTTAGATTCTGCTGAGGAATTTACTGTTTTTCTTATTGTTTTTTAAAATACTGACCTTTTAATAAATTTACATTAATTTAAATATTATGCTAATCATTTATACCGGGGAGAATTTTAAAAAGGAATGAATAAAATAAAGATATATATTCACGTCAAAACCTTGGCTAATGACTCTAGGGTTCACATCAGAAATTCATGAAAGAACAACAGAACCCCCAAATATTTCTATAGAAAGTTGTTTGACAAAAATTTCTATATTTAAATTGAAAGAGAATCAAAACACATTTTTATGTTTATCAGCTTAATAACCACAATTTAAACAAACAAGCAAACAAACAATTTATTGGCACCTACAGGGAGCCATAAAAGCTCATACATTGTAGGAGGCCCTATTAAGAATAAGGTTAAATTAGGTAACATCCCCTTTTAATAATTTCAAGCTATTTTAACTCTATTTTCTCCCAAGTATTGACTAAATTTCGTCTTCCTAAATTCTGTGCGGTTGCGGTTGCTGAAGGCCAATTTTCCCATTGATGTTTTGAATTTCCACTTCTTTATCTTCTTCTCGTGTCCTCGTACCGTTGATACGCCTATCAAATAAAAAATATTTTCTGTAGTATCGGGCATATTTCTCCATATTTTATATGTTTCTATATGTTTACCCCTTTTCCTTCTTTTTTCGAGGCAAAGAAGATTGGGTTTTTAAGCCTATCATTGTAGCTAAGATGTTTAATTCCCCTTATCATTTTCGTATAGCAACGCTGTACTTGTTCTATAATAATTACGTGTCTAGTTAATCGTGGATACCAGAAGGGATCAGCATAATCTAATATAGGTCTGGCTAATGAGATGTCTAGTTTTAACATCGCCTGTGAATTACGCGTTGAGGCGGATTGCCTGATAAATGATGCAACTCTTGTTGCTTTATTCCTAATTGCAACGCATTGATTGGAGAAATTTAATTTATTATATATTTTAACTCCTAGATCGACCTGCTCTTTTGTTTCTATAATCTGGATGTCTTGGATAAAATATTTAAATTTAGTATTATTTTATCCAAGTGTAAAACCTGCATTTGGAAGCATTAAGTTTCATGCTACATTCGTTGCACCATTTAGTTAACATATTCAGGCAGTTTTGTAAACAGTTTGAGTCTTCCTTATCCTTTATTATCTGCCCAAGTTTAGTATCTTCCGCGCATGAATTTACTTGGCAATTCATTCCAGAACCTAAGGGGTTTACGAAAATTATAAAGAGTAAGGGTGCCAAAACGGAACCTTGAGGAACTCCACTAGTTATCGGCAGCCAATCGGGTGTCCCCCCATTAAAAATTACCCTCTGTTTACGATCTGTCAAGCCAGATAGCGTAAAGAATTTTCTTATTCACGAAGAACCTTACGTCATTGAGACCTTCAATTTGTAAAGCAAATTTCATCGTTTTGCATCATTTTTCACTCAAGAAGGAAGCTACAGAAGAGACCTTAACTCTCAGACGAGACGATTACTGGACTCTCCACAAAGACGCACTCTTATTTTCCTATCCACCTTCTTCAGGGCAAGTCGGGTGAAGAAGCTCGAAGTCTCCTTAGATACCTACTTGTGTAGGAGACATATCTGAACCGGGCAGCTAACTCGAGACAGGTTAGATCTCGTGTGAGCGGCGGACACAAATTATGTGGAGCAAACACTGCTAGGGTTAGGGTATAGGTAGGTATGTAGGGAATACTGACTCGCAAGCTGAATAAGCTGATTAGAATAAACGGATATAACAGCAAGCTATATCTACCTCCTCTCTTTTCCTTCTCTTTAGCCGATGAAGAAAAAGAAAGGAACCAGTTAGTAAGAAGATGGAAACCACTAAACGGGTCCCTTTGCGCGTCCAGTAGGGCGCGCAAAAACCCGACATGGCTAATGTATTTCGGATAATCTACAGGGAACTCCGTATAGTGCTGGTTAGGCTACTAGACTACACTAACTCCTACATCGCGATTTTACAAAAACGAGAGAGATGTGGATAAAATCAGTTCCGAAAAAGCCACGGAGGAATTAACAAAGATTGGATTGGAGGTTAAAGTGCCTCCTCAACTAGATGCCCAGAAAACTGTATACTGCCGCAAAATTGACCCCTGGATAGGCGACTATAGCATGGACGAGATAAAACAGAAGATAGAGTGAGCACAACCATGGGCAAAGGTCAAACAAATAATGAAATTCATTAACCATGCAAACAATACGAAGTATTCCCACGTTTTCAAAGAAATATTCCGCGAAACAAATATGGCTCCAAAGGCGAGGGAATCAGGCATTCTCGCGTTTAATCAAAAAATCACGCCCGTTAAAATCAAAACAGATGAATTCATCAATATACTAACTTGCTTCAACTGTTACGCGCTAGAAAAGCACAACACAAGGGACTGTCCGGTAAAAGAAATAAAATGGTGCTCTGAGTGCAGCGAGAAAAACTGTACGTGGCGGGAATGTAATTTTTTAGACGAATAAATGTTTAAACTGCAATGAAAACCATCGTACCCTGGCAATGACATGACCCCTGAAGCGAAAGCATATTGAGAATAAGAAAAGAGAGAGGGCTAGAGCAGAAGAAGAAAAGCAGAATCTTAGATTCGCTAAAGTTGCTAAAGCCACAGCCGAAAAGATCCAACCGGTTAAAAACGTCATCGAAGTCAAACAAGGGGAGTCTCTGAATATATTAGACTGAATTCTACACGCACAAGTGCTGAATGTAGCAAACCCGGGCACATATTCAAGGGAATTAAATCTAATGCTGAAAAACAACTGTTTAGACGAGATGTAGTTCCCGGAGAACCCACCATCGGCGGACATACTGAGCATCCAATACAAACCAACTAAATTAAACATAACCCAGGAACAGCAAAAGGCCCTTAGCCAAGAGAGAACCACAGAGCCCAACAAGGCAACGAATAAAGACCCAAGACTAAAGAAGACTACACAAAAAAGACATTAAGAAGAGATGGAGATAGAAGTCACCACAGGCAAAAATATTAATAAGGAAGTGAATGCAGCAAACCAGACTCAGAAGGATCGAGCCCAGCTCCCTCCGCAAAACTGGTGGAAGAAAGAGTTTAAGAGCATCAAGGCTTCAACCTAAACATTTTAGCCTCTGAGGAGAATCCATTCCCCGAAAACAGTGAAGACCTGGCACAAGGTATTATAAAAGGACTCTATAAATATGAATACAAAGGACCGTATTCAGAACGCGAGGTATTCACAATGATAACAGCCAGCAAATTAGAAATCCTGCAGGAACTACGCTGTACGCTGAAGAATGAAGAACTCAAGAAGAAAAGAAGTAGAAGGACAAAATCGCCCATCAAGCGTGAAACACATAAATCAGAGAAGAAGCAGAGAAGAAAGAAAACATAAATAATGGCCCACGCAAGAAAATTGAAAATATTAAGCCACAACGTAGCTGGATGGAATGAGAAGAGATTCTCTCTAAGCAACGCATACTTTAAAGAAGACACGGATATCATTCTGCTAAACGAGATCAACATCGACCCAGAAAGAAATAAAATCAATATGCTTAATCACACTGTTATTACTAAAAACACAAATGACATCAACTACGACAGAGTCGCTATGGCAATCCGTAATGATATAAGCTTCAAAAACCTTTACGAAGCAGATCTAGCGATAAGCATTAAAACAGCACCAGGCAATCTTATAGTTGCAACGGGCTACCAACCTTCAAGGAGAGACTTTTTGCCCCTCCACAACTTTAGAAAAATATTCGGCTGCAGAGACCAAACAGTCTTCATGGGTGACTTAAATCCCTGGAGTAGAGCCTCGGGCTAGACTCAGAACCACAATAGAGCCGGAAGAAACCTCGACCACCTATTGAAAAGAGGGCTAGTCGAACGTTCTCGACCGGAATTTCAAACGTAGCTGGGCTAAAATAGTGCTACAAAACCAGATATTGTTTTATCAGCCCCGAACCTTCAGTTTATCTACATCATAGAGAAAGGTCCTCAATCAACTAGTGACAACGAAAGGGTCGTCATGACTATCTATGGACCCCATTCAAGTTAAGTGCCCACCGAGAAAATCATATAATCAGGCCGATTGGACCATCTACGAAGAAGAGCTCGCTAATTACGGCCAGAGAGATCTAACCGAGGCTTCACCAGAAGAAATAGACAAAAAGATCGATGACATCATGAAGGTGCTTGTCAGGGCAGATAAAAGACATGTCCCCACTACAACGTACAAAAATTCAATCGAACGATATGACCTTCAAAGAGGTGACCGTGCAAAACTGCGGCACGTGAAAGACCAACTGATAGAGGAAATACAAATAGAAAGAAACAGAAGGTGGGACCTTTTCTTGGAAGCCATAGATGATGAATTAAATCCTTCCAAAATATGGCAGAAAATCAACATCGACAAGGGAAAGAGAAAGCCGAGGATAAAAATAAAACTTCATAACGAAGATGGAAAGGAAAAGGAGCCCCGAGAAACTGAAGAAGCGTTCCGGAAACACTGGAGGAGGGTTTTTGATATCTGCCCCGATGAAAACGAGGATTTCGAAGGCGACCACGAAGCAAGAGTGCTTGAGGAATTGGAACAAATTCCTAAGAAATAGTTCCTAACAAAGCTGCTTCACCAACACTACTAGTAGAGCAAGGGATCGAGCCGATAACCCTACAAGAAATTCAAATAACGCTTAAGGATACTAAGCACAAGGCACCTTGGAGCATCGGAGATAACAAAAGAAAACCTAATACGCGCACCAGTCAATTTTGTCACGGATAGCAGCAGTATTCAACGCCTCTCTAAGCGCAGGATACTTCCCATATGCACTAAAAAGGGTGAAGATTATCTTTCTACCAAAATCTGGTAAGCCCCTAAATAACCCAGGAAACTTTAGGCCAATCACACTACTGGAGACAGTGGCAAAATTAATGGAGAGAGCTTTAAACGATAGACTAGTCAAGCATTGGAAGAGAGAACACTGATTCTAAACCATCAGCATGGATTCAGAAAGAACATAAATACTGAGACGGCCCTGGCCATTCTGGTTGAATCACTTGCAAAGGCCAAATACGATAGAAACTACAAAGACCTCGTGCTCAGAGACGTCCAGAAGGCGTTTAATAAAGTTAGAAAAATTGGCCTGAAATATAAAATCAAAAGACTAGGGCTACCCTTTGCCCTAACCAAATGCCTCTGCGATTATATAACTGACTGGTCGGCGTTCATCTCAATAGCAGGCTTCGATGGCCCTGACTTTGAAGTCCTACGAGGTGTTCCCCAAGGGGGATGTATGAGCCCAACACTTTACAGCATATATACGATCTAACTACCAAGGCCGCTCCACGATATAACAACGTATATCCAATTCGCCGACGACATCACGATAGTGGCGAACAGCAGATACAGACATCCCCAACCATGGCCAGAACTCAGTGGCCAAAATTGCCAATATATACGAGTTTGAACGAAAATTGAAAATTCGCACCAATCCAGAAAAGTTTTTAATTATCTCATTAGGGAGGCGCTTGACCTCATGAGTAGAGGGTGAAGAGAAGAGATACCGCTATGTAAATGAAGGAAATGTACTCGGGCTAAAGTTCACGCGAAGTGGCTATTGTAAACACATTGCAAATAGAATCAAACAGGCAAGAACACATCTAGTAAAACTGTTTCAACTCAGAAACCTAAAGAGAAAAACCTAAATGAAACATACAACGCCATCTGGAAAGCCACGTTGCTCTATCCAGCAATCCCAATGAACCGTCTCTCGAAAACAAGCACGATGAAGCTTTAAACCTGCAAAATTCAGCGGTACACTTAATCACCAACATAAGAAGGAGAGATTTCAAAGAAATAAGAGATCTTAGTAACTAGATAGAACTCCCAACTACGAACGTGTCCTTAGACAGAAGAGTACTTAAGTTGTGGGACAAACTGGACCGTATAATGAACGACGACGAGAAATCAGCGATTTATATTCCACATAACCACAGAATAAACAACCGCGTCAACTTTAGAAGCGGTAGACCCGATTTGAGGGAAGAACGGCCCCCAAGATACACTCTAAGGTGAGATTGCAGACTCAAGACAGAAAATATACCAAGTAAATTCACAACAAAATGCAAAACAAGAAATGCAAAATATCGAAGAACTACAGATGCGCCAGAGCCCCATCGAGAATGCAGAAGAAGAATAATAAGAAAAAATAGAAAATAAGAACCAAAGAGATGGCTGGTCACCCTTCGACTAACTAACTCTTACTCATTCCCCTTTACCACTTTATCCTAAAACCCTATCCACTATACTACGACTATAGACTTTTAATTCTACCTTTTACAAGGCGTTAGACGTAAGATCTGTCAACAAATTTTTAATCCAAGTTATCGTTTTCCCATGGATATGCATAGCTTTTAGCTATGAAAGGAGCATATTAAACGGGAGTTTACCAATGGCTTTAGAAAAATATAGATGCACTAAATCGTAACTAGAACCTGACTCGACAGCTTTTGCTACATGCTTATGCAATGTGATTAGACTAGTGACACAAGTCCTTCCTCTCATGAAACCATGTGACTATTTACGAAGAGTTGATTTCTCTCCAGATAATTGCGTAATTTTAAATCAAAAATTGACTCCATTAGTTTACATATAAGAGAAGTTAAGCTTACTGGCTGATAGTTCTCCTTGTCCTCACATCCCCCCTATAATTATTGGTTAAATTAATATAGTTAATTAGTGCAAGGTCCTTTTCATATGAACTACTCGGTGTTCTGTATACTAGCCCCATAACTAAAGGAAATGCTTTCCTTATTATGCACAATCGGCCAGATGATTCCATAAATGTGTCTCTGTTTTGTAGTTTCGTTCTATGATCGATTCACTAAAATTAATCATTATATTTATTTTATTTCTAACGCTTGGAATATGGCGTTATTTAATTTTCAATTTTGTAATTTTATAATGAAAACGAGTAATATACTTTTAACTAATAAATACGTTATAAGTTATCAAGAACTGTTTATCTCTGGTCAACGCTTCAGGTGAGAAAGATCAACTGGTTGATACTTTTGATAAAAAATAAATGCGTTAAGTCATGTGACATTACATACCTAACATACATTGTATAATGGTGGTTTGGTACAAAACAACAAATTTAAAGTCAAGCTAGGTTGCCACGGGTAGATGCACACGAACAACAAAGGAAACACTGAGGGAGCCAACACTTAGGTTCTCATAAAATGCACCAATACTGCATTACAAGGTTCAGGCCAGTTACATAGAGGCTTACCAACATGCGCCTCTCTTAAGAGAACTAGAATGTTTCCCAAGTTACTCTCTGAAGCAAGCTCATCGTGTCCGCTCATTCTATTCCTGGGAATGGTTCGTCGTCAGAGAAAAGTAGGGTTGCATCATCAGTGCGACAAAATGAGTCACTTGAAGGCATCTGCTGGTAAAAGAAAACCATCACTCTCAAAGTTGGCAACACCAGCCTTAAAATAAATCTTCTCTTCACCACTTTTTCCTTCTGAATTTATTTTTTTTTATTTCTTCATAATTTGATCTGAGGATCCCTTACATGTTCGGGTGGCAAAAGCTAAACGCCCAACGAGGGCGCCTAATCCGGAGAGGCGCATGTGATATTTGTTGGATGGTCAGGCATAACTCGGAGTCACCAATATCGCCCGGTGACTACACGTTCGCGGGAAACCCATGAGCTTTCAGAGGAAAATTAAATAAAATAAAATAAATGGGAGCAAATTCGGAGGATGGAAGGGTGAGGGTAGTGACATGTTGAAAACCAATATGCCCGATCGGATTCAAGAGAGCGGGATAAAATCCCACCTTGGGTTTCATGGATGCAGGCTAGGGGGGCGACTCCGCTAAAAGATTAACGCACGCAAAAGAAAATAGGTAAGAAGAGGCTTATAGCAAAAAAGAAAGGGCAGTTATAAACCAATAAAATCTCAAACGATGAAATTCCCAAAGTAAAAATGATTACCTTCCTATTGAGAATGACCAAATTTAAAATCATCTAATAGATATCAACAACACAATAATAGTAAACAATGAATAAACTGGGAATGGATAAAAATTAAAAATAAACAGAACAATATAACATTTAAGACCCAAGATCAAAAAATTAAAGAAATTCGTTGTAAGGGTGTTTGCACTACCGCTTCAAACAACATATCATGTAGACCTACATAACTACATTGTTTCCCGCAAAATTTGAGCAGACGAGCTCTTCTGTCCTGTGGAGTGACCTGCAGAGAGCATCTACTTGCTTAACCTTTTTTTGCTTTAGTTTCGTAAATATGGTTCAATTCATTTCAAAAGTTTATTAGGTGTATTTGATCATCCTGGTGATTAAACTAATGGACTAACTCTCGGTAAGTGCTTTTTTAGCTCAGAGATTTTCTGCTCTTGTATGACTATTCCATCTACATTTAGTTTCGCCAGTTTAGGTTTAGGATTATTATATTATCCCTACTACTAAACAATATTGTTTGCTATCCACCTTGAACCTTTGAATATGGAATGGCGTTATTATCAACACATTATTGTTAAATGCTCATATTTACGTAGAATAGTTCATGCTTAGTTGTTTGTATAGGCATCATTCAACAATAAAAGAAGTAGTTTTCCAAAATACAACTTTGTTGTTGACTTAGATGGTAAACAGTCAGGTAGCCTTATCGGACTTAGATTATGGTTATATTCATTTCACATTCTTTGGGTTGTTTCTTCCTGTTTGTACTAATATATAGTTACTTTTCCCCTTATAAATCTTCTACTGACTCTATTCCACCACCCTAATGGTACAGTTTATGATTTCTACTTTATCAGAGTAGATGTAGATTTATCTAAGTGTATCCACTAATTAACCTCTTATGATTTACATACCTTCTTTTCAGGGCAATTTCCTATGGACACTTTGGGCTCCAACTAGGTTTTCCTTCCTACAACCAGTATACTTGTAGACTTTTTACGTTAATTTTTATTAACCTCATCACAATTGTCTGTACAGTATTTCCACCTGATGTATGGGATTAATATAACGCCACATTATTGTATTGAAGTAAGTATGTTTGAAGTGAGATAGGAATTCATACACGGAATTACATTATTTGCGCCGTTCCCCTTGAATTATTCAGAGACCGCAAAGTACCAAGAATGAGAGACAGCAAAGCAGGGATCATCTCTAGAGAAACTCTTGAAAATTCCCTTTCTCCATAAATTGCTCTATTTTGTAATTCGGCTCCGTTTTTTTCCGTATTAAAAGAAGTGGAAATATTCGAGGATTTAATATTTATGATGTATTTGTTACTTTATCCCATTAAGCCGCAACGGTTGATTGATGGATGTTTTTGAGATTCGGGTATTTCCTTTCAAACAAGAGTTCACCTTTTCTTTTTCCACAGATTAAAAACAATTAGGGTCAACGCTGTCCTCACCTCTGTCGTCTTCTCTACGTAATGAAAGGCTACTATAGGTGTAACCCATGACAACGTTGCCTACTCGGAGCGGCACAACATTGGCGAACAAGTGTCAACATAATGTGAGCAGGCACGTAACTACATAAGAGCTGCGGCCTTTACCTGACAAAAGGAAGATGGCTGGTTGCATCAGGAAAGGCATTCCTTAGTAAGTCTTAGTACTCATGGAAATCACACCCACTTTATTCAGAGCTCTCGTTTGCATTAAGCGCTTGTTTGTAACCTCTGTTCATAGATAATCCCATGACTTTCTACTGACACGGCATATGTGTCGCGAGAAGGGTGAGAAAACGCAAGTAGACCATAAATATTGGGAAGTTCTGAAGGTCTGCAACGCCCTCACCGAATATTTCCGCAATTCACACAACGCCGTCAAATCGCTAAAATTGCAAGTAGTGTTACAGGTCACTTAGAGATCCAGAAGTAAATCAATGGAAAATCACTTTATTGCTCCCAGCGACCGCCTGAACCTCACCCAAGGCTTTATCGCCATCAGATGGGATAGGATCGCCTTGAATATCCTCTGTAAGACTTTGCCCCCGTTACATGGATAGGTAATCAGCTTACACAGACAAATTTGAACTTTTAAAGAGACAGAATATTATAAGTAACTGTGTGGAGTTTGCAGAAGTTGAGATTAGATACAAGGATGGCAAGGAGGTTACAGGGCTACTTAAATTAGCAAACGTACATATAGCTTATTTTTCAGTATTTCCTTTAGTTTACAAAATACTTAATGTTTTCTATGGAGCATAGGTTAAGTAATATTTGTAAGATTTAATTAATGTTAAAATTCAAACCAATGTTAGAAATATTAACTAGTAATCATTTTCTTTTATGCGAAAAGTCAAGTGATACTTATAGTCTGTTAACCTAATCGTGGTTCTTAGTCGTAAGGCTCTAATTGTGTAGTTAATCCAATTCAGGCATTACATAGTATGTTCGTTTCGGATTATCAAATCTTATGTTTAAGCTGGAGTTTCCTCCGTGGTCGTATCCGGGATTAATTTGTCTCATTCGACTGTTTGCTTCGTGATGATTACTTTTCCACACTTTTCCTTTCGATGTGTGAATGAAGTGGGTGTGGCAATGCAGGAGTTAGGACTCGATGTAAATAGCGTTTATCTGGTTGTGGGATGGAGGTTGAAGAGATGGAAGGTGTGTATGTAGTTTTTCTCTTGTTTTTTCTTCCTTAGGTGAACAATTCTACCTCCTCCTCTTGTCGGCTTTAAAATATTTGTTCGGGAATAGACCGTAGTCTACTCTTCTTTTATTTACATCATTTCAATTAGAAAATTGCTATCAAGTTTCTCTCTCGTGGTTCTTATGGGTTTTTATATCCCTTTGTTTCTATTAATTTTATATAGGCTTGATTTCTTTCGGGTGAGTATGGGTTGCGTAGCTAGTGCCATTTTCCTCACATTTTCCTCTAATTACAGTATGTAGCAGACATTCTTCTCTCTAAAAAACCGCCAGTATAATTATCACATACAAATTCTTTATTGGGTTTAACTCTGGTGTATTTCAGGAACCAGCTTTCAAAAGTTCGATTGTACCTTCAGTTAGAACCAAATTCATCTTGAATTTGGTTCTAAAGTGTTATGAAAACACTGCTAATGAAGCATTTTTTGGTATCATTTTAAGATCCTGGCATATTCTTGACCACAATCTTTAGTGTTCTAGTTTCTTTAGATAAGATTCAGCTCCAGACATTTTCACTAGCAAACCGTACACGACAGTGTATACAAAACTTTTGTCTCGGTTGCCTCGATGATTCTGGCAAGGACTACACCCAGAGAGTTACCAGCATGGATATCTCTTGCCACGTATCTACTGTCAAGACTTTCACATTACCAAGAGTACTGCAGTTATCCTTCTTTAAATAGCATCGCCTCAAAATGGCCCATACTATTCTACTTAGATGGTTACAACTCATGAATGAAATGATTCTCTACATTCTCTCTTTCTTAGTATTTGCGATGTTATGTCTTTGCCTAAGGGTAATTTTAGCCCTGCAGCACCCAATTGGCTAAAACTCTCAGATCTCCTACGACTTCTCAATATCCTTCAACCCTTACATTGCTAAACCTCTAAGATCGCTACTCTTTCAATATCCAGTGAGTTATGTAATTTTTGTCCTGTAACAACCACTTAACTAAACGTCCACCCCTTGAATATCTAACTGTTTAGTTCATTATCGTCCTCAATTCCCGTTTTATTTAATCTCTTAGATATCACTACATCATTTTAATATCTAATTCCTTATTATAGACTGATAAATAAATATGTTCATAATTAGATATACGTTGGATAGAATGTTAATCTTGAAAGTTATTCGAAAACTGCCATCTAAGGATTACACGTTGAAGAAAATTGCGGGAAGGATTGATCTTTATGCTTTTCTTGTACGGATATGAGACCGTAATTTCAGAGGCGGAGTTGAATTTAATAGTCAACAATCTTTGAAAAGTTGTGTGCTTCTAAAGTAAGATTAGTTCATTCTTATGTGTTTTAATGCACTGAATCCAAATCTAACCTTGAAAAAATGCTTAGAGCCTATAGTTTTAAAGATACGTGACATTTAATATTTGATTACCGTATTATAACCTACAGTATGTGACGTTATGTTTTAAACTCTAATCCAAATCCCCTCTCTGCCTTTTTGCCTTATATTTACCTGAAGGATCATCTCTTGTCAATGTCAAGCAATATTCTACAAGCATCGTTGTGCTCCATTTATCCTGGTACCTCTTTTCCATGTTTAAAATATCTTGGTGAAACCTTTTTCTATCCTCGTCACGAACCACCCCACAGTTCGCTGGAAAAAATTATAAATGTGAGTCCAAAAAGTGAACTTTAAATGCCATGTTACATCTCATGTTCTTATAAGCCTTGATGAGGTTTTCCGTCAATTCTTCATAGTTTCCTTTTCTTTTGTTTCAGAGGAATACATTTGCTGATAACATGAATACTTCCTAAGCAGCTTTCTCCTCACCATAAAAGGGTGATTTAAAGCCACCTTCTTTAAGAAGCTCTCGAATCTGAGGACCAATGAAAACTCCCTCTTGTATCTTAGCCTCACTCAGTTAGGGAAATTTGATGTAAAATACTTGAATCCCTAACCAGATTTGGCCAGAGCCGTGATGCTCATCATATTTTATGCATTGCAACATATGCCTTATATTCTCATAGGTTTCTTTCAAATGTGGCGCATAGCCCACAGGAACTGGTGGTTCATTATTGCCGTTGTGCAGAAAAACACCTTTAACACACGTTTTTGATGAATAAATGAACAGCCTCCAGTGACTGAGTTCGTATTCGATGCCTAATGCTTCCATCAGACCATTAATATTGTTGCAAGCAACTAAATTACCTTCCATTACGAAGAAATCGTTGAACTGCTGCTGACGGTCACGAAATTTTGAAATTTTCACCTCAGCTGTTAGTAGATTCCAATCTTGAAGACGAAAGACTAGCTGCCCTGCTTTATTGTTGCGTAGTTGACGATCCCGGACAAGGTCATGAAGTTCCTCTTGTGTTATGAGATGTGGCTTAGAGGAGTGTGCTTCATAAAAATCTGAGTCACTCTGTAATACAGCACTGTCAACAAGGAAAGAAGGTACCCTAGGAGACCTTACGGTCCATTCAAAGAGGGTACCTTTGGACTAGCAATTGAGCGGGCACAAGGCTGCTCAATTGTTTTGCGTCCCTAAACGGTCATCCTTCTCTGTTTCCTCCTCACGAGTTTTCTCACCTTACTCCAAGGATTCCTAAGTTGGTGTATCAAGAACCAGTAGATCTTCTGCATGTGGAACTGTGCGAATAGCTAATGGAATATTTGGATAACCAAAAGACACCTTTTTCTTCTTAGACACGCCCTTTTGTATTGGGGGTACCATGCAGAAATAACAAATGTTGTTATGGATTGTTGGCTCCTGCCACGTCATTGGCACAGCAAAAAGCATTCCTTTCCTCTTCTTTTTTAACCATTGGCGAATGTTGGTATCACAAGTGTTGCAGCATATGTGAGGAGCCCATTTCTTATCCTGGTCACTAATCTTGCAGGCAAAATATAGGTGATATGCCTTTCTATCCATAGCAGTTATACAGCGTCATTGTCAGGCAAAGGTCACCCAACCACAAATATAGCAGAAGTTATCTGCTTTAATCAAACAAGTGCGAGGCATCTGAAAGAAGAAAACAACAAAGAATTAGAAGATAAACAGAAAGGTTATTCATAAATTTATCATTATAATATAGAGCATGACAGCTTAGCAGAAGTATTTATATCATTCAGTAGGAAAATTAAATTAATATAAAATGCCTCTTATGCAGATTAAATATATTGCTCAATGAATGTTTAATATAAGTTTATAAAGTATAGGACAATCACCTACCTTTCACCTCAAAATATAAACTTACACAGCAGAACCACCTTCTATGACTGTTGGAACTATACTGTTGGGAACTGTTGTGACACGTAGGTGCATCATGAAAAGGAGAGCTGAATAACAATTTTAAGCATTATATACATTTTCAGCGCCCTAAAATTAGTTAGAAATTGCTACCCTCGTCTCGGAAGCATTTGAGTTGTTGACCAGTGTATTTATCAGAAAGTTACAGAAAACAAGATAAAATAACTCCTATTTATTTTTAGAGGATTATCTGTTGACTATTCTGGGCTTCGTTATTCTAAATTTTAAATCGCTTTCTTTTTTACCTTGTTAAATTAACGCCTTTCTAACTCTAAATGTAATAGGTAGAGTGATTCTCAGAAACATGTACTTGCTTTTTGTTTATGCTGTTGTAGTAATTGTGACCATTTTTCCTTGTACTAACAGTGTGCATTCTTGTGGCTTTCCTAAACAAAGCTATAAATATCCTGGAGAAAAGGAAAACATTAACTTTCGCGTGTCTCACAAACTGGTAGGATGTGAGTTCTTTACCAATGAAATATTTCATGATATAAGGGAAATAGATAAGTATGCGTTGAGTAATATGAAAAAGAATAAATTGAAAGAAATAACACCCTCTAAGGGATAGGGTAAATGGAATGGGCCAGAATATTTCTCAAGGCAAAGAACGTGAAGGAAAGAATGCTAAGTACTTGCATCCAAATTTAGCAACATTTATTTTTTGTCCAAGAAATATCGGCCAAATTGCCTTTTTCGTTTGAGGAGGGGATAATTTTAGGTAATTCAGAGGAAAAAGGTGTAATCCAACTAAATTTATTGCTTTTTCAGGAACTCCAATATATGAAAATAAGCATTAAATAGATTAATTTTATATACCTACACAATATGGTACACATATACTGAGTTGACGTCCTTTTTAGACTTCAAGTAGGAAATATTGAAGGCAATATAGTTATTTTTGAACTGGAATCAGATGATCATGTGTGCTATAATTATTTTTGAAACCTGCCTGTTTTAGTGGCTTTTTGCATTAGAACATTTACGCTTGTCAGAGGTTAGTAAGTTTTTAATATGGAATGATTCTAAAACCACTACGAAAGTGTTTCATTTATTATTTTACGTTGTTTGTATATTAACAGCATACTTACATAAGATTTTAGCATTCTTTACAATCGCAGCGTCAAACTTTGGTCATTTATATGAAGAATCATTTCCTATCATACATAACATGTTCTTTCCGTGTGTTATTTGTTTCCCTTGACTCTATTGCATTGATTTTCCTGTTTCAGATAAAAGAGTGATGGCTTCTAGACACGGCAAGATACCAATTGACTGCTTTGGTTATAAATTTAGACATCAGGTTGGCCATAAATCAGCCAAATTTGTTATTTGCGGAGTGGCGAATTTCATGTCACAGGAAAAGTACTTCGGGACATAATTTGAGACCCGGATGAGCCATGGGCTCCTCATGTTACATGTAGTAGCTGCAAATTTACATTAAATGGATGGTCTTTTAAAAAAGAACTTAGTGATAAATCCCGGATAGTACATTTTATTATATTTTTTATTTTGTTTGCATATATCACTTTTTTACTTTAAAATTAATCTTTCAATTGTTTTTAATATAATTCGAATGCAAAATATAAGCAGAGACCAAAAAAATCTACATAACCGTGTATGTTTTGTGTATGTAAAGGAGATTTTTATGGTACATAAAGGCATGTATTTAATATATTTTATGAAGATTCCATATGATACAATCCTATGGTCAAGAAATTAAACAAAATAATAAAATATTGACACGTGCCAAATAAGAGAACAATCCTTCCCAGAATTGCTTATCAAGCAAATACACTAGAAACAAAGCAAGATTTGACAACGTTGAAACTTAGAACCCTTAATATTAGCTGCCTTTGTTTTATATTACTTCGGCACAATAACGCCGACGCCAATTCTTTACCTGTCTGTCCATAATAGCATTTTTCACAATTATTGCAACCAATAGAATATACAATTCACCACCTAAACCAGGCATTGTATATTCTATTGGTTTCAATAATTGTGAAAAATGCTATTATTGACAGACAGGTAAAGAATTGAATGTTAGAGCTAAACAGCACCAAACTAATGTTCGTAATTCTTGTCAACAATCTGCATTATTTTTACATATCGATAGTCAGGATCATACTATTAATTGGAATAGTGCTAAACCTATTATTAAATGTACAAACTAGTTACATTTCAAGAAATATTTTAGAATGTATCTCTATTAATACTTTCCTAAATTTTAATACTAGCCCTGGATTGTTTAGCCTAGATCCTATCATATCTAATTATATTAAATCACAAATTAAAGTGTTTAAAGAATTTGTACTCTTTAGTTAGGGTTTTGATGCAGGTAAACGTTTTAACCCCCCACTCCTTACTATTAAAGACATTGTCTGTCTTGACCTACGTTATTCCATGAAAAGGTCTTTTAGAATAAAGACGAAAGCGCTCAGGATCGTTTTTCCATTTTCCTTGTGGCTGTTATTTCTCATATATATATATATATATATATATATATACAAATAAAGAGCAAATACAAGTTCTGCGGGTGATAACAACAACCACCACCGGGTTTTTGCCATATATTTATTTGCTGCCTTTCAAAACAATTTTGAAAACAGAAAGAAATATTCAGAAACCTTGTATAGCAGACTATATATACATATAGTACAGGAAAAAGAGAAAATTGGTTGCTTATTCGCGTCCAATTTTCTCTTTCTCTTGTACAATATGTATATATAATGTGCTATACAAGGTTTCTGCATCTTTCTTTCTGTTTTCCAATTTATTTCAAAGGCAGAAAATAGAAATTTCGTAGCCCTGTGGTGTTTGTATTATCACCCGCAGAACCTGTATTTGCTCTTTCCTTGTATGTGACATGGACAATGAGCCTTTAATTTGTGAGCGGAAAAGAGGATGTGGTATAGAAATTCATTGGAGGTTCCTAGCTTAGGAAGATACTGGGTTTAAAGGGGGAACGCTTTGAGAGAAGTAGAGTCACTGTTTCTGGTAGCTTAGCGGTAGAGCATTTGACCGGCAATCATGAGACCCGGGTTTGAGTCCCGGCCAGGAATTCAAAACTTCATTTCCCTGACGTTATTTCTGTCTTCTCGTTAAAGAATTGCCTTCATTCTGCCGCCCTCTGCTCTCTTTGATTCTACTGTTCTTCTAATGTCCCTTTCTCTTGCCTCTAAATTCTCCTGTTTCTTGTCTTATTGCTTAGTTGCGTCCAATTTTCTCTTTCTCTTGTACTATATATATATATATATATATATATATATATAAATATATATATATATTTATTATATATAACTTCTTGTTTGTAAGAACCTGGTCTTCAATGTCAATAGAGAAAAATTCCTTGCTCCTTTATTTATGGTCAACAATCTTCTCGTTTTTTCTGTCTTGCTACCCTTAACATTTTCAATTTTTCTTATTGTCTTTAATTAAGCATATTTTTGCTTTTATATATCTGTCCATCACCAAATCTCTTTTTTCAGTAGGTTGAAGTTGCTTCTCCGTATCCTTCGGTTGCTGTTTTACACATTGAAGCTTTCATTAAACTCCTCTACCAGCACGTCATGAGGTTAGAACTAAACTAATTAATAAATCGCTTTATCATATTTATTATCTGATTTGAGCAAATGAAACCACTTTTCTCATACTAATATCGGCTTTAAGGGATCAACTTTCGCTAAATGAACATTTAGAATTTTACACTACATTTATTAGAGTATGTTTGATTGTATAAAACTTGACGTGTTTTTTGATTACAAATAGACAGGAAGGACTGGAATGAGTGAGATGTGAAAATCAAAATCAAATAATTCCTCCTTTCTTGTTCAATATTTTGGCGTTGCTCTTCATGCCTCTTCAATTGTTTGAGTAGAAAGTATCCTTTCGCACAATTTACCTCACCAACTTACTCCTGCAAACTTTACCTTATTGCTCTTTTTGGCTGCTACAGTTTCTCAATATTTTGCTCCATATTTGCCCCATGCAGCATGAACACCAGGGGGTAGCACGGCTCCATTCACTAGTTGCGATCGCCTTCGATTCTTGTTTTCATTAAGGTTTACCGCGATCAATTGAGTTCCAATTATGTTAGTTGATCTTGTCCATCTTGTTCCATTTACAAATGATATTTATTTTGTTCAACAGTAAACATTGTCTTTTCTTACCCAAGTAACCATTCATCTATATTTCATTTCATTCCTTCAGTTCCTGATTTTTAAAATAAATCTTAAAAAATCAATAGTTTTCTCTTGCTCATTTCCATTTTCCAGAGTCAACTTTCTACCATTTTGGTTGTGAATGAAGATTTCATTTTGACTACTTGCAAGTAGAATTTCAAATTTCGAGATGGTTACTATTACTAAATATTTTATTTTCTTAAACGAAATTATCGCTGCCTAAAATTTGCCCTAAGTTATTTGCTTGCAAGTTGCTTGACTTAGATTCAGTAACTTATAATAAATCAGGCACCAATTAGCTAAAAGTACTTAAAGGACTATGACAAAAGTTGCAATAATTCTGATCCTTTTCAATCTATTCAAAACAAATTTGGAAATATTTTCATCGTTAATAGGCTCTAAAATTCTAATAATTGGCTAAGGTCATAATCTTATGAATAATTGCGTACACTGCTGGGCTGTAAACTCTTGAGGTTACATTCAAATAAATAATATTACCTTTGCTATTCCAGAACAGCTGAGATTATAAAGAAAACTGTATTCTCCTCTCGAAGAAAGCCCTGAGGCAAATAGGGCCAAGAAACATGGGATCCCTTGAGGAATGCATCGTAGATAATAGTGGGCCTTTTCTTTGAAGATTTAATTCAAGTTCTTTAGAACTGTTTTGAATAATAAATACCGTTTCTTTCTTTCTCATTTGTCTATTTTCGATTAATTTCACATATTTTTATTGATTGTTGTTTGGGGAAGCTCCTCCGTTCCCCAAAGAGTTAATATATTTTAGTCGTTGGCGTTTTCTTCAATTTTTATAGAATGCCTTTAATTTAAACTTTACTCGGCGAGTGTCTAAAGTTAACAGGCTTTTAAGGTCGATTCACTTTCAATCAATTTTCAGTTCGGCATTTAAGCTTATGGAGCCCTTTGGGGGTGGGGGTGAAGTAAAGAATGAAGGAGAAAAAAAGAGCCCAGGGCTATTCCAACCCGGAATAAGCCTGGAAAAATTTAAAACGAATTCTCAAAAAAATCATTTAAGATATGAAATTTTTCCTTTTGTTTCAATGAATATCGGTTGAAGGCAAATCGTTAGTATTTAAAAGTTGCCTCGCAAGGCAACCATTTTTGTGGTGGATATTTATCAAATATCCTTTCTAAATCTTCGGGTTGGAGGAGAATTAATTGCTTGTGATTAAATACAACGAGAAATTCAAGGAATTAAACATATCATGATTTTCAAAGGAAAAGTTGGAGGAAAAATACATTGATAAAAGCGAAAGGGAGATATTTTATCATATCCCCGAAGGATGGAATATTCAGTTAATTAACCTGATGAGAGTTAATAAAGCATTTTAAAAATGTTAAATCAAGCAGATCTTGATGAAAAATGTATATACGCCTTATATTAAAACACGGAGATAAAGAGAAATGTGTTATTCTATCTTTAGCCCAATTAATATATGTCTGTATTATAAAACAAAATAGATTAGATAAATAATTAAAAAGGTTTAGTTTAATGAATTTTATAATATAATCTATTTAAAAGAATTATAATTCTATTTTTAAATATTTGACCTCATTTGAATTGATGACGACCCACCTATGGCCTACGGCTTACTGTGCTCTGCTGCCTTTATTTACCTCTATGACGTCACACAAGAATCCCGCGCATGCTCTCTTTTTCCCATTTCAGAGTCCATTTTATCTAAATGGTCGAACTTTACGAATTCAATTTGAACGATTTTATCTTTAATATTGGAACAAGTGATTCACAAGCGCTTACTCTCTTTTCCAATCAATGGAGTGTCGAAACCATTCGAGTAAGTGCTATTACTTGGACGATGGTTTTTATTTTCAGAGTAATTTGCATCTCTAAACTTTTAAGGGGACGTGGATATAAAAATCAGACGTTTTCCATCTGCTCTTTACTTTATACATTTTGTTTAAGATAATTAGGTGGAATAAATAGTTATAGGTGGTATGTAGGTAGGAAAGATACTATGAAATTTTCTATTAAAGATGACTGCTCCATATAAGAAAAAAATTCTATTAGAAAAATGGGACATAAAACGATTAATAAAAAGATTCCAATAGAAAATATTGCATTCAAACGATTAAGGAAAAATTGCAATTAATGCAACTAAGAAAATTATGTCATTTTCAGATGAAGACAAAGATATTATTAAGAAAAATAAGAAAATAATGCGATAAAGATGTCATTAATCCGTGGAAGACATTGCCATTAATGCGAGTAATAAAATATGGCTTTAATGCAGTTAAGAAAAGAATGTCATTAATGAGATAAGACAAAGATGTCATTGATGCGATTAGGAAAATCATGTCAATAATCCAATGAAGAAAAATATGCCATTGATATGATTAATAAAAAGATGCCATTAATTGGAAGAAGACAAAGATGTCTTTAAAGCGATTAAGAAAAGAAGACCTTAAAGCGATGGAGCTAAAGATGATATTGATATAAAATAAAGATGCTATTAATGCGATTAAGAAAAAAATGTCATTAATGCGATGAGGATAATTATGCCATTAATACAATTAGGAAGATATGTCATTAATGCGATAATAACAAAGATGTCATTAATACGATTAAGACAAAGATACGTTTAATGCGATTAACAAATGGATGTCAATAATGTGATGCAGTAAAAAGAATGACATTAATTTGATTAACAAGAGAAGAGCTATTAATGAGATGGACACAAAGATGAAAATAATGCAATGGATAAAGACAAAAATACCATTGTGAGATTAAGAAAAGGATGCCATTATTGTAATTAGGAAAAAAGATGTCAATAATGCAATGAAGACCAAATGCCCTAAGTGCGATTAAAGAGAATGAGTTGCATTCCTTTCACTTTGATTGCGGGTTTGTTTGTTGTTGTTTTTTTCTTTATCTGAAATTAGGTGTATTTACTTTATTTATTTACAAAATAATAAAGCGAAAATCAATGAAGAGCTCTCCACTCGTGTAAAAGGAGGTTTAGGAATAGCGGGGAAAAAATTATTTTTATTTTATACTTAAAACTAAAACTAGAACCCAATGAGGGAATATCAAAGTAAAAGGTTAGTAAGTATAGAGAAAGTTAAATCTGGGAAAGGAACATAATACGAGGAGAGTGAGAAAGAGAGAAACTGTGGCGAGTATGATCTGGGTGGAGCTAAACCCTGCAGGACCTGTCGAAACTTTGCAGTTATGGCATAAAGTTCAGAAGCGTCGAGTCGGACGGGCATAGTAGGATTCTATATCCAGCAACTGTCGCTTCGTGGCACGTGGGAGTTAGTTGAAGTGAAAATGTGTGATAGTTTCCTAGCTCAGGTGAATTTGGCTATGGGCAGTCGATTTTGCGAATAAACGTGTGAAGAAGAAAGGTTTGTGTTGGTTAAACGGCAGAGCGAGGGAAATGGTAAGAAAATAGAAAAGAAAGAAAGAGAAATAGGATGGCACAGACTGCAAATGCGAAACTCATTACATTAAAATATGACACATACCGCAAAAGGAAAGCCCATTAACCCTGAAGATGGAACAAACTGCAATGTCAAAGCTCACGACCCGTAAAGATGGCACATACCGTGTAGAAAAATCTCATTTCCTATAAATCTGGCACATACCGCAAAAGAAAAGGTCAACAACCCTAAACATGGCACATAGCGGAATGACAAAGCTCACTGAAGCAAAAGATGACAAACCGCAAAAGCAAATTTGATCAACCAAAAAAGTTATAATAAACTCTAATAAGAGCTCCTTAACCATTAATTTGGCAGAGTCTGTTATGCAAAACTCATCAACCTTAAATGCTCATTCAAAGAGGGTGGATGCAAGTCTGAAGGAGCCATTCGTGTCAGGAAGTGCTTCCTATCACGGTGTGAAATCGTTCTCCTGTATGTGAAGCTTTGTGAGGGTAAATGGCGATGTTAAAAGCTCCAAACGAAGAGACAAATATGTGGCGGAGATGAATTTAAGTGGAAATCTTTATTTAGCGATCAAATAATGTTTGCGTCTCTGTGAATGTGAGTGTGTGTGGATGTGTGTGCAATTAAAACTATCTGGCATTGACTAGATTGAATTAAGCGTTTGGTGGAAAAATTTGGTCGGAGAAAATAAAAAATCTTCTGCCTCAGAAATTACGAAGACTATTGATTTGTCCTTTCTACCCACGCAAATAAATTTTGAAATTTTGATGAGGAGGAAGAATTGTGAAGGAGATTTGCGGCAAGAGTCCAAAAATGCCTCGGAAACTGAGAAATCAAAATATCCTTTTACTATTTTTCTGAACGAATGAATTTTCAATCAGACGCACCGCAGATTGTAAGAGCCAATTTAAGTCATAACGGTGTTAGGGCGATTTAGGAGCTGAATTATTGAAATACAAAATATGATTTCGTTCTCTCTTTTGCGTGTGCTCTCTCTCTCTGCTCATATATATATATATATATATATATATATATATATATATATATATATATATATATATATATATATATATATATATATACATATATATATATATATATATATATATATATATATATATATATATATATATAAATATATATATATATATATATATATATATATATATATATATATATATATATATATATATATTTATATATATATATATATATATATTTATATATATATATATATATATATATATATATATATATATATATATATATATATATATATATATATATATCGATCCATTTCCACAAAATTAAAAATTACATTCACTCTTTTACCCAGGGTTTTTTCGAGAGTCAGGTGGTGTTTCCGACATACATTGATTTTGCTCTTGGTCACTTTATCTTCCTTCTAAGTCACAACAGCCTCGGTTTCCACAAAACTGTCAATTAACCATTTCGTTTAGTTTGTTTATTAACGCCATTTGGCTAGAGTAAAATCCTACCATCGGCTTCCATTGGCTTTCATCGTTTAGTGCTACATCGATTGTGCATACTTCACTGGCTGGGCAGAAGTAGTAGCAGCCCATAAAAAATTCTGTTCCGTTCTCATTGGGCAGTGCCCACGGGTCTCCCTCAACTCCGTGGCCCAACTCGTGGTTACCCGACGCGGCCCTGTCGATTACTTGTTCCAAACCCAATCTGGCACTAAGCTATTGCACGTGAACATGCTTAAAAAGTACCATCGACGCGCTGGTGCCAATCAACTTGTGGTCCTGGAAGATCAATCCGCCTTGGAGTCCTGCTACCCGTTTGACCCCTTAGTCATGGTACAAGTTGCCTGCGTGGAACAAGACGCGGAATATCCTCTTCACGTCTTCCCAGATACCCCATGATTCCCCCGTGACCGAGTTAAGCATAAACCCTCAGTTTCCTTTTCCCCAGAAGCCCCATTTAGATGCGCTACTCACCGATCACCGATGTAATCTCGGATTCCCTTGGTTGTGCTACCCAGTTCGAGCACAATATTCAGCTCACCACCCAGGAACCTGCCCGTTTGAAGCCGTATCCCCTCCCCATTTACTTAAGAAAAGCGTTCAATAAGGAGGTAGACAAGCTATTGAAGATGGGTACTATAGAGCCCTCAAAGTCGGAGTATTGTCTTTCAGTATCAATGGTGAAGAAGGCAGACAATTCTTGCCGGATGTGCATCGAATTCCAGAAGTTTAACACCATTACCTTGTTCGACGCCGAACCAAATTACACTCATTCTTCTACCCGATTTTTCTAGAGTCAGGTGTTTCCGACCGACATTGATTTTACTCTTGGCCACGATATCTTCCTTCTAGGTCACAACAGCCTCGGTTCCCACAAACTGTCAATTAACTATTTCGTTTTATTTGTTTAATAACGCCAATCTACTAGAGTGAAATCCTTCCATCGGCTTCCATCGGCTTCCATCGACAAACACGACGCGTCATCTCTACGAAGCCTTGCTCATACCAAAGGCAAGAGTTGCCGCTGACAGACTATACGCACGGACAGGCATCTATCACTCAGTTATCGACTTCGTTCAACAACTAGAGTACTCCCTTGGTCATTACTCAGCGAGGTAAAAGAAGAGGGAATCTTACGAGTTCAACTTTGCAGCGAACCGTTTATTCGCCGTATTCAAGCCTCCAGTCAATGAGGTTTTACGTGAGTCTCACCAATAATTACACTCTCCCATTTTTTCTGGAGGCAATCCCGTGCATCTTCTCTCGGACTCTTGTATCCATCGAGTCATTTGTATCCCCCAACCCCACGTTTGGTACCCCGGGTCTCATTTTATTCGTCCTTATTAATTTACTTGTGCTATTAATATTTTCTTTAAAGAGAGTAAAGATATATTTTTTCTACCATTAGTTTCTCTAATCCCAGAGACTCTAAGAATTGATTATTTAGGCCAACGGCACACGATTTTGTTTATTTAACCATCGGACTTGGATCTGTATCCCGATTTTGACTGGCGTAGCCTCTTCACGGTCACCCTATGACATCTATATAATATCCTGGTGTCCGGTGTTTAGGGTCACCCTATGACAATATATTCTCGGTGTTTAGGCTCATACTACAACACTGTTGATTCATTCATCAAAAAAAGTCTAAAGGTTGTCTTGCTCCACAACAGCAATAGGAAGCCATAAATTCCTTTGTGCTATGCACCACATATGAAAGAACCTTATAAGAATATAAAACATATGTTACAATGCATAAAATATGATGAAGATCAAGGACAGTTCTTTGGTTCCTTAAAGATCGTTGACTTGGGATGGGCTTGCACAGCGGATATACCAAGTACTGCTGTTTCTGTGTGAATGGGACAGCCGTGCAAGAGGTTCACAATATATCAGGAGAGACTGGCCACCTCGTCAGTCATTGAAGCCTGGGATGAAAAATGTTCAACATTCACTTCTCACTGAACCAAGCAAATCTTTGCTACCACCAATACAATTTAGGGCTCATGAAAAACTTTGTTAAAGCTATGGCCAAATCTTGTCAGGGATTCCAGTATTTAACATTAAAATTCGCCTTACTGAGTGACGCTAAGATAAAAGGGTGTTTTCATTGGTCCTCAAATTCGAGAGCTTCTTAAAGAGGGTTCCCTTAAGTCAGCCCTTCATGAGGAAGAGAAAGCTGTCTGAGAAGCATTCAAGTTAGTGGCGAAGGAATCTATCGAAAACAGAAGGGAAGGAAACTATGAACAATTGTTGGAAAACCTCAGCAAGGCTTACAAGAACATAGGATGTAACATGTCACTTAAAATCCACTCTTTGGACCTACATTTAGACTTTTTCCCAGCGAATTATGGGTTAGTTAGTGAGGAACATGGTGAAAGGTTTCACCAATTTATTTCAACCATGAAAAAAGCGGTACCAGAGTAAATGGGGCCCAACAATGCTTACATAATATTATTGGATATTGGCTAGAGATGATTCTTCAGCCAACTATATGCGTCAAGCAAAAAGTCATATATTAGGTATGGATTAGCGCTGAAAACATAATGACAAATACTCTACGTTATAATAAAATAATCAAATATTACATACCGCGTATCTTTAAACCTATAGTCAATAAGCACTTTTCAGCGTGATATTTGGATTCAGTGCATGAAAATACATAAAAATTAACTAATCTCATTTAAGATGCACACAACTTTCCAAAATTGTAGACCAGTGTAAAATCCTCCTCGATGCGCGTTGTGTAGCGCTGTGAAGGATATGTAGGTATGTAGATTCCTAAATTGTATTGAGTATCAAATAGATTGAAAGGAAACGCTCAAGGTCTACCCGCCTCTACTCTTATTTACTCTTGCGTTGAAATTTGGAGTCCCACAAATCTTTTAAGTAGCGCCTTCGAGGTGATTTCGTGAGAGAAATTGCGCCAAAGGGGATATTGAACCAGAGTTGACTGCGCCTTGCTATTGGCCAATAACTTCGCCGCTATAATTAAATAATAGACTGCGACCTAAATGAGCAAATCGACATTTTCTCGAGATTTAAAGTTCGTTTTCTATGTTTTTGCAGTGGGTCGAGAACGGGTTTCGCGCTAGCTGGCGTCTCTGTGAGGGGTTTTGTTTTTTATAGCGCCCATCTTGAGCCTATTATCAAGGGCATAAGTCGCCGTATTTTCAGATTAATACTAGGATATCTTAAAAGCGCACACAACTCGATAAAAATAATTTTTAAAAACCGACACTAAGAAAACTAACACCACTCCAAAATAAAGAAGTAATCCCGCTACAGCTTCGGGGTGAGTTCCGTTTCCCCGGTCGCTGGAGTATGTAACCAACACCAGAGTTAGAGAGAATAAAGGATAATTGATTTAATGCAAGTATCCGATCACAAAATGGTTTTTCTAATGGTGATTTCATTTTATTGCGATGAAAAACAGTATGTATTTCTTTGCCACGATGCCAATCTACGTTGGAGTAAGGAGGGTAAGCCAAGGTTGGCTGCGTGCCCTCTCTGTCTGGATGCCCCAAGTAGCGTTCTCTACTCTGGCTATGTTCTTCCTACACAAATGGACACCTTCATATTCCACATTTTTAACTTCTCTGAAGACTACAAATCTAAATACCTCTTAGCCCAACTATTTCAAGAAGATGCCCCGATAAATACATGTATTAAAAATGTATAAACATCTGACAATGTGCACTTTTACGGTGATGAGTGTGAAGTGGCCGCTACATAGACTTGATATGTGCTGAATCTTTTTAGTCTAAGAGTAAACCGAGGGGAATAAAGTTAGTCTCATTGAACTCATCAAATTAAAGTCATGGGTTTGAATCTTCTCAGTGCTTCGACGCTTCCTTCTTTTATGAACGGGTATTTCCTTCTACACTTTTCCTTCTTACACTAAACTACTTTACAGTGTATACAGAGGGACCACTAAAAAAATTTTTGATTCTGAACGGACATCATCGACTAAAAGGAAAACGATTTGAAAGATAGAATTGACACGTGTTATTTAACACATGAAATTTTTGTCAATAATCTGATTTGCATGTGAGGAAACGCAAACGTTTAATTTGAATGTTCCAAAATATGACTGTTTATAGGAAATAAGAATTACATAAGGAGCGGGCCCACATATCTTCCAGCATCAATTGACATGGCTTGCCCTTACGCGATCTTTAAATAAATACGTTCCTCAAATATGTAATCTTGTTCCAACTCAGTCAAAACCAAAGCTCTCTTTGGAAAATGCAATGTTTTATCAGGCGGTGTATGAGATCGTCATTTTCTTTATGCCAGAGATTAAATGGGGTATCCGTGAATAAAGTTTTGCATTCTAGGCGAATCTAACTGCACATTCAGTTTTGTTAAAAAATCTAAGAGATACCGGGATTTATGGCCAATAGTGCATATTCCCTAGCCTATATTTATATGTATCTAGTTATAAACAAGGAAAAGCACGTGGGTAACCCTTCTACTATCCCTAAATTAGAACTAACAGCTGCTATTTTTGTAGTTAGATTATTACTGGAAACCAAAAAGATTCTTCATCCCCTCACAGATAAAGATTTCCTCTCGAACCAAATGTTAAGGACAAAGTAGGAGAAATTATGTAGATTCCTCACTTATGGTTACGAGTGGCGTCACATTGATTTCTATCTTCCCCCTTGTACCCTGGGGACTCGGTGATGTAGGCAAATAAAATCAAGAGCCCAGTGGGTTTAAATACACCGTAGTGGAATTTAGATAGGGGTTTTGGCCTCAAATTAAACTTAAGATTCTATTCATGTTTTCACCTTTTATAAGCAACACTCGTCTAGAAATAAATATTTTTGCGGGTGTTTCTATGTATATTTAGGTAATTGTTGTGGATTTCTGCAATATTCTGCTTCTTAAGGGTAAACCTATACCCGCTACCCAGGTCTTCCCCAAACAAGAACCGTCGGCCATAACTATCTTCCCTTATCTATCCTTTTTAATTAATAAAATTAATTTAAACATACTGCGCGACATCTGCCCAATCGATACGAATTCTTTCCTCTTACGTACTCGCAGGATATCAGGTGATATCTAGAGGGTTGTGACCAGGGTTGTGACCCCTGCCGACCACAATGCCTGCAAGAGGATCTGCGGTTCCACACATTTTTACTTATGCTAAATTCACCACTTCCTTTAGAGATATCTAGTTATAAACGTTCTGCGTCACACCTTTAATATATCGTTTTAGATTCGAGGGGAAAAAATACTTTCCCGAGTTCGAACAAAAGATAGTGACCTCGGAGGCTAGAACATCGGACCCATTTTCGAGTCAAACTTGCACAAGCATGGTTCCTTGGGAGTCACTCAATTGCAAGCATGGTTCTTATCCAGTGTTAGGAAGGGGGTAAGCATAGGCAGAAAAATCTACTGCAGGCATGAAACCAGGACGAGATAATCAGACCATCCAGGCTGTTATCAATCGCATGTATGGTTTCGTCAACAAATTAGTCATATCCACCTGCGGATCCTTGTCCTGAGCCATCGGACACGCTTCAACGGTGCAAAGCTGCATCACTGGGTCGCCAGAGCATTAAACAAATATTGAGGATATAATAATGTATAGGATAATGATGCATCTGCTATGCCTTTGCGTTCTTTGTAAAACAGTCATTCTTCATTTATTTGAGTTAGTTTATTGTGAGTCACATCTTTGAACTTAAGCTGATGGTCGTTTTGTGTCTCCCACTGTTTCCGAGTGTCGACAAAAGTACTTGCCAAAATACATTACTTATTTCTATTTTTTTAGTATTGCCATTCGAAAGTATTGGTGTATTATTTGTAAATTATTGTGAAATTGGTCAACTCAAACACGTTTTGCCCACTGCGATTTAATCTCGGAAATGCTGTTAACTACCCAATCACTACCCGTTTGGAACTCACCCTGTTAATAGCCAGATCGTAAAGTGTATATTTAAAAGTGTATGAATAATCCAAGGGTATATTGTTTAAGTTATAAGCGAAATAAACGATATAATATCAGCGTTGGCTGATATTATATATATATATATATATATATATATATATATATATATATATATATATCTCTCAAAGTAGCGCGAGAGAATGCTGAAAATTAATCCATTGAACCACATTAAAATCGAAAACGGAATAATTTTTCCTTGCTGTAATATTTTTATTACCTTTTATCGACAAAATCCGTGCAGGGAAGCGATTCTAACCAGGCACACTGAGGCAGCGAACACCGCTTTGATCATAGTTAAAAGTATAGCGTTAATACACTACGCTACGCAGTGTTCTCTCTTTCAATGTGGTTTAATGGATTCATATATATATATATATATATATATATATATATATATATATATATATATATATATATATATATATATATACACGAGGGGCGGTCAATAGGTTTTGCGAATCGGTAGGGCAAAACAGAGGAAGGGGGATGGCTGTTTGTGGAGGTGTTAGGACAAGTTATCGAAAGTCCGGACCTGGAGTCGCACGCTCCTGCCTCCTCTATTTAAGAAGCAGTAGATGATCGCAGATCATCAGTCACAAATTTTTCAACAATGAAAAAGGTTGAGCACCGCGCAGTGATCAAATTTTTGACCAAGGAAGGCAAGAATGCAAAAGAGATCAATGAACGCATGGTTGCAGTGTACACCGACACCGCCCCTTCCTATACAACCATTACTCGCTTGAATAGGGAGTTCCGCCATGGTCGTGAGTCCCTTGAAGATGAGCGCTGATCAGGACGCCCGTCAGACGTTAAAAACGAGGACAATGTGGCCCGTGTGGAGAGGATGATCCTCGAAAATCGACGGGTGAAGACCGAAGAAATCGAGCGAGAACTTGGAATATCACATGGAAGTGTTATCAACATCATCCCAACAATTTGCCATGACTAAGGTCCCTGCCTGTGGGGTCCCTAGAAACCTCACGCCCCATGATCGAACTTAACGTCGTCGAAGTCCACAAGGCCAGAGTTGCAAAAACTGCCCTGCGCGATTGTAGATCCGAGGAGCTCAACCATTCCCACTACAGCATAGATCTGGCCCCTAGCGACTACTTTTTATTCCGCCAATTTAAGGCTGCACTGCGTGGACGCCAGTTTGGGAACGATGAAGATGTCCAGCTCGTCGTCCAGGAGTGGATTGAACAGCAATCGGGAGATTTCTGGTTGTCGGGAATTCGAAGCTTCAGGAACAAGTGGCGCAAGTGCATTGAAGTCGAGGGTAGTTATATTGAAAAATAATAAAACACTTTTCCTTATATCCGAATTGTAAAACTTATTGACCGCCCCTCGTAGATAAATGAATATAAATTACTAGCTTGATTATACTTATAGGTGCATTTATAATTTTAATCCAAATTAAATATGTATATACAGGACTGTTTGCAAAGGGCAAAGGCCTCTTAAATAGGCTTCCACGGAGGGGCCTGCCACGCTACTCTCGCTATTGATCAAATTTCATTCTTCCTCTTAATGCGAAGTCATCCTTTGGTTTTCAGAATAATTTTGTTTTACTGATTTACCTTTCCAGGATCGCATTACGAGACTTAAGCTGGCCTAAGGACTTCTTTACCTGTTCTTAAATTTGATCATTGATCCCATTTACCTTCTTCCAAAAACAATTCATCAATATTTTCGTCTTTGAAAACTTCATTATTTATCTATCTCTGACCGACTCGTGTAAATTATCATTAATCTTAATTCTCCTAAATCTGGAGCAAGTTATATTGATATAGGCGAAGTGAGGATGACTTACAATCTCCCATTAATTCCAATCATTTTTTTCCCTATCCGAATTCCCGAAGGTCTCCCCAAGCGCGGCTGTAATTAGAAGAGGGAAACAAACAAAACAAAACAAACAAAACATTGATTTCGGAAAAGTACATAAAACTCTTACGTGGCATAAAGGTAGGGACATGATATACACATTTAATAATTAGGCCTAATATCCAGGACGCAGAAAAGCTTCAAGGAGCTGTGTAAGCGCGCCCCATACAAATAAAAGTCAGGTTTACATTTTCCAATAATCTTTTAAAGGGTTGAACATTACTAGCAATAACTACAGATACTGGTATTTGATTCCAAATCGGCACAACTCTACATGCGAAGGAATATAGGATGCCTCTTTTTATTTTTACTTCCTTTTTATTTGTATTTTAATTACTGACCGAAGGCGACCTAAATGACACGAAATTTTTCACCTCTCTCAATGAGTTTTTCCTGTGTTGTGATTTTGTTTACCTTTTTATTCTACTTGGAGGGGTGAGTTATACAAGCACGCTCACTATTAATATATTCTCCTTTGTTAACAATTTCAGGTTGGAATTCTTCTTAGTTGCCGCATTTTAGATGGCTTGCAACATGCGTGGATGGAGAGCTTCTTGAAGGTTGAGTGAATGTCAGCACTTGGGGTGAAGCGAGAGTGGCAGCGAGTGTGTTGTAATTATGAAACTTGATGATCCATTCTGTTCCCCGTGACTGCCATATAAATAGGCCTCTACCGGTGTTGGGTTTCAAGGTGTCGCCATCTGAGGTTGCCATCGGTTTCTATATGCGCCATATTATTGTATTTTGCTCTCTGCAAATTGTTTGTTGTTTGTTTCCAATAGTTTATTCACTGGACTTGTATAATAGCTTCTCTATTTTATCCTGACATTTTTAGTAAGCCTCCATAGTTAACTATATTCCAACCTCGCTAAGGTTGTTCTATCCTCTCTCATTTTTTGCCTTGCATAAAAGTGCTTTCATAGCTTCAAAAATTATTATTGTGGTCGATGACCTCGTCTCATTGTTATTTTACAATTTTATATATTGTAAACTGGTTTCTCGTATATTATTGTTGGTTTCCTAATGAGAATCCTGTAATCGATTACTAAACTCATTAAACTTTTTTTTTTCTACTGTAATTGGGAGTTATTTACTTTGGGTGACAAGTTTCAGTGAGTTTGTTCTCTTAGCTATTCGTTTTTATCTGTATTGTTTTAGATCTATTTGCATCTTGATCCTGAGTAGCTTGTTTTGAGGCCGCTCATGAATAATAACTTCTTAATGAAACTTTTTCCGCTAAATAGTATGGAATTACGCTCATTTTGCCATTCATTTTTTCCTATACATGTCGATCATTTTCATTCGATGTTTTCCTATACATGTCCAACTTTTCTGTTCCATTGGTTCCCATACTTGTCCATATTTTTCATATTCTTTAACTATTTATGAAAACCTTTAGACGATAAGTATGTTTTTTTTCACAACTTTGTTTTATCTCAAATAAGTCCATAGTTATCGAGATGTTTGACAAAATTCTCTTGACGATTGAGTCAAATAGTTTGATAGTCAAGAATGCTAAACGTTTTGGGATGTAGTTTGTATTGTAGTGAGTATTGCCCATTTTGAAAATGCCAGAGGACTAACAATGACCTCATTTAATTCTTTATGGTGGCCGAGATAAATTTTATGTGGCCGGATGCTTTGGTAGATTATAGTTTATCCATGTAAAAGTAGAACTTCATTGAATGATATGCTCTTAGTACTGAACCCTGGTCAAATAGCATCTGTAGTTCGACATTTGGAATATCTTACACTTTTCTTAAGTCAAAACCAGCAAAATGATCGTTAGGTATTCGGTTTTGGATATGTCGCTGAATAGAGTTACTCTTAAACTTTTCAATGGACCATTGGATTTCGGTCGTTTATATATTAGAAAAGTATCTTTTGTAATCTCTTAGCAATCTTTCGCTATGGGGAGCTTCAGAACTTCTCTAATCTTGTTTGACAATTGTTTTGATGCTATGCGTTTGAGTGTGACTAGTGATTATAGAAAAATAAAAATTAGTCAAATCTCTCTTAAAACAGAGGTATTATTCGGGTACTGTTCTTCAAGAAAGAAGATATATCCCATAACTTGGTTAGATTGACTATGTACAGATTTTGAATTACATAGTTGGAATATATAGATTTCTCAACCAAAATATATAAACTATTCATATAATAACTAAATATAATATGTTTAAACGATTTAT
The DNA here is from genome assembly GCA_963969495.1 of Ceratothoa steindachneri. Classification (NCBI taxonomy): domain Eukaryota; kingdom Metazoa; phylum Arthropoda; class Malacostraca; order Isopoda; family Cymothoidae; genus Ceratothoa; species Ceratothoa steindachneri. The sequence continues at coordinate 71,973,069 of OZ018337.1, forward strand.
AAAGGTAAATTTTAATGAATACAAGGAAGAGCTAGGTGCTTCGTTAAGAGATTAGTAGTAATTCTTCTCAAAAAGGGTAGTAAAATTTACTTCGAATTCTCAATGGTAAGATAAATACTTAAAAAAAATTAGGAAGTTCTGCATCCTTATGTAACCAGGGAAGATTACAATTTGAAGGAAGAGCCAAGGGAATGAAAAGTAAGTGGAATTGATGTGGATTTGCTACAGGGTACAGTTATGTACAATCAATTCTATAATTATAATTAAGGAAATACTCGATGTCAATTTTAATTAATTGGAACAGTTTGGCAAAATAAGGTTGCCAAGATCTGATACTCGCGAAACATTAGCTTAAGTAGAATGTTGTGAACATTTAATTCGCATCATTAACAAGTTCCATGTTTGGATTTGATCATTAGTGGAGAGGGAAATTATATTTTAGATAAAGGAGTGTAGGAAAAGAAGCAAAGAAGTGAGTACGTGAGATTCAAACGTGTTTCTGCGTCGCTGGACAGCCGTTAGCAAACGCGTTGAAAACTCAACTAGGCTAATTCTTTGACTCTTTTACTACTCTCTTTTATCTAAAAGAGTAAGAAGAAAACTAGAAATACAGATATGGAGTATAGTAATTATGAATTGGTACAAACGGATTGTGATAGAACGGTTGGAGGCCGCTTAATTTCAACCGTTATCACATGTTATTTAGAAACACGTTGCTACCCACGTGCATCTTCGCATTGAAGCCGGGCGCGTTATCGCCACCACCTGAGCCAATATTTAACCAAGGAGGTTCATCCCGCCCCCCCCGTTTTGCCCCATGCGCCGATCACGCCAGGTTGAGTTAGGCTTATGGGCAGATAAGGTATTGTTCTCAGGCGGGGCTGTGCATTCCCTCGAGGCCCCCACTCCTTTGTCCCCTAAGAGGAGATTCGAGATTCAGATTTTCTTCGCAAGACATCACTACGATAGGGTCTCACCTTGTGCACCAAGGGCCCTCTACCTCGAGATCCACCATCATTGTCCAGAAGAGGACAATATCCCTTGAGGGGCCAAGGTTCAGCCTTAAAGACGCCAAGTCCACAAGGCTTCCCCTGTTGTTCAGAAAGAGAACAACGTTAGAACAGCTATTGTTCTTTGAGCACGTTGACAAGAGACGGTTCTCTCCCTCCCCCCATGTTGTTCCGAAAGAGAACAACATTAGAACAGCCATTGTTCTTTGAGCCCGTTGACAAGAAACGGTTCTCACCCTCCCCCCCTGGTGTTCAGAAAGAGAACAACGTTAGAACAGCCATTGTTCTTTGAGCCCGTATACAAGAGACGGTTCTCAACCCCCATGTTGTTCAGAAGAGAACAACGTAGAACAGCCATTGTTCTTCAAGCCCGTTCGTCAAGAAACGGTTCTCATTCCCAAGAGGCCACGTCAGGATAATTTATTTCCCCCCCTGCCTTCGGATGGAACTCGCCAGCGGTCTAAAGATTCCTTTGCGTCGACTTCCTCTGCACAACACGTGTAATTACGTAAGCTAAACATTACCTTTGAGTATATAACCTTTTTGTCAACCCTATTCCGTGCTTTAAATGGTTTAGCGAACCATCCTATCCCTTTAGTTTTATTTGTTTTACCTTTTTAAATCTCTCCCAAATCTTAAGCCTCGGATTAGCCAGATTTCCCATGACCCTTTCCATTTTCTGTTTATGTCAATATTTTCCGTTTTGTGTGTTGTTGATAGTTTTATTAATAAAACTTTATTTTAGTAATGATAGCCATATTATTCTTCTTGAGCTCAGTTCCACTTCTTTAGCATATTGAAGATAAATAATATCGTAAAATGGACTCTCGAAGATATACCATATACGACTATTCGTTGAGGAAACTATTCATTTATATTTAGAGTGCGTGGTGTCTGGGTTGACCGATAATATTTATCTTCAATAAGCTTAAGAATTGGAACTGAGCTCAAGGATAATAATATGGCTATCATTAATAAAATAGAGTTTTATTATTAAAAACTATCAACAACACACAAAACGGAAAATATTGACATAAACAGAGAATGGAAAGGGTCGTGGGAAATCTCGCTAATCCGAAGATTAAGATTTGAAAGTGATTTGAAAAGGAAAAAAAAAAAAAATTAAATGGATGCGATGGTTCGCTAAACCAGTTAAAGCACAGGATAGGGTTAACAAAAGGGTTAAATGTTCAAAGGTAACGTTCAGCTTACGTAATTACACGTGTTGTGCAGAGGAAGGCGACGTGAAGGAATCTTTAGGGCCGCTAGCGAGTTTCAGACGAAGGGGTGGGGAATTAAATGATCCTGACGTGGCGTCTTGGGAATGAGAACCGTTTCTTGGCGAACGGATTGAGGACCATTGGCTGTTCTACGTTGTACTCTTCTAAACAACATGGGATGTAAGAACCTTCTCATGTCTACGGGCTCAAAGAACAATGGCTGTTCTAATGTTGTTCTCTTTCTGAACAACAGGTGGAAAGGGTAATGAACCGTTTCTTGTCAACGGGCTCAAAGAACAATGACTGTTATAATGCTATTCTCTTTCTGAAAAACAGGGTGGAAGGGTGAAAACCGTTTCTTGTGAAAGGGCCTGAAGAACAATGGATGTTATAACGTTGTTCTCTTTCTGAACAACAAGGGAAGCCTTGTGGACTTGGCGTATTGAAGGCTCGAACCTTGGCACTTAAGAGATATTGTCCTCTTCTGGACAATGATGGTGGATCTCGAGGTAGAAGGCCCTTAGGGGACAAGGTGAGACTGGATCATAGTGATGTCTCGCGAAGAAAATCTGGATCTCGAATCTCCTCTTAGTGGTAAAGTTTCCGTATAAATAGTCGAGACACCCCTTGGCGTCGGAGACAATGGAGTGGGGGCTTCGAGGGAATGCACAGCCGCGCCTGAAAACAATACCTTATCTGCCCTTAAGCCTAACTCAATCTGGCGTGATCGGCGCATAGGGCGAACGGCGGAGGAATAAACATCCTTGGTTAAATATTGACTCAGGTGGCGCGATAATCGCGCCCGGCTTTAAAGCGAAGATGCACGTGGGTAGCATGGTGTTTCTAAACAACATGTGATAACAGTTGAAATTAAACGGCCTCAAACCGTTTTATCACACTCCTCCATTCCGGGGGAAGTTGTCACTTTGAAAAAAAAAGAGAGAAGGGACAAAGATAGAGCTCCGTTGTGGGGAACTCGTTTTCTTGTACCGACCGTACCTTAATGCAACTAACTAGTATTACCTCAATACATATTATTATTTTGTTTTTTTGATTATAGAAGAAACTAATGTTTTAATTCAAACTTAATCAATAAGAGGAGCATGGAGCAATAAAATGATATAAAATTGGTACGTAATTTAATGGGTACAAATATATATACATACAAAAAAATAGACATTAAGCTTTACAAAATTCAGACATATACATTAACTAGTTCTATTACAAGAGAATCTAATTTAAGTCGTACAAGACGGTATATACATACATGGAGATCCTAATCCTACGAATACAATTACTCTACGCTACTCGGTAACGCATTCCTACTGAGTGCGTCAGCAACCTGGTTTTCGGAACCTTTTATATAATTTATTTTAAATTGATACTCTTGCAAGAGTAAACTCCAGAGCATAATTCAGCCGTTGAAGTGTCCTACATTCTGAAAATAGGCTAACGGGCGGTGGTTGGTTCCTATCTGAAATTCTTTTCCTATTAAATACATTTTGAATTTGTCTATAACCCAGATAATTGATAGAGCTTTCTTCTCTATAGTGGCATTTCTCTTTCCGCGTGGTAATAATTGGCGACTAGCATATGCAACGGGATGACTCGTTCCGTCATCCTCATATTGAAGGAGTACACCTCCAATGCCCTCGTTGCTCGCGTCGGTCTTAATCCCAAAGGATTTTTACGGGTTGGAAAACTTTAAAATGGAGGCAGAAATGAGATTACTCTTAAGCTGATTAAAATGAGAAAAAGTGACATCATTCCAACGTAGACGATCGGGGAAATTCTTTTTTAAAAGGGAGCTAAGGGGCACCGAAATTGCAGCGAAATTCGGGACAAATCACCGATAGTAAGAAGCTGATCCTAGGAATGATCTTAATTGGTCTTAGAATTCAGGAGAGGCATTTGATAATACGCCTTGCACAAATCGAGTTCTGAGATAAAGTCGGCGTTTTCAAAAAGGTGGAGGTTTTGGTCTACCAACGGGATGGGCTCGGCCTCGAACACAGTTACCGAATTTAACTTACGGAAGTCGATGCACATCCGATTAGAGCCATCAGGTTTCTTGACCATGACGATTGGGGAACAATAATTAGAGATGGAAGGTCCTATTATGTCTAAACTAATTAAATTATCAACTTCGGCCTTAAAGGCTTGGCGTAAATTTAAAATGTTCTTGATAGGAAAAGAATTTCAGATAGGAACTGACCACCGCCTGTTGGCCTATATTCGGAATGTACGACACTCCAACGGATGGATGATGCGCTGGAGTTTACTCTTGCAAGAGTATCAATTTAAAATAAATTATATAAAAGGTTCCGATAACCAGGTCGCTGACGCACTCAGTAGGAATGCTTTAACAAATAGTGTAGATTAATTGTATTCGTAGGATTAGGATCTCCATGTAAGTATATACCGTCTTGTACGACTTAAATTAGATTCTCTTGTAATAGAATTATTTAATGTGTATGTCTGGTTTTTATAACGCTTAATGTCTATTTTTTTTAGTATGTATATATATTTGTACCCATTAAATTACTAATAAATTATTTTGTCCCATATGTACTAATTTTATATCATTTTATTTCTCCAAGCCCTTTTATGATTAAGTTTGTATTAAAGGTTAGTTTCCCCTATAATCAAAAGATCAAAATAATAATATGTATTGAGATAATCCTAGTTAGGTGCATGAAGTTACGGTCGGTACAAGAAAACGAGTTCCCCCCTACGGAGCTCTATCGTTGTCCCTTCTCTCTTTTTTTTTCGAAGTGACAACTTCATCCGGAATAGAGGGGTGTGATAGAATGGTTTGAGGCCGCTCAATTTCGACCATTATCACATGTTATTTAAAAACACGTTGCTACCCACGTGCATCTTCGCCTGAGAAGCCGGGCGCGTTATCGCCGCCACCTGAGCCAATATTTAACTAAGGAGGTTCCCCCCCTCTCCCCAGTTTCACCCCATGCGCCGATCACGCCAGATTGAGTTAGGCTTATGGGCAGATAAGGTATTGTTCTCAGGCGCAGCTGTGCATTCCTTCGAAGCCCCCACTCCATTGTCCCCTACGCCAAGGGGATGGCTCGAATATTTATATGAAAACTTTACCAATAAGAGGAGATTCGAAATTCAGATTTTTTTCGCGAGACATCACTACGATCTGGTCTCACCTTGTGCACCAAGGGGCTTCTACCTCGAGATCCACCATCATTGTCCAGAAGATGACAATATCCCTTGAGTGCCAAGGTTCGAGCCTTCAAGACGCCAAGTCCACAAGGCTTCGCCTGTTGTTCAGAAAGAGAACACAGTTAGAACAGCCATTGTTCTTTGTGCCTGTTGACAATAGACGGTTCTCTCCCCATCCCTTTTGTTCAGAAATAGAATAGCAATAGAACAGCCATTGTTCTTTGAGCCCGTTGACAAGAAACGGTTCTCCCCCTCCCCCCCTGTTGTTCAGAAAGAGAACAACATTAGAACAGCCATTGTTCTTTGAGCCCGTTGACAAGAAACGGTTCTCACCCATCCTCTCCTGGTGTTCAGAAAGAGAGCAACGTTAGAACAGCCATTGTTTTTTGAGCCCGTAGACAAGAGACGGTTCTCACCCCTCCTGTTGTTCAGAAATGTACAACGTAGAACAGCCATTGTTCTTTACGCCCGTTCCTCAAGAAACGGTTTTCATTCCCAAGAGGCCACGTCAGGCTCATTTAATCCCCTGCCCTTTGGCTGTAACTCGCCAGCGGACCGAAGATTCCTCCGCATCGCCTTCCTCTGCAAGACACGTGTAATTACGTAAGCTGAACATTACCTTTGAGTATTTAATCTTTTTGTCAACCCTATTCCGTGCTTCAAATGGTTTAGCGAACCATCCCATCCCTTTAATTTTTATTTGTTTTACCTTTATAAATCTCTTCCAAATCTTAAGCCTCGGATTAGCCAGATTTCACACGACCCTTTCCATTCTCTGTTTATGTCAATATTTTCCGTTTTGTGTGTTGTTGATAGTTTTATTAATGAAACTCTATTTTATTAATGATAGCTATATTATTTTCCTTGAGCTCAGTTCCACTTCTTAAGCATATTGAAGAAAAATAATATCGGTCAACCAGACACCACGCACTCTAAATATATGGTAATAGTTTCCTCAACGAATAGTCATATACGGATTAATTACATGAGTGTTTAAAGAAATTATTTAATAAAACAGGAATGAATATGAGTTAGTTTACATTAATCTGAATGGTATAGCAATGTGGAAAATTTATTTAAAATAGATTATTGTTGGTAAATCTTAATTTCATAGTCACTGAATACGTTGAAAGAATTATAACCTCAGGGGGAAACTTGTCCGGCGGGTAGAAAATACACAATGCTATCTACAATTTCCTACGTAGAAGTTCCACGCGTTAAGGACGTATCGCCGACGCAATAATTCTTTCAACCTGCCTACGATTGACCTTCGTCCACCTATAAATTCAACAGGTTTGGAAGGATATAAACATTCATAACAAAGAGTGAATACTGATATGTATAATATTTAATGCCAGTACCACCCATACTTTTGAAAACTACACCATGAATACAAAAGTTTTCCCTTCACTGAAGAGAGAAAGGTCATTCTTCACCCCGTTGTGTCCTCTCTAAAACTGGTCCAGTGCAAAGGAGCCTTTATGAATACATTCTTTTTTATCTCCTTTTCAAACATTGGCCTCCGTAACTTTAATTCTTTTGCTTGTTCTTTTGTTTCTTTTATTACATCTCGATTATGACGGATTTATATTTATTTATTCACACTTTTTCGATTTATTTCCTTATTTCGCAGGGAATCCAAAAAGTTCCTGGAACATTTAAATTAATACTAGGGAGAGAATTTAATGAAATTCTTTTCCAGTACAATAAACTCCTACGACCAGTTATGATGGTTTCTTTTAATGGTAGTGGTTTTACCCCTGGACTGTACTCATTTAAGTTTCCTTTTTTTGTTTAGGATCAGTGATTAACGTAGATTCCGAACCACTAGTATCTACAGCGTAAGGTATCCACCGGGAAGTCAAACCTAAGCTTACTCCATCCGGTGACTAACCACAACAGATGTGACTTAAAGAGGTTATGATGTGTATAAATAAAAAGGCAAACTGACCTAAATCGCGTGCTCTCAATTATTCTGGCATATGACCTCATTACCACATGACCTTACGACCTTCAAAATTTTGACAAGTGTGGCAATCCTCCCCATAGTAAGTTTTGATTTAATAATTCCCAGACTATCCTTTTAGGACCTTGTCAATTATATTATTCGAAGAGAATCTAAAACAACATAAGGGTTTCAAATTTCTTCAGAATGGGCCGAATAATTATCATGTTATTCCCCCAAAAGTCCTTGAACAGTAAAACGGTTACCATCCGACCGGAAACTTATGGACCGACATAGTAAATCATAGAGTCGGGCGCACGCGACTAAAAATGTACTTGATGGATTAACAGAAGAAATTTCAGTTTAATAGAAGCCCTTAATTTGACTTCATGACTGCTAATAAAATAAAGGTGAGGATGAACATTATACTGTGGATATAGTTGAGAGTAGAATAATGATGCTTTAGCGAAAGTTCATGGGAATATTGTATCAAAACATTATTATTTGTCCCTTATTTCAGGACGACCGCACCAAGAATTCGATGTTTGTTCTTGCTACCACTTCAATACTGGTCAGGTCACCTAAACAGAGATAAGTGGTGATCCAGCCTGTGATGACAACAAAATGGCTCAAACGCCAATATAGCAAATCGAACCCCCATTTTCAGTACCCAATGAGCCCAAACAAGGAATAATTCTAAAGAGTTCGAGATTAAAGAAGGGAGACGAGAGAACCCCATCTCAGCTACCTCAGAGCATATTTTTGCGAACTGAGCTCACTTGTTTCCTGACAACTAACTGGAAGATCGCATTCTAAAGGTCTATGAAGATCGCATTCTATAGGACTATGAAGATCATATTCTAAAGGACTATGAAGATCGCATACTAAAAGAATACGAAGATCGCATTCTAAAGGACTATGAAGATCGCATTCTAAAGGACAATGAAGATTTCATTCTTAAAGACTATGAAGATCGCATTCTTGAGGACTATGAAGGTCACATTATAAAGGACAATGAAAATCGCAATCGAAAGGACTATGAAGATCGAATTTGATTTTACTTTTGGCCTGTATTATCTTTGTAACATGCTCATTTTTTGTTTCAAGTAGTTTGGAGCTAAATTAAGTGTTTAGATATTTTTATTTCGCCGTGATTGAACCGAAGACTAAAAGTTAAGTGGTATATCTCCTTTTTGCTACGCTTGAACTACAGACAGCTTTTCAGGATATTTTCTTTAATGTTTAAGTTGTTTATTTAACTATTTTTCTCTTCTACTCTGCAAATATTTTTGTTTGTCTAGTTGGTAAAGCTACAATTTAAAAAAGTAACTTTATCAAAGCATCACATAACTTTAGTCCCGTTGTAAGCAATGAAATTGGAACGAGTTGCCAGGGTCGTTGTTTTAGATGGACTTTCCCCTCAATCTATGAAGTGGTGTTAGTGAATCATTAATTACTTCTCAATAATTTTATTCTTTGTTACATTTGTTAGTGTAGAAGTATTGAAGAGTCAGTTTTTCACTCTTGTGGCAAGTTTTTTGTATGTAGGTCACTGTGAGAATGACCGAGAGCCCTCAAAGGCGGGTGATCTAGACCATCGCTAAGAGAGAGAGAAACTAACACGTGGCCATTCTACAGCCACGGGTTTGCCGTTTACCTTCTATCTCCGGGATCTCTACCAAGAGTCCCAAAGCCGTGATTGCTAGTAATAATGACAAACAAGTTTTGATTTTTTGATTTAATTCAGGAAGAAGATGAGTTTTAGTTTGTGTTATAGGTGACTTTTTCTAATTATCAACTTTAGGAATTCTGTGGGGGTGAACCAAACGTGTTGGAGGAGATAATGCTACCCAGGAGACTGACTTGATGATCTTGTCGATTCAGAGGTCAATTTCTCGAAAAGAGCTACCCTGGACAACTGTTTTATTATAGCTGTTGGAAATAATGATAAATTATCTAGAAGTTACGATTAAATGCCGTTAAGGTAGTGCCGACTGGTGAAGAAGCCGAATGAAAAGAGTAAGAATATAGCTTTTGCAATATTCTTAGGAAAAAAGGTTGTGGTGTGCGTTTTCTAAGGAAGAACTTCATACATTCACAGCACTCTTAATGTTCTCTGCCACAAATTAAAGGTTCCGTTGACATCATTAATTTATTGGCCACTTCTAGCAGCGCAGCGAGCTATTCTGGATAGAGGGGCTACATTTGAATGGAATTGAGGCGAAAAGAGAAAGAAGAATTTTAACTGATACTCCAGTGAATAAGCGACATGAGTGCATCAGAGACTGAAGAGTAAATAAAAGAGACCTATTTTCAATAGTTAAATAATCATGCGCTCAAACATAAATAAAAATCTAACAGAATTTGTTGTTATTTTATATAAACACTGAATAGGTTGAGGATTTTTTATATTAGATCTTATTTAAGAATTTAACTCATCAGGCTATAATTATTTTAATTGAAAGAGTTCTTTTAGAAAGGAGGGAAGCGTAATTTTGCGCACAATAAACGAGTTATGAAAAAATAACAATAAATTAAAAACTTTCGTAGTGTATAGGACACAAGGCAAACGGAAGCGTGGATACTATTGTTTGTGAGACGCTTTTTCACTTAATTAAACCAAAAAATCAGGGTTATATATGTAGTGACTTCCATCTTCCGAACATCGATAATCTAAACGAAACGGCGGTAAATGCAGGGAATCGAGATCCGGAATTTATGATTGATAAATTCCTGCATCCAAAATAAGACAAATCGACCCGCGAACAGAATTTTCAACACTTAATTTTGACTAATGAAGAGAGGTAACATAAAGTATACACGTTGGCGAAGCACTGTGGAACAGCTACCAAAACAAAATTCGATTAAATCTAAATATTCCTAAAATTGTTAAGGAGAGGTTTCAACTCAATCCAGTCCTTAACACTTTTACTCCGGAGTGGAAAAATTAAAATTTCGGTCTTTGAGTCATAATTAAAGGCAAAAAATATCATTGCCAATTTAAATAAAAATAACTACATATAAATGTCTCATTAGGATTAAATACGAAAATTTTATTGGGAATGGATTTCATTATGGATTTCAATGGAAAAAGACTGAAATTATTATTTTATGATGAAAATTTTCAGGGAATCATATTTTAATTCTTCCACATCTGTTTAGGTTTTGTTTCGTTTCTTCTGTTTGAACATCTTAAAAAAGGTCGTCCTTTTCAATTGTACGAGGCAAGTGGTCTAATTGTAGAGGACGAGCTATTTACGCTCTCATTAGGCTTGAAATGCTGTGAATACGAAATTTTCAACAAACATACTGTCTCAATCTCAATCATGTAAACAACCAATAACATCTTAAGGTTTAGAATACCCTTTCGTCCTGACCTTAAAATACATCATATAAAATCTTTGCGTTGGGATCAGAATTGACCTCTGAAACAGACTGCAAAGCCAGTGAGCTTTCCTTCCACGTCCCTAGTGAAAATCCCCCCATTCATGGTTGCAACCCAGTAGACTTCATTACTCAATTCGTCAATGTTGCAATTTTTCTAAAGTGGCAGAAATCGCGCATTCTCTCACTCTCTCGAGAACGACGACAACCCAAGATACGCCTGTTCTTGTCTGACTATCGCTCAAAATGCTTCCAAGATCCACACTACCAAATCTCGTCAGCCCTTTTTGCATGTTACCCATTGTCGTGGGAAATTCTTGTTCCAATTTTATGCCAATTTTAGGAGACGCTCTTGCGAACAGCAATGACTTATATATCCGCGTATTTTTGCTCTTATTTGCGCAGTGAAAGAGATACCTTATATTCTAGTTCCTTCCGACCTCATTCTAATTGAATAACCCTTGAAACCGAGTTTACAAACACTTTTAATTTGGCTAAGGTGTTATTCTCCCAAATGCAAATACAAGACCACATGGACCGAAAAATTAAGAAACAAAATAATGCAGTTAGACTTATAAATTTAGCACATCATCAATAATCATTAAAATAACCACTATGGATTAACTTCTATTTAGATCAAAAATCATTTACTTATGTGTAAAAGTTTCAAAACTAAGAAAAGGTTTTCAAGTCACTGAGGTGTTTTTCTTAACTTTATGCTGTTATCTGTACGTCAATGCTAATAAACTAAAATTTAATTAGTTAAATATATATTCATAATTATCTTTCTCTGTGTGATAGAACGAGTTAATTTCAACTCCTATCCCATAGTATTAAAAACCACGATGCTGCCCACGTGCATCTTCGATTCAAGGCTTGGAGTTTTATCTCAGCTACCGGATGCCAATGTTTAAACAAGGAGGTTATCGTCCCCTCCCGTTCGCCCCCATACGCCGACCTCACCAGATCGAGTTAGGCTTATGAACAGATAAGGCATTTTTCTCCGGCCCGGCTGTGCGTTCCCTCCAAGCTTTCACTCCATTTTCCCCCACGCCAAGGAGATGTCCTGGCTATTTATATGGAAACTTTACCACTAAGATCAGATTGGAGATCCAGATTTTCGTCGCGAAACATCACCATGACCCTCTCTCCCTTTGTGGGCCAAGGGACCTCGACCTCGAGATTCACCATCACTTGTCCAGAAGGAGGACAATATTCCTTGAGTGCCAAAGGTTCGAGCCTTTCCGACGCCAAGTCCCAAGGCTTCCCCCCCCTGTTGTTCAAGGAGAACAGCATTAGAACAGCCATTGTTCGTTTTGAGCCCTTCGCCAAGGAACGGTTCTCATTTCCCCCCCCCTGTTGTTCAAGGAGAACAGCATTAGAACAGCCATTGTTCGTTTTGAGCCCTTCGCCAAGAAACGGTTCTCATCCCCCCCCCTGTTGTTCAAGGAGAACAGCATTAGAACAGCCATTGTTCGTTTTGAGCCCTTCGCCAAGAAACGGTTCTCACCCCCCCTGTTGTTCAAAGGAGAACAACATTAGAATAGCCATTGTTCTTGAGCCCGTAGACAAGAGACGGTTCTCATCCCCCCCCTTTGTTCAGAAGAGAACAACCTAGAACAGCCATTGTTCGTTTTGAGCCCTTCGCCAAGAAACGGTTCTTACCCCCCCTGTTGTTCAAGGAGAACAACATTAGAACAGCCATTGTTCTTGAGCCCGTAGACAAGAGACGGTTCTCATTCCCCCCCTTTGTTCAGAAGAGAATAAAGTAGAACAGCCATTGTTCTTCAAGCCGTTCGTCGAGTAACGGTTCTCCTTTCCAAGACGCCTCATCAGGATCCTTTTATCCCCCCCCTTCGGCTGGAACTCGCCAGCGGACCGAATATTCCTTCAAGTACCTTCCACTGCACCCTAATGAAAAGTTACGTAAGCCAAACGTCACCTTTTGAGTATTGATCCCTTTTTGTCAATTCTATTCTGTGCTTTAAATTGTTTATCGAACCATCCCATCTCTTTAACTCTATATTTGTTTTACCTTTTTTTAATCCCTTAAATCGTTGGATTAGCCCGAGTCTCTACGACCCTTTCCATTCTGTTTATGTCAATATTTTCCGTTTTTGTGTATTGTTTATAGTTATTATTAATAAAACCCTATTTTATTAATGATAGCAATATTATTATCCTTGAGCTCAGTTCCACTTCTTAAGCATTTTGAAGATACATAATATCGGCCGCCAGACAGTAAACGCACTCTAAAGATAATTAAGCAAGTTCCCTCAACGAATAGTGTAATATATGGTATCGTCGGGAGTCATTCTACGATACTCTGATAATTTAGAAGAAAAGAACTATTATTTTTTTGAACAAGGGCGTCTTATTTTACTGAATTTTTAAGTTTCAAAGAAGCAAGATAATTATTTGTAATTACTTATAATAACCCAAATCCTCGGCCTACCAAACTTTAATTCATGACTCAAAGTTTTAGTAAAAATTTAAATTTGCATCACCTAAAATTTCATGGGATGGATTGGAAAAGGAAAGAAAAAACATAAAACGTTTGAAACGAAACCAAACTCGAAGATAAGAAAACTTTTCACGAATATTTCTTTTACAAGTTTTGTTTTCTTAAAGACATCGACCATCATCAAATTTTCCAAACTTGTATTGATATTGGAGAGAGATTTGGAAGCTTTTACTTATAGGCAGTTTATTAAATTTGCATTTAAATCACTTTTCTAACATGCAGTTTACATTCCAACATTTCCCTCTTAGCTACAGAGGAAATTCAATGATAAATCTTAAGGGAAAGTCAGCGGGTAATTAAAGTGGTTTCTTTATATAACTATGATTTAAGGGCTACATCTCTTCAGAGGGATCTAACCTTGTCATTGTGTCTCACAATACCTACATACTTCTTCCTAACTGTTCTTGCAATGAAAATTAGAAAGGGGGAATCTTACATATTCCAAACAGCCATTCTTATGAGTGGGAATTCTATTTATTTAAAGCTTAATACTAACTTATTTACCTAAAGGTGCCTTAGGCAATTTATCTATATTTCCGATAGAGTCTAATAAATTTCCGAAATTTCACGCCGTTCTTAAACAAAGTATTGCCTCCAATCAGCTTTAACATTGCGCCTTGGAAGCCGTTCACCCAAACCAAAAAAGTACGTATGTTGACTATCTATTTCACCCCGAATGTTAGTTTCCGTCCTTCGAAGCCTCCCTTCCTCAACCTTCGTTATTACACTTCACTACTCTAACAGTGTATTACTTAGCTAAATAGAAGAGCTTATTTATTCTAGAACGGCTCCCTCTAGGGCTCGAGATGACTGAAGAGAATCCTATCTTATCACCTCTTGCTAACTCACTAATACAAGCATCAACGCCTCCTGTAAACATTATTAAATGTGAAGGATTTAAAAGGATCAAACTTAAATTACTAGAGGTATTTAAACCTTGGGAAGTTGAATAATAGTGGTCCCACTTGAGAAATTTAAACAAGAGGGCTCCCAGTTTTGCCCCTTTGAAGAATAAAGGTCACGAAACAGAAATTTTCAAAGTAAAAGTTTTAAAAATTAAATCTTTATTTATATTAGGTAAATCATGCGGCATTTTATCGTTCGGCAAGAGTTAGTCTTAAATATAAACTCTGTTAGGGATGAGCATTAGAATTTGATCAATAGCATTAAAAAATACAAGTGGAATAAAATCCGATTGTAATTGTTGAAGTATTGAGTGAAAAACTGCACTCAACTCATTCCATTGTGTTTTGTCATTTATAAAGAGATAGAAAAGGTTTCACGATTGGGTCAATTGATTCTTCACGACCTGCCAAGGGTCCCCCTCCAAAAAAATAGAATATTTTTTCATCTTTCTTCTCTCAATTAAAAAGTGAATGATTTTTATTAGCAGTGTTACAGAAGAGTAAAGATGTGTTGTGTGCAAAAAGAATAAACGTTCTAGACAATGAAATAGTTATGAGTAAAAATCACTTTTTAAAATCATAGTCCCACGACTTTTACAAATATGGAATTAAAAAGTTAAAAAAAAGAATGATGCTGCTAATAAAAGTCAGTGGATTTTGTATTACTTTTAGATTAATCAATAAATAGTTATTTAAATATAAAAATTTGAAGTGTTGATTGATTTCGAGCAATAACATGAAAAAAAGCCGTATTACTACTTATGCGACCACTTAATAGGTTTTATTAATTTAGGGTAAGGTAAGTAAGGTTAGGTTGAATTGGTTTGATAATCAGGCGAAACGAGCAAATCAGTTCTATAGAGTGCAATAGAGACAAACATTAGCCTAAATAAAGGAAATTCAAGCCAACCATGCAAAGAATCGGGCTATTTCCAAATTTACCCATTTGAAAAATATGGTCAAAAAGTTATACCCATTTGAGGAAAGAGGTTTCCTGTGTCAAATTGAACTACTAGTCATTAAAAGGGGTTTATTTTGTCAAATTGAACTACTAGTCATTAAAAGGGGTTTATTTTGTCAATTTGGACTACTAGTCATTACAAGGGGTTTCATGTGTCCAATTTAACTACTGGTCATTAAAAGGGGTTTCCTGTGTCAAATTGAACTACTAGTCAATAAAAGGAGTTTCCTGCGTCAAATTGAACTACTAGTCATTAAAAGAGGTCGATTGTGTCAAAATGAACTACTAGTCATTAAAAGTACAAAGAAAATTACTAAATTTATTGACAGAATTTCAGATTCGTGTGAATTAGGAATAAGCTTTGCTTCAGTCAAAGCATACTATGTAATAATAAAGGATAAATGAATATATTTAGCAATAATAAATTTTAGAGAAAAAGAAAACGAGGAGAAGAAGAGAGTGTGGAGAGATAAGGAGAGGGGAGAGAGAGAGAAAGAGAGAGAGAGAGAGAGAGAGAGAGAGAGAGAGAGAGAGAGAGAGAGAGAGAGAGAGAGAGAGAGAGAGAGAGAGAGAGACGGGAATTTGGAGAAGGGGGGAGGGATCAAGATGGGGAGAGATAGGTGAAGAAGGAATAGGAGAAGGTGGGAGAGAGAGGAAAAGGGAGGAAGAGAGAGGGAGAGTGGGAAAAAGAGGGAGTGAAAAGGAGAGAGAGGAATAGAGATGGAGAGAGAGAGGCATTGAGAGGTATAGGGAAGGTGAGAAAGAGGCAAGGAAATTGAGAGATTGTGGGAAAGGGAGAAGTAGCGGAAGACGAAGGTAGAGATGAAGGAGGGGGATAGGGAAGGGTAAAGGGCTAGGTGGAGACGGAAAACTTGTAGAGAGTGAGAGATAAATGGCGAAGAGGGAGAGAGAGAGATAGGTGAAGAGTAAGAGAGAGAAAGAGAGGAGGATGACGGAGCTAGACAGTGAGAGAGTGAGAGAGGTAGGTCAAGCAGTAGATAGGGAGGTGAAGAAATTGGAGGAAGAGAGAAAGAGGGGGAAAAGAGAGAGATGGAGGGAAGGAGATGAAGAGAGAACTACAGAAACAAGGATCAGCAAAGACCTTAAGATCCGCTGAAGGCCAGTTTGCTTACAGAAGATGTTAACTACCACATTCTAACGTTAGTGCATCATGTTTTTTTTATATACTGTTTTTGTTTTGTTTTTACTAGTTAAACTCTACGGTACACACTTATCTACAGGTGTACCCTTTGTATATATATATTTTACAGGGTTTTTTGTATTTCTATTTTACTGTACACGCTTATCTACATGTGTAGCATTTGACCTTTATTTACATACATCTTCTAATCATTTCAATTCTATGGTACACACTTGTCTACATATGTATCATTTGACCTTTCTTTACATGCCTCTTTTGATTATTTTAATTCTATGGTACATACTTATCTACATGTGTACCATTGAAATTCAGGTTCAGCTAGCCCTCGAATACACGAACACGCTTCTTCGAACCAGGGGGGAGGGGCTTGATAGGACAGTACTCTCATCTCCCGCATGGTTCCCCTGCGAGTAATGAAAATAATATAGGTATAGGACAGACAGAAAAAGAAAAGGGGAATTCACATTCACTACATGCAGGGAGGCGTCACTGGCATCTTTTTTATTGCTCATTTCATTTTATTTTATTCCCAACTCCTTATTTCATATGCCGTTTTCTTCTATGCTCCTACTACGTTATTTTAGACTATTGACGTACTGATCAAGTCAGTGTTTGAACATATTAACTGACGTGCTTTCTACTACACGGTTAGGCAGGCTATTCCACGTTTGCGTGATTTTAAACTTGAAGTATTTTTGAGCTATAGTAGAGTTAAATCGCTTGTTCACTAATTTTAAACCATTTTGGCGTGTGTTGGCCCTTTCGTCCATCTCGAACAATAGTTTGTTATCAATATTAGTAAATCCTTTTAAGATTTTGAATACCTCGATCAATTGTCCACGTAATTGTCTATTTTCAAGTGATAGTAGGTTTAATGAACGAAGTCAAACTTCGTGCGGTTTGTTTCGGATTCCAGGAACTAGTTTCGTAGCCCGAAGTTGCACTCTTTCTAACTACGCTATATCCTTGTTTAGGGAGGGCCCCCTAAAATTGAACCGCCTCTTTGAGGTGATGGCGCACGAGCGATTTGTATAGTAGCAGGATTATATCTTTCGATTTGAAAGTAAAATTCCGAGCAATATATCCTAGCATTCGGTTTGCTTTTTTGCAAGCTTCTGCGCATTGTTTCGATACTTTAAGCTCCTCCGAGATTAAAATCCCCAGGTCTTTTTCTAAGTTAACGGATTCGAGAATTTGGTCTTTTATATGGTATTCTACTTTTAAGTTTTGACATCCTAAATGCATGACCTCGCATTTACTTTTGTTGAAGCCCATTCGCCATTTATCCGCCCATTCCACAATTTCATTAAGGTCCCTTTGCATTTGTTCTGCATCGGGTCTCGAAAGGGCTCGGCTTTCTAGCTCTGTGTCATCTGCAAATATTAAGATCCTACTAAACACTCGATTATTCAATTCCTTAATGTAAACAATAAATAATAATAGGCCCAGGACTGACCCCTGTGGTACCCCGCTGGTGACTAGGATCCACTCTGAACACGCCCCATTTACAACAATCCGCTGTAAACGATTTGATAGCCAGTTTCTAATCCATTTAAATATGTTACCCCTCACTTCAACTGCTCTAATTTTCATTAATATCTTTTCGTGCGGAACTGTATCAAAGGCCTTTTTAAAGTCAAGGTAAATTATATCCGCCGCTTTAGTTTCATCGTAGATGCAAATCATGTTATGAAAAAATTCTAATAAATTGCTTAGGCACGAGCGCCTCTGTCTGAATCCATGCTGGTAGTTTGCAATTAAATTATTAGACTCACAATGGCTCACCAACCTATCTCTAATTATCGATTCTAATAGTTTCAAATTACAGAAGTTAGGCTGATGGGACGGAAATTAGTAGGCTCAGATTTATTTCCTTTTTTGGATATCGGCGTAACATTTGCACGCTTGGACTCTATTGGAACTAGGCCTCCCTCTATTGATCTATTGAAAATCGTGCATACCGGTCTTGCTAATTCATTTTTTAGTTCTTTAAGATGGGTTGGGTACACCCTATCGGACCAGGGTGACTTCGATTTTTTCATTCTATTAATATATGTGAGAATCTTCCCTTCATATATACTTATGTTGGATAGGATATTTTGTATTTCAAAATTTATGTCCTCGCCTTGTGTTTCTAATTGTGTCACGTCTTCAATAGTAAAAACGCTCGACAAGTGCTAATTTATTATTTTAGCAAATTGTTCTGGGACGTCCGTCATAACACCATCTTTACCTCTGATCGGCCCTATTGAACCCTTTTTGGGCTTTCTACTGTTAACGTAACTGTAAAACCGTTTCGGTTCGTGCTTCGAATTTATAGCAAAGTCTTTTTCATATTTCAGCTTCTCTAATGGCCCACTTTACCAGCTTTCGAGAGACTACGTATTTTCCCCGATTTGTTGTCGTTTGGTCTTTTCTAAAACTTTGATAATCTTTATTAGGCTCCCGAATTAAGTTAACTATTAAAGTGCTGACCCACGGTGCTCTCTTTGACTTTCCTTTCTTTCGTAGTACGTACTTAACTAACTCGAAATCCACCGTGAACACATTTTGCTGTAGCTCCGAATACATTCCCTGCACTGTCTTATTATCAAAACATCTC
This sequence comes from Ceratothoa steindachneri, assembly GCA_963969495.1. Lineage (NCBI taxonomy): Eukaryota > Metazoa > Arthropoda > Malacostraca > Isopoda > Cymothoidae > Ceratothoa > Ceratothoa steindachneri. Next base: position 71,991,971 of record OZ018337.1, read on the forward strand.
CCCCAGTTTATCCTTTCAAACCGGTTACGGAAGGATCCAAAATTACAACTCCCAAATCGTGGGATTAGTTGTGAACTCTCTTTTACGTCTACGCTCGTAGGGAAAGAGAGTTATGGGAGAGGAGGGATGAGAGGGACACATGGAGGGAGAGGAGATGGAGAGAATGAGTGAGAGGGATAAAAATAATGGAGGATGGTTGAGGGAATGGAGGGAGGATATATAGAGAGGGAAGTAGAGCGTGATGATGAGAGAGAGGCAGAAGGGTATATATAGGGCTGACAGAAGACTCGGGCGAAAGAGAGAGGAAGGATGGAGGGAGAGAGGGAATAGGGAGAGGGAGAAAGTGAGAGAAGATGGGAAGAGATAGGGGATGGTGAGCAAGGGGAGAGATTGGGTTAGGGGGGAGACCGATGGAAGGAGGTCGGGAGGAATAGAAGGATAGGTAGGGGGAGATGAAGAAGAGAGGGGGGGAATAGTTAATGAAGGAGGGAAATAAAAGTAAAGGGTAAGAAGGGTGTGTAGCTGTAGAGGGGGAGGAAGGAAGATATAGTGAAGAGGTAGAGCAATATGTACTATGAGGAAGAGGGCGACAGAATGTAAGAGAATGAAAGAGAAGGAAGAGAGAGAAAGAGGGTAATGGTTAGGGGGAGAAGTAGGGGTAGGAAAAGTGAGAAATGAGTAGGGATAGAGATAAGCAAGAAGGAGATGGAGGGGGGAGTTTGCGAGAGCGAGAGAGAAAGAGATGTAAGAGGAGAAAAGGAGAAGTGCGAGGAGAGAGAGGGATGGGAGAGAAGGAATGTGAGTAACAGTGAGGGATAGAGGGGGAAAGATAAAGGAGGAAAGAGAGGAAGGGAATGGAGACAGGATGGGGGAAGGGAATTAGAAAGAAGCGAAAGGGTGGGTAAAAGAGAGAGGAAGGGGAATGGGGAAGGAGACAGGGGAAGATAGAAGGAGAGGGAGAAGGAAAATGAGGATGGAGAACTTGAGTGTATGGAGGGAGAGGGGAAGATGAGATAGTAAGCGGAAGAGAGGGAGTTTGAGTGAGAGTGAAGACAAAGAAAAGAGAGGGAGGGAGATGGAGGGAGAAGGAAGTATATAAAAGAAAAAGGGGGTCGTATATAGATCGCATCTGGCGACTGCTTGCTAGGGCAAAAGTCGCTGAATTACCTAATTCCTGGCTAAATTAAAAAAAATTAAAGCAAAGTAAAACCTTAATAAATTAAAATGACCCCAAAACTCAACAAAATGTAAAAAAACAACTCAAAAAGGTTGTCAAAAAGGCAAAAAGTTAGCACACTCCGGCGTCTGGGGAAGACCCGCTTCTCCCTGGTGCAGAAAATGCGACCTACAACAAAAAGAGTCTCACAAAATAGAGGAGGACGCCAGTCTCCTCCAGCACGTGAAATGGTCCACAAGTCAGAGTAAACAAACCCACCCCGGGTACAAAAGACAAAGTGTTGCGGCTCCTATTATCCCGATACCAGGACAGATAACGTACGCAAAGATCACCCACACTGGGACATTCAACTACAATGTGCTGAACAGTCTGGGAGACAACGCAGTCGGCGCAATAAGGCGCAAGCGAGCGCTCCATCAAATGGGGTCGCGTCCCGCGAGTGGGTTCACTTCAGAGACGACAAAAAGCGATCTGAAGCCGTGGCGGCATTTAATTAAACTTATAAGAGTCAATGAAAATGAAATTAAATTCAGGCCGTGAATATCAACGAGAAAATTTCATTTTAATCTCATTGCCAAATTCAATTTCAGGCTCAGCGCTATTGCCAACCCTGTTTTCCGCTCCTTATTAATCCGGTAATTTTCCAACGCGATAAGAGCCGTTATTTGACTCTATTTAATTTTTTTATAGTCAATATGAGCAATATCACTAGAAAAGTGCCCCAATAGAGCCTACCTGTGTTTTGAAGCGGAAACAGGTAAAGATGAGCCGCTCCAAATTGCCGCTAAAGCCCCTCGTGAAGAAATGAATGTTACACACGAGGTATTTTCATGTATTAGTCAAAACCATCAGGGGGAACCATATCTCTCTTCTTCTTCCTCTTCTATCTCTACCTCAGTTGTGTACTTTTGTATTAACCTTGCACATATTTCCAGTTCTTGAAACTCCATAACCTTCATGCCAATCCTTTTTCAAGAGGTTACTGTCTTATATAACCTCGTTGGTTTTTGTTTTATTCGTTTTATTATATAAATAAATAAAATACATTTTCCAAGAATGACAAAATTGAAACAAGCTACATTTGGCCCAGATATATTAAGGAAGCTAGGAATATCTAATAATAATAGGTATTTATAATGCGCCCTTCAAGGCTGTTAGCCCTCCCAGAGCGCAAAGGCAATTCTGAAGAGATGAGTCTTCAGGAGACTTTTAAAGGAAGCAATGGAGGGAGAGGATCGGACTTTAGCAGAAAAAGCATTCCAGAGTCGAGGAAGACAAACAGAAGGAACGGTCACCCATCGAGCAGAGGACAGAACTAGGAGTATTCAGGAGGGGAGCAAAGTTAGACCGGAGTGACCGAGGAGTTTGACAACGGAGGACGGCAGACGAGAGGTAAGGTGGAGCCTCAAGATTTATGGCCTTGTAGGTGATGAAGAGAATTTTCTACTAGGTACAGAATCGAATAGGTAACCACTGTAGCTCCTGTATCAGAGGCATCGAAGAAGCCGGAAAGCATAGTTTTGAACTAGTTGTAAGGGCCAAAGTAACGAAGAAGGGAGATTCACTAGAAGAGAATTGCAGTAGTCTAAGCGTGAAGTGACGAAGGCATGAATAGCAGTCTCAAGGCTTCATCGATCAAAATGAGATCTAACACTTGGAAAGTTGCGGAGGAAACCGAGGGAAGACTTACAGATACGATGGATGTGCGGTCTAACGATAGTTCATCATCGAAAATAACACCAAGATTCCTGAGGGTATCAAAGAAGGTTAAGGGAGGGGAAGAGAGATTTAGATTTCTTCACCATCAAAGCGGTACCAAAAAGGAGAACTTCAGTTTTATCGTGGTTAAGTTTAAGAAAGTTGGCAGACAGCCATTCATTTATGGAGGTGTAGGTTGAAAGGAGCTTGGTAATTGATTGAGAGAAGGACACAGGAGATTAGTAAAGGTATATCTTAGTGTCATCAGCATAGAGGGGCAAGGAAAAGCCCAAATAACGAAGAAGGGAGCCAAGAGGAAGTAACTAGATGTTAAAGAGAAGGGGACCAAGGACTGAGCCCTGAGATAACCTAAAATGAATTGGCGCGGGCTTGGAGGAGAGCTTTATCGAGCGCGACTGACTGGCTACGGGAGGAGAGGTATAAGCGGAGCTAATCAAGTGAGATGCATGAGAGACCAAGAAGAGTGTGAGGATGCTCAAGGAGGATAATATGGTCGATGGTGTCGAAAGCAGAGGAGAGGACTAGGAGGACTACAGTGGACGTACAATCCCTATCGGCTGCTCTACGTAAAAGCTCTGAAACATCAAGAAGAGAGGTTTCAGTAGAGTGTTCACTTTGAACCCCGACTGGTACATTTCATCGATATTGCAATTAGAAATATGGTCATTAATGTGAGAGATAACCACTCTCTCGAGAACCTTAGAGAGGAATGGAAGCTGTGAGATAGGGCCATTGAAGAGAAAACCACCCCTATGGCAAGTGAAGTGTTAATAAGATAAATAATCAGTTGGAGGACAGCAGGAAGAATTTAGTGGAGTAGTTTGGGTGAAAAGACGTCTTTTGGGTATCCAGATTTATTAGAGGGTGAGATCAGGGCAGTTACTTCCTCAGAGGACACCCGAGTATGGACGTTAAGCGGCAATGGATTATGGTCAGGGAAAACAGCATGTGCTTCTTTAGACGGCTAAGGGAGTAGGGCGCGAATAACTTTATCAGAGAAAAAATTAGGAAGAGTAGAGTGGTTGATGGGGTAACAGGTGGGGAAAATAGGGCTAGGCAAGGAAAGACGAGAGAGGAGACAAAAGACAGTTCGAGGATAATTCTTGCTATCATTCAAAAGTTTGCGTGAATGAGCCTCGCACGCTGATTTTAATTTGGAAGAATGAGTCAAAGTAGCAAAGCGATAGGACAGTGAGAGAGAGATCCTTTCCTGCCCACGGAAGCGTGCTTTACAAAGAGCTCGTTTATGAGCACGTAAGGACCTACTTGAACCAAGGGACGTGGTGATGGTGGTTTGGAGAAGGAGTAATAAGGGAGTCGTGCGCGGCAGGGCAGGCGAGTTCAAGGCTTGGTCAGGTGAAGTAGTAGTATGAATAGGAGGTAGAGCAGAAACAACGTTGTTATAGAGAGAAGTACTCTCAATTGACGATAATCGTTGGAAAGAAGTATGATCTCGGGACGAGCGAGGAGGTAGGTGGTCGGGAATATAGAATTTAAAATTGATCAGGAAGTGGTTGGAAATCGTATTAGAAAGGTCAGTTACTGTTAGATTAGAGATATGGAGGTTCGAGATGACTAAGTCCAGGGTATTACCATGTATATGTGTTGGGGATGACAAGAGTTGCATATGAGAGAAGAATGGTTGCAAATCCTGGCTGTCTTCCTTTTCCGATTATTGAATAATTTAACCATCTTCCTTCCCCGTTTCCCCAAGGAAACCAGTTGTCTTGGGGGATTACTAGTGATATAGATAGAATCGACAGTAGGAATAAAATTATCCAAATATCGCCAATTACGAAATCTTTAAGGGGAAGACACAAGCATAACAACGAGTGTCATAGGGATTGAAGCAGAAGTAATTAGTGCATGTTTTTGCCCAGCAGGTAATGAGTTGGAAATCATTTTTTTCCTTGCTTCCGACTGTATTTTGGTGTTTTGAGTGAGCATATAATCCTTACTTTTAACGTATGTCAGGTTCAGATGAGAAATTCCCTGCAAACAATGAAAAAATCAACCGGGAACGGGAATAGATCTCATTACTCAGCAGGAAAGAGAAGACCAATAAAAGACAATTAATAGTTTGGGGCCAAAGTCCAAAAATGACATTCCCCCAAGTGCATCAAAACGTGTAAGTAAGATTATTATGGTCATACTTTCAATTTATCGTCAACGTCCCACAAGATGATTCAATTCAAAAAACTTCGTGTGTTCGATCTTTAAGAACTTCCTAGATAAATTCATAATTCCTTAAAGTAATGTGACTGGAATTATTTGAGGAATTAAGAACACCATATGGGAATGAAAGAAGGGAGGAGACAAGGATGAATCAGCCACATGTTTTAATTATTGAGGAAAGAGAGGAACTAGCGTGCCCAAATCTTTAATTGGCATTTATTAGAGAAAGAACGAGATTCGATGGAAAGGATCGGATGAACGGAAAAAAGCAATAATTAATCATCCAAAGACTGCAATATCAAATCTCTATTATCAAGACAAAGGAGGTGGAGACTTATAATTTTCCAGAAACAAATTACTCTTGGTGAATTGAACTCTAACTCCTCCTCAAATGAACATACATTTTTTTACGAAGCAAATAGGGAGAGAGATAGAAGTTCCGAAGAGTTATGCCCCCATTCTCTACAAGCCCATAAATTCTTCTAGGTACAACTCGGGCCTTGTCTCTACCATACAATTTCCAATCTTAACGCAACTTTTTCTCAACGCGAATGTGGGCTAAAGGCTATCACCTCTTTACCTAGTTTTCTTTTGGGTGGGGGATCGTATTTAAAACAAAGAGAAGATAGAGAAGGAAGAGCCATCTGTTAAATTTCCTCTTGACGGCCATTGACGTGACGGATGAACTTCAACCATCATCGACCAGACGGAAGCAGGTGAGGGACACAACCATGAAAAAGAAAATGGATTTCACTAAGTAGAAGAGATTCAATATTGAGTTTCCTGTCTTCCTTCCAAAGAGGAATAAATTATTCATTGCTCTTAATATATAATAAAGGAATACATTCGTTGTCTAATTATATCTTAATCTCGTAAATCTCGAGATATATATATATATATATATATATATATATATATATATATACATTCAGGGGTTTCCCCCCCTAACAAAAATGGACAATTTTTGAGAAGCAATATCTCAATAGCCATTGCAAAATGGACATGAAATAATAAGAAATTAAAGATGAATCCTTTATCTATAGAGACTTGTTCCTTGTAAAAATGGCCTTTAAATCATTTAATGAGACAATTAGCCTTTCAAACTTCTATAAAAACATTTTTTTCAAAATTAAAACATTTAAAAATGTTAATAATTTTAAACAAAATTACAATTTTAATAAATGTTCACTATGCCCTCTTTTATGGTCAATAATATATATATATATATATATATATATATATATATATATATATATACATATATATATATATATATATATATATATATATATATATGTATAAACATAAGGCTACATAGATTCACACGAAATAAAATTAAATAGTTCATTAAGATTAATATAAATATGAAGGTATATTTATTTCCATTCGAGTCAAGTCTTTAGAACATTTGTACTTATTCTATCTTGTTTTTTAAATCCTGACCTCTGAAGTTAATCTTTCGTTCAGATTTTATCCCTCCCTAATTGTTTAGGCGGTTTTTTAATCCTCTTGTCAACCTTTAGTCTTTTGAATTTACTTTATTTAATGATCTTAGTTTGTATTTATCTGCGCTCCTTCTAAGTTTTCCATTTGTTGATTGGTTTTTTGCTTTTTTTGTGGGCGTTCCCTCTCCTCGGTATCATCCTTGAAAATATTACAATTTTCAATACTTTTGTTATTCCTGGATAAAGAACTTGAAATAAAGTTCGAAAGTACTTGGCATTTTCATATTAATTTTTCCTGTGGGCTTTGTTGCATTTATTGCTTACTCACGCCATAATTTCCCTAAGGAGAAGAGAATCAATATCAAACCATTTTATCCCACCACAGGTCAAAAGCCTCACAAGAAGAATCCTTGAATCTTGGTACAGGACTCGAGTTTCCGCTCTTCTTTCAGTGAGGTAATTTCATATTCCTCTCTTCTGCGGTCCTCTCCTAGCTCTCTTTATGTATAACAATGTGAATTTTAGGATTTCTTTCGACCACCTTTTCTCCTTTCCTTTACCAATGCGTCCTCCATAATTTCACTTGAACACTTTTATTCTTTTCACTTTATTTGTCTCCTGAATTTGTTTTTCTGGTCCATGTATATTATTCCTTGTAGATTATTTCTTGTTGGTTATTTCTTGTTGGTTATTCCTCGTTGATTATTCCAGGGAGATTATTTCTTCTTTTCGCTGTTTTGTCTCAAATTTTGCGTACTGTTTGTTGTTTTTTAATTTCAGTTTTACTCTTATTTAAACTGATAAGACGCATTGATTAAATACCTAGGCCATTTAAAAAGAGAAATCTCGTTTCTGAAGCATAGGTAATTTACCCTGCCGCTCTCTAGCCTTATTTTGCTTATTTGCTAATTTCCTTTCCCATGTTCCCAATAGTCGTCACAAATTGAGCCAAAGAATAACTATTCTTCCATCGCCTTCTAAGTCTGGAACTCAATTCTAATTTCTCTATCTTCTGCAGACAATATCTCATTATTCTCGTGTTAGTAATGCTCAATATTAGTCATTCTATGAGACTAGCTTGTGATATTACTGCTATTAGTGACCATACTTCATCCTGATTCAAGGAAAATAATAAGAAATATATGGATGAGTTTGCCTTGAAGAGGTCGGTAGTTCAGATTACAATGCCCTCGTGGACAATCTTGGGCAAATATCAGTTAGAAACGGGTTACATCTCTAGTACACTAAGCTCCAAGGTGGCTGGCGACTTAAAATCTCGGCGCTTGTCGCCTTAAGACCAGTGAGGCATTGTTCTGCGCCGTCGACTAGTATTTTAAGTGCAAGGGGGGGGATGGTTTTATTCGCGCACCTTTACTACTCTGAATGTTAATAGGTGACGACCCTGGCTACCTAAATACGGTTACTCTCCAAACTCTAATGGCACGAACTTCCACAAACGGGATAAACGCCTCAAAGGAACGAAATTAATGTCTTCAGTTACCTAAAATGAACGCCAATTGAAAAACGGAAACATATTAAATTAAAAAACGCAACACATGAACAAAAAAGCGATGTAGGAATCTTAATTCTTTGATAAAATAAATTTTTAAAAAATAAATTAGATTAATCAAAATACTAATTGAAATATTAATCCTACGATTCCGCTAAAGTCCTTAAAACCTATGTATGCATAATATCATAAACGGGGAATATGTGTAAGAATGTTATACAACATTTATGAACACGTACACGGAAGAAGCTATCATTTTAGTATGGTTATGTGCAACTTCAATGTAACAAAAACGATTTTCAATCGGTTGTTTACAGCAGGTGATGGACTTGAGGATATAGAAAACCTAAGGATATTGGATTACAAGTGCGAAAAGAATATGAAAGTGCCACATCGAAAGCATGAATTTCTTATTGACCAAAAAACTAGGCGTCAAATAAAAATTGGAAGAGTGGATGTAAAAACAAGTCAAATGATTTAGTAAAAAAGGAAAATAAGAGAACATCGTATTCAAGAAAGAAGAGTCAAAGAAACCCACAAAAAGAGAAAAGGGAAGAGAAAACTACAATTTCAGAGGAAACCATGGATGAAGAAATCTTATCTTCTGACATTTTTGATGATGAATGGAAGAAAGTTTTTGCCAGAACAGAAAACAACATCATACCAATACCAACAATTGTCAAGGAAGCAAATCGGTATAATGGTCAAATAAAGCTGCTGCTATTAGTAGCGCATTCTTATTTAACTATGATATTATAAATTCAGAAGACTACTCCATTTAATTCACTATCACAAAGTTTGGAGGGCATAACAAAAGTTAAGAAGGAATTTCACCGAATCTGAATGTTTGTGAGATTAGAAAATTACTGCTTCGTTTTTTGATGGGAGTCGAGACACAACACTAACTAAAATGAAGAAAGGAACAAAGGGTATGGAGTAAAGGAAATTTAAAATCGCTATGTGATTTTAGGAGAACTTGGTACTTTCTATTTTGATCGTCTAACTAAATAACAAGAACACGTGTATGTATGGCAGACGGAGTGATGAAATAGCTGCTTGAAAATGATATTAAAGATGAGATAAAGGCAGTGGTAGCTGACAGCACGGCAACTAATACTGGCTACAAGAATGGAGCAATAAGAGTGCTGGAATGTCATTTACATCGTCCTCTACAGTAAATTTTCTGCAGTTTGCATCTAAATGAGCTTCATTTGAGGCAACTGTGCAGGAAATATATTGGTCCAACTGAAAGTGTAATTCAATGGAAAGGACCACTTGGTAAACACTTCACCACATGTGAAACTCTACCAGTATCACTAAATGGCTTTCAATTTATTGCTAAAGTAGCTCCTCGTTCACATGTAGATGTGAATGAGCTTAGTCGGACCAAGGTTAACTGTACAGAATTATCAGTTCTATTAAAAGTAGTGTAATTGACGATGATCTCCTACATATGAAACCAGGGCCAATATCTCATGCAAGATGGCTCACCACTGCCAGCAGAAAATTTCAACTTTATGTAGCAACAAAAAAACCTAATAGCGATTTGTATGTCCTCACAAAGTTTGCCCTCTATCATTATGGGCCCATCTGGTTTCACATCAAATTCTCTCAGAAATGCACAGAGAGATCTAAACATCTCCGGGAACAGATCAATCTTCTGAAATACTCCAACCTGCCAGTGAAGCCATAGCATAGCAAACAATCCAAAGGAATTCCTACCGGGCCCATCCTGAGAACGTTCTTTTGGCAATGCTGACAGACGTTTATCCGAAGAACAGGAATTTAGATTTTGACCCAATCAAAAAGATCCAAGAAATTACTGTATATGAGGAATAGAAACGTGATTTCAGGCCACCAAATATAGATAAGACTGCTAATAACCTTACATAAGTACTTCACCCTGAAGAGGAGTACAGGTTTAAGCCACCACTTACAATGTATCTATCTAATGCAGACCTGCAAACTTTATTGCCGAGCCACTCTCTATTGACATTCCATGCCATTCTCCCAGTGTGGAGTGGTGTGTGCAAATGGTGACGGCAGCTTCTAGCGAACTTTATGGAAAAGAAGCAAGAGATTGCTAAGTTGGGGCGCTACTAAAACGCAGTGACTTCCTGCTATCGTTTGAGACAAATCATGATTTTAATGAATCAGTTGATAAATAGTATATATCGGTTCCATAATAAAAGTTGAATTCCTCACTGATTTGTCATTATCATTCAGTTTCAACTCAACTCTAATGTATTTAGAAGAACTTATAACAAAAAAACAACAACTCTGATGGTGTATATCTTTATGGCTTGAAATTTAAAAAAAAGGGATTTTAAACTCAAATAAGGGGGTGTTCCAAATATTTTTCCCCCAAACTTTTTTTCACCTTTAAAATATGTGTAATCAGGTGTAGAAAACCTGAAATGTTCATGTTGATTTGCGGAAAATTGTTATTGCTGCTATGGCCTACTGGGCATAAGTTGACATTATCTTCTGCTGGGTTCCTTGCCTTGTGGGGATTGCGTGGAATGAGACCGCCAAAGAGTCAGTGAGGACTGAAAGATCAGACCAGCGTTTTGCTCTGCCTTACTCCAAATACATGGTAGGAATCAGTTCAGCTATCCGGGTTTTTTGGAAAAGAAATGTGTATTGTTTTGTTTAGTGTAGCTTTTTTTAAATATAGTTTAATCATAAGCTAATTTTATTTACAGGGACTTTTGCCTTTAATGGCAGTTGCCAGATTGGCACATTTAAAAAGGGTGCAACGGAGAATCTCTCTCTGGTGTGTAGTAGGAAACTGTCTCTGTGTTTGAGATCTAACAGGGAATCCTCGTTTTTCCTGAAGTTTGGCAAAGAACCTTGTGTCGGTTCTAGAGGAAAACCTACTCCTTTCTAGGGTGTCTAATGGGAGTAATAGAAGAAGTGGAGGAATAATTTGTCACCAATACTTCTTCTTTTAGCAATTTTGTATATGTAAAGTAGTTGCCTATCTATAGCATATATATATATATATATATATATATATATATATATATATATATATATATATATTTATAGATATGACCAACGTGCGAGAAGGATGGAAATACATCAATCATCGTAAAGAAAAAGACGATAAACGGAATAACTTTTCGTTCGAAAAATACACTGAGGCAGCGAGCAACCGCTTTGATCTAAATTAAAGCAACCCTCTAAACCCCTCGGCTACGCAGGAAAACAAAGATTCTCTCGAATAAACGAGCTTTTAAAGCCTTCTTCGCTAGGTCAATTGGAAGGACTGATTTTTTTCGTAATTAGGATAATACATTTACTCCGAAGGATAATTATTCTATTCATCTTCTCCTTCTATTCGTATATATATATATATATATATATATATATATATATATATATATATATATATGTATATGTCATAGTATTGCAAGGGCAGATTAGTGGTGTATATGTAAGTCGGTTTGTTACGTACTTCAAAAACGCCTCGCTTACGTTTCTCTAAGAGTGCTATATTATTTTAACGTCATTTCACTATTTTAGGATTTCTAGTGCCATGCACAGTGTTTCGAGGATTGAATTACATACCTCTAAAGAAAAATATATCTTTAATTACAACATAAAATAAAAGTGAAACCTAAAAAAAACTATACAGCTATGAATTAAACGAGTTTATGTGAGACTTACTAATTTAAACCTAACGAATATAAAGTGATGGTTGACCCAAAGCTCACTTCAATATTGGGCTCTAATTGACACTCAAAAATAATAATTTACTTCCTTTACCTTTAAAACAACCACACGTGAGTCCAGCTGGCGACTGCCCTTGGCCTTGAATTTTATGTAGACGAATAATTTTTTTGCGGTCAGGCGCGTAGCCGTGTTCACAGACACCCAGCTGGTTCACCGGCGCGGAAACTGGCTTGAAGCCGCAGATGATTTCGGTGTGAGTGACGGATGGGGTTAAGCACGTTGTCTCACTCAGATTGTTTAAACAACGGGACCGTGAAGGTGTGTTTTTCCCAATTTGGGGGTTAATCTTGGAATGTTTCGCACTGACGAGCGATGATCAAACAAGTGAATCCTTTGACGAAGGGGGGGGAAGGGTGTTTGAGAGAGTTCCCTTTGGGGTATTCCTCAATGGCAAGGACTATGTCTGGTTTTTGTTGTAAAGCAAGATAATAGGTTTATCAAAAGAGAGATGATTAAGCTTGATCCTCAATACAAAAGCTAATTTCGGTGTGACCACCAGGAACTGGCTTAGCGTGAACTTCTTCTTTGTTCTTTTCTTTGATTGCCGGACATTGCGCCAGACTTCGTCGTCTCAAGCAGTAACTCGATATTCCTTCCTTCTCTCCAGTTATCCGCCTATATATACTCGACCAACCCACTGGAGGTAGGGGAAGGGGGGATGAGGGCTTATGTATTACCTCGCTCCTCTAACGACTCTATTCCAAGCGTCTTTAACTTAGCCCTAAAGGCATCTTCTGGCCTTTTGTCACGGCCCCTCTAATTTCTTCTATGACGTGAAATTAGATCCTAGCTCTTAGAGTAAATAGTTCATGTTTACCACTGTTATGCTCACAGGCCCAGAGATATGATGAGTCATGCTTTCGTCGTTAGAGGAGGCCTTCTGGTGTCCGCGAGGCGAGAGAAGAGAGGGGAGGGGTGAGTAATTGGGTTACGCTGCCAAGCAACACTACGTTGTGGTAACCGAACAGGGCCTCTGTTTTTACGATGGGATATTGATTTTCCTACCATATTAATATAAATATATATATATATATATATATATATATATATATATATATATATGATGGGCGGTCAATATGTTTTGCGATTCGGTAGGGGAAAACAGAGGAAGTGGGATGGCTATTTGTGGGGGTGTTAGGACAAGTTATGCCAAGTCAGGACCTGCACCCGCACAGTCCTGCCTCGTCTACTTAAGAAGCGGTAGTTGATCGCCGATCGTCAGTCACAATTTTTTTAACAATGGAAAAGGTTGAGCATCGCGCAGGAATCAAATTTTTGACTAAGGAAGTCAAAAATGCAAAAGAGATCTATGAACGCATGGTTGCAGTGTACACTGACCTGCCCCTTCCTATGCAACCATTGCTTGCTGAAATAGGGAGTTTCGCCATGGACGTGAGTCCCTTGAAGATGACTCACGTCTAGGGCGCCCGTCAATTGTGACCAACGAGGACAATGTGGCCCGTGTGGAGAGGATGATCCTCGATAATCGACGGGTGTAGGTCGAAGAATTCGAGTGAAAACTTGGAATATCACATGGAAGTGTTATCAACATCATCCACGACAATTTGGTCATGACCAAGGTCTCTGCCCGTTTGGTCGATAGAAACCTCACGTCTTAAGATCGACTTCAACGTCGTCAAAGTCCACAAGGCTAGAGTTGCACAAGCTGCCCTGCGTGAGTGCGGATTTGAGGAGCTCAACCATCCCCCCTACAGTCCAGATCTGGCCCCTAGCGACTACTTTTTATTCCGTTAGTTCAAGGCTGCCGGTTTTGGGACGATGAAGATGTCCAGCTTGCCCTCCAGGAGTGGATTGAACAGCAGTCGGAAGATTTCTGGTTATCGGGAATTCATCGCCTCAGGGAAAAGTGGCGCAAGTGCATTGAAGTCGAGGATAGTTACGAGGGGAGGTCAATAAGTTTTGCGAAAAGGAAGGGCAAAACAGATGAAGGGAGATGGCTGTTTGTGGTGGTGATAGGACAAGTTATACCAAGTCAGGACCTGCACCCGCACAGTCCTGCCTCGTTTATTTAGGAAAGCAGTAGCTGGTCGTAGATCGTCAGTCACAAATTTTTCAACAATGGAGAAGGTTTAGCACCACGCAGTGATCAAATATTTTACCAAAGAAGGCAAGAATGCAAAAGAGATCCATGAGCGCATGGTTGCAGTGTACACCGACACTGCCCCTTCCTATGCAACCATTGCTCGCTGGAATAGGGAGTTCCGCCATGGTCGTGAGTCCCTTGAAGATGACCCCCGCCCAGGACGCCCGTCAGACGTGACTAATGAGGACAATGTGGCCCGTGTGGAGAGGATCATCCTCGAAAATCGACGGGTGAAGGTCAAAGAAATCGAGTGAGAACTTGGAATATCACATGGAAGTGTCATCAACATCATCCACGACAATTTGGCCAAGACTAAGGTCTCTGCCCGTTGGGTTCCTAGAAACTTCACGTCCCAAGATCGACTTCAACGTCGTCAAAGTCCACAAGGCTAGAGTTGCACAAGCTGTCCTGCGTGAGTGCGGATTTGAGGAGCTCAACCATCCCCCCTACAGTCCAGATCTGGCCCCTAGTGACTACTTTTTATTCCGTTAGTTCAAGGCTGCACTGCTGCACGCCGGTTTGGGGATGATGAAGATGTCCAGCTTGCCCTCCAGGAGTGGATTGAACAGCAGTCGGGAGATTCCTGGCTGTGTGGAATTTGAAGCCTCAGGGACAAGTGGCGCAAGTGCATTGAATTCGAGGGTAGTTATATTGAAAAAAAATATAATACTTTTCCTTATATCTCGTTTCCTTATATCCGAATTTTAAAAATTATTAACTGGCCCTCGTATATATAATCTTTGAGATAATATTGAGTGTTAACAGAAAGGGACACATCAAATCAGTTCAGTCTGATTCCCATAACTAATTCGTTTATTTCTCATATGGATGTAATTATATTTACTTTGCTTCTACGACGTTAAACTTCCCCCTAGATGGTATTATAGCTAAATTTTTCTCTTGTTTTCGTGGCTTAATATCTCTTAAAACTGTCCAACAGCATATGGTCAAAAAAATGATTTCACCTAAAAGCAAAACAATAAATGAATCGCACTAATTGACTCCATACGGGTCGAAAATACCGAGTAGATTTCCTACCAATGTTAAGATTTCACTTAAAAATTAAGGCCAAAAAGCCTCAAAATAAATTTCTTTTTCTTGCGACCCTAAAATCGCTGGAATCTTGACCCACTTTCTAAAATTATTCTTGGACTTATTGGAGAGTGGAGGTTTCGTGAATTTACAATAAAGGCATATTTCCATGGGTAAGACCTTCATTGAATTTGCATACTTTCAGATGAAAAACTAAGGTGGAATTGTATCCTTCAATCTGTGGTGATTAAATTAACAAGATAAGGAAAGGTTAATTTCTTTAGTGGATACAGGTTGATTGCCTTTACTTAAAATTTGAAATGGCTGAGGCTTAGATAACTAACGGTATTGGCACACGCGCGCACAATTATAGAAAGATTTATTAGAAAAACGAAATTACAGTAGAAATCTTTTCCCAAAATTGCTGTATAACTTAATAGTATACTGGTAAGTATAGAAAGTGATGCAAATTTGGATGAATATAAGCAATCTATTATAAAAATTTAAATGTCCAAAATAATGCGAAAGAGAGCGAAAATAAATTTATATTGGAATATAATGGTTAAATTATCAATGGAAAACATTTGTACAAGTTATAAGTAATTATTCTTGATGATACCTTAACATATACTGTCATAGGAACGAACAAACCCTTCACATCTTTCAGGAGATAATATTGTTCGATTCATCTTGAAGAATTCCGATTCCTCGTCTTAGATCGTTTTTTGAGTGTTTTCTAAACATTTCTCTTTGGATTCATGTCCGGTGTCTGTGCAGAACAGTTCATAAATGTGATGTACTAATCGTTCAGGAAGGTTTTCCCGATTTGACCGTGTGGCAGGGGGCGTTATTCTGTATTAAAATTGTAGGGTAAGGCTTGGAGACTCGCAGATGAAGCAAAGGATGTTGACGAGGGATTTTATTTTACAATTGTTTATTCACTTTGCTCCGTAAGCGCACAAGTGGCCTACTGCCTTCTACGGAATTCACACTACAGACTATAACATCTCCTTTGCTAAACCTCACACTCATCATAGTGCAATTGACAAAAAATCTTTCGCCTACCCTGCGACAAACAAACCTCCTGCCATCAGATCTGAATTAATTGAGCTTAGATTCTTCACTAAAGTGGAGTTGCCTCTATTGGTCATGCGAGCTGGTAACATGCTCAGTGAACAATGCAAGACAAGCCTCCTTGTTTTTCTAACTGATCAATCAATGGCTTGACCAAGTGTGTGCGATGGTAAAGATTGTCTTCCTCCATCCAACGTGGCTCTGAACATTGGTCACCCAAATCTTAATAATCTGCATCCGTCTTAAGCGGTTTTTCATCTTAATTTCGGGAATAGTTCGGTTTTCCCTTTTTAGATATTCCTTTACAAAATATTTTGGAGTACGATTTTGGAGGATTTTACAGTCTCTACAATGGGCCCAATTGAAAAACCATCTTGAATGTGTTGCTTTACGATAAAGTGAGCTTCATCTGAGGTCCATAGGAGGTTAAGGAATGTTGGGGTCTCCTGAATCTTCTCCGGTATCTTGACTGCCATAGTTTGTCTCTGCTCCTTGTCTTAGGCTGTTAGGGTCTGCTTCGTATGTATTATCTATGGGTAGGCCTTTACATCCATTACTGCAATTCTCACGGGATATACCGAGGGACTTACTTCGCTTGCGCACAGAGCGTTTTGGATTCTGCTGAACTGACTTTCTCACGCTCTCGACCAGCTCAGTTGTACACTTCCTGAGGGTCCTAAATGACTTGGGTAGTTGTCACTGGCTGCATAAAGATCTCCACTGTCCCATAGTTCTTAGAAGTGGTCTACTCAGTCTTTGATTCTGCTCTTAGAGGTTTTTTTCCCATTCAAACTGATGCATGAATGTGTCCTGCACTTTTTTTGATAGAGCCTGTCTTGTAGTAATGTTTGACCTAGTATATTCTTTGCTGGAGCTCCCATTGAGATTTAGTTGTGTTCACAGGCGTTTCTTCTGTCATTTCCTGCAAACTAAGAGTGATTAGTGAATGAAGAAGGAAATATCTCCTTAAGTGTGTGAAGGCCCGTTTTATGGGGGTCACCCTATATGCTTTAGAGCAAAATCCTGACACGATAGGAAAAATCCAATAGGATTTCCGGATTTGACGCACCAAAATTAGTAAATAACAGGTCTCAGATATAAGTGAGCTAAATAAATAAAGAACTCGAAAATGTCTTCAGGTGGCTTAATGTTAATAAACTATCAATAAATGTAGATAAAACCAAATATATTCTTTTCTCTTACAAAAAATCTATTGAATTGCCCCATATTAAAATGGACGACGGAATAATTTATGAAACTATTCATATCAAATTCCTAGGCATCTTTATTGACAAAAATCTGAGTTTTAAACAACATATTACGCATATCTCAACAAAACTATCAAAATCGATTGGAATATTATAGAAATTAAATAAGTTTCTTCCTAAATCTATTCTCCACTCTTTATATATGACAATGGTGCAACCTTACTTGACATATGGCATAGAGAGTTGGTATGGAAAATATCAAAATTATCTCAATAAATTAGTCATATTACAGAAAAAAGCAATTCGAGCCATCCATCAACTTGACTGCAAAGAGCACACTAATCGATATTTTAAAGAAACCAGAATTCTAAAATTAAATGATCTCTTTGTTTTTCAAACATCCTTATTCCTTTACAAAACAATAAAGTGTTCCTATAATAGCTATATATTTAATATGTTACAAACAGCTGATAATACCCATAATCACCAAACCCGCAATAGAACAAAATTTATTTCACCCTTGTATTCAAAATCAAAATCACAATGTAGCTTTCTGTTCAAATCTATCAAAATATGGAATGGCTTGGACGACAATATCAAATCCCAAACCAATTTAGCTCTATTCAAAAAAGCTCTTAAAAACAATATAATTTCGGCTTACTAGATTTCTACTCAGCTTTGGTTATTGTGTATTTATTTGTTACCGTACACTATTATACTATGTACTACTACTTTGATTTATACATTATAAATATGTTATTATTTATATAAGACTGTTGACTATGTTAACTACATACCTCTTGAAAGAATCGCTGGAAATAAAATAGTTTTTTAATTTATCTCTAAATTTAAATTATATAATTATTCGTTATTTGCAATAATTACAATGTTTAGGTTCTCAAATGAAAATTAAGTTGTTTATATTTGTATAAACATGAAGGGATTTTTAGTCGTGATAATTTTATGCTTAGTCTTAAGTTTCTGCCCTAAAAGTCACTGACTTATTTTGGGCCCATAAATAATCCTTAATGTATAAGTACTTATAGTAACTTGGCATCAAGATTTAAAATGTAACATGTTTTTACTGTACATTGGATTAGTATGGAATAAATAAATAAATAAATAAATAAGTAGTACAAAAACATATTTTTATTTGTAATTTTCTTTTATTTGCTATTTTATTAAATATATAGTCACAAATAACCGGTTTTTATTAATGGGTAAAGCCATTCCATCGATCCTAGAAATCAAGTTATATTTTCCTCCAAAGTTCTGATAAATCAAGAGAATAAAACTGCCTCTTTGAGAAGGTCGAACTCACAACCGTCTTTTGTCGCTAATCTTCAAAGAGTTAAAAAAAATTGCCTTGAATTCCAGTGCCGCTTTTTCGACAACTTAGTGAGTCCTGAATCAATTTAAATGCATGGAAATGATGAAGGAATAGTTCCTTTTGGTTAAACCAAGATTAATAACCACTTCCACAGCCATTCTGTCGTAAATAACGGTAGGAGTGGTAATGCTTAATGAACATAGTTTTCAACTGCCTATAACTAAAATATTGACTGTTTTGAGCTGTGGTAAATTAAAATTCATTTCAATGCATAAGATGATATATAAAATTCATTAATATTAATTTAGTGATGTATAAAATAACACCACACGAACCACAAAATATCTTTGTTTAATGACCTTTTAGGGCTGTTTTTATATAAGAAAGAATAAATAATTTCAATAACTAGAGTCAGATGTTATTTAAGTAATCTATCTTTTAACATAATTTCAAAAATTTAAATCTTTATCCGACTTATTTACTATCAGTAAGTAAATACAAGGACTGATTATATACAGAAAGCCTTGTTTTAAGATTATTTTGTTTTACAAGTCTCTTTTGCTATTTGAATTGCAAGTTCACCCTCGGAATTCTTTAATTTTAAGCTGAATTTCTCCAAAGGATTTGTTGTGTGGAATTTTTAGAAATGTGATATAAGAGTTGTCTTTAAAATATTTAGGGAGTTATAAAATTTATTCCCCTCAAGAAGCCAAATGTAAGACATTTTTTTTATGCAACCACGTTTCAAACCATTAACTTTCGGAACTGAAAATCTTTACTTCCAATGCTTTTAAAATTGATTAACGCAATTTCTTCAACATTGAACTTTTAAAGACGAAAACCCTTTCAAGCTTTGAGAAAGGATAGTTTCACAGACTTTTTTATTTTAAAGGATTGGGGCGTGTGGGGAACTAAAAACGAGTTATATATTACCGGATTAGATAGAGACTAAGGGCTACGGGGCAATTTGAAAATGGAATTATACTCATTCAGAGGTCTGCGTAATATCACTATTAATTAAAAATAGTAAGAGATACTGAGAAACAGAGTTATGGGAAATATGACACGGTATGTAATCTTCCAACCCGAGTTTTTGCATTGCAGCTTGCCTGACCGTGAAGACAGACACAGAGACAAACACCCCACAAGCTTCAAACAATGTAGAGATAGTATGAATGCCCCAGCGCCCTCCAACTTAGAGCCATCTATGTAGACTGAGTCGGCGCTAAAGTAACAAGATGCAGGTTAGGGAAATAAGAATACAATACTTCCTGGACTTTTTAAGGTATGCGACCACTGTCTTGGCGCAATTGCTCGGCTGTTATATTGAACCCCGGAAGGATTTTCCTTGTCCTGAACCAATAAAACCTATGGCATGATTGTCATATATCGGTAACATAAGCACCATGGAGATCGTTCGTGGACAAAATCTCAATCGTTGAAGGCCGGAGTGGACGAAGATCACCCTCTCAAAAGCGTATTATACACAGCGCCCGACCCGAAATGAGTGATATCTCTCCTGCATCTCCATGAATGACATCAATAGTGAACGTTAAGAATGCAACAGGTGCTAAACCAACCGGCTATTACTGATTCAACTTTTACATGCAATAAGTTAAACAAATTCGATGAAAGTCAAATGTATTCGACTATCATAATCATCACCCCATATACTGACCACTACAGAGCGTAAAGTTTCCATAGCTAATGTATAAGAAACATTAAAATAGCGAATATATGGATTTCCATTAAGACCTCTATCTAATACCAAACTAAGTAATTGATTAGATCTCTCCACATCCATGCTATCACCATTTAAGAAGATGTTCCGATCGGGGTCAGTCTCACTGTGATAGGAAAAGTTCACGACCTTAGTTTGGCTAAAGTAAATCAAAACACGCCCATTGCTTCATAACGAGAGACGAAGCTCAGAGTCCGATGGTATGATTCTACACGGTTGACATCTCTGCCACCCTAAAAAAGATAACATCTTCCGAAAGCACTGAGGTATTGATGCTCATGGCATAGAGTGTAGCGCTGACGACATTTCCCTGAGGGACACCCTCCTCTTTGTTTACTGGTACAGATAGGTCTTCCACCCTGGAACACAGAATCAAAGAGCTCGTAGGAAATAAGATAAAAAAATAGTGCACCCATAGAATGTAGGGCTCCCATAATATTGCATTGCGACGCGGTAACCTAGATCTTTTTTAACTACAACAAACTTTGTGAAATACTGCCTCTATTGCGCAATACCAGTGATTAGTTGAAGAAAAAGATTGATCCAAAGAGCAGTTGAACTTATCGTAACCCCACTGTAATATTTATTTAGTTCTGATTTAAATTTTACATGCAATAAGTCAAACAAATTGGACAGAAGTCAGCTGGGCTTTTGTGAGCTCCCTCAGGTTTGCGAAAAGATGGCCAATAATAATTATTTTAGACAACTTTCGACCACAATTTATTTTATCAAAGCAAACCAAAGTGCCAAGCCTTGTTGACCCCGATGTCGAAGACTGGCGTACGGAATTTTATCTAGAACAGGGGCGATATCAGCCCAGAAAGCGAAACCGGATCGTAACTCGCTCAATAACAAGGTCAAAAAAACCTAAATCCCGTGCTCTCAACTATTTTGCTTATAATTCTGATAGAAAAAACTTCTAGCTGAAGAATGTGGCGAAATAGGTCGCGAAAGTTTGACCCACGAAGGCGAGGTCCGAGGGTTAGGAATCTCTTGTAAGTACTTACCCCCAATTCTTTCGATACACCTTTACTTTTTTGAAAATGGAGTCATTACATTGAATGAAGGCATGTATGTCCACCATAAATATTAACGATCCTGCTTTGAAGTGAAACAGAATCTAGCTTTCGACCGATAAACTTCTCAGACGCTGAAATCGTTTGACAAGCCTCTAGCAGTGGCCAATCAAATATATTTGGATGGGGTAGTGATCGCTACCATGTAGCTTGTCTACTACCCCTCATCCAAGGTATGCGTGTGCATTAAAAGATCAGAAGGTAGGTTTAGGGAGGAAAACGATAAAATTCTTTGATAATCTTATGAGAATTTTTCCAAATTAGAGAGAGATCTCCAATAATTCGACCAGTTCCGCACGATTCTAACCTAAAAAGTTTGATCTTGTATGGAGGAAAACGATCCAGTTCTATGATAATCTTAAGTGAATTTTTCTAAATTAGAGATATAGATCTCTAATACTTCAACGAGTTCCGCAAGGTTATAGCCTATAAAGTTTGATCTTGTAGTCCTCCAATGGGTATTATTACTTCATGCCTGGGAGAAAGGAAAAGCCAACGAAAACCGAATTACGATACAAAGGAATTTCGCTTTATTGAAACTGACTAAAGATCAGATACATAGAGAGACGAAAAATTTAACGATGTTTAGCTGTATTACTACTACCTGAAGTTATGTTTGAAGAGCTAAATATATAAAGGAGACATCACACTGTATAAATTACGCATCCACCTGCCCGGTCATCCATCCACTGGTGGTGGGATCACGAAACTCTTATATATGGGAGGGTGAGAAAGGGAAATACATCTAATATTGTCTCCTTGAGATACACAGCTGAAGTTTAAGAGAAGTAGAAAAACTTTTTAGCTCTTCCTAGTTAGCTCGGTGTCTACGGCAATTCCACTTAAGGAATCTGCTCTTTGGATTTTCCTTGGTGGGGCCGCTGGGGTCTTCTCTAGGTAAAGCTCCTAACAGGCATGGCGGTAGGTTACGTAGAAAAAGGACTTTGACAGGTTTTAGCCACGAAACGCACCAGAAGGTGTGTTGCTTTCAAGAATTTAAGAGAATAGATTTTGCTCAGCGTGCGAGCCTTTTCTCTTTCCTGCCCTGTAATCCTTCTGCTGGGGAACACGTTTTGGATCGGCCTTTCCAGTCATTTGGTAGAAGCGATCATTTATATTTTTATATTGGCCCATTCAGTGTCTGGCAAGAAAGCCAAGAATCCTTTGGCACTACCTTTCTTTTGGCGGACAGTCTTCGAGACATCCCGGGGAACTTTAATACCATATCTGTTGGTATTGTCTCCTCTGAGTCGTGCAACTTGGTGGAGCGTGGCTACTTCATTGTTTGCGAAGCAGTCACGC
Source organism: Ceratothoa steindachneri (assembly GCA_963969495.1). NCBI lineage: Eukaryota > Metazoa > Arthropoda > Malacostraca > Isopoda > Cymothoidae > Ceratothoa > Ceratothoa steindachneri. The sequence goes on from OZ018337.1 coordinate 72,014,602, forward strand.
ACGAAAAGTCCCCCTCTCGCTTCTATTCATTGCGAATAAAAATGAAGTTATTTCCTATCCATTAGACCCACCCACTTCCTAAGAAAAACGTCTATAATTATTGAATCACTTTGCATTGTAACTAAAGCCTTGTTGTGACTGAAAAGTATACGTGCGGAAGCAAATGAAGCCATGAAAGTTGAAGGAGAAGAGGATCATTTTGATTAATTTATCCCTCAATATTCTTGTTTATTGAATTTTCCATTGAAAGGGATTTGATATTCTATTGATAATTATTTATTTATTCAATTTGTTTATTCTTGCGCCTTGCGGCTGGTCTCTTCCAACTTACGGGCCTTTAAGGGCGTTTATTATAGAGGTTACAGGGCCTCTCTTCTGACGCCGCATAGTTACCAATGCTAAACCTCGAAAACCCTGGGCCACTGGCGCTAATAGAACATTTTCACCAATGGTTATCGTAATGCCGATATCAAGGAAACTTATTGTTTAGTAACTAGACTAATTGACAAGTAGGTGGATACAGGCGCGGATCCAGGGTGAGGGACTGAGGGGTCTGAAGGCCTCCCCAACACCGATTTCCCACGCGCCTATGTTTAAATTTCTTTTTGAAGCCATACTTGTATTTTGCTATTCAGAAAGAGTTATGTAATAATATAGAATATATATAAAAACAGTTTTGTTAAACCGTTGCGATCGAATGTACCTCGTATGATACATGTCTAAAATACAGGTGAATCTAAAAAACATTATTAAATTCACTATTAAACATGAGCCGACGTCCAAAAACTACAATAAACCCTAATTAATAATTTTCTGACGTGTGGAAAAAACACGGATCTGAGAGAGTTAGTGCTCACTTCCGTGCAATATACTGTTTTATCAATGATGTGCAAGATAATCATTATTAATAATTAATAATCAGACTCGTCAGAGGGAGGAATTCAAGTTATCCCCCTCCCCCATATTTTTAGCCTGACTCCTCTATTGGGCGGATGAAGCAATCTGATCATGGTTAAAAGAGGCATGGAAGTGTCCTTATAGCCTTTATGGAGGAAGAAATTGCTTCACAAGTACTGTTCATATCAAAGCCAGCTGCTATTGGGGAAAAGAACGTCAATTTGGAAGAGCCAAATGATAAAAGATGGACATAAAAGTCAATTCTTCTCGACAGGTGATTTGTACTGAACACGAATGCCCTTTGTGATTAATTTATTGATTTAATAATTGAACCACAATATAAAGACCTTGTTGGGATGAATTGTCAATTAAAAGAATAAAAAATTAAGCACTCTTGCAATTTGTGGCAATTTTGCTGCTATTTAAAAGGGCTCAGAGAAGACGTCAACTCTTTATTGATTGTTTAATGTAACGTAAAACGGAGACTATTGTCTATTGGCGTCATTTGTTTGATAATAAACAAAATTCGATAGTCAAGTACAGAAATTTTAATTTTATTTTTAGATAATAGGGGAAAACAAGGTTAGCGGATGATATTAGCCTGGATAAAAAGGGGTTGCATGAACTTACATATTTATGGAAAAATTTAGGTGGAAATTTCATTGAGAAAGATTCTTGTTCGTGGAGCGGTCCACAAAGGAGCCTCTCTGCATAGCGCAGAGGGGAGAGGTTTTCAAACACACATGTGCTTAGATTCCCTATCGTTCGATCAATTAAATGAATTCACTTCTTATCCTATTTACTAACCAGAAAATCTTTTCACCTCCCTTAACCTTCTCACTTTCAACACGAATCTATTTTAGAAGACTTCGTAGTTGAGGTACCCAATTAGTCCTGTCACATATCTTTCGACAGTTTACCTCATACCAAAGATAAGCAATTGGAGGTAATGGGAATCGTTATGACACCTTGCGACAGCCTCGATTTTTCTATGGCACTCTAGTACTTTGTTGTCCATTTATCAAATTCTTTTTCTGGTTGTCCAACGCCTGTTTTGTTAAGCACCAACCAACTTAACTTTTTAGGGAGTGGCCAATTCTTCACCTATACTTTCCATCCCAGGAGAAACGCTTCTCCTTGTAAGGTTTAGAGATCCCGGCGTTATTCGTGCAACATTTGTTTATAAATGACAATGAGAGAGAGTGAGTGGGTGCGGTGAGTTGTATGTGGTAGGAAGAATGGGTGAAGTAGAGGTGTTATAGGGTGCTTGGTGAGAGGACCATCTCCATTTTTGTTTTGTTTTGTTTTTCTTTGCGATTAGCTTTGTCCCACTTTGGGTTCTTTAATTTTTTTGTCTTATTTGAGATTCTTTCTATTTTAACTTTTGTATTTTTTTAGGGCACGGTGGAGGAATCCATTTCCTCATGGGTACTCACACTAACGCTTTGCTGTAATTTTACCTACCATTTGAGCTGTGGACAAATAACTCTGTCCTCCTACACCTAAACAAACGTCCGTTTCTTTACTCTCTCGATGACACAACTCCCAGACTTTGTGGAACCTGAGTCTCAATGAATTAAAAGATCCCAATTGCGTGAAGCTTTCTATCAATCCTTTGAAGGATTTCCTGATAGGAAGTTTAAGTGGTTTCTGGGAAAGAGAAATGTGAGGTCTATGAATACATTTAATACCTTCTGTCAATTGGATGTCAAAAGCAAGCGGAGATTTCAAATCAAAGGAATCCTGACCAAATAGAATTGCTTATTTACGTTTATTATCGCTAGTGGATTCCAACTGGTTTTGAACGTCATTCATGTAGAATGTTCTAGTCTAAACTTCACTACGAGTTTGACATTTCATTGAGATTAGAAAATAAAGTGCTGTCAAAGTTATTAAGGAAGAATAGCCACGCGAAAAATAAAAGTTACAGCAAGCAGATATATGTTTTATAATTTAAAAATTATTTTATACCTTATTAAATATTTGGCTATAGTTATTATCAAATTTAATCCCAGACAGTCATGGCATCACGCATCCTTCACGATTCAAAGAAAAAAAAATGATTAAATGACCGTAATTGAAACATCTCATTCTCTCAAGCAAGAGAAACTGTTGGAACTTTCATAATTCGAATCTAGGTGAGTTAAAAAATTAAAAAATCAGAATAATTTGTTAAGAGAAATTAGACCAAAAGGCCTGAATATTATCAATTTCGCGGTTGAAGAATGAAGAAATGGTACCAATAGCTAAAAATGATTGTATGTACTTAGATTACAGAGCTGAAAGTGCAGTTACTCAGAGGAACATGAGTTAGTACGATAATAGATAGATAGCTAAACGATTTTATTATTTTTAGGAGTATACCTAAGACTTTTTCTCTCACTTAGTCATGATATTTTTGTTTTTCTCTATAAAAGAAAATTAGCAGAATGATCTAGTATTGATTAAGACTCCTTTTTAACTATCAGATGACCAGAAGTATCGAGAAATAGTAAGGAATCCGGTTCATCTAAGATTAACCAGATGAGGTGGGATTTATTTCCCTTTGAAAGGGCCATGACTGAATTTGTGATGTTGAAGAAGGGAACTATCTTTTTGAAAAATCCTCCGTCTGTATTAAATCCCTCAAAAGCCAACCACTACCCAAGGGAGAGATTAATGGACAGGCAATTCTCCCGATATGTATGTTTGTAAACATGTTGGATATCCATAATTTTCAACGATCTAATTCGCAATTGTTTTTACCTTGACTTAAATTAATGTCGTTGTACTTAAACTTATGTGTATTGTTTCGGAGCTTAAAACTACCAACAATATGGCATAAAAATATCATTCTAGTGTAAAAATAGCCAAAGGTTCGTTGTAATATTCTCAGTAAAATCAATACTTAAAATTATAGGAATGTGGTACTGCAATCAAAAACAAGGTCATTTTCATTCCCTTTTATAAACACCTTGGTAAGACCTCTTTTGGAGTATGTGTTTAAGCTTTTGACCTACAACCATTCGAAACACATCGATTGGCTGAACTCAGTACATGCCAGTACCAGGATATTGCCCGCTTCAAATAAACTTAAAGACTATAGGATCCGCTTGCAAGAGCTCGGTCTTCCCTCTCTGGAGACCAGGAAACTGTATACTCAAAATTTAGAGGTATTCAAAATTCTTAACGCTTCGACTATATTGATAACTGTTTACACTAAGCCACAAAAGGATTACATATGTGGGCTACTGCTTCACCTATAGATTATGTGAAACGTAAAATGACTAGCCCTATGGTAATTTAATAGTTTCATCGTTTACCAGCTCAAAGCCCGCATAGTGATTTTATGCGGAATAAATTGCATATAAATAAGTTATATTATTTATTTCATTAAAAGCTTGATTTTTAAAATTCATTGTTGTTTCTTCCGTTCGTCTAAATAGGTAAGAATCTTTTCCCTATTCACAGAGGCCGATTAGAAATTTGAAAAGGGGGGAGCCTTCATTTGTGCTTTCTCTCAATCTGTATCATGGGACTTTCGTTGAATATCTTGGGGTATATATAAATATCATTGGTTTGAACTTTACCCATATTCCTTGTCAGTACTTTTGTCTCTATCTTTCTCACATGGCCAAAGGGGTAGATAGAATTAACTTTCATTCACACCCAACAGCCGACTCACCTACAAAGTTTTCACCCCCATATATCTTCTCATTTGAGAGACTACTTCAGATCTACTCGACGATACATTAAAGGAAACATGACCGAGTTCTTACGAAACATCAACTTTAGACCATTTTGCAAAGTTGTAGCCCAGTTTCCACTTGAACAATCGTCAGGACGAATCCGCTTGATGACAAACATTGACTTATCAAAGTGAAAAATATAATAATTGAGTTGTTTTCGGCTTCGACACAATTGGAAGAAAGATTAAAAATATTCTTCCCTGTTGCTGTGGGAGGCCGGGCGTCTCTCAGAGACCGATTATTAAACTTTTCTTATTATTCAAGTTGGCTCTTCATCCATCTTAAATTTAAGTTATTTTCTTTTATTTCGGAAGGAGTAGTTGATATTTTTTTAAATAAGTTTGTAAATAAATTTGGGAAGTTAAAACAAGGAAATATGTATTAAAAAGTGCCTCTTCCAACTATACTCAGCGCAATATTGCCTGGGAGGGTATCCATCGACTAACCAACTAAAGCACTTAAGCATAATGACGTAAAAGCTTGAATTGGGGTCTTTTGTATGAATAAAGGGGTATGTTTGACCCTGCATGGAGTACTGCAATACTAGATCAATCCCAAGGTAGAGCGAGCTGCTAACACTTCTACAACACAAAAAAAATCACATTAATATCGTGGACCCCAATTGTATCAGATATTATAATAATAAGAACTGAAACAACCCTCTAAGCTGAGCACTTTCTTATCGGCACGATCATACACGTTCAGAGGTGGGCAGTATTTAAATACATTTATGTATTTAAAATTTTATTTGTACATGCATTTGAAATCATGTATTTAAATACTTTTTGCAAATACTTTACTGATAATATGTTTATATAGCTTTTAAGAAAGTGTAATGCATGTTTTACCTTGTCGCAACTTGTATGACACAAACAGTTGCCTGCGTGAGCCGGTGAGGGAAGATAACACAACAAAATAATAAAAGCTAAACCAACAGAAAAAGTTAAGAAAATACATGCACCAGCGAGGGAGGAAACCACTTCACCCCCACTCTACACAGGGCCCGAGCATGAACCTACACCCAGAAAAGAAGAGGCTAAACTCCTCCAAAAAGTTAAACAAGCCACATACAGGAATGCAGAAATAAGTCCCAACTATAATAGCCAAGCTGTAACGACCCCGCTCGTCCCATTACAAGTGGAGGAGGGAGGTAATGTGCCCGTAGATATCCCAAACTGACCCAATTAGCAAGAATGTGCCAGATTATGGGAGGAGGGGGGGGATACGTAGGCGTCACACTAAGATGCAGGAGGGGGGGGGGCGTTTAATCAAGTGAGGGTTCGTCTCGCGAATTGGCCTTATTCGAAGATTACAGAAATGGACTTGAATGAAGCCTTCGAAGCATTAGCAGGTTCCACATCTCAGCTAATGTTCCTATTTTAAAAGCCTTACAAAACAAAGGACCCAGCATTTGCCTTAAGGACAAAAGTTCAAATTCCATTCCTCTTACTTTACATACTCACATTATATACCTCATTAACGTACTCACACTATCTACTATTTACATCCCCATCACTCTCGGATACCTTCTTCTTCTTATCTTTGATATTTACATGGCAATTCTTCGGATCGGTTCCCTCTTCATACCACTTTCTAAATTAACTTCCTGTTCCCAATCGGATCCTGATTCATCTACAGGAATAAGTTCCGGTTCCAACCTGGGTTCCTCATTTATCTTCCGAGATAACTTTTTGTTCCAATCTGGATCCTGTTTAACTTCAAGAATAAATTCATGATCCCATCCGGATCATCATTCATCTTCCAGAATAACTTCCTGCTCCTATCTAGAGTTGTTATTTATCTTCTAGACTTATTTCCAGTTTCCATCCAAATTCCCCTTTCATCTCCGGGATAACTTCTTGTTCTCATCCAGATCCTGATTCATCTTCAAGAATAACTTCCTGTTCCCATCCGAATCTTCAATCATCTTCCAAAATAACTTCTTATTTCCATCCGGATCCTCATTCATCTTTCATAGGAACTTCCTGTTCATATCCCACACCGCATTCATCTTCCGAAATAATTTCCTGTTCCTATACGGATCCTCATTAAACTTCCAGAATAACTTCCTGCTTTTTATTCGCGTGCGAGTCTATTCGTGGGCGACTCTATATCTAACTATGTCGGTCGGTCGGTCGGTTGGTTGCCAAAGTCCTCTTAAGGTTAGCCAGTAAATTATTTGAAAATGATATCATAGCTATTCAGCCGATTCTAACGAAATATGAAAGCCTTATGTTGATTAGCATTCCTTTTCCAATGATATAATTGCCAAGGTCCTCCGAAGGTTTGCACGGGAATTATTTTTTGTTTTGCTAATAACATCATAACTATTCGGCCGATTCTAAGGAAATTTGTAAGCCTTATGTTGTATCACATTCTCTTTAGATTATATAATTGTCAAAGTCCTCCCAAGGTTAGTCGGAGAATTATTTGTCAATAAATTTATAACTATTCGACCGATTCTAACGAAATTGTAAAGTCTTATGTGGTTTTACATTCTCTTGCAAATGAAATAATTTCTAATTTTTCCCTAAGGTTAGTCCAGGAATTATTAAAAGTTTTAAAGGTCATAAACAAGAATAAGTGATAGCACGCGACTTTTCGTCAGCAGACCTTGTTTTTAAAGTGGTTGATAATTCTTTAGTTTTCCATCAAGTAGCTTATTAATGGATGTGACTTGTTAAGGTTACTCTTTAAGGTGACTCGATACTGCAACTTGTTAAGATGACTTGTTAATAGACCTGGCAAAGTGGAATCAAACATAGGCGTGTTTTTTACGGTTTTTTCATTCTTTAGTTTTTCAGAATGTACCTATGTGACTTCTGTCTTTCTTTGAATGACCTTAAATTCGTCTGTAATTCCTCCTCCCTTTCCCGCTTTCTCTCCCCTTCTTCACATTCCCCCCACACAAGGCTGTGTTAGGTGTCGCAACCCTGCAGAATCTGATAAGATCGCGGGCTTTACGGACCCCAGTGGATAGAGGGGGATCTGTCTAAAATGTGGAGAATGCGTAGTTTCGTGGTAGTCGCGCATTAACTTGGTTAAGGGTGTCCTATTTAGTCTCATCTTTGGAAGAAACTTTCCATTTCCCTGACTTTACTAGTTTCACACACGATTTGTTCGGTAGAGATTTCCTGACTAGTTTTCGCTTTTTGGTTTCTCTCTCTCTCAGTGTAGCATCAGAAGCAAACGGATAAGTACACTTAAAGCCATTCTCTTCAATGCTAGGTCACTTAGGAACAAATTTTCAGAGCTTAAAGCATTAGTAGCGTTAAAAAAGTACGATATAATAGGCATCACCGAAACGAGAGATTATATTATGGAATTTTAACTGCAAGGTTTTAAGATGTTCCACAAAGATAGAATTGATAAGGAAGGGGGCGGTGTACTCCTATATCTAACTGAGGACCTCCAGCCTACTGATTACAATATAAACACAAAATTTGAACTTATAGGACTAAAATTGAATTAAATAAAAGTTTGCATATATAATTGGCTAATAGTAAACCACACCAATCAGCTGAGAAAGACATCCAAATCTATGATTTTTTGACGAGCGTGAGTAAAGACAAAATCTCACTCATATTTGGTGATTTTAACTGCCCTAAAATAAATTGGTCGACGACGAAGTCAGATTCTAAAGGACAAAGAATATTAAATTTTATAGATGACAACCTGATAACCCAATGGGTCACAGAGCCAACAAGAGGTGATAATATATTAGACTTGATATTAACTTCAGATGATGAACTAATCTCAAACGTAAGCGTAGGCAATCAAATTAGACCCAGCGACCACAACCTAATAGAATTTGAAGTGAATATACCTCACCAAAAGATTGAGAGACTACAAATTAAGACTTCCGAACAGCAAACTTTATATAATTAAGAAAAAGTCTCAAAAATCACAAAATAACTGGTAAAACATAAATGAAGCCTGGAATGGTTTTAAAAACAAATCTGTTGATGAAGCAATCCCAATTTATTCCTGTCGTTGTCAGAGTTGGCGGAAAAACCAAAATCTTAAATGGTCAACAAAATAAATCGAAAGGGATATTAAAAAAAAAGAAATGAGGCTTATAAGATTGCCAAATTAAACAACTTAGAAGCAAAAAGAATCAAATATATAGATCTTAAAAGAAAAGTAAAAGCCGAAATTAATAGAGCAAAGCGTAATGAAGCGATGAGGCTGGCTCTAAAGTGTAAAATGAATCCCAAAGAATTTTTTGCTTTAGTTAATAGTAGAAAACCAATAAAAAATAGTATTGGACCAACCAATGATCTACATAATAATCTACAAGTCACATATAAAGATATAGCGAAGGCACTAAATGAATATTTCGCAACAGTTTACACAACCACGCATAAAATCTACTTATTATGCCGAATATCTAGTAAACAGGCGATAAACCACTAAAAATCTTTAACTGCATGACCAATGATGTACTAAAACGAATAGACAAAATGAATAAATTCAAATCCCCAGGACCCGATAAGATAATGCCAAAAGTGATTAAAGAAGAGAAAGAGGCAGTTGTGGAATAAATAACGTATATTTTTAACTTATCACTTGAAAGCAGTATAGTCCCCCAAGATTGGAAAATAACTAACGTGACGCCGATATTTAAAAAAAGACGAAAGGATCTGGCTTGCAATTATCGTCCTATAAGTCTGACATTAATAATTGGTAAGATGCTTAAAAGTATAATAGCAGAAAAAATAGTAGGCTATCTAGAAACAAACAAGTTATTAAAAAATACACAACATGGATTTAGGAAAAATAGATCGTGTCTTACAAATTTATTAGAATTTTTCCATTATATCAACACAGTTAACGACATTCTGTAATTAGGTTTTCAGAAGGCCTTTCGACAAGGTAGCACACAAGAGACTAATAGTCAAAGTTAGAGCTCTAGGAATAGAAGGTAACCTAGTAAAGTGGATTGAGAATTGGCTTAGTGATCGTAGGCAGAGTTGTGATAAACAGAGAAGAGTCGGAATGGATAGCTGTCAGTAGTGGTGTTCCTCAAGGCTCTGTCTTCGGACTATTTCTCTTTATTATATATGTGAACGACATAACCGTGGGATTGATTTCAAAGATTTTAAAATTCGCTGACGATTGCAAATTAGCTCAAAATATAATAACCGAGCAATATATAACATACTTTCAAAAAGACATTGACCTTATAGCGGATTGGTTTGAAAAATGGAAACTTCCACTAAACATAGCAAAATGCAAAGTAATGCATGTTGGTGTCAAAAATCCAAAAGCTGAATATAAACTCCTTAACAAAAAAATAGCTAAAACAGAAAACCAAAAGGACCTCGGGATTTGTGTATAAAATAACCTCAAGTTCACTCATCACCCTGTTGAAAAAGAAAAGAAAGCACTAAAGATACTAGGTTTATCAAGCGACAGATTAGCTATCAAAGCGAAATGGTGCTAATAAACTTGTATAATGCCCTAGTAAGACCACAACTAAAAATATTGTGGACAAGTTTGGTCGCCCTACAACAGAAAAGATATTGAAAGGTTAGAAAATGTACAAACTAAAGCTACAAAAATGATACCTTCATCAATAAAATATAATTACAAAACTCGATCGAAAAAATTAAATCTCTTCAAATTAGAAACAAGACGCATACGAGGTCAAATAATTGAAGTCTATAAAATCTTAAATGAAATAGAAAATGTGGACCCTTCCATCTGGTTTAAGTACAATAAAAACATTATTCTTAATAACAGCAAGAAAGTCATTCCGAAAAAATACAAACTCGATGTATGTGGAAACTACTTCTAATATAAAATTATTAATGTATGAAATCAACGAACTGCAACATTATATCCGACCACGAGCTACTAGGTGTTGACCTAGACATAGGTCCCGCCAAATACAGAACCCTGGTGCTTTACAGACCCCCTACCCAACTCGTTGAAAAGGATAGGGATTTGTACCGGCTGCTGGGTGAAGTTGTACAAGACACAGTGTTTATCGCATGGGTGATTTTAGCACCCAAGTTGACTGGGAAAAGAGAGAAACCTGTGGAGAGAACACACTGCTCCTGGAGTTAGCAAACAATGAGTTCCTGACTCAATGGGTGAGAGAGCCGACGAGAGGCAATAATACCCTTGAATTAGTTTACACCTCTGAGGATGACATCATTGAGGATCTGTGAGTAGGCTAAGAGCTCGGTTGCAGTGATCACTAACTAGTCATATTTATAGGCAAGGACCCCTTGGTAGAGTCTGTGACTAGTAAATCAAGGAAGCTTGATTTGAGAACAACAGACTTTGCATGTCTTCGTGCTGGCTTGACTGATGCGAGGCTACAAGTGTGCAATGATGTTTAAGATTCGTGGAATAGATTCAAAACTACGTTCATGAGTTTTCAATCACGTTTCATCTCTTTGAAAAGCCTTCGTCGGACATCTGTTCAAACAAAGTGGTTTAATCGAGAAATAGGTCAACTGCTGACGGAGAAGAGAACGGTGTAGTGGTATTCAAAGATTTCTGGAGACTTTGAGGAGTACCGTACGCTAGCTAATAAGGGGAAAGTCCAGCATAAGGGCGGCAAAGCGTGCCGAGAAGCTTCGATTGGCGGGACTTAGCAAGGACAATCCCAAGGAGTTCTTTGGTTATGTAAATAGCCGTAAACCAATCCATCGCACGATTGGCCATTTAGTGAATGAAGAGGGGGCATTAAAGCACTCAGATGCAGAAAATGCTAACCTCCTGAACGAATACTTCTCTTCAGTGTTTACTGAAGAATGTGGTCACATCCCCAAGCCCACAGATTCTTACTTAGGGAAAAAGCTGGAGTAAATGGACTTCACCCAAGGAGAAATAGGAAAAAGATCACTGATCTAAGGACGAATAACTCACCTAGCCCGGACGGGTTTCTACCTAAAGTGCTGTAAGAAGTAGGCGATGAAGTGTCACGACATCTGAACACAACCTTAAACATGTCAATCCGGACCGGATGCGTTCCATGAAAGGAGACCCTAGCCAGCCGTCGAACTACCGACCGATTAGCTTAACCTCAATAGCCGGCAAAATCGTGGAAAGCATCTTGGTGGACAAAATGAAGTCATATTTAGAGTCAAACTTGCGATTGAGAAGTTCCCAGCATGGGTTCCGAAGGCACCGGTCATGCCTAACGAATCTTGTGGAATTATTCCACTTCGTTTTTACTGAGCACGACCGGGATAAGGCGGTGGATGATATCTACTTAGACTTTCTAAAAGCCTTCGATAAGGTACCACACCACCGCCTTCTTCAGAAAGTGCGTGCGCTGTGCGTAGACAGAAATGTAGCATGTTTTATAGAGAACTGGCTAAACGGCAGACGGCAACGGGTATTGTTGAATGGACAGGCTTCTGAGTGGGTACCCGTTACTAGCGGTGTTCCTCAAGCTTCTGTCCTTGGATCACTATTATTTATCATCTACGTCAACACTATGGACGGTGACATGGTTGCGAAGATTTCTAAATTTGCCGACGATACTAAACTTGGTATGAACGTTGCAAAGGAAGGAAATACTGCCCGGCTGCAGGAAGATCCTCAGAAGATTGTGGAGTGGTAAGACATGTGGCAAATGCCTTTTAACGTGAACAAATGCAAAGTGATGCACATTGGCACGGAAACAGTCAATTTCATTACATCCTTAAGGGCACTGCTCTTGAATCCACCGACACTGAGAAGGACTTGGGGTAACTATAACTAGTGATCTCAAGTCTTCGAGGCAGTGTATTGAGGTGGAGAAGAAAGCTCAAAGGATGTTAGGTTATATAAACACCAGTTTGCATATTAGGACAAGGAAATAGTACTCTGTTTGTACATTTCACGTTTACGACCGCACCTGGAGTATGCCGTAAAATTTTGGAGTCCTTCATTTCGAAAGGACATCGTGAGATTAGAACGCGTGCAAGCCAGGGTAACCAAACTGATTCGCTCTATCAGACATAAAAGTTATGAAGATAGATTAAGTGAATTAGATTTGTTCTCGTTGGAAACCCGTAGATGGCGTGGTCAACTCATCGAAGTTTTCAAAATACTTCAGGGTTCGACAGTGTTGTCTACAGGGATATTTTCAGCCTTAATGAGAGCAGAACAAGAAATCACTGCTTTAAACTTGAGCTGTAGCGTTGCAACCGCGATTTGTTTTGGAAATATTTCACGTACAGTATCTGCCGTAGCTAGAACGCTCTTCCGGTGGAGGTTGTCAACAGCAATTCAGTTGACCAGTTCAAACCAAGACTAAACAAAGTGTTGAAAGTGGCCGATTAGGGAGGACGTAAGGCACTTGAGCGGGGATTTGCCCGCTCGACCGCTAATCCAAAGTTGCCCTCATTGAATGAACCGTAAGGTCCATTCAATGAGGGCTCCTTGTAGCTCTCTCTCTCATGACACAAACCACAACAGTTCATTTTCAACCTACTTTAACCATTCCTCCCTACAACTAGACAAGCTTTCTTTGCAGAGCAGAGTTACGCAGACTCTAGGTTTGGGAAGAGGAGCGTAGACATAGGCCCCGGCCGACTCTTATCTATCTCTCCAGCCTCTCTCAATGGGTCTAAATGGATCCAGATGTAGAAGGGTCGGCGGGAGCCAATTAAGGTAGAGAGGAAGGAATAGGAGATGTACAAAATTGGAAGTGCGAGAAAAGAGTAAAGGAATTAAAGTAGATTTACTTTTACCTTCTTCTGATAGCAAATAGATTGATATAATGGAACGACTTTGTTGTATGGACCTATTGATTTTATGGTGGATTCCCAACCACGGATCCTATATTGCTCAGTTCCTTCCATCGCTTTTAGTTGTTTGATTCCAATTTTATATTCACATCTTCAATCAGATAGTGGAATAACCGCTTAATCTCTATTAACTTTTACAGTGTCTCTTTCATTTGCGCTATTGTGGCATTCATTTTAGTTGTCTTTTATCTCATTTACAGTTCCACTAACTTCATCCTTTCCTTTAAGAACAATTATTCAAATCTTTCTAGCGTTATTCATTTTTTGCTCTATTTAAATACAATCCAGCATCTATGGTACTTAATCCTTTGTTGCTCATAAATGTAAGATTTACACCCCTTCAAAATCCTTCACCACATCTTGATTGCGTTTTAGTGTCTTCCTTGACTTCGTAAATTTTCTCGTTGGTAATAGGCTTTCTATTGCACTAGAATTGCGCTAGTAGTATTGATGTCCTTCCATGAGACTCTTATTAATGTGAGAGTTTTTGCTTTTCACCTTAAATTAAAGTGTGATTTGGACGTTGAAATGTTGTCAAATTGATTATTTCAGAGTTCCATAATTTGTTATGGGGTGTTACAAAAGCCGCAATCTTTGAAGAATTTTAGATATCTTAATATACCCAGCCCTAACATGAGTTGTATAATGAGGTTGATAAAAAGTAAACATTGGAGTAAATTGAATGCAATAGCTATTATTATTTTAAGTCCGATTAAAGCTACCAAATCATGCTATACTTCTTTGAATATTTGTAATAATGTACTAGGAGTAATATTTTGATCGCAGTGAGGATGCATTATCCATTATAAAGTCACGAAACGTTAATATTTCAACCCAATTTTTCAACGCAAGAATGCTTCGACATTGCAAAATTCCAATTGTTTGAGGTTCGGTTTTGTTGTTATTATTTGCATAACTAGGTTAATTTAGGTATGTTTGTTTTGTATAACAACTTTGTAACATTTTTGTAAATATAATGAAGTTGATAAATTAATCTTAAATTATTTTTTATATGCTATGTGACAAATTCTGTTGAGTTCGCTCATTGGGAAATGTCCTCCTAGTAAGGTGGTTTTGAGGATTAATATTATTTATTTATCTTTTTATTCAATTGGAAGAATATAAATAATTAATTTCTTCCGCATTCAAATTGTTATATTTCCTGGAAATGTAAAAGGGATCCAATAAATTATCGGTAGAGTTTTGGTACCTCATATCGGCGGCACGAATATTGTATTCTTTTGTCGTTTATGGTTTCTTGGCGATCGCTTCTGAGGGAAAACCTCGAATTTATACCTCTCTTAAACTAGTGCCAACACTGTCAAAGCAAAGAAGTTAGATATAGCACACCCAAAGCAAATAATAAATATCTGCCCTTGTGAAGGAGGCGGTGAACATAAGAAAGAGTGATTGTTGTCTCAGCTCTGGCTTTAGATAGATAATAGATAAATGGAAAGAAAGAAAATTTATGCAGCAAAATAAAATTAAGAGACGATTTAAGCAGTATCAATTTAAGAAGAAAAAAGAGAATGATCGCTCGATAGAGAGAGATAGAATATGTAGCATAGTGTAATGAATAGAGGTGGATTAGAAATGAACGGAATGGATTGAAATAAATAAAAATGACGTTCGTATTAATCACACTTGATATGGTATAAATTTCTAGGAATGTTATAGTTGGCCGTGATATAACCGGTGATTATTTCAAGAAGAGCAGTGAGATGAAACCGTGATTAAGAAAGTTAAAACTCACGAAAGCAAAGACCCTGGAGAACGGAGAGCATAAGACCAGCGAAGTAAGAATTTGACGACGAGAGTTCGTGAAGAGAGACGGAGATTCTCCCGCGGCAAGGGCGATCAACAAAGGAAGTGACGTCACGGGGGACAAAAAGGAAAAGAACCCGGTTCAGAAAAGTGCCTTGGGAAAATCATCAATAGATCAAGGGAATAATATCCAACCTCGATCGAAAGGCGAAACAAAATTACCAACACAGACAGCCACAGATTAAAATACTGAAAATTCGTTAAATGCTGAGGCCTAAGCCAGTGGCTGATCCTTGTGCCATGTCGGCCAAGAAAGACGCCCGTATCACACCTGTTGCAGAGGGAAACGTGCCAAATCAAGTAGAGCGGTTTTGTGTGAGAGAGTTATCGCTCCGCGTACGATGGTGGGTTTTTGTGCTTGATTGTGGAATGCTCTAACAGACTCTTGACCTATATTACTTGGTTATCTGGGATAGGAGGGCAGGGTACTTAAAATCCAAACACAAAGTTTGTGATGGAAGTGAAGAAGATAGAGGAAGTAAAACTGTTTAGTAGAAGAGATACATACGAGGGGCGGTCAATAAGTTTTGCAATTCGGATATAAGGAAATGAGATATGAGAAAAAGTGTTTTATTATTTTTCAATATAACTACCCTTGCTTTTAAGGCAATTGCGCCACTTGTCCCTGAGGTTTCGAATTCCCGACAACCAGAAATCTCCCGACCTCTGTTCAATCCACTCCTGGATGGTAAGCTGAACATCTTCATCGTCTCCAAACCGGCGTCCACGCAGTGCAACCTTGAGCTGGCGGAATAAAGAGTAGTCGCTAGGGGCCAGATCTGGACTCTTGAGCTCCTTGAATCTCCACTCGCGCAGGGCAGCTCGTGTAACTCTGGCCTTGTGGACTTTGACCACATTGAAGTCGATCATGGGGCCTGAGGTTTCTAGGGACCCAACAGGCAGATACCTTGGTCATGGCCAAATTGTCGTGGATGATGTTGATAACACTTCCATGTGATATTCCAAGGTCGATTTCTTCGACCTTTCCCCGTCGATGCTCGAAGATCATCCTCTCCACACGGGCCACATTGTCCTCCTTGGTCACGTCTGACGGGCCGGGCATCCTAGACGGGGGTCATCTTCAAGGGACTCAAGACCATGGCGGAATTCCCTATTCCAGGGAGCAATGGTTGCATAGGAAGGGGCAGTGTCGGTGTACACTGCAACTATGCGTTCATGGATCTCTTTCGCTTTCTTGCCTTCCTGGATCAAAAATTTGATCACTGCGCGGTGCTCAACCTTCTTCATTGTTGGAAAATTTGTGACTGACGATCTGCGATCAGCTACTGCTTCTTAAATAGACGAGGGAGGAGCGTGCGGCTGTAGGGCCTGACTTGCAATAACTTGTTCTAACACCCCCACAAATAGCCATCCCCCTTTCTCTGTTTTACCCTACCAATTCGCAAAACTTATTTACCGCCCCTCGTATAGCCACATAGACACTTTGGAGGCATCGCGGAAGGAAAATTGCATGCGTTTGGGCCAGGAGGGCACACAATCTTCCAGATGTCAGTCGCCGTATAGTTGCTCAACGTCTGTCATCCCATTGTGGTTGCGTAAAATGATAGATAAGGAAAACAGACGGAGGGAAGGAGAAGGAGAAATGGGCGAGACGAATCCAGACATATCGAGAACCACCACCTAAAACAAAGCCAGAAGAAAACAGAGAATGTTTTATTTCTATCCGTGGGTGTCCATGATAGGAAACCTTGAAAAGATGGAAAATATATCATTATAAAGTGTTTTAAGATGGACACCCAGAGAAATACATAGAAAATTATCCGTTTTCTGTGAGGGCAAATGCTATAAGGTCTAGAATGGTATTTTACAGCCTGGCCTTCCCATAAGAGGCTGGGAACTGATATTGCTGTACACTAACCGCACCAATTCACATAATCATCACTAACTCCATAATTTATGAAGGGGATTTTTGAGTATTTGAATAATAATTTCATCTTAGTTTGGTTATGACTTATGATTTTATCAAAGTTATTTCTAATAATTCTTTCATAATATCAAAAACCAATATGGTGAAGTTCAGAAATATATATAGGTATCAAAATTTTGTGAATTTCTTAAAACCCAAAGAATTACAAATGGTGAAGTTCAGAAAATTTATAAAAATTTAACCATGGCTGCTTTTGTTTAGATTTCAAATTTTAATCTTGGCATCGAAGCGCAAGCCTTCCCCATGGGAAGGATTGGCGAAGCCTGTGCCTGGTGTCTTCAATAGGTTCAA
This sequence comes from Ceratothoa steindachneri, assembly GCA_963969495.1. Lineage (NCBI taxonomy): Eukaryota > Metazoa > Arthropoda > Malacostraca > Isopoda > Cymothoidae > Ceratothoa > Ceratothoa steindachneri. The sequence continues at coordinate 72,032,043 of OZ018337.1, forward strand.
AGATTTTGAGTAGAGCACCCACGGAATGAAATAAATCATTCTCCGTTTTCGGTGACGGTCTCTTAAGGTATAACAATGTCATTCGAGGTATTTGGGGGGGGAAAAGTGAATTTTATCACTATGTAACACATTTGGGGGGGTCCAGTAAGTTATTTTCTACTCACTTTATTGCAAAACAATAAAAAATAACCATCATTTATTTTAAACTTTAATTTTTTCATATATTTCTTGTAGGCGAATCAATAAAATTACACCATTTTATTGAATCGCCTACAAGAAATATATGAAAAAAGTAAAAATAAGTTAGAATTCAACAATTTGCTTCGATTTCCATGTTTCGTGTAAAGTTGTTAATGAAGAGACTCCACTCATCTGGATTTTATTTAATTCCAATTACATCAAACATATATACATCATTGCAGTAGCATAGTTCAGCATGATGAGCAAAGAATTTGATAAAAATGTTTATGACGTTTCATTTGCGCATGTCTCTTGTGCATTTTCATCCAGTAACTCACACTATTTGAGCCTTGAAAGTCAAAGATTTAGTATTTGACTTTGACAAGCCAAGAGCTCTGACAAAGTCATTGGAGTTTCTATCGATTGGAAAGTAATGATTCGTCTTAAAAAGCCTTTCTCTGGCACTGCAGTTTATATCTTCCTTGACATTTTCAGGTTCTGAATCGTTGCTTTCTTCCGAGCGTGGCTTATTCCCTTCTAGAGGGGTAGGTACAGGAAGATCCGCACTGTGTAGTACTGGTACAATATAGGATGGAAGATTGAAAACTGACTACTTCGAGTAGTCAGTGGATTCACACCAAATCCTGGTAATGGCAAACTTCATGGTTCTTCTTTCCACTCTATATCATCCTATAAAGTAGAAAAATATATACTTTATTACTATTTTGGCTAACAAACAAACATTATATTTTAAAATACTTGTGACATTTAATATTTACTCTTTACAACAAACAATTTTCTTACCTTCCAAAGTTTTGTTGCAGCGTTCACAAGCAAAATGAGGTGCCCAGGGTTGGTTTTGGTCTCCAAATGGCATGGAATGTATGCTTTGTAAGCTTCACACATTCTTATAGCTGCACCCTGAACCTTTTTGCTCATGTTTTGTTGAAATCCGCAGATATAACATAATATACCTAGAGAAAGATTACAGCCTCTTGATACCATTTCTCGTCTGGTGGGTTTACTATGGTAGCTAGAGCAGACATGATAGATCTGCGGATCGCTGCATAAATATTTTTGAACTAATATTCCAGAATATTCTACAAGTTTCAGGATGTATGTTCTTGCAAGTTTGGGAATATCCTTGAATCTTCATAAAATTTTAATAAATTTTAGAAATTTCTCATTAAAGCTGTAATGTTTTGGACTTTTACCTTAAAACAAAAAATATTCTAAAACATTCCAATTACAATTTTCTCCCAAGCCTTGAAAAAAATTCTCAATAATTTTTTCCCGAAATTAACAATACCATAACTCTATTATCCACATTGCCAAATTTAGAAATAAGGTGCCTCTCCTACAAAAGCAAAGTTTGGGGTCCCAAATAGAGTTTGTCATTTACTTTAGTTAGGACTAACTGAAAAATAACACTTTCAACACAGGAACAAAAAAAATAAGAAGTGAAATTTTGTTACATAGAGTATTCTGAAGCCTGACTTTTACTATAGAGGATGCGGGAAGTCCCATAGAATGCATGCTGGGGATAGTGGGCGATGTTATTTATTGGTTTACTCCAACCGCACTAATTTCATGTTATCTTTGATCTGTTCAAGTTATTTTGGCATAGACACTCACGAAAATAAATATAACATTCTGGGTTTTTTTCTGCAACGCAGAGTCTAAGGTATAACAGTGCCATTCGACCAAGTTTAGGGGTAGCTAGCTAGAATCATATTATGAAGCCTCTCATTACCTATAGAGGATGAGGCACGTCCCATAGGAGGATGTAAGCATTAGGCGGTGTAATTTATTGATTTACACTAACCACACAAATTGCCAACTTAATTTCTTTGACAGCGGTAGAACTAGGCCAAGAAAGGTATGAAATTCGAGGTTTTCCCTCAGAAACTATCCTAAGGAGACCATTAACCGAGTCAGATTATATACTATTCGCGCCGTCTATATGAGCCATCAAAACTCTACCGATAATAGGATTTAGTTTAAATTTGCAGGAATATTAAAAATGAATGCGGAAGAAATTGATTATTTACATTTTCCTAATTAAATAAAAAGATAATATTAATCTTCAAAAACAAGCTCCCTAGCATCTTCAAATGAACTAGTGCAACTTCAGTCGTATCATGGCATTTAAAGATGGCTCATCCTCTAAAGGTAATTTCGTGAGGTCTACCAAATCATAAACATTTTAGCGTGCGGTCTACCTGCATTTCTACACTTAACTGTGTGGTCTACCAGGCCTTTTTTGACCCTTAGTGTGAAGCCCTTCCTCCACTATAAGAACTTTATAATACAGGTCGATAAAAATAAATTGAATAATGTTGAATAATGATATATTAATGATGACACACTCAAGCTTACAAATCATAATCATTCAGCATCATAAAATGATAAATAGTGTAGCCAGAGATTGCTCTACTGTAAAACTACAACTGTGGTTTCCTCTGTTAAAATGATTTGCCTATAGAAATCCTTTAACAGCAAGGTGATTGGTAAAATTAGTTATCGGAATCAATTCGAGGAGGATACTGATGTAGTTAATTGCCCTTTTTCATAGACGTCTTTAACACTAGAATGCCGCCTGTGCATAACGGCCTTAATGAATTCAAACGCGCCGCCGGCCGCAAGGAACGCATGTAGTTTATCAGTGAGTGTAGCCACAAGTCCCTCTCGCCTGTCTCCGTAAGCTATGGTAAGTTTACATTTTTTTGTACCCAAAACTGCATCCTTTTTGCTTTAATGTGTTTTCTGACAAAATTGTTTCGAAAGGTTTAAGGACGAAATATTTGTTTCTGACTGCCCATCACATCTGTGTGTGTGGGGGGGGGGAACTACTATTGTTGCTAATAGTAGTAGCTAGTACATAGTCATAGCAGTATTACTATCGTTTATATCACCATTTTACGCTATTGTAGTAAGAATTGATAATAATAATAATTATTATTATTATTTTCAGTATTATTATCATTATTAACTCGTGGTAATGATTACGATACATTTTTTTTTTCCTACCCTTATGTTCATGCAGATTTGATCAACTCAGCATTGTTAAGTGTGCTGTCGTCAATTGCTGATTGGCAAGATCCAGTCTGACAAACTTGAGGGTCATTTTTGTCACTTGCGAAAGTTGACTGGAGGAAATCATTGACCTAGTGTTCTTCAGTTCATGGACGGGCAGGTAGTGGTAAGAGCACGAGTTCTAGTTTAGCTGTCTGGTTACAGCTTGAGAGCAGTGGCGTCTGAGATGGAGGAAGGGAGGCAGCAGCGACACCTTAATAATGCCAGAGTAACCCAGGATCTGATGGATGTAGCTATTGATCCCAAGCATGATGACCTGTGTAAAGGGACGGAACAGCCAATTGTTCCCCATGGCTGATTACCTGGCACACAAGATCTTGGGTACTCACAGGTGCTGGTATTATCAAGACATTCTCATCGACAGTAAGATCTCAGACAAACTTACCCATGTCACCTACTTTCTGTCACGCAGTAGGCGAGTATTCCCCTCACAAGAATGTATATCTCACCAGAATTATATGCCATATATACAGGTGGCTCATTAAAGAAGCAATAACACGGTACTCCCTGTTTGGGTGTAACAAACCTAAGAAGGCCTTCCAGAAGGTCATTGTTTCCCTTAGGGAAGAAGATGACCAGCTTGCTACATTTAGCTGTGCTAGTGGTCACAGCATCTTGAAAATATTGTACCCCAAAATGGCGGCCAGTCTGTTGAATTTCTTCACATCTAACTACAGCAAAGAAACAGTAAAGTGCATTCTAAACGTAAAATTGATTCAGAGGCAGCTCACAACAAGAGCAATAATAAGAAACTAAAGGTGAATGGTTTCAAAGATTAGATACATTTTGTGGAACTTTAACAATGTTTTTGGAAAATTTCACTATTAATCTTGTGTTCATTTGGGCAATGAAAAATTACAGAAGTGGCGCAAAGATTCAATACCTGGGTACGTAAAGAGGACAGTGAATTTGTTTATCATGACCAGAACTTTTACAAAATGAGACGGGTTAGTGTTGGAATTCAGAATGATTTGTTCATTGTACTGATATTTAGTGTTCATTCATGATCTAAGAATCTATGAAAACCAATGAGAAGCTAAAACCTAATAATATATTGGGGGATTTTTCTCCCTTGAGCAGCAATGTAGCAGAGATTGATAAATTAGATAGTTAACTTTTTTCTTATTTCACCAAATACCACCAATAATTTTTGTCTATATACACTGTCATGACCTAAATATCTATAGAGGAAAATTGCAAAAAGTTATTGCCCTTTGGATTTCGAGAAACATCAAATAATGTTAAAATAGTCTTGGGGGCCTGTATGAAATTGGCCAATATTCTGAGCTCAGTCCAGGTTTTAAGAGGTCTATGCCCTTTTATATCACCTGCCCAGGAGCACTTAGTTAAAAAGGGTAAAGATAAGGTGAGCACATAAGAAGGAAACCAATTGTTTAAGGTCATTTATATTAAGTGGTCAAGAGTAGTCAGGTTAATAGGGTGAAAGGAAGCTAAGCACAGGTAATAAATTTATACCGTGAAAGGTAGAATGCATGCTAAATGACATTTCACAGCACAGATTACGGATACTGTGGTAGACTGGCGTTAAAGTAGCACCGATTATTTTTTTACTTCTCTGCGTATTTACGAAAATGCAAACAACTTATAAGAATGATATAAAACAAACAAACTCAAAGAACAACCTAAGCTCCTGAAAATAATAACAACAGAACCGAACCGCAAATATATAATCGGAAGCATTCTTGCCACGTCGAAGCATTCTTGCCTTGCAAAATCGGACTGAAATATTAACGTTTCGTGACTTTTATAATGTGTAATTCACCCTCTCCAACGTCAAAATATTACTCCTACGACATTAGGACAATGATAAAAAAGGTATGACATGATTTGGTAGCGTCAACCGGAGGTGCCACTATTGTATTACCTTATCCCATCAACATGGACTTAAAAAAAATAATAACCATTGCAATAAAATTAATTCAATGTTTATTTTTATTAACTCAATTACACAACTAATATTATGGGCCGGTATATTACGATATTTAATATATCCAAAAAATCGTAATAATTACTCTGTCCGAAAAGGATTGCTTTCCTCGTTTGTGGCAATTTAGTAGCTTCTCAGAACAAATTATGCAATTCGGAACTGATCAATTTGATGACTTTTAACATCAACAAGACACTACAACTTATTTTTTAAAGATTCTATATTTGTAAGGCTCTTCTACCATTTAATCCTACACTTAAATACTTATGCAGATGTCTTCCATAATTTGTTAAATAATCCTCACGTTTTCATTATTCTCTAACACAATACCATAGAATAATTCTTCAAAGAATTTAATTTTTAAATAATAGCAAAAATTAAATTCTTGAGCTTTGTAAACTTAAGCTTTTATGCCCAAATCCAAATGAATTCGTTGAGTTGAATTTACTGGGGCTATGTATGTTGAGGGAATTTTAAAGGGGAAAATTTTTATGGTAGTCTTAGTATAATCAGAAGTATTTTCTTTGAAAGTGTAAAAGGCTTCAGAACCCTGTATAATTTCTACGTTCTCTATCTTGACGATAAATTTGTAGTTTTTAAATCAATCCTATGCTTTTATTATTGCTTATTTGTACTAAAGTTACCAAATTGGCCACATCTATGCTATTTAATTCGTCGAACACATCATTACTTTTTCCCATGATTTTTTGGGAAGCACTCAGCACAAATGATTTCATAAGCACAACCTGAACTCAATTTATTTAATTTATGTCTAAGACCATCTTGAACATTATTGGAAAATGAGAATCTGGTTGAATTTCTGGATGTATTTTTTAAATATGTCTGAAATATTAACCGTAAATTTAAGTAAATTCACCTGTGGTTTATTAATCCTTGGGTTACTATAAAAACTCGAAATTGGGAGAAAGCTCTTTAAAGAAATCGTTTTTGTACTCTAATTCCCAAAGGAATTTGCTGATACATCAAAATTTTTCATCAACACACATAGATCATGAATTCAGAAGGCCAGAAGCTACATACCCATGATAACACCTCATGTTACAAAAAAAGGAATAGCTAAAAGTCGCCGGAACATATTAAGTGGAGCGGCTGAGCTTTCTGAAAAATTAAAGCTCAGTTTATCCTACTGATTTGTCACAACTAAAACTTCTCAGAACGGTAATTTCCCTTCCGTTTCCTTTACGCTTAATGGGATATGGTAGGAAAATATTTAAGGAAAAAAGTAAAAAATCTTCGGAACAAGACACAACTACAAAAATGTCGTGAACAAAGCGAAACTTGTTGAGCAGGAACACGAGAGAGGGAAGAGCCAATGAGAGCCCTTCCTTTGCTTTGGTACAAATATTAATTAGTGAATGATTAATTTTTATTTGAGACGAGAAAAAGGAGTCATTTTGAGCCAACCCAACATTAGTTCAAGAGAGAACTCTCCCTGAAATTTGGTGAAAAGAGAAATAACGTCAAAGTTAAGCATGTTTTTCTTTGTGTGCAACGCCCCATTTTTGAGATAATAGGGCGGAGAGGAACATTGAGTTTATAAATTTGAGCGAACCATATATTAATTTAGTGGAGGGTTTATAAGAAGGTTTGAAATTTTGGGCCTGATTCAGAATATTCTTTAAGGAAATAGCAAAGTTTCCTATTAAAACACCCTAAAACGCTTAAGAGGATTTGAGCTGATTAGGGATAAGTCGAATTATCAGAAAAAAAGGGGAATTCATTTTTTGATTATAAAAAGATATCATTAAAATCACTACTTTTTCCTTTTAAAAGATTTAAAAACCACCCCGCGCGTCAAATAGCGGGTAATGTAAAGGCCTCGGTTAAAACTATTCAATAATCCATTAATAAGAAACCCTTTAAAGCTGAAGTGGTTTAATTTCACAGAAGAATTTGTATTAGAAGAGTATTTAAAGGAACTTTGCAGTCACCTTTGATCTTAACGTTTTTATCAAAGATTAGGAAGGCAGAAATTAGGTTAGGAAGCCTTTTACATTATAAAAGGAAATACTTTTGATAAAAAATACTTATTATAATTAAGACTTGCAAACTTTTAATATTATTAAGAAGCTCCCAAGTTGTAAAGTAGTTCGTAACGGCGGAGGGATACTACTTCTTCATATGACGTCATTAAATGGCTAGGTACCAAGACAAGTTGTTTAGTCTATTCTTACTGTATTCTTTTACTCTGATGAGAATAGACATTTGTTTATTGAAATAATATCATTTATCAGGTGGCCGAGGAAATTCCATCCGTTTCAGAGATATTTTAGCAACCAAATAAAACTTTATTTATGTTTCTTGAATAAAACTCGTTCATCATTTTTGGATAATTTGAATTAATTATATTAAATTTCTTACACTTACCTCTCACTCCCCGCCATTTTTCGGCCACATAGCCTTCATTCGTTATATCTTCCCCATTCAACATGATCAACATTGTAGATGACGTCAAAAAAAGTGAAGACCTATGGGAGGATGAGGGCGGCGCGCATTGGAAGAAGAGTGCGGAGAACGTTAACTTTAAGGACGATTGTTATATGTTCCCAGACTGAAATTGCTGGGGGTAAACTAGAACAATTTCGACGATACTCAAACAAAAGTTTCAGCCTTAGGTGAGTGTCTTTTTGTTCTTGGCAACTTTTCTAAACTTCAAAGCAAAAAAATTCCTTGAATTTTCTCTTCGAGTGTGTCCTTATCGATGAATTTGGCAGTAAGAGTCTGATTGTCTAGGACAAAATAATGGTGAAGTTATTTTCTACACAACTGCAAATAGTTTAAAGTGAACTTTATCGAAAGCTTTCCGTGTTGGCCAACCGTAAAGGGGTTGTATTTCTGCAAGTAATGAGCGACCACAAATCGCAAGTGTATTGCGAGATACACTGAATAGTGTAGGGTGAACGCAACTGCCTCATCCGCTATAGTCGCGTGGTATATCCAATTCGTAAGCTGTGTCCAGACTATAACTATAACTCCATCGTGCCAAATACTGAACGTAGATAAAAATGAGAATATAATTCTGCAATGTCGACCGAATCTTTCACCCACACTTGGGATTTACATTACAGATCTGCAATTGGTCAAGTAAAGGAAATTTCCCCATTAAATCGTTTTTATTGTACCTTGACTAACCTTCCGGTTCTCTCCACTCGTTTTCATATTCTCCTAAGTTAACTTAGTCTTAAAGGGAATATGAAAACGAGTGGGGAGCTCCGGGAGGTTAGTCAACGTACAATAAAAACGATTTAGTGAGGAATTTTCCTTTACTCGACCAATTGCAGATCTGCAATGTATAGGGAGCGTATACCACTCTCATGTTCACATTGCAACTGAAACAAATGTTCGACTAATTAATTATCATTCAAATTATATGCGTAATTAAAGAGTACCATGAATTTAATTGTAGTCTTTGTGGAAAGCATATGATGATTTACGATCAGCCTTTTAAGTATCCTGGTGGAATAGAATGGCCGTAAGAATTTTAATAGAGGCATAATTTAATTCTAGATAAAATGTAATGAAAGAGGCCATATTCTAAATTAACTCATAAATAAACCATTTGATAATTTGTAAAGTTTTTTATATGATTTAATGCAAATTTATAGTCAATTTCTTTCCCAATTTCATAATAAAATCTAATTTTTTGCAAGATCTTAACGAATTTAAACCAATATATAATTTTTATTGATTATTACAATACAATCACTCGTAAAGTCTTTTCAAAAAATATATTCTAATTCAATGCTTATACATGCCTATCCCATCTCCAAACATTCCCGGTTACAATATCGTATTTTTCTTCGCAACAAGTGCAAGTAGAGAGGTGCATGAAAGGAGAAGAAAAATAAAAAATGAAAGCTTAGGCGAGTCGAGAACAGCTTCTTGTGTTGCTGGACCACTGTTAGCGAGCGTGAATCCACTGCGCCGTCCTGAGTATCAAAAGAAACTCATTCAGCGAAGCTTTCAAGCCGCTCTCTCGCACTTCTCGTTGCATTACACATGTATACCTTTTCGCAATTTGTTCCACTTCAAAGTTTCCTAAAAAATAACAATCGTCGCAGAAAATAAAAAAATATTAAACCTATAAAATCCAAACTAATTCTAAGATATAGGTACTAGAAGATAAAGATCATTTTTAAAAACTTCATTATCATTCAAAACATGCCCAAGGAATCTCCTTCTATGATTATAGATATACCATAGCGGTTAATGGCTTGCAAATGCTGAGGCACACTACAAGTCTAGGCGACCAGGAATTCCTTGCATAAGGGTTCTGTATATAATCCATTCGATGGTGATGTGTTTCACTGGTGTACCAAATCAATACTCCGGCAAGAATAGACCAAGAGGTGGAAAGCTTCGATGTGCAGGACGAGTTTCTATCAACCTGCGAGCTCACATAACCACTTTCAGAAGCGCTTGCGCAGGAACTCAACGTTTTTCGAAAACTCTTCAGCATCATCGCAGCTTTTGAGGAAACTGAAGAACAGGAACCACTAACCTCACTATACATCTCTTTCTCACCGTCATTCGCAATTCACATCGTGCCCCTTTCCCGAGCCCACAACCGGCCAGTTCGGCTCTCTTCTCGCGAGAATCTGTTCTGGTATCATTGCATCTTGCAACACCAAGCCCGAAAATGTGTTCTTCTCTGCAACTCTCGATCTGCGGGAAAAAATCGGTTCACCTCAGCATCCAATTTGTGAGAAGAGCAGAATCCAAACCCTTGCCTCTTCGGTTGAGACTCCATTTCCCTGTGGTTTTGCATCGCAAATAGATGAGAATTGACTTCCCATCGCTTCATTGCCACCCTAATATATCAAATCAGTCGATGCCTGCATATGGTCAAAGGGTCTTCCCCACAAACTTTATTCCTGCAACACTTTTTGACTGATTCTTGATTCAAGGGACGTATCATGAAGAGCCCAGAATCGGGGAGATTTCGACATTTCTCTCTCCTCGCTCGCTTGTCGAAGCTAATGACGACCTTCAATAACGTTTGGTGTAAATAAAATTCTGTTAACGTAGTTTCCAGCACAGGAGCAGTACTATTTCAGTATCAGGTTGTCTAGAAATGAATAGCCACCTACACTCTGCATCAGGGCATGCATAGGAAACGCTCTTTATCCACGCCTAGCAAGTGACTTTAACCAATATACCAATTCAACAGTGTCGAGCTGGCTACTCATTGCTATACTATCCGCTTACATTCCATTCTTACATTGCACTTTACATTACTACTTCAGTATGTCAACGGCGTGAAACTAGTTGATCATAGTACAACGTCAGAAAAACCATTATGGTTGGTTTAAACACACCCAATCACCTTAAAACATCCCATGTTCACTAAGGCCGGAATGACCTTTTATTCCTATAGGTTTCACATGTAACAAGGGTTTTGTCCCTGCTATACCCTTCCCATCGCTTTATTGCCACCCTAATATATCAAATAAGTCGATGCCTGCATATGGTCAAAAGGTCTTCCCCACAAACTTTATTCCTGCAACACTTTTTGACTGATCCTTGATTCAAGGGACGTATCATGAAGAGCCCAGAATCGGGGAGATTTCTACATTTCTCTCTCTTTGCTCGCTTGTCGAAGCTAATGACGACCTTCAATAACGTTTGGTGTAAATAAAATTCTGTTAAGGTAGTTTCCAGCACAGGAGCAGTACTATTTCAGTATCAGGTTGTCTAGAAATGACTAGCCACCTTCACTTTGCATCAGGGCAGGCATAGGAAACACTCTTTATCCACGCCTAGCAAGTGACTGTAACCAATATACCAATTCAACAGTGTCGAGCTGGCTACTCATTGCTATACTATCCGCTTACATTCCATTCTTACATTGCACTTTACATTACTACTTCAGTATGTCAACGGCGTGAAACTAGTTGATCATAGTACAACGTCAGAAAAACCATTATGGTTGGTTTAAACACACCCGATCACCTTAAAACTTCCCATGTTCACTAAGGCCGGAATGACCTTTTATTCCTATAGGTTTCACATGTAACAAGGGTTTTGTCCCTGCTATACCCTTCCCATCGCTTTATTGCCACCCTAATATATCAAATCAGTCGATGCCTGCATATGGTCAAAAAGGTCTTCCCCACAAACTTTATTCCTGCAACACTTTTTGACTGATCCTTGATTCAAGGGACGTATCATGAAGAGCCCAGAATCGGGGAGATTTCTACATTTCTCTCTCTTTGCTCGCTTGTCGAAGCTAATGACGACCTTCAATAACGTTTGGTGTAAATAAAATTCTGTTAAGGTAGTTTCCAGCACAGGAGCAGTACTATTTCAGTATCAGGTTGTCTAGAAATGACTAGCCACCTTCACTCTGCATCAGGGCAGGCATAGGAAACACTCTTTATCCACGCCTAGCAAGTGACTGTAACCAATATACCAATTCAACAGTGTCGAGCTGGCCACTCATTGCTATACTATTCGCTTACATTCCATTCTTACATTGCACTTTACATTACTACTTCAGTATGTCAACGGCGTGAAACTAGTTGATCATAGTACAACGTCAGAAAAACCATTATGGTTGGTTTAAACACAACCGATCACCTTAAAACTTCCCATGTTCACTAAGGCCGGAATGACCTTTTATTCCTATAGGTCCCACATGTAACAAGGGTTTTGTCCCTGCTATACCATCCACCCCCCGACAGATTCAAAAGAGTAGCGTAGAAACTCCTGTGAATAAACCACAAATTTGAGAAAGTTTAGGAACGAATGTGAGCCTACTTTCAAGAGTGTACCATATCTAACATTTGTCCTACTAAATATCAAAATATTGTAAGCCTTACCACTTGAGCCAAAAAAATCATATCCAAGAGAGAAGCTAAAGTAGCCTTAGGACCTACAATTTTCCCTACTTCCACATACAGGACGTAGCAGGCCCATTTATGATACCTTAATTCCATGAATCACCCAACGAATCATAAGCTAAATTCAATCAGTCACCCAACCTATGTCGCAGCTTCATTCCGTCAGTCACTTTTTCATCTGACAAATTCTGTCCCTTACTCTACCTAACTATCTCAAAGATTTATTACGTCATTCAACCTGCCAAACTAGCAAATTAAGCATGTTAGTCAACGTGTCTATCTAACTGCTTCATTCCGTGACTAACGCCGCCTATCTTGGAGATTTATTCTGTCAGTTGCTCTGTCTATCTGCCTACTTTAAGCCTCCCATCTCTAAATCAACCCCATCTTATCTCACCCGTCCATAACAAAAACTTTACAACTTGAACCATCATATTTTGAACATGTGATCAGTTTGAAACACGAAATATCAGTACGCAATGAATAACTGACCATATATTAAAAGCATCATTTATATTTTTATCAACAAGCAACTAGAAGCAAAATATTTAAAATTTAATTAAATAAAAACGGATACAATATTTATCCAACATTATAATAATAAAGTTATTTGTCTTTCCGTGACACTATTGAAATAAATTGATAAATAAGACTAATAAATTTGAGGTCTTTTTAAAAAAATATTGAGCCTGACAGTGACAGTACTCGCATTTCTTTATAATATTTTGGATATCTCCAAGATAATTCCAAAAAGTTTTAGGCAAAGCTTTTATTCATTCACCATTATCCTTAACACTAAATTTTAGCAAGGCAAATGTTTTAACAGTTTGAATTATATGAATTTTTTTTCCTCCTAGTTGAAGTGTGACTTTGCATGTTATTATAATCATCATCATCATCACTAACTCTATAATATAAGAAGGGGATTTCTTTGAATATTTGTATAATAATTTCATCCTAGTTTAGTTATGGCTAAAGTTATTTTAGCAAAGTTATTTCTAATAATTCGTTTATAATATCAAAAAGTAAACTGGTGAAGTTCAGAAGGAAATATAAGCATCTTCTTCTATAACTATATTTTAGCAACGTGATATTTTAAAAGGGGGGAAAATTTAGTTTCGAGTTCCTTTTTTAAATTATTATAATTGGCGAAGTTCAGAAAATTTATAAAATTTAACTATGGCTGCCTTTTTGTAGATTTCAAATTTTAATCTTATTAGCGAACCATTGCCTGGTTTTATTAAAAAATTAACTTAATGAAACTTGTTGAAATCAAAGGCTACTTTTCAATGTTTTGAAGTTTTTTAAAGGAAAGGGAATTGAAAAAAGAGAGATTCAGGGAGATTTTCCAAATTTATTAAAATTAGTCCTGGTTTTTCGTATATTTGAAGCTTTTATCAAAGTTTTCTCTAAGAGTTCAGAAAAATAAATATGATTATCGAATATTTTGGAATTAAAAAATAATTACAAATCGTGAAGTTCTGAAAATGCATTAAAATTAAGGCTTTGCTATTTTTATTATTTTTTCGCATATAAAAGCAAATATAGATAGAAAAAGATCTCTGAAGACTTTTTTTTAGCGTTTTTGAGTATTTGAATAATAATTTCATCTTAGTTTGGTTATGACTTATGTATCGAAATTTGTGAATTTGTTAAATCCCAAAGAATTACAAATGGTGAAGTTCAGAAAATTTATAAAAATTTAACCATGGCTACTTTTTTATAGATTTTGAATTTTAATCTTAGTAGCAAAGCGCAAACGCCCCTCGTAAGGGAGAGTAGCGAAGTCATTGTCTAGTCTTCTTATATTCCAAGTTTTTCCTCGCCCTTAGAAGCGAGTAAAGCAAAATTAAAGTACGACAGCAAATTCAGATCAGAAAAAAAGGAGCCCAGGGGATGTCTTTTTCCCGTATATCGAAGAAATCCAGATAAAAGGTTTTTTTCTTGGCTTTAGCCATAGAAAATAAGCATCCATCTAAAAAAGATAGATAAAGAATAATTTTGAAGACTAAAACCCCTTTTCCCACAGCCAAATGGGCCTACGTAGCTCACAGACCGAAGCTCTGCCTGCGATGCGCATGGGAGGAATGGCGAAGCCGCTCCTCCTGTTTGCTCATAGTTAGGCTTCGATTATTCGAGTTTGTAACTGTGAATTGGTGTATTGAGTGTTAAATTAACCAATTTGATTTCATTATGTTTATTGGATTGAACGGCGGCTTCTGAAGGTTGTTAATTATCTTGCATACATTTATTTTATATTTATTTTTTGCTTGTCTCCGTCTTATTTGGAAATGACCTACGCCGAGTATCGTTATTTTTACAAATGTTATTTATTTCTATGCTTCTTATTTCTTTTCTAATATTCTTAACTAATATATTTGCCTATTTATCATTCTTCCTACTTCTTTGCAAGTAGAGTTCACGTGCAAAATGTCGTCTATCAAACCAATGCATCAATTTAATTGGGCAATAATCCGGCTAAATTTGACCGATTGTCGAAATATGTTCTTACTTGCCTCGTGACCTAATATGTAAAAGAACCCTCGAAAGTCAAGTTCGCGTTCAAAACTAACCCATTTTATTTTCACTTAATTTGACATTTTTTTTATTAATGATAATTTACTGAACATAAATCCATATAAATTATATGGTTCCCGATTTATTCCGTTTCGTTTTCAGGTCACACTCATACAGTCATATAGCCTCTGTGTGCGAGGGTTTGTATTTTTATAGTTCTTGCCATCTTTGTTCCAGGCAGCAAAAGATTAGTTCAGTTACACTTATAAATTAACAAGACTCTTTTTGTTATCCTTATCAGATACACAACTAGGTATTTCCTATGTTTAGTACTTTCTACTCATTCCGAAATCAATCTTCCTTCGAAGGAACTTTAAAATAGACACCTGGAAGAGAGCTTGCCACAGGGGCTCGGCAAAATTCTTAAAGCTCACTCCCAGGGTGATTCTGCGCCTTTGTCTAACCTAACATTGCCTTTAGCGTGTAATAAAATCGTAAATTTGGTTCGTTTGTGCATCACAGACAATGAAATTAAAGCTGAAGATTGTTTTTACAGAGAGAAATATGTCCTGATTATTGGTAATCCCCTTTCACCGATCCAATGTAATCTGTGCCTGGAAAACTTTGAGAAACCTCCTACCCCCCTATTTTACCTATTCACATAACATGGCTCCGCTATTTTAATTATGTATGTGCCACATAGCCTATTTATGATAACGCATTTGATTCTTTCTTCGAACGATTGAATAATATCCACCCCAACATTACAATTAAAGTATAATGGGAGCAAAACAACTCATTACCATTTCTTGATGTCAAACTATCTAAAGCAAACAACAAAGCTTACTGCTCGGTTTACCGGAAACAAAACAACTTTAACGCCCATATTCCCTATTTTTCGTGCCATGACAAATCTGTTTCTTCCCTTTGCCTGAGAGCATATCGCATATGTAATCCTTGTTTCTTGCAGTACGAACTAAACACGATCATCCAAACATTCATTGAGCTGCAGTATCCCCTTTGGTTCATAGAAAAATGTAATTATAAAGCCAGAACCAGCTTGTAATCACCAGTTAATCCTAAAAAAACTATGTAATAATAATTATATTACATTCACATACTCGCCCCAATTCATTAATTTTAAAAGGTTGACACGGGCCAACCACGTCATTGTTGCCTTTCAATAAGAAAAAATGATCCGAAATAGTCTGTCTAAAAATAGTTAGGCCGATTAAGAGCAGCAGGTTTATTATATTCCACTCAAAATTAGTAAACAAGTATACATTGGCGAAAGCATCAGATTCTCTAAGAGAATGAAGGAACACAAATGCGACATGCACCATGGAAGCCTATCTTCTAGCCTCTTCCTACACATGTCAAATCAAAACCCTTTAATTGACATTGAAAATGCAAAAATATTTGGTAATTCTTACGACGATATACATGGGCGTCTAATAGAATCAGCTCTTATAAAGGAAATTCCAAACTTTAATACTTCCGATGTGCAATTCAACACTAATCAACATAAGCAGAAAATTCGTCCTTCTTCTGCTAAGAAATGTCACTGCTCCCCCGGACCGCTTTCCCCTAATTACATTCCGACATGTTAATTTGTGCGTCCTTAGGCTAAGGATTTCTATGTATTGATTAGTTTACCAGCGATTGAACATGACGGATGTCTCCCTTGAATCTGGTTTCGCAAATAAATCAATCCAAACACTGTGGTTTCTTTCGTGCATTTACATGTACGTTACTGTACTTTGGGATATATATATATATATATATATATATATATATATATATATATATATATATATATATATGATTTATTGAATTGCACAGCCATGTTGGCCTCATTAAGGGGCTTTTATGTGAAATTGGAGAGAACAATCTAAGCGCCTGATGTTATCTAGTGTTTTTATTCTGAGATATAAAGAATATTTTCACGAGGGGTTTCTTTTTGTGCGATGTTTTTTCTTTGTTTTTGTGTTTTTTTTAGTTGTGTATGTTTCCTTCTTGTTTTTATTTGTATTAGGACTTTTCCCTTTGAATACTTTTCAATTGTAGATCGGCTCTTCATGTGTCTCTATCTGCCTTTTGCTAATGATGAATTATCTTGTCTTTCGATGTCGCATTCGTCTTGGAATGTCTCTATATTGTTGGAGTTACTCGGATGCCATGTTTCTTGTGACCTTCTTCTAGATTTTATTAGCTCTTTTCGATAGCTCGATGTTGAATGGTATCAAATCGAGTACTTGGTGCAGGTCTCTTTGTCTCCTCATTTTCCCTCTTCTGGAGTTCTTGATTAGAATATCCCTCTTATTATGCCCTCTTTGGAGGGGATTTTTATTTGATTTTAAAAACTGGTATTTATTGGGACTGGTGGATACAATAGGTTTGATCTTATAGGCGTTTAAAATCTTAAGGTGTTTAGATCTTTTAAGGTTCTTGAATCTTTAGATCTTTACCAGATCTACTTTTGTGCGCGCTACAGTTGTGTGTACGTTATCCCTGTACCATTGTTGTGAAATTTTGAGTGCCAATAGCGTGCCTTCCGTTCCATATGGAATATTATTCCCTTCTACCACGGCGTTAGCGTAGTGGAGTTTTCTTCTGAAGAGTGGGGCAACATTAATTTATGTGTGTTCGTAGAGATTCTCTATCTTCTCTCGTACGAGTTGATATTTTCGTTTTCCCTGACCATTCTTCTCTCCAGTAAATCGTCTGTTTTGAAGGGTGAAGTTATAATTTAGGAGATGGCTGCAAATTGAATATAGACCGAGTCTCCATGACGGATTTGAGCAGGTCGATGTTTTGGCTATCTTACTACGGTTTACATTTTGTAATGTAATGTTCATTTTAATTTCCGTTGTTTGTATAATTTTTGTTGCTGCTTTGCTAGCGATAATTTATATTATAATTTTGTTTATTTTTAATTACAATATAAGAAGGTTTTTTTTAAAATTCCGTACCGTAACGTTAATTTTAGCTTTTAACTGGTTTATCATAGTAGGGTGAGGTCGAAATGATATGATAAAAAAATTGTTTTTTCGTTATTTTAGGGTGAAAACATTTAAGAAAACGCTTTAAACCTTGGTGATTTTTAGCGCTAATCTTTAGAATTACTAACAGTAAACATGTTTAAATACCCCCTAACATTTTTCCACCTTGGCTCGAAATAAAATAGCTTATATGTATTAATTTTAAAAATAAGCTCCTTTGGTTCGCTATCTTTAAACAAACCAGCGTATCTTACTTAGGCCGTTTCATGGTATATAAAGATGGCGTCTTTGAAGAATTCTTGGCGTTGCACAAAAAATTTTAAATATTTAGTTTTTTTTGGTTTTATCCGACACTGCGATGGCTCAAAAAGCCATAGAAAAGAGACTCCTTCTTATTATGCAAACGTCAGTGGGGAACAGATAGAGAGGGAAGAATTTACTCTGATTCCGATATTACAAGATGGAGACGCACACGACAAAGGAATGTGAACCGCAGGAAATTTGTTTAAGGTGCAGTGAGCCAGGACACCCCTGGAAGAACTGCAACAGTCACAGGGAGAAATGCGCCAACTGCTGAAAAAGACATTGCTCCATGCTATGGCCTGCCCTCTGAAAAAAGAGCTTATCAAGAAAAAGGTACAGCAAAAAAAGGACGAGCAAATACGAAAAAGCAATAAAACATATGCACAGGCGGCAAAAGTAGTTATTACAGAAGCGGGAGCTAAAAGGACTTACTGTACTTAAGAATGGAAAATGAAAACTCGACGAAAATCCTGACCTGCATCTTGTATGATCATGTCAGGAATCTAACACAACCAGGAATATTTGCAAAGAAGCTGAATCAAATGCTCGCTAAGAACGGCATAAGTGAGATGTAGTTCCCTGATAATCCACCATCAGGGGGCGTTCTCCATCAACAGCTGACTCCCAAACAGATGTCAGGAAAAAGTCAAGAAATGAGGCCAAAAATGAGAGATAGGCAACCGCAAAACCAGCCCAAACGACCAACTCAAAGGATGAGAAGAGAGAAGATACCATCTTCTGACACCTCGGACACTTGCGACACCTCAAACTCAGAAAACTCTAACAATGAAGCGCGGCGCAAAAAAGGTAAAAGAGAGACCAAGGAGAAGGTAGATACTGACAAAGTCAACCTCTCTATCTACGCTAACGAGCATGTTTATTTCCCGAAGGATTGTGATGCAAACAAAATCTGCGTCGGAATCAAAAAGAAATACTAAAAATGGGATTTCGACGCCCAATGCGACGAAGAATTTGTGTAAGAGGCCCTATGCAACCAGAACTTCGCATCCCACCGGAGTTGATTTGTAGAACTCTCCCCAGCAAAGTTAAAATAAGAGGAACAAGAAGCGTAAATCAGCTACTCGCAAGCTCTAAGACACACAAAAAGCCAGGACAGAGAATATAAAACCCCCAAAATAGATTAAGGATCGTAACGCTCAATGTGAATCGATGGGAGAGTAAAGCCGTGGCATACGGAAACATATTCCACGTGCTTGACCCCGACATCATACTAATCACAGAAGACGGTATCGATATTCCCTACCAGTCAACTAAAGATACCGGGCTACAGAGTAGTCATGAAAAAACATTCTCAGGAGAGGTTTGATGGTGCTACCGTTGCAATCAGAAGGATGCTCTCCTTCAGACACCTTCCAGAACTGAAAAGTTCTTTGTGGATGTAAAGTTGCACACACTACTAGGCAATCTCGTAATCATGGCGGCATACTAACCACCTCGACAAACGTACCTGCCCCTCACAAACTCTCCACCTTGTTCGGCTAAGGCAGAATGGCATTTCTTGTGGGCGACCTCAATGCCAGATGCAGAACGGCTGGCTATAGGAACACGAATAACAGATGCCACAACATGGAAATAATTATGCGTCGAAAGAACATCCAGAGGATCAGACCAGATTTTCCGACCTACATCACCTCAAATGCTGCCACGAAGGCTGACATAATCATATCAAGCGAAGGATTCCCCTTCAATTACCATAGCGAGCCAGGCCCAACAGTACCCAGCACCCACTTAGCGATCTTGAAGATCATCTCACTCGCGCCGAACCAGCTTCCGATCCCTCTCCGCAAAAGTTACGCTTTGGCCAACTGGGAACGCTACAGGGAAATTCTTGCTAGATACGAACCAGTGAACCTAAGCGAAGCGATACTAGAGAGATTGATGAGGAACTGGAGATGATAACTGCTTACAACATCGAGGTGGATTGCTAGTGTGTACCAATGAAAAGGTAATAAACTCTTCCACAACTCAGATGGACTGAAGAAATAAGTGAGATCGCTAGGGTACACAGGAAGGTGTACGACGAAACCAGAAGATAAGGTACAAATCGGAAAAGAAGCTTACTGTTACGTCTTTTGAGTGAAAATCTGAAGCAAACCATAATCCAGCAACAGGCTGTGTTGTGAGACAGCTTGATTGAGCAAGTAGACAGCGAGGTGAGCCCTGACAAGTTCTAGTGACTAGTGAGAAAGTTAGAAAGAAGCCTACCAAGTAGAGGAAAGTCTCGCACTAAGGAGGGAAATGGCTACTTAGAGGATCTGGCGGTTTTGTAAGGGAGATTCCGCACGTTCTTGAAGGAAGTCTTCACAATTACACCTGAAGACAATGCGGAATTTTAGCAAGATTTAATCAGATTTTACATCGAACGCACCCACAGGCCTATGTCGTAGAAGACAGGGGGATGGCAGACCATCGCGGAACGATTACAGCACAATAGGTGATGAAAACTGCGAAGACTTTTCCGAAAAAGGCACCAGGGTGGATGGGCATCACCAAAAACAACTTGTACATGCCCCCCAGCAGATTATTCAGGGAATTACAAATATTTATAACGCTTCCCTGAAATAAAGGCTACTCCCCCGCTGGTCTAAAAGTTGCAAAAATCATTTATATACCTAAAGAAAAAAAGCCCCACGATCAACTGGTGGAGTACCGGCCAATATCCTTCCTTGAGTTCATAGGAAAGTCTACGAGAAGCTTCTAGCTAATAAGCTACAAGACCAGCTAACAGAGCTAGAAGCTCACAACTCCCAGCAACACGAGTTTCGTAAGAAAAGGAAGACTGATACAGTCCTTGCTCTTTTCACCAATAAACTCGACCGCAGTAAAGCTGAAGGAAAATACATAGACGTGGTGTTGCGAGATGTCCAAAAGTCTTTTGACAAGGCTTAACTGAGAGGTCTCCAAATCAAGATCTCAGGCTTCCAGCTAACCCGATCTTGGAGAGGGTCCTCTGTTACTACCTCATGGAAAGGAAAGCCCTACTCTCGATAAGGGTTACAAAGGACCCGAATTTGAACTTGAGTCCGGCTTTCCACAAGGTAGTTGTGTGAGTCTACTGCTGTACCTAGAGTACACATTGGACCTGCCTGCTTTAGTAAGGAAGGACGTGATTTATCTGCAGTTTGCGAAAGACATCACCCAAATCATCCCCAGTACCAACAAAATATGGAGTTTAAGCAAAACATACAGCCACCAAAATCCATAACATCAATCGATACGAAAGAAAGTGGAAGATCAAGACCAACCACCGAAATTTCCAGATCCTTCTAATCCTTGCTGAAAACTTGACTATGTCTTAGTGAACGACGAAGTGTACTCGTACACCAACGAGGGTAAAGTCCTAGGTTTGTGCCTCAGCTCAAAAGGGTTCAGAGCGCACATAAAGAACAGAATCTGCATAGCCAAAACACAACTTGGGAAACTATATAGATTCCGAAACCTCAGCTCCAATAATCTCAAGATGCTGTACACTGCTCTAAAACGCTCGACATTAGGATGAGGAATTGATTCTATGCTAGTTTAAGAATGAGGGAAAGAGTGAGATTGATGAGAAAGAATTCTATGCTGGTGTGAGAATGAGGGAAATAATGAGATTGATGAGGAATGGAATCTATACTGGTGGGTGTATGAATAAAAAGGATCAGATTAATGAGAAATGGATTGTAAGCTGTTGTGAGAATGAAGAAAAGGCTGAGATTGATCAGGAATGGTTTCTATCCTGGTGTAAGAATGAGGGAAAGAATGAGATTGATGATAAATGGATTCTATGCTTTGTCAGAATCAGAAGAATGGTAAGAGATCGATAAGGAATGGATTCTAAGCTGGAGTAAGAATGAGAAAGAGGTTGTCAGATTGTGGACAATGGAGTCTTCTAGTCTGAGAATGATGAAAATGGTGTGATATAGATGGAAAATGGAGTCTATGATAGTGTGAGAATGAAGAAAATGCTGTGCGGTTGATGAGGAATGGATTTTATGCTGATGTGAAAATGAGGTAAATATGTGAGATTAATGGGGAATGGAGTCTATGCTGGTATAATAATGACCAAATTGGTGTGAGATTGCTGAGCAATGAATCCCATGTTGGTGTGAGTATCAAGAAAATGATGTGCGATTGAGGAACAATGTAACCATGTTTGAATGAGAATGAGGAAAAGGGTGTGAGATTGATAGAAAATGGAGTCTAGGCTTGTGTAGGGTGATGATCTGCCGTTGACGGATGAGAAAGACACGGAATTGGAGATGATGATTGAAGCATTTGATAGCGTGCCTGAGAGTGCAGGTGTAAAAGAGAATCTATAAAAAGATTAGGAAGTTGTATATGTCGAAGTAAATAGGGTGAGGATAGGGGGTGATATCCGTGTCCATGGTTTCGCCCTTGAAAAAGTGCGTAGTTTGAAGTGTCTGGAATGAATTGTAAGTGATAGTTGTGAAAATGAAAAATAAGGTTTTAAAGTAGTCTCTGTAGCGACCAGAGCGTTAATAAAGGCTAAAGAGTTTGAGTGGAGGATGTGGTGGAAGCTGCATGAGAGTATGCTGGTACCATAGTTGGGATGAGGTGAGTTAGACTAGTGTATTAAGGACTGAAGTTCGCGAGTGTTGAGATTCGTGTAAATTGACCACCTTAGATGAATATTTAGCGTGTGAAGAAGTGTGTATGTATGCTTGTGACTGAAATATCCGTAAATATTAAAACACTCACCTCGATTCTAAACAACATTTTTTAAAAAAATGATTTCACAGAGAATTTGATACCTATATTTTTAGAATTTCTGAAAACCATTTATATATTTTGAGTGGTGTCTTTTCGAGTAATTTTGGTAACAGGTTGCATAGCAGTGTTTAATATCAAGCAAAACATTTCGATTGACCAAATATCAACAATTAATTGTTATTACCGACCAACATCCGACAAGATTATCGGAATTTTAAGTTGGTAAAAACATCCAAATGGATAAGTAATAAGGATAAATTCTTCGTACGATTTTATAGTTACTGATATACAGAAGAATTAGGTAAAATACCCACAAAGCTTTCATACCCGTACTTGAGTGTTAATTGTTAGTGAGGTTTAATTGGTCAAACGAAATCATCATCAGATGAGCTTCGATGAGGTCTTAAACGAATTCTCATATTATACGAGGGGCGGTCAATAAGTTTTGCAATTCGGATATAAGGAAACGAGATATGAGGAAAAGTGTTTTATTATTTTTCAATATAACTACCCTCTACTTCAATGCACTTGCGCCACTTGTCCCTGAGGCTTCGAATTTCTGACAACCAGAAATCTCCCGACTGCTGTTCCATCCATTCCTGGACGGCGAGCTAGACATCTTCATCGTCTCCAAACTGGCGTCCACGCAGTGCAGCCTTGAGCTGGCGGAATAAAAGGTAGTCGCTAGGGGCCAGATCTGGACTGTAGGGAGGATGGTTGAGCTCTTCGCATCCGTACTCACGTAGGGCAGCTTGTGCAACTCTGGCCTTGTGGACTTTGACGACGTTGAAGTCGATCATGGGGCGTGAGGTTTCTAGGGACCCAACGGGCAGAGACCTCGGTCATGGCCAAATTGTCGTGGATAATGTTGATAACACTTCCATGTGATATTCCAAGTTCTTTCTCGATTTCTTCGACCTTCAGTGTTGATTTTCGAGAATCATCCTCTCCACAAGGGCCACATTGTCCTTGTTGGTTACTTCTGACGGGCGTCCTGAACGGAGGTCATCTTTAAGGGACTCATGACCATGGCGAAACTCCCTATTCCAGCGAGCAATGGTTGTATAGGAAGGGTGGTGTCAGTGTATACTGAAACAATGCCTTCATGGATCCCTTTTGCATTCTTGCCTTTTTTCGTCAAAAATTTGATCACTGCGCAGTGCTCAACCTTCTTCATTGTTGAAAAAATTGTGACTGACGATCTGCGATCAGCTACTGATTCTTAAATAGACGATGCAGGAGCGTGCGGCTGCAGGTCCTGACTTGTCATAACTTGCCCTCACACCCCACAAACATCCATCCCCTTCGTCGGTGTTGCCCTACCGATTCGCAAAACTTATTCACCGCCCCTCGTAACTTGAGGTTACCAAAGCGAAAATAATCTGATGAAGAGAATCGTCATAGCCACATTGGTGAAAGCATCAACCAGTGAAAGAGAGGGTAATTTGGCTTAGAGTGCCGTGATGCAAACGAAGTTGCAACGATTAAAGGAAGATAAGATCGGTCTGAAGTGATGGCTCTTCGCCTGATCCTTTACGATAGATAGAGCAAAATGTTAAGAGGCTTTGGTGATCTTTTGAACGGAACATTAAATGTAGAAGTAGGTTAATTTCTACAATGTTCTTTTATGTAATTTTGATCTTTCTTGATGGTTTTAAATTAAATCTTAAATGTAGAAGTGGGTTAACTTCTCTAATGTTCTTTCACGTAATTTTAAAGCAACTATAAATGAGTCCTGATAAACGAAGACTGTAATCAAGTGAAAAAATGCCATTATTACTCGTATAAAGAAGAAATAATATTCATGTGAGAAAAAATTACGAATTTGAAAATGATGAATGGTTGCAATGGTTGCTCTTTTATTTTCAGTCTTTTGCGTAATATTGCCTCGATTTAATCAGGCAAGGAAAAGATTTTAAATAGAGCCTAATGAAAAAGACAAAATAAAATTCAAATTCGCCGATGATGAAAAGGTCGGACTAATTAATAAAAAAACAACGGCCAATTGTATTGTTAAAAATAAATAAAATAGCAATCGAGCGTACCAGTAAAAGTAAAATACCAATAAAATAACGATAACAATAGAGGGAATGCTCAACTGCCACTGGGATTACCCAACTACCTCATTCACTGAAGCATGGAATCGACAATTTGAAAAATCAACTCTAAAGGGCTGCTACTGTCTAGCCCCCCCAAAGCCTCTAGTACCAAATTTCGAAGTTTGAAAATTTTGCCAACCAAATACCGAGATATGTACAGTGCTGGAAGCTTCCGAAAAGTAGAGCACAACCAAGTATTTCTTTACAGTCTGTAGCAGACATTCGTCGCACGTGTCGAGAGTACGTCAAAGTATCGATAGAGTTTTGGCGCCTTTTAACCTAATATATGGATGAAATGATTGGCGTCTCTTGTCTATATATTCATAGTCAAAATAAGACGTAGTCTAAAGAAATTCAGTGGTAAATAGGTGAAGAGGGTGAGCCTGGCAGTGCAAGCGAACAACATAATGTGGATAGTGTCTCCGCCGAATCAAAGATGGGGCTCCTATTGGTCACCTACTGATATCAGTGTGCTGGGGCGAATCTACTATCCGTATAATGTAGAGGAGTAGCCATATCGTCAACCCACGTGTTCAAGACTACTGAACAAAGAATTTCTCCTGCGTAGATGCAAGGGACCATAAGGGTCGGAATATGTGCCCATCAGATGAGTCCTTGGTCCCCCAAAATACCAAGTAATCTAAGCCAGCCACAAGTGGCAAAGATTTAGCTCGGAATGATGCCCATTACAGTAATAAAAGTGAACAGCCTTTGTTTTAGCGAAAGAAAACCGCAAGTGCAAAATTTGACATAAATGAGCCATGATTTGGAGGTTATTTGTTTTCAATTTTTAACCTACTTTTGAGCATCATCTCTCCATCTTATTTTTGGTCTTTCTCTTGTTCGATTTTTATCAATGGAGTCTAATATATCCTGAAGTTTATTTTGTTTATTCTTCTGAATGGCTGAGTGCAAAAGACATTTATTTATACCTCAGCAGATGCACTAAAAGCCAGCAGATAATATTCTTCAAATGACACTATTCCTTTAATTGTATCTCTTTGTATATTTGTTGAACAATTTTGCATTATGCTTCTCTTGATTGGATGGACATAAATCATTCAAAGATAGTTTGTTAAAGTATTTCAATAGAGATAAATTCTAAAGTATGTAAAGATTTTTCAAAGTAGATAAAGTTGACTTGATCTATCAATACTTAGAATGTTATAAAATCTAAAGATAGATATAAGATTGTTTCATCTAAGTTATTCTTTGTTACCCCATTATTTCTAATTCATATTAATAGAGGAACAGTGTCAAATAGATAAAAGAGTGGACTTGGAAAATCTACAGGGTGCTTATATGGAATTTGTAATTTGTCTGTTAAGGCAATGAAGGACATTGCTTTCCTGGTAATATAGGTAATAATTACTCATAATTAGAATCCTATACGTTTTAAGCATATCATTGCTTGTGTGTGGAAAATATACAAACACACACAACAATTACTGATTTTGGTGAAGTAGTAACTATGTAAACGACATCTTTGAAAGGAGATTCAAAACCACTCAACCTGAATACGTAGGTATTTGTTGCACCATCCTTACTGTTACCTGAAGTATCAAATACTGACAGAAATTTGAAAACAAAATTTGTTTTTTAATCAATCTTGTTTAGCAGTAATATAATGATTTTATCCTTACATGTTACTATGGAATTTTTGTCATTGATTTAATGAGAAATTGTTTAATTTTGTTTAACTAACGGTTGCATTTTTCCGAAGCCGTTACCTGCCTAATTATGAGGAGAACGAGTGTGCATTAAGCTGAAAATATAATATCTATGCGGAGTATGCCACTTGAATAAAGTCATTGGATTCGTTTATTTATACATTTGAAAATTTTAATGATAAATTCAACAAGTTCATCGGTATCGATTATTCAACAGTTATAATTAATAGGTAGTTCTATTTTATCAAGAGGAATTATTTTCCTATATCATGAGATTTTCATTAAATCTTATAATATGTATAGTCATGAGAGTTATGAGACTGCTATATTTTTTCATATAAGATAATTAATATAACTAATCAAATGTCGCATTTTATTATGTTTATGTTTTTCCATAATTGGGAGGTAAAATATATAGCTCAAGATTTGTTCAGTAAGCACTCGCACTCTTCAAAGTAAATTTCTTCTGATTATCAACCGTTATTTTAATAATCGCCAACAAATTCTTTATTGGGTCCAATTCTGTAGAATTAACAGCCCAAGGTCCTAGAAATTTGATATCAGTTTTAGCCCCAAAATTTGTTATTGCTTACACTTTGCCACAATATTCCCCGTCAATCCGAAAAATATCAGTTCCTCCCCAAATTGGTCCTAGACTGCTGTAAAAAGGTACTGATGAAGCAATTTTTAGTACAACTTTGAAGTCATGGCAGTTAGCTTAGCTTAGGGAAGTCTATCGAGATCGATGATGACGGATGTCCTCAGGGTGGTCTCCAACCTTGGTCAGGGTCGGTTTGCTGAGGACATCAAACCTGCACTAGATTGAAACGAGTAAGAAGGCGTGCTCACTTCAGACCCGTATCTTGACCAAGGGAAGAAGATCCCTGGTGGAAGGAGAGGACTCAAGATGACTAGGCTTCATCTTCGGCTGCAGGGGGCTTCCGAAACACTGGTCTGCTGGTGCTCGCCTATAGTCGCCCCAGTCCTTGTTTTTTATAGATATTATCATTTCTCTAGCCTTTACCTAAAGAGGTAGCCCTACAAAGCAGCAGGGGGTTGTTGGGGGCTGCCGAGTCTTCAGTCTGTCGAAGGTTGCCTAGCGCCTGCCCCCACTGCGAGGCGCGCACATGCCTAAAACCGGACGTATGAAAATCCTTCGATGGGTGCGACCATTGTTTGTGTGATGGAACTAGAGTACTTTTGGTGAGCACCAATGGTTCTTACATTATTTTTTTATTAAAAAATGTTTTTTATTCATACTTGGCTAATTGTTGAGCAAACAACTTTAATGAGGAGAGACCGTTCATGAGGTATCAACCTCTCTTCTCTAAACTCTCTCTATTAATTTTAAGGTGATCATTCACATTTGGCCAAGCTTGGCATTAAGGCAATCCAATCGTTAGACAGGGATCCTACCAGTAGGCAATCTTGGCGGTCTTTTAGGGTGTTTGCGCGTCCAGACGACTTATTCACACTAGTGAAGTGTAAGATAATTACACAGCATAATTCACTAAACCAATATACTTCATAATATTTTCCTTTTGATCAAACAGCAAAGCTCTAGGGATTATAATCTAACCTCCTACAAGAACAGAACCACAACTCAATATTTAGATTCTGCGAAGGAATTTACTGATTTTCTTATTGTTTTGGAAATACTGATTTTTTAATAAATTTCCATCAATTTAAATATTATGCTTATCATTTATACTGCGTAAAGTTTAAAAAGGAATGAATAAAATAAAGATATATATTCGACCTAAAACCTTTGCTAATGACTCTAGGGTTTATATCATTAATGCATGAAAGAACAACAAAACCCCTAAATATTTCTATAGAAATTTGTTTGGCAAAAACTTCTATAATTAAATTGAAAGGGAATCAAAATACATTTTAATTTTATCGGCTTAATAACCACAATTTAAACAAACAAACAAACAAACAATTTATTGGCACCTACAGGGAGCCATAATAGCTCATAAATGGTAGGAGGCCCAATTAAGAGTAAGGTTAAATTAGCTGCAACTTCCTCTAATATTTGTAAGCTATTTTAACTTTATTTTCTTCCAAGTATTGTCCAAATCTGGTCTTCCTAAATTCTGTGCTTGAAGCGCTGACGACTTCTTGTGGTAGATTGTTTCAGGCTTGAACGATGCGGTTGATGAATGCAAAATTTTTCATTGATGTTTTGAATTTCCTATTCTTTATCTTCTTCTCGTGTCCTTGCATCGTTGACACGCCTAACAAATTAAAAAAAAATTCTGTAGTATTGAGCATATTTATCAATACTTTATATGTTTGTATTTGTTCACCCCTTTTCCTTCTATGTTCGAGGGAAAAGAGATTGAGTTTTCTAAGCCTATCATTGTGGCTAAGATGTTTAATTCCCCTTATCATTTTTGTATAGTGACGCTGTACTTGTTCTAATATATATATATGTCTAGTTAATCGTGGAGACTAGAAGGGAGCAGCATAATCTAATATAGGTCTGACTAATGACATGTCTAGTTTTAACATCGTCTCTGAATTATGCATTCAGATGGATCGCCTGATAAATAATTCAACTCTTGCTTCTTTATTTCTAATTGCAAGTCATCGACTGGAGTAATTTAATTTTGTGTCTATTTTAACTACTAGATCGACCTGATCTTTTACTTCTATAATCTGGGTGTCTTGGAGATAATATTTAAATTTAAAATTTTTTTTTCGAAGTGTAAAACGCCGCATTTGAAAGCATTGAAACTTAATGCCAGATTCGTTGCACTATTTAGTTAACATTTTCAGGAAGTTTAGTAAAAAGCTTGAGTCTTCCTTATCCTTTATTATCTACCAAAGTTTAGTACCGTCCGCGAATGAATTTACTTGGCAATTCATTCCAGAACCCAAGGTGTTTAGGAAAATTATAAAGAGGAGGCTCCTAAAACGGAACCTTGACGAACTCCACTAGTTATCGGCAGCCAATCGGATGTCACCCCATTAAAAATTACCTTCTGCTTACGATCTGTCAACCAATTTTTAATCCAAGTTATCGTTTTCTCGTAGATATGCATAGCTTTTAGCTATTAAACGAGGATATTAAACGGGTGTTTATCAATAGCTTTAGAAAAATATAGATACACCACATCGTAACAAAAACCTGAATCGACAGCTTTTGCTACATGCTCATAAAATGTGATCAGACTAGTGACACAAGTCCTCCCTTTTCCGAAACCATGTGATGATTTCCGAAGAGTTTATTTCTCTCCAGATAATTGCGTAATTTTAAATAAAAAATTGACTCCATTAGTTTACATATAAGTGAAGATAAGCTTACTGGCCGATAGTTCTCCTTTTCCTCACTTCTACCTTTTTTGAAGATGGGGACAACATTGGCCAGTTTCCAATATCTTAGGACAAAATTTGCCTCCAGAAAGTAATTAAACATACAAGTGAGTAAAGCGGAAATTTCGTTTGTAGCTTCCATTTCCTTAATACTTCGCGCGTAGATTTCATCAACCCCGCTAGCTTTATCAGGATTTAATTTATTAATTGCATTCTTTACATTATCTGCGGTAACTATTATTTTATTCATTTTTGGGATGTTACTATTTATGTTTTCTCGGCTTTCCTAATTTAAATTTGGAATAGCCTTGTTAAAAAGTGAGTCAAAATAATTATTCAAGATATTCGCCTTTTCGCGTTCATTTTGAACTACTAGGTCGTTGTGTTTAAGTATCTAAACTGACTCTTTGTGTTTAGTTCTATAGTACCTGTAGAATGCTTTCAGATTATGTGAGGAGGATGTGTAGAGTGTGGATGTGTGGGATAGGTTTGTTGGAATGAAAGAAATGTATGCGATGGATGGACTACATTTGAGTAGGATGGGGGTAGATGTGTTGTGGGAGAAGTATGATCGTGTTATTAGGTTTTTGCGGGCGGGAAACTAGATATTAATAGTGGTCAGGGAATTATGAGAGGACATTATAGTACTGAAAGTAGAATGGACTTGGCAGATAACAGAAATAGGTTCCAAGGCGATAGAGGTGAGGTCATTCAGGTTTCAAGAGGTGCTTCAGGGACAGGGGGGTTAAATTGTTTCTATACAATTGCTTGTAGTCTTAGAAACAAGAAGGATGAGCTATTTAGTTATATTAGCAATAAGGATATAGATATATTATGTGTTACTGAATTATGGGTTAATCAAATAGAATTTAGTGACACTATAAGTCAATTTGATTTACAGGGCTATAATATGTACATTAGTCAAAGGACAGGTGGGATTGGTGAAGGAATAATTATCTATTTAAAAAACAACATTGTTTTAAGTTTAAATCCTTTAATTAGGCAGGATGGAGTTGAGTCACTTTGGATAGATATTAGGTTCAGTAAAAATAGAATGTTGCATTTGGGAGCTTTTTACAGGCCACCTGGGCAGACTGATGATATGGATAAACTAATGATAAGCGAAATAAGTAAGGGATGTGCAACAGATGCAGTTATTATTGGGGACTTCAACTTAAACTCTGTGGACTGGGAAAATATGATAGGTAGGGATAGAACAAGTGGCAGGTTCATAGAATGCTTTGAGGATAATCTTTTGAATCAATTTGTTAATGAGCCAACGAGGGGAGACAATATATTAGATTTAGTACTTTCTAACAGTGTTGATTTAGTTCAATAATTGACTGTTGGGAAAGCATTGGAAAAAAGTGACCATCAGATAGTTCGTTTTAACTTGGGAATTGAGAAGGCTAAAATAACCGAGAATGCTGTAAAAGTTCAAAATTTTCATAAGGGAGATTATGTAAAACTCTCAAGCTTGCTAAATTTGGTTGACTGTGATGTAGAATTCAAAGGTAAAAATGCTTATGGGATGTGGGATACTTTCAAGCATATAATAAATGTAGTCCAAGAACAATGTATCCCAATGGAGGCCATTAGGAACAAAAGTAGTAAACCATTATGATGGAATCCGGAGATAGCTAGAAAATTTTCAGAGAAAAAAAGGGCATATAAAAAATTACAGGTAGAAAATAATATTCAAAATTTAAGTGATTATAGAATGGCTAGGAGGGTGTCAGAAATTAAATTAGCTCAGGATAGCAACAAAGATCCTAGAAAGTTCTTGAGTTAATATAAAATTAATAACAAGTTTGGCAGAGTAAAAATAAGACCTATCAAATATGAAGGGGTTGTGCGAGAAACTGATGAGGAAATAGTTGAGGTACTAAATGGTCATTTTGCATTAGTATTTACAAAGGAGAAACTAAATAGTCTTATGTATAGTACTCATGGGTCAGGGAGAGAGGTGTTTACTACCATTAG
Source organism: Ceratothoa steindachneri (assembly GCA_963969495.1). Classification (NCBI taxonomy): domain Eukaryota; kingdom Metazoa; phylum Arthropoda; class Malacostraca; order Isopoda; family Cymothoidae; genus Ceratothoa; species Ceratothoa steindachneri. The sequence goes on from OZ018337.1 coordinate 72,063,759, forward strand.
TGTGGATCGGAGGACGATAAAAGGACTAATAGGTGAGCTAGATACAACCAAGGCCTCCGGCCCTGAGAATATTTATTCTAGGAGACTTAAAAAATGGGTAGAAAGTATCTCAATAGCTCTGGAGAAGTTATATACTAGGTCACTGAAATATGGATAAATTTGCGATGATTGGAAGAGAGCGAATGTAGTCCCCATTTTCAATAAGGTAGTAAAGAGGATCCAAATAACTTTAGACCGGTTAGCCTAACTCATGTAGTCTGTAAAGTTCCTTAAGAAAATAGTTAAAAAAGGGATTTGCCAACATCTAGAGAGGGAGGGGTTAATCAGCAATGCTCAGCATGGGTTTAGATCAGGTAGATCATGTTTGACTAATTTACTAAACATTCTTGAGTTTGTAACAGATCAAGTAGATAAGGGAGAGAATGTAGATATAATTTACTTAGATTTTAGTAAAGCATTTGATAAGGTACCACATAGGATTTTTTTTATTTTTTCATAATTTGACCTGAGGATCCCTTACATGTTCTGGTGTCAAAAGCTAAACGCCCAACGAGGTCGCCTAATCCGGAGAGAGGCGCATGTGATATTTGTTGGATAGTCAGGCATAACTCGGAGTCACCAATATCGCCCGGTGACTACACGTTCGCGGGGAACCCATGAGCTTTCAGAGGAAAATTAAATAGAATAAAATAAATGGGAGCAAAATCCGAAGGATGGAAAGGTGGGGGTAGTGGCATGTTGAAAACCAATATACCCGATCAGATTCAAGAGAGCGGGATGAAATCCCACCTTGGGTTTCATGGATGCAGGCTGGTGGAGCGACGTCCCTAAAATATTAACGCAAGCAAAAAAAAAATAGGTAAGAAGAGGCTTATAGAAAAAAAGAAGGCAATTATAACCAATAAAATCTCAAACGATGAAATTCCCAAAGTAAAAAGTATTACCTTCCGTTTGAGAATGACCAAATTTAAAAACATCTAATAGATATCAACAACACAATAATAGTAAACAATGAATAAACTGAGAATGGATAAAAATTAAAACTGAACAGAAAAATATATCATTCAATCAAAAGATAAAAAAAATTAAAGATATTTGCTTTGAGAGTATTTGCACTACCGCTTCAAACAACATATCATGAAAACCTACATGAAACAATGTTTCCCGCAAAATCTGTGCAGACGCATTCCTCTGTCCTGTGGAGTGACCTGCAGAGAGCATCCACTTGCTAAACCTTTTTTTGCTTTAGTTTCGTAAATGAGGTTCAATTCACTTCAAAAGTTTATTAGGTGTATTTTAACATCCTGGTGATTAAACTGATGGACTAACTCTCGGTAAGTGCTTTTTTAGCTTAGCGATTTTCCTCTCTTTTATGACTATTCCATCCACATTTAATTTTGCCAGTTTAGGTTTAGGATTATTATATTATTCCTACTAAACAATATTGTTTGGTATCCACTTTAAATCTTTGAATATGGAATGGCGTTATTATCAAAACATTATTGTGAAATGCTCAATATTTACGTAGAATATATCATGCTTAGTTGTTTGTATTCGCATCAATCAACAATAAAAGAAGTAATTTTTAAAAATACAGATTTGCTGTTGAATTAGATGTTAAAGAGTCGGGTAAACTTATCGGACTTAGATTATGGTTATATTCATTTCACATTCTGGGTTTGTTTCTTCCTGTTTGTGCTAATATATAGTTACTTTTCCCCTTATAAATCTTCTACAGACTCTATTCAACCACCCTAATGGTAGCGTTTATGATTTCTACTTTATCAGAGTAGATGTAGTTTATCCACCAATTAACCTCTTATGATTTACATACCTTCTTTTTAGGGCAATTAACTATTGACACTTTTGGCTCTGTCTAGGTTTTCCTTCCTACAACCTCTATACTTGTACACTATTTAGGCGAATTTTTATTAACCTCATCACAATTGAAGGTAAAGTATTTCCACCTGATGTATGGGATTATTATAACGCCACATTATTGTATTAAAGTAAGCATGTTTAAAGTGAAATGGGAATTCATGCACGGAATTACATTATTTGTGCCGATCACCTTGAATTATTCAGAGACCGCAAAGTACCAAGAATGAGAGACAGCAAAGCAGGGCTCATCTCTGGAGAAACTCTTGAAAATTCCCTATCTCCATATATTGCTCTATTTTGTGATTCGGCCCCGTTTTGTTTCCGTATTAAAAGAAGTGGAAATATTCGAGGATTTAATATGTATGTTGGATTTGTAACTTTATCCCATTAAGCCGCAACGGTTGATCGATGGATGTTTTTGAGATTCGGGTATTTCCTTTCAAACAAGAGTTCATCCTTTTCCTTTTCCAGAGATAAAAAAAATTACGGAGACAGAAGTAAGGATAAAGCTTATCAGAAGGATCCTAATAGATTGTATGCATTCAAATAAATCAAACAAAAATAACAAAAGATAGATAGATTATGAAACGAGGCTCGTATAAAAAAAGAATTTTAGAAATTTTTAATTTAGCAAAAGGTAACATTGCGTGCAGTTGCTCGTTGACAATGAATTTTCACCTCTCAAATTTAGCAAAATTTTAGTGACTTGTGGGTACTCATGGAGTAGACCTTTGAATAATAACTGGTCAGGGCATGGCAAATCACAATTTTTCTGCCCAAGTAATATAATGCGTGGAGGCCTACGTTATCTTTTTATTGCTATTTAGTTTTAAGCTTCGAAAAGAATATTAGTTCTATTCGTTTTAGTTTTGGCGTCCATTGACCTCACCATACGGAAGAACGACAAGGCTAGATGCTTATGCTTCTGCTAAATCACTGGCGGAGACTGAAAATATTGCCCATCCAATCTATCGACCAATCCAAATGAGATTTTTTCAATATTTTTTTTTGCTCTAACTATATTTTGCTCCTATTTTATTAACTACTGCATCTTTCATTCACTCTCATCTCCCAAGGAATCGACTTGACCTCCAAATTACAATTCATGGTGCCCTAATGATTGTCGATTATCTTTAATTCCCAAAGATCAAACCTGTTCTTACTTCTGTCGTCTTCTCTACGTAATAAGAGGTCACTATAGGTGTAACCCATCACAATGTTGCCTACCCGGAGCGGCACAACATTGGCGAACAAGCGTTAACATAATGTGAGCAGGCACGTAACTACATAAGAGCTCCGGCACATCGATCTCCAAAGACATCAGCTTTTACCTGACAATGCGAAGATGGCTGGTTACATAAGGAAAAGCATCTCTTAGTAAGTCTTAGTACTCATAGAAATCACACCCACTTTATTCAGAACTCGCGTTTGCATTAAGCACTTGGTTGTAACCTCTGTTCATAGAGAATCCGACGTCTTTCTACTGACACGGCATACGTGTCGCGAGAAGGGTGAGAAAACGCAAGTAGACCATAAATATTGGAAAGTTCTGTAGGTCTGCAACGCCTTCACCGATTATCCCCGCAATGTACACAACACCGTCAAATCGCTAAAATTGCAAGTAATGTTACAGGTTACTTAGAGAGCCGGAAGTAAATCAATGGAAAATCACTTTATTGCTGCCAGCGATCGCCTGAGCCTCACCCAAGGCTTTATCGCGATCAGATGGGATAGGATCGCCTTGAATATCCTCTGAGAAACTTTGCCTCCTTAACATGGATAGGTAATCAGCTTACACAGACAACTTTGGCCTGAAAAAAGAAAGAATATTATGAGTAAGTGTGTTGAGTTTGCTGAATGTGAGATTAGATACAAGGATGAAAAGGAGGTTATAGGGTTACTTAGAGTAACAAACGTACATATAGCTTATTTTTAAGTATTTTCTTTAGTTGAAAAAATACTTACTGGTTTCTATGGAAGACAGGTTAAGTAATATTTGTTAAATGTTATTTTGCTAGTGATACCTAATTTTTAAATTCAAACCAATGTTAGGATTATTAACTAGTACTCATTTTCTTTTATGCCAAAAGTCAAGTGATACTTATAGTCTCTTAACCTAATCGTTGTTCCGAGTCGGGAGGCTCTAATTTTGTGGTTAATCCCATGCAGGCATTGCATAGTATGTTTGGTTCGGATTATAAAATCTCATGTTCAAGCCAGAGTTTCCTCCGTGGTCGTATCCGGGATTAAGTTGTCTCATTCGGCTGTTTGCTTCTTGATGATTCCTTTTCCACTCTTTCCGTCTCGATGTGTGAATGACGTGAGTTTGGCAATACAGGGATTAGGACTCGATATAAATAGTGTTTATCTGGTTGTGGGCTAGAGGATTAAGAGATGGAAGGTGTATATGTAGTTTTTCTCTTGTTGTTTTTTCAGTTCTTGTGTACTTTGGTTCATCGTTTTCCCTCTTTCTCTATAGCTTAGCAGAGTTGATTTGGTACATACCTTTCTTTTTTCTTTATATCTTTCCAAGATTGCTGAGGTTAATTTTCTTATTAGCTTTCTTTCGACTTGTATAGACTGTTGAATGATGTGTAGGATATTTGCTATATTGTCACTACAAAATATTTCATAGTATTTTAGGTCGTGGTTAAAATGGAGATTGTGACTCTTTGGACAGATGTTTGGCCTTGTAGCTGACCTGTCCGTTAGAAATGCAGGCAAGTGCCAAAACTTTGTACGATTTGCCAATTATTAAGATAGAACAATTTTATTCCAGTGATTTTTTTTAATTCTCCATCCAGAATCTGCAGAATAAGAGGTGAATACCCCTATAAAGAATACTGATCAGTATGAGACACCTCCGGAGAGTGTTTGTACTCCTTGGCTTTTATTATTTTGGTTAGTTCGGTTTCATCTAGAATTGTTAGGTAGTCTTTTTAAATATCTGTGTTTGCTAGAATTCTATTATTTTTTACGGCAATAGCCGCTTCTTTATATTTTAATCGTTAGCTTTTTCGTTATTTTCTCGTATTTTCATATTTTTCATTCCTTCTCTCTGGTGATTCTATTTTGATATTAAAATTATATCAGTTTCTATTTCTCTGAAAATATTTCCGTACATCTCTATGTTTCCATTCGAGGATTCGGAAATTATTTAGTGTTTTTAGCTATATAATTTCCATTATTAAAGTCGCCCGAGGTATCTATTCCTTGTAGTGCTGTATTAGTTAATTTCTAGTTTTAGAGTCTGGTCCCTTCTTTTGTTAGTCAACGTGCAACTTCCAGCAAATACGAGTTATGTTCGGTTTCTTAACTTTACATTTAATAATGAGACCCTATTTTATCTCACATTATCATTACCACAACAAAGCTCGAGGAGACCGAACCGTGTGAAAGGAAAGCCTCCATTCATAGAGTCGTCTATCTACTTCTCTCTAGTAACGGTTGTCGTCCGAAACGTCAAGAAGGATTAAACTTCAAACAGTGTCTATCGAAGGCATCGTTTTACACGAAAATAATCGTTAGCATTGGCCTCGTCAATAAATAGAAGTTAAATAAGTTTTTATTATGATATTATCAATAAATGTTTGGCTCATTCAAAGAAAGTATCAAATATATTTCAACTTGTGTTTATATAAAGCATAAACTTATACAAATGAAGTGTCCTCCCTTCATATTGCCGCCGAAACTACATAATCCCATTTTCTTTGTGGTCGACGAGATCCAATATTCTTTTGATGATGAAAGGCGCGTCAAAACCAGATGTCTCTGACGTCCTACAATTTAATTTGCGCTTCAGACTGCAAGGACATATATGGTGACTAAAACTAATTATTATTTTATTATTTCACAGAATTTTCATCTAGTCAGAAATTTTCAACTAACTATCGGTCACCAATTTGTTGTTCAGAAGAAAGCCAATTAAATTTAATTAAAAAGTATCATATTTGAATTAAAATTTCTCTGTATATCGATTTATCACCCAGGAAATTTTAGTGTAGGAGGTGTGATAAGAATTTAATATCAAGATTTCATTACCATGAGGAGAATTAAGTGATACTTACATAGTGAGTTGAAACAAATTTTTAAGCATATTCAAATAACTTATTTAACATATATATATATATATATATATATATATATATATATATATATATATATATATATATATATATATACATATATATATATATATATATATATATATATATATATATATATATATATATATATATATATATATATATATATATATATTAGTGTAGTTGGGCAGCAGTCTTTGTTGAATACAAATTTTGCTGAAGACCATTGTCTATTTTGCCTTAATTAATTTCCTTTTGCATCTTTCTCTTCTTCTAACTATCTTTTTTATTTCATCTTGTAGAAGGTGAATTATTTGTCCAGTATTCATCAAGGCAAAATTAAGGCAAAATACACAATGATTTCAACAAAATTTGTATATATATATATATATATATATATATATATATATATATATATATATATATATATATATGTATATATCATCCTTTAAAAAATAATTATATTATTGCAACTAACGTATTTCTAATGTGTTGACAAAGACAATGTAATTAAGGTTGAAAATAAGTATTTTGATATCCATTGAAAATATATTTTAATTTTTTACATAATTTGGAGGATTAGAATGTTCTACAAAGAACTAGAATCTTCTAATAGATTCCAACAATAGTTCGCTTAGTAAGATATGGTTATTTGAGTAGCTTGTTTGGTGTACCTTCAGAAGACCTACTCTGTGTTTATATTAGTAAAAACAGCACTAATGTTGTTTTAGGCACTCTAGTTGTCATTTACGGCTTACTTTTAAGATACTATCACTCTGAGTATGGATTTATTTGCAGTGATACTATCTTTAAAATAACTGCTTTCCGTGCTAAAACGGAGTGAATGATGACTGAAAGGCCTAAAAACACATTATTACTGTTTTTTAGTACTAAAAACACGGAGTTTTGGTCACTGGAAGCCGTTATCAGCCGTGCCATTGGATGCCATTATGGCAGGGGGCTCCGATCTCTCATACCTACCATTTCTCGCACCTAAGGAACAAGTAGTACACAATTTGTAAGCCAAACAAAACTAAATACTAAAAACGCACACGACACCATCATAACGAAGGTTTGACAAACGGGTTTTGGCGTTAAAATAGAAATCAACTCTGTTATAAGTGCTTACGTCCAGGGTTGCTAATGTGTGAATTAAGTTTGAATTTAATGTTGCCGATGTGTGAAATTCATGGTTTCTGGTCATATAAAGAGAAGGTGAGGTGGACATATTTTAATATTAATATTAAACTCATCAATGAGTAGTATCTAGAAATTATGTAATTCCCGTGCCAAAATACAACCATATATGACGACTGGAATGCCTAAAAATACCATTACTACTTTTTACTGCAAAAATACGGCGTAGTTTTTCTGAAGTTGGACCACGTTATTTAGCATTGATGCTTATAATGCAACATTGCTTCATCGTGGTTAAAAGTAAAGTACCCTCAACTAATTTGATAAACAAGATAATTAAGCAGTAAAAATTTTTTAAAACTATACATGTATTTCTTCAGTCGTACGTGTTCCTCTCCACACAGTAGATTTGATTGCTAAAATATGGAAGACCTCTATGATTACTGCAAACCTCCATTGCAGGGAAGATTGCAGGAAAATATCTAATCTTTTAAAGATAATCCCTCACTGATCACTATAATAAAATAGGAACCTCCCACCAATCCTGTAAGCAAAGTGAAGCAGTTTGGCATAAACATAACAATCAAAGAAATGATTTAATTATAGTTAATATTAATTCATTCATTAATTTAATCTAATCATTTATTTTAATTAATGAATTAGAGAATAATTGGCATAGCTAATAGGATTTTTTTATGTTTCGATAAGTTTTATATTGGTTACTGTTTATGTGGTTGCTCCATCGCCAATTGTAATCTACATTTTATGACGAGTGGTAATATACTACAGAACAATGTTGCCAGTACTTGCTGGAGTCTTATATTAAGGAACGCCTGGCAGCCATTATAACAAACAAAGGTTACAGAACGATATTTTAGTCTCTATGTAGTGTCAAAATACTTATTTTAACTTTTATATTGGTTTTGTTTCAATAATGCCATATAATTTGGAAGAATACTTCGATTTTATCTCTTAAATATTAGAAAAAAGTGTTGGTCAATAAGACATTAGTAAGATACGTATAAACTATGGTGGGAAATAATTTCAAAAAACATTGTGTGAGCATCAAAATATTTATTTCCTCTCACTGCAGTAACAGAGTCAAGATCAAAGGCCAAAGAAGCTAAAAATGTGATTATACACACCACTTACTCTTTTTATAGCACAATAGGGCACGTTTCAATGTCTTTAAAGAACCATGAAAGAACGTTAAGATCTAGGAAACAGTTCTAGCCATTATTCTGAGAACTTGAGATATGCTGTGATCTCCCTGGCTCAAAAATGTACTTCGTGGAAATTCATGTCTAATTTAACAACTATTTTCTCTATTTCTAAAATACTCCCTTTAGCTACATTAGTACATTTCTCTGTATGAATAAAAAAATGCATAAAGTTTCAATTGCTGTTAAGTAATTATTAAGAAAATGGTATCTTGTAGAGTAAAGAAGAGAAGCGGGCATTTGTAACTTTTCAACATCATGGAAAATATAGGGTATTCAAATGTATTGGTGAATGTAGTTATTTTTTAAGGATCACGGAAGTTAATTTCTCACATTTTAGATTAACATATTTGGGCAATCTATGGGATCCACCGTCCAAAATTACATACACGATATCCTAAATTTTCATTTCTCTTCAGCCACGGGACCCTTTAATGGATCCACTTACTTATAAATCTGTCTGATGTTCTCAATTCTCTTCGTGATCTCAACCCCTCTAGCAGTATTAAACCTGATGGAATCCACCCCTGTTTGCTCAAACACGGCTGCTCAGCCTTTTCATACCGCTTTCTCTGGCTCTTCTACAAATCATTCCAAACTAGAGAAATCCTATCAGTCTAGAAGTCTTTCCTAGTAGTCCCCATCTTCAATTAAGGTGTGCGTACTTCCCCCCTAAATTAAAGACCGATAAGTATCACTTTGGTGTCATGTAAGTGTCTCGAGCTTATTATTGTGAACAATTTGACATCTTCCATCGTGAATAACAACCTATTGGATTCAAACAAGTTTGGCTTCCACAAGGACCACTCGGTTGATGATGAGCTCCTTGCAACATACGATGACGCCCCTTGCTGGCATGATCAATGGCACATGGTTGACCTTATATTGTTTGAATTTAGTAAGGCGTTCGACCTTGTCGAACGCAAGCTCTCCCAACTTGGTATAGGGGATCCCTTACTCTCTTGGATATATTGATTTCTGAGTGGTAGATTAATGAGGGTTGTGGTCGAGAGCTTTGAGAGTGATCCTACGCATGTAAATAGTGGAGTTCCCCAGGGATCTGTCCTTGGACCAACCCTATTTCTCATTTATATTAACTTTGTGGCTCATGGTTTGACCTGTAAATACAAAATTTCGCTGATGATCTGAAAATATATCAAAAGATTAATATACTTATACCTTCTCTTACACTGTTAGATATTAATCCATGAGGAGGGATGTAGACTTACTAGTGTCACGTGCGGAGTCATGTGGTCTCAGGCTCAATTCAGACAAGCCTTGTTTTCTTAGGTTCTGCCGGAGATCTGCTCTCAATTTTGGCCCATACTCTGACTATTATATTAGAGGTAATCCTTTACAGTTTGTAGAATCAGCATCTGATTTGGGGGTTCAAGTGGATATTTCACTATAATTTCATCTCCACATAAGCTCTCTTGAAAAGAAAGCTGCAGGCATCTCTTCGAGTTTACTTAAGACCACATATCCGTCCTGTGCTAGAAGTTTGCTCAGTTGTTTGGCACATAGGGTATGTGGGCGGCATTGACATGCTTGAGAGAGTGCAATCACGAGCAGGGCGGCTGCTCATAGCTAAAATAGTCACATCTTAAAGATATTCAATGACTTATCTACTGTGAAACTCTTTGAGTTGTTTTCCCTCCAGACTTCCTCTAAGACCCGCAGTAATTCGCACAAAATATTTCTGCTCCACAGCAAAACAGAAATACGCAGGCGATATTTCTCTGTAAGAATGATTGCCCGGCCAGATACAGTTATCCTGTAACCATCCTTAACTATATTTAAGAGTAAACTACCGGAGCATCTCGCTCAAAATCTATAAGAATATTAACCCCTTACATAGTAATAACAATGTATTCACATATAATGTTCCTAATTTTAACATATAAAATTCATAATTAACTATCGTAATTGTAATACTATAATCTAGTCATCACTTAGTGCCATTGACACACCTGCCAGCAGATGTTTAAAAGTTTTAGTACAATAAGCAAATTCTTAACCTTCATTCTGCTGGTGTGTTGGCACTTAGTGGGTTGTCCTCTGGTGGAACACGTCCAGGAAAGATATCCAGGTAAGCTACTATTTAAAGATCTGCTTTATAACTCCACAACATACAGCCTCTACGATAACCACTCTTACTTTCCTAAATGTGTTCTCTATATGCTCAATCTGTATGTTTACACTCACCTCCAATTTGAGCATTCTCACAAATTATTCACTCCTCTTCTGAGTCGAGAGTTTTCCGGTGAAACTTAAGAAGACCTATGCCGTGTTTTTTGTAGTAATAACAGTGCCAATGGTGTTTTTAGGCAATCTAATCATCAATTACGGTTTCAGTTAGGCGCGTAATTAACTTTTTAAGATACTAGCACTTAGAGTACGACTCTATTTGCAGCGATACTATCTTAAAAATTAGTGGTTTCCGCGCAAAAACGTAGCCGTAAAGGATGATTAAAGGACGACAAACTCCATTAGTACTGTTTTTATGTACTTACTATTTATTTATAGATTATTCTTATTTGCGTTTGGTTAATACTTCAGTTTAGGAGACGCTATTTCTAGGCTACAATTAATGCGAGCGGCTCTGCACGTTTATCGAAATAATAAAGACGATAGCGCCGCCTGCTTTAGGCTATTTCAGCTCAAAAGTAACATTTTTTAGTTACTTTGAAAATAGGGGCTTCGCCTCCCATATCTCCCACTTAAGTGTGGGGGTACATCCACTGCAAATTACAAAAAAAAACTCGTAATATTCTTAATTCGGAAAGGTAACACAAGATTTGAATGCCAAAGCCGATTGTTAAATGTCGGTAAAAATATAGTTGCCTTAAATTACCTAATAAATAATCACTTCACGGCATAAGTTAAATCATCTCTACCTTTATCTATTATAATCGAGAAACGTTTTTTATCCACTCCAGTTGCAAAAGGCGTAATAAAGGCAAATGTCGTAGAATGACTCCCGACGATACCATATATATCTATTCGTTGAGGGAACTTCTTTAATTATCTCTAGAGTGCGTTTACTGTCTGGCGGCAGATATTATGTATCTTCGATATGCTTAAGAAGTGGAACTGAGCTCAAGGATAATAATATTGCTATCATTAATAAAATAGAGTTTTATTAATAATAACTATAAACAATACACAAAAACGGAAAATATTGACATAAACAGAATGGAAAGGGTCGTGGAGACTCGGGCTAATCCGAGGATTTAAAGGATTAAAAAAAGGTAAAACAAATATAGAGTTAAAGAGATGGGATGGTTCGATAAACAATTTAAAGAACAGGATAGAATTGACAAAAGGGATCAATACTCAAAGGTGAAGTTTGGCTTACGTAACTTTGGCACTAGTGGTGCAGTGGAAGGTGGCGCAAAGGAGTTTCGGTCCGCTGGCGAGCTCCAGCCGAAGGGGGGGGAATAAAAGGATCCTGACGAGGCGTCTTGGGAAGGAGAACCGTTTCTCGACGAACGGCTTGAAGAACAATGGCTGTTCTAGGTTGTTCTCTTCTGAACAAAGGGGGGGGATGAGAACCGTCTCTTGTCTACGGGTTCAAGAACAATGGCTGTTCTAATGTTGTTCTCCTCTGAACAACAGGGGGGGGGGGTGAGAACCGTTTCTTGGCGAAGGGCTCAAATCGAACAATGGCTGTTCTAATGGTGTTCTCCTTGAACAACAGGGGGGGGATGAGAACCGTTTCTTGGCGAAGGGCTCAAAACGAACAATGGCTGTTCTAATGCTGTTCTCCTTGAACAACAGGGGGGGGAAGCCTTGGGGACTTGGCGTCGGAAAGGCTCGAACCTTTGGCACTCAAGGAATATTGTCCTCCTTCTGGACAAGTGATGGTGAATCTCGAGGTCGAGGTCCCTTGGCGCACAAAGGGAGAGAGGGTCGTGGTGATGTTTCGCGACGAAAATCTGGATCTCCAATCTGATCTTAGTGGTAAAGTTTCCATATAAATAGCCAGGACATTTCCTTGGCGTGGGGGAAAATGGAGTGGAACTTGGAGGGAACGCACAGCCGGGCCGGGGAACAATGCCTTATCTGTTCATAAGCCTAACTCGATCTGGCGAGGTCGGCGTATGGGGGCGAACGGGGGGACGATAACCTCCTTGTTTAAACATTGGCATCCGGTAGCTGAGATAAGACTCCAAGCCTCGAATCAAAGATGCACGTGGGCAGCATCGTGGTTTTAAATAATACGGGGTAGGAGTTGAAATTAAACGCAGCTTCAACACGTTCTATCACAGCAAATAAACAGAGCTCGCAAGTAACGCGCTTTTTTAACTGCTTGCTTCCAGGGATTCCATTGATTGAAGTAATTTTAAACTAAGGGTTACCAGTGTGTGAAAATAATGGCTTATATTCACATTAAAACAAAGCAAGGCTCGCCGTATTTTAATGTTAACTTTAATCCTTTCAAGGTATAATATCTTATAAATATAACCGTGATAATGAGACCTCTATAGAAACCAAATTAACTTTCCAGATCGACATTGAATCTGTAGTCACCTCTCAACTTAACGTTTTTTCGAAGAAAAGAAATGTTTCTCTCTAACTGCTTTAACTCATGACCTCAATCTAAACTCAGATCTCAAAGTAATGTTATCTTGATTAGGAAAAATCAATTTGAACCGGCAACTCCCGCTCTTTCTTGCGTTTATTTTTTTAGGCAATTATGATAAGTTTAACTTTCACACTTTTATCTCGCAATTTCACTTTCTTGTCGTTTCAAAAATTACCATTACTGAGTCCGCTAAATTAGCGTACCATAAACATATTTGCGAGACTATATCTTTGCTATAATAAAACACCTTTGCACTACCGATGAAAATTTGAAGTTGCTCTCAAACTTTTAAATGATGTGTTTCCAGACAAAATGCCTTCGTCGACCAATATCTAAGAAAAATTCCCTTTATTTCCTCACTTGATGAATCTAACTTATCTAGGCTTCCTTCTGGTTCAATGAACCCGCCCAGGCCTAATAGAAGTAAAGAATTTCCAGGCCAGTTTATTGGAATAAAGCGCCGGTAATAAACTGTTATATAACATAATTAAAGCCAATTTCCTATTTAGTAAAAATGTGAAATTAGCTTAACTACTTGAGATGGTTATCTTTCACTTTCTGAAACATATAATAACTAATTTATTTAGCATTCAGACATTACATAAACTAGAATTTGTTAAAAACAAGGCCTGCTGACCAAAATGTCGCGAGCTATCACTTATTCTGATCTATGACCTTACGACCTTCAAAACTTTCAATAATTACAATATTAGCCTTGGGAGTACCTTATCAATTATATAATTTGAAAGACAAGGTAAAACAACATAAAGATTTTAAATTTAGTTAGAATCGGCCTAAAAGTTATGAAGTTAATGCAAAATAATTCCTTGCATAATCTTAGGAGGACTTTAGCAATAAGATCATTCAAAAGAGACTTTAAAACAACATGGGGGTTTCAGATTTCGTTGCAATCGGCTGAATACTTATAATTTTATTGAAAAAACAAAATAATTCTGGCGCTAATCTTGGGAGGACCTTGGCACTATATATCATTTAAAAGATAATATATAAAAACATAAGGGTTACAACAAGCAGTAACAAGAGAAGAGAGTACCCTAGGAGACCTTACAGTCCATTCAAAGAGAGTACCTTTGGACTAGCAATCGAGCGGGCAGATGACTGCTCAATTGTTTTGCGTCCCTAAACGGCCACTTTTCAAGACTTTGTCTATTCTTGACTTGAACTGGTCAACAGATTCACTGTTGACAACTTCCACTGAAAGTGCGTTCCACTTAACGCAGATACTGTAAGTGAAAATATTTCCCCACAGATTGCGGTTGTAACGCTTCAATTCAAGTTTGAAGCCGTGATTGAGCGTTCTGTTCTCACTAAGTGTGAAAATATCCTAGTAGTCAACATCGTCGAACGCTCGAAGTATTTTGAACACTTCGATGAGCTGACCACGCAGTCTACATGTTTCCAGCGAGAACAGATCTAATTCCCTTAGTCTATCCTCATAACTTTTATGTAGGATATAGGAAATCAGTTTGGTTGTATTAACTTGTACGCGTTCCGACCTTGCGATGTCCTTTTGAAAGGAAAGACTCCAAAATTGTACGGCATACTTCAGGTGCGGCCGAACGAGGGAGTTGTACAGACACAGTACTATCTCCTTGTTACGGTACACAAACTGGCGCTTCATGTAGCCTAACATCCTTTGGGCTTTCTTCTCTGCCTCAATGCACTGTTTCGAGAACTTGAGGTCGCTGGTGATAGTTACACCCAAGTCCTTCTCAGTTTCACTTCATTCAAGAGCAGTGCCCTTAAGGATATACTGAGATTGGGGGTTTCTGTGGCCGATATGCATTACTTTGCCTTTTCCACGTTAAAAGACATTTGCCACGTGTCCGACCACTCCCCAACCTCCCGAAGATCTTCCTGTAGGCGAGCAGTCTTTCCATCCTTGGCAACGTTCATACCAAGCTTGGTATCGTCGGCAAATTTGGAAATCTTGGCAACCATGACACCGCCCATATCGTTGACGTAGATGATGAATAGTATTGGTCCCAGGACAGAACCTTGAGGCACTCCGCCAGTAACAGGCACCTACTCAGAAGACTGTCTTTCACCCTCACCCGTTGCCGTCTGCCACTTAGCCAGTTCTCGATCGAGCCGGCTACTTTTCCGTCTATTCGTAGCGCTCGCACTTTCCGGAGAAGGCGGCGGTGTGGTACCTTATCAAAGGCTTTCTATAAGTCTAAGTACACCACATCCACGGCCTTGTGCCGATCGTGCTCACTGAAGACGAAGTGGAAGAATTCCACAAAGTTCGTCAGGCATGACATTTGCCTTCGGAAGCCGTGCTGAGAACTCTTCAGTAGCAGGTTTGACTCTAAATACGACGTCATTTTGTCCACCCTGATGCTTTCCATGAGTTTACCGAGTTTACCATGAGTTGACGGATGGCTGGGGTTTCCTTTCTTGAAGATCGGATTCACCTCCGCCTCACGATAGTCTCTAGGAACGCATCCGGTCCGGATTGACATGTTAAAGATAGCGCACAGATCTAGTGATACTTCATCGCACACTTCCTTCAACACCTTGGATAGAAACCCGTCTGGTCCAGGGGACTTATTCGTCTTTAGGTCAGCGATCTTTTTCTTTATTTCTCCTTCGGTGAAGTCCATTGCCTCCAGCTTTTCCCCCGAGTAGGGATCCGTGGGCTGGGGGATGGGACCACACTCTTTAGTAAATACTGAAGAGAAGTAGTCATTGAGAAGGTTAGCATTTTCTGCATCTGAGTGAGTTAATGCACCCTCCTCGTCCACTAAGGGCCCAATCCTACGATGGATTGGTTTACGGCTATTTACATAGCCTAAGAACTCCTTGGGATTCTCCTTGCAGAGTCTCGCCACTCGGAGTTCCTCAATCCGCTGAGTCACCCTTATGCTGGACTTCACTCTCCTGGCTAGCCTCTAGTACTCGTCAAAGGCACCCGAGATCTTCGATCGCCGGTACGCATTTCTTTTCTCCCTGAGCAATTGGCCGATTTTTCGATTAAACCACTTTGGTTGAACAGAAGCCCAACGGAGCCATTTCAGAGGGATACAACTTGATTGAAGACTCATGAACTTATTTTTGAAATTGTTCCACGAATCCTCAACCTCTTCGCATACCGCTAGCCTTGCATCAATTAACCCAATTTCGTTAGAATAGGCAGAATAGTTACAAAGTTATTACTAAAACCAAAGAAAAGCAAAATGGGGACCAAAGAACGACCGATCGATCGACCAACGTACTGAGATATAGAGTGGTGCTTGACTAAAGTTCAAAGTAACAAGGAGTAACAAGGAAATAGAGTATCCTAGGAGACCTTACGGTCCATTCAAAGAGGGTACCTTTGGACAAGCAATCGAGCGGGCACATGGCTGCTCAATTGTTTTGCGTCCCTAAACGGCCACTTTTCAATACTTTGTCTAGTGTTGACTTGAACTGGTCAACAGATTTACTGTTGACAACTTCCACTGGAAGTGCGTTCCACTTAACGCAGATACTGTAAGTGAAAATATTTCCACACAGATTGGGGTTGTAACACTTCAGTTCAAGTTTGAAGCCATGATTGCGCGTTCTGTTCTCACTAAGTGTGAAAATATCCCGGTAGTCAACATTGTCGAACCCTCAAAGTATTTAGAAAACTTCGATGAGCTGACCACGCATTCTACGGGTTTCCAGCGAGAACAGATCTAATACCCTTAGTCTATTCTCATAACTTTTATGTGGATAGAGGGGATCAGCTTGGTTGCCCTGGGTTGTACTCATTCCAACCTTGCGATATCCTTTCGAAACGAAGGACTCCAATATTGTACGGCATACTCCAGGTGCGGCCGAACGAGGGAGTTGTACAGATAAAGTACTATCTCCTTGTTGCGGTATCCAAACTGGTGCTTAATGTAGCCTAACATCCTTTGGGCTTACTTCACTGCCTCGCTGCACTGTTTCGAAAACTTGAGGTCGCTGGTGATAGTTACACCCAAGTCCTTCTTAGTCTCACTCAATTCAAGAGCAGTGCCCTTAAGGATGTACTCAAATTTGGAGTTTCGGTGGCCGATATGCATCACTCTGCATTTCCCCACGTTGAAAGGCATTTTCCACGTGTCCGACCACTCCCCAATCTTTCCAAGATCTTCCTGCAGGCGGGCAGTATTTCCATCCTTTTCAACGTTCATACCAAGCTTGGTATCGTCGGCAAATTTGGAAATCTTGGCAACCATGTTACCGTCCATGTCGTTGACGTAGATGATGAATAGTATTGGTCCCACGACAGAACCTTGAAGCACCTTGCTAGTAACGGGCACCCACTCAGAAGCCGGCCTATTTACTACCACCCGTTGCCGTTTGCCACTAAGCCAGTCCTCGATCTAGCCGGCTACTTTTCCGTCTATGCCCAGCGCTGGCACTTTCTGGAGAAGGCGGCAGTGTGGTACCTTATCAAAGTAGCCACTCTTTCAAAAATCCTTTCTAGTAATTGACTAACGGTAACTATCTCAAGCTTCTAAACCTTTCGCATTATATTTAATAAAAAATTCCAAATATTTCTAACTATGCAACTATACAAAATTAATTTAAATATCTACCCGTTTGAATTCAAACTCTCCCCATATCGTCCCTCTTCAAACCAGACACTTAAGCGTAGCTTAGGGAAGTCCATCGAGGTCAATGATGACGGATTTCCTCAGGGCGGTCTCTGACCTTAGTCACGTGTTGGTTTGTTGAGGACATCAAACCTGCACCAGATTTAAACGAATAAGAAGGCGTACTCACTTCAGTCCCGTATCTTGACCAAGAGGAGAAGATTTCTAGTGGCAGGAGAGGACTCAAGACGATCAGGCTTCATCCGTGGCCTCAGGGGGCTACCGAAACTTTTAAGACAAATATATCAAATGGCAGAACCGATTCTCCACGTAATAGCAGAAGAAGATCAAAATTCATCCAACCCATACTGGGTCTATTCAGACCTAATGTTTGAATTTGAAAATGTATCCAAGATTACATACGATGTTGCAGTACACCGCTTTCAATACTGCATCGCTTAGGATAAAATGCTGTACCATTTGAAAAATGCAGCAGTAACTATCGGAGCTGTGTTCGTCTAAGCAGTCTCCTTATTTATATTCCTACTGCTTCTACTAGGCAAAAACCCATATCTTATCTGTACCATCTAACTATTAAAGAAGATAAAACAATTTCACTAGAAGAAGGCAGTCTGATGACGTTAGATTTTGTGACAAATCCTATAGACTCTTCTGATTCACCTTCTATTAGCAACTTCAATTTCTTGATCCTACTTTAACTGACGACATTGGCTTGTGGGAAAACTTGCAACCTGTGCTGGCTTTTTTGCTCGGTGTACCCCAGAGTTCTTTCATCTGGAAATCAGTGGCTATCGTTTGATGATAACTTGGGCAAGCTTATGAAATATGATTGCACATTCAACCAAAAAACAAGCACTTGGGGGAACTTGAAGCCAAACTTGTTTTTATGAAAGAATATTTGGCTATATTTTTCATCGAACCTAGAATGTATTTGGAAATCTCCGTGTAAAGAGTATATAACTAAACAGAGTATTTACACTAAAATTTACGATTTTCCAGGTCTCTTATTTTCAGGAAGAGTTTTACTTTGCGGTGAAGACTCAACGGTGTCGGATAGAAGATATAGTAGAGTTTTTGTTGATAAAAAGTTAGCTGACATGGATAAATGGAAGACATCTGATAATGAAAAGTGTTACCTGTATCATGATGATTTGGACAGCTGTAATCTTGACTACGAAGCCGTTGCTTAATTAAGAGAGATGGGTGTTTTATTGACCATTATGAAGCTAGCTGAGAAAGAGGACTTTCTCTACCACTCATAAGAGAGGCGCAATGAACAAATTTTGACAGACAAGGACAAGGAGAAGTGTTGAATAAAGTCTAAGAAGCTCCTGTAGAGCTGAAGCATCCTATTGAGCAGGAGACAATCAGGTTTTTCTTATCCTAAAAAACTTCCCTCAGGACGACATTGGCTTGTGGGAAAACTTGCAACCTGTGCTGGCTTTTTTGCTCGGTGTACCCCAGAGTTCTTTCATCTGGAAATCAGTGGCTATCGTTTGATGATAACTTGGGCAAGCTTATGAAATATGATTGCACATTCAACCAAAAAACAAGCACTTGGGGGAACTTGAAGCCAAACTTGTTTTTATGAAAGAATATTTGGCTATATTTTTCATCGAACCTAGAATGTATTTGGAAATCTCCGTGTAAAGAGTATATAACTAAACAGAGTATTTACACTAAAATTTACGATTTTCCAGGTCTCTTATTTTCAGGAAGAGTTTTACTTTGCGGTGAAGACTCAACGGTGTCGGATAGAAGATATAGTAGAGTTTTTGTTGATAAAAAGTTAGCTGACATGGATAAATGGAAGACATCTGATAATGAAAAGTGTTACCTGTATCATGATGATTTGGACAGCTGTAATCTTGACTACGAAGCCGTTGCTTAATTAAGAGAGATGGGTGTTTTATTGACCATTATGAAGCTAGCTGAGAAAGAGGACTTTCTCTACCACTCATAAGAGAGGCGCAATGAACAAATTTTGACAGACAAGGACAAGGAGAAGTGTTGAATAAAGTCTAAGAAGCTCCTGTAGAGCTGAAGCATCCTATTGAGCAGGAGACAATCAGGTTTTTCTTATCCTAAAAAACTTCCCTCAGGACGACATTGGCTTGTGGGAAAACTTGCAACCTGTGCTGGCTTTTTTGCTCGGTGTACCCCAGAGTTCTTTCATCTGGAAATCAGTGGCTATCGTTTGATGATAACTTGGGCAAGCTTATGAAATATGATTGCACATTCAACCAAAAAACAAGCACTTGGGGGAACTTGAAGCCAAACTTGTTTTTATGAAAGAATATTTGGCTATATTTTTCATCGAACCTAGAATGTATTTGGAAATCTCCGTGTAAAGAGTATATAACTAAACAGAGTATTTACACTAAAATTTACGATTTTCCAGGTCTCTTATTTTCAGGAAGAGTTTTACTTTGCGGTGAAGACTCAACGGTGTCGGATAGAAGATATAGTAGAGTTTTTGTTGATAAAAAGTTAGCTGACATGGATAAATGGAAGACATCTGATAATGAAAAGTGTTACCTGTATCATGATGATTTGGACAGCTGTAATCTTGACTACGAGGCCGTTGCTTAATTAAGAGAGATGGGTGTTTTATTGACCATCATGAAGCTAGCTGAGAAAGAGGACTTTCTCTACCACTCATAAGAGAGGCGCAATGAACAAATTTTGACAGACAAGGACAAGGAGAAGTGTTGAATAAAGTCTAAGAAGCTCCTGTAGAGCTGAAGCATCCTATTGAGCAGGAGACGATCAGGTTTTTCTTATCCTAAAAAACTTCCCTCAGGAGCAGTTGTACAACGCCCAGAACAACAGGTGGCTTGCTTACAATCCAATCCATGCGATCTTCAATATATTATGCAGACCAAGTTCTCCCTAACTGTGATGATCTCTACGCGTTTCTCCAGTTAGTGTGATGTCATGCTGCCACACATCTTTCAACAGGGTATTAGGCACAGTCAGACAGCTATGTGATGTTGGAGACTGTTATTAAACGTTGCATGGATACGATTGTAGCTGTAATGCTATACACCAGAAAGATTAAAAAGTAGTTGTCAGAGTAATTTTACGACATCAGCAGAGTGACTTTCTGGAATACTGATTCCTCGGGTTTTAATTCATGGATTACTCCGTGTGTGAGGTTGTTGGAGAAAGAAACGAACACTGTACCTGCAACATAAACATATAACAAGCTGCTAACCAGAATCTTTCCAAGGACACAGTAAGAAACGCTTACGATAAGTTTCGGAGCCATCTTGAGGCCGCGGTGGAAGTTAAGGGTAGATACATTGAGCAAACTGTTATGTTCCAACCATAATCTAGTGCCATCTTTTACTTTTTTAAAATACATCTATTGCAGGGGGATCTATGTTATCCTAACCATAAAAGTTATTCCGAACAAACTCTATGCACGCTCTCCAGATTGAGGGCACCCTATAAGCGGCCATAGCATTTTTCCATTAACCTTGAATCGATCCGGGGAGCGTACACATTCGTTTCCTATAAATTTGGGCTGTACACGATTTCCCGACAGTGATTTCACATTGTCTAATTAATGCCAACCAAATCCTTTGATCCACAAGATCAGTTTATTTTAGCATGACCTTTTGCAGTCAGTTAGCAACCTTGTCACCTTCTTATTGAAGACCTGCCAGGTAAGGGTAAATAGCAACGAAACAATTTAGCGTCTTGCTCGGTTAGCCTCCGCCTCTAAAGTCCAATTATCCATGTGCAGTTCAGGTTTACATCTCAACACTTACTATACGTTGTTAATACCCGTAGTTTGGATCGTTCTTTAATCACTAAGTCGCTTCTGACAAATATGGGTATCATAATGAATGCATATGATGGTCAAAGTCTGTCATTAATTAAGGTGCGGTCAGGATTTGTTCGCAAATTTCAACTGAGAATTTCTCGGTCTTTTTTTTCTTCAAAAAAATAACCATTATTGTTTAATTTTTTAAGAATAATTAACTTGGAAATCTTTTAACCCTGTTAATTTTTGGAATAGGAATGTCTTTCTCCTTGAAATCCAACTTAAAAGTGTGTGAAGAGATTCAGGATTCGAATATGAGGTGACAGCCGAGAGAAAGAGGGTTTCCCCTTGCTTTGAGGCGATATGAACGCGGAAATTTCTTGCCGAAATACAAGATATCATCAAGTAAGCAAAGTGTGGATACAAGGCTCATTAGTCCGGTGGTGCATAAGAACATTCGCTACTTTTCATACAAGAAGAGAATGGGACATTTTTGTCAAGGCGATGCAGAAAAGGCAACTTAGGCACACCAAGATACTGATCAAAAAGCTAAAATACCCGTAAGCTACAGATATACTATGTTTTTTCTTAATGAGATGAAATTCTATTAAAACCAGAATATCAATAGGTAGCTCGCTGTTGCACCCATGGAAGTGCCCAGATTGATTGCAATGAATTCTACAGGGATAATTATGATCTATATTTTCGTCAGCTGTGAAGGTAACGTCAAGCTAGCCCCTTTAGTATCTGAGGCACAAAAGCTAACTACCGTCGTCGATATACGTGTTCAAGGCGAGGTGTTGAAGCTCTAGATCAACCGGTTAGCAGCATATGGGCCATACATTTGGCAGCAAAAGTGCGCGATTCCACACCATCTGGAAGACACAGGTGGGGCTGTCGAAGAATTTTTTTCAATCACAAAGGATAAGCTAGTGGCGTGGATTAGCAGAGCCTTTATGGCCCTAAAACGGGAGGTAGTGACGAAGGTCTATGACTGGTTAGGCGATTGGCTCCAGGATACATCGAGGCCACAAAATGCTTCTTCCAATTAGATCGTCAAAACATATAAAAACTGATCCAAATTTGACGAATATAAGAAATTCACATATACCTGAAATACTGGAATATATAACAGCAGGAAACTGAAATGAATCTGGAAGCGTTATATTATAGTGCTTAAGAATATCCTTTAAAATTAAGTCTAGGACATGGGGACTGCATTTTTAGTCGCGTGCGCTATATATCTCACTAAGTCAATTAGTCGGTCAGTTGGTCCCCGGTTTACAGGTTATTTTGCTAATACCATTGTAATTATTCAGCCGATTCCAACGAAATCTGAAACCCTTATGTTGTTTTGCATTTTCGTTCGAATAACATAATTGCCAAAGCCGTCCCAAGTTTAGATAGGGAATTATTTGGCAATAGCTTCATAACTATTCGTTGGCTTCTTACGAAATTCGAAACTGTTAGAATGATATGATTGCCAATGTCCTCCCAAGGTTAGTCTATGAATTAGGAAAGTTTTGAAGTTGGTAAGATAATAAATCAGAATAAGTGAGAGCACACAAAGTTTGTCAGCAGACCTTGTTGCTGCGCTCTAGCCAAATTGAAATCCAGAATCTGAAGTGCACTATAAATGCAGTCTCCATATCATAATCTTAATCGTAAAGGGTATATGTAGTTAATCAGATTAAGTTAACGCCCCCTAGATTAATATCAGTTGCCTGTCTTTATATATTCCATTATTTCAGTTGGCAAATAATTAAATAGTTCGAAAGAGCATATTTAATATGTCTTCTCCAAATTACATTAATTTCTTTTAATCTAATTGATTAAAAATTAAAATTACACTGTTCATGCACTTAGGATTTCTTAATTTATAACTGCATTTTCAAAAAATCGTACAAATCCTAGTCACTTGTCTTTGATTATGTGTATGAAACTTTTTTATCCTTCTTTGGACAAATTTTCATTTAATAAATTCCTCTACTATCGCAAAAATGCTGGCGACATTAGGAGAAAAGCTCTTACAACTGACTGCTTTGCTTGCCTGAGCCTTTCGAACTCTTCTCTACGTTGGAATTGATACAGCAGAAATTTTTGTTTGTTTTCGCACGAGATTTAATTGAAGTGATTCGCGCATTAAGTAAATCTTCGCTTACGAGTTCTTTCGCAGCATACGTGGAAAGTGATATTACGTATTTGTGCAGTAAATATTGAAATTTTTTCACTCGCTTCGTGCGCCGGTAGCGAGGGTGAGCGTGCTTCCCTCCTCCCCCTCCGATTTCTTCATCGAACTCCCTTTGGGGAGGACCAAGGACCTGCAGGCTTTCGAATAGCGCCTGCACGTAAGATAAAGTGCCATTTTGCTTGGGTTGTAATTATTCTTGATTTGGACACGGACTACCCCCTTTAACTATTTCCGTTCTCACTGGTGAAAAATCTCTCTCACACACACAAGCCAAGCACACCGAGTCTTCCACAAAAAAAAATTTCCAGTCCTTAAATGAGGAAATGGAAAAATCAATGAGGGAGACCCGGCGGTCTCTCCGATGGCCCCAATCCAGATCGGGGGAAGGTCTTTGCTAAAACTCATGGGAAACTAGGGGTGACCCTAGTTAGACTAATAGACACATACAACGGCTACTTGTCTATCTGCCAAAAGGAGAGCGACTGCGAAGTCCTCACCTCTCAGAAGGCGGCAGAATGCTTGTTGAAGAAAATCAACCTAAAACCCCACACGCCACCACAGATTAAAACACACCACAGCATCGTCCTTAGCCGCTTCGTTCCCTGGTTCGGAGGCCACAGCATTGAGGAAATTCATGCTGAGGTCGAGAAAAACCAATCTTGGGCTAAGGTAGCGGAAGTCCTTAAATTTAAGGACTATACGAACGTTTTCAAAATCGTGTTTACTGATTCGTCAATGGCGGTAAATGCCACAGAGGGTGGTATGCTCCTCTTTAAAGTTCGAAGCTACCCCGAGCAGATCGAGCGTGAGGAGTTTATCAACCTCCAAATGTGCTTCAAATGCTAAAAGTATAAGGAGCACACTACGGCCAGCTGCCCCAGAGGAAATGTTATCTTATGTTCTATCTGCGCGTCAGGCACCCATTCTTGGAGGAGCTGTAAGAGCACTTCCATTAAGTGTCTCAATTGCGCTGGAGAACATCAGATGCTCTACATGGCTAGCCCGATCAAAAAAGGGATTTGGAAGAAGAAAGCAAACCAAAAGAAACTGGAAGAGGAAACGAAGGCTAACACAACCTATGCCAAAGTTGCTAAAGCTGCGGTAGCGGAGTCGAAAGGAAACCCTACATTCCTCCACGTCAAAAATGAAAATTCGACAAAAATTATGTGTTGCATATCTTATCCTCATATTGCGAATCTCTCCTCCCCGGGGTGCTTTGCAGATGAGCTAAGTAAGATGCTAATTCATAATGGAATGGAGAAAATGTGGTTTCCCCCAAACCCGCGGTTGGAAGAGATCCCGAAAATTAGTCTCAAACCCCATTGCGAGACTAGTTGCCAGAAGATCCAAACTTTCAGCAGTGCCACAACCTCGGCCCCTTTCACGAACCCCAGGATTCAGGCTGCAAAAGCACGCACGGAGAAAAAATCAGCGCAAACTCACCAGAACAAAAACACAAACGCACACACAGTCACACAGGTTGACAATGAGGCTACGGAGACTGAGACTGCGAGAGCCGAGGGGGGATGGGCACGTTCGCCCCGCTAACAGAAAACCTCACAGCCTCAGAGATGCCCGAAATCGTCCTCTTCTTGCAAGAGGGAATCCAGGCACGCATACCATTCAAGAAAAATTAACTTGAAGGTATTCGCTGCCGAAAGATCCCATTTTCCTAAGGAGATGGATGCCCTTGATGTATTGGAAGGTGTAATAGCCGAAGGATACAAATGTGAATTTACCTCGGACGACTACAGTGAAAAGCAAGTCGAGGAAGCTTTACTCCAAGGCTTGGTCAAACTGACTCTGGATACGTTTTTCACTCTTACTGACGGCGAATACAGAAAGAAACGAACAGGTAAAACTATCTCGTAAGAGAATAAGTCCTAAAAAACATCATATCACACTCAAGAACCCTTAAGTGAAATAGTCAATTGAGACTTTAAAGATATTACATTTGAACTCTGACAGATAGACAAATAAACAGACAGTATACGAAAATGTATTGAGACAATGCGACTCAGACGTTATATTTATTTCCGAACATGGAATAAATGACACAAACACACTAAAAATTTTCCCTTACGAAGTCTTAACCAAAAATGACAGCGGAGAACGTTTTGACGGATGCGTTATAGTTGTGAAAAGAGGTCTTGACTTCAAATCAATAAGTCGACTCGACGAATCTTGCCTCACTGTAGAGGTCCGTACGGCAGTAGGACGCCAGTTCCTGGCAACAGATATCCCACCCCCAAAAAAGAGGGTATTTGCCCCTTCCCAACTTCTTGCAGTTATGTGGTGATGGGAGAACCGTTCTCTTTGCCGGTGACCTCAATGCAAGAAGTGCTGCCTCCGGTTATACGTCGACCAACCCAGCAGGCAGGAATCTCGAGACACTTATCGATAGCCATATTATGACTAGAATTGAACCAGACTTTCTCACATTCTTCACACACAGATCAGCCACCAACCCAGATATTGTACTAACCAGCAATATGTTCCCATACAATTAATTCATTAAGCCGGGCCCCCCTATTCCCAGCGACCACCAGGCTATTCTTATTAAGGTTTTAACCCCCCTGATTCAAATTCTTATCCCAGAGCAAAAGAGCTACGCTTGGCTTAACTGGAATAAGTATAAACAACTCCTCGAAAGTTATAACCCAGAACCCTTAATTAATGCCACCCTAGAAGAAATTGACGAGGAGTTGGATAAAATTAATGAACATTTATTAAAAGCCGACAAGGAAGCCGTCCCCCGAGTTAAATATAAAACTCTTCCTGCCCCCTTATGGACCCCTAGAATGATTTCCCTCGTGAGGGAATAGGGGAAACGGATCAATGAAGTGAACCTCACTGGCCCCAACATTAACACACACCGAAAAACACGACTCATTCGTGACGAACTAATGACTCTTATAAGGGACCAAGAGAATGTACTTTGGAATAATTTAATCGACGGACTGAACATAGAAACTGACTCACGTACATTCTGGCAGACTGTTAAATCACTAAAAGGTGGACAACCGCCAAAGACTATTAAACTCAGACGTGATGACACTGAAATTTCGGACGTGGAAAGAATCGAAGAGGAATTCAGACTCTCTTGGGCATCTATATTTAAGATACCCCCGGAAAGGAATGATGACTTTGATTTAGACTTCGAAGACGGAATCCTTAACGACCTGAATGATCAAATACACAGAACCCATCCTCACCATTGCTTATCAGAGGAGAGGGAAATGGAAGGACTCAGGGGTAGAATTACTGCCAAGGAGCTCTCAAAAACCTTAAAGTCCTTTCGACAGCGAGCACCATGGCGTTCAGGACTGAAAAAGCAGAATTTTATTCGAGCCCTGCCCAACATCTTATTGTGGCTCATAAAGGGCATGAACGCGTGCTTAGATGTGGGTTACTTCCCTGACCACTGGAAGGTAGCGAAAATGAAATTCCTTCCTAAAGCCGGTTAACCACCGGACAGTCCAGCTAACTTCAGGCTTATATCTCTCTTAGAATTTTCAGGGAAAGTCTTGTAAAAGATATTGGCCAACAGGGTAAATACGTTCCTCGAGAATAACAATTCTCACAATAACCAGTAAGATGGCTTCCGAGCGAAGCAAGGAACAGACACGGCGCTGGCCGTGATTACCGAGAAGTTGGCAAAAGTAAAATCAGAAAAACGCCAAAAAGGCCTTTGACAAAGTATGGAAGAGAGGCCTACAATATAAAATCTTACAACTGGGCAAAATCCCATACTTGAAAGGATCCTTTGTGATTACGTAATGAAGAGGAGGGCGTTTCTGAGTATTAAAGGTTATAATGGCCCTGAGTTCAAGCTCGAGGCGGGGGTGCCGCAAGGCGGGTGCATAAGTCCGCTGCTCTATAACATTTACACCATTGACCTTCCTCAACCTCTGACTGAAGGTTCCTTGTACGTCCCATTTGCGGACGACATAACAATAATATGTACGGCGCCTTATCAAAATGTGAATTTCATGGCACAGAGTACGGCGGTGGAAATCGAAAACATCAACTGTTTCGAGAGAAGATGGAAGATATCCACCAATGCTCAAAAGTTCCGTGTAATTCCATTATACCGAAGGACACTGGCAGACATCCGTGTGGGAGGTGCATGCATTCCATATCGCACGGAGGGCACGCTTCTGGGACTGCGTATTACCACTAGGGGGTATAGAAATCATGTAGCAAAAACTACACAGAATGCACGGAGGGACTTGGGTGAATTTTTTAAATTCGTAAACCTGAGCACCTCCAACAAACTGAAAATCTATTATGCGTGCATTCGCTCAAAACTCTTGTACTCCCCGGTCCCTATAAACGCAGTTTCCAAGACCCAAGTCCTTAAACTGCAAAGGGTCCAGAATAAGGCAGTATATATCATTACAGGAGCCTGAAGGAGAAAAGGGAGAAGGCAGAGTGAACTCCATGGTGTACTGGGGATGACCCCCATAAACGTGGAGCTTCACCTCAGAGCAACCAAAGACAAGGACAAAGTGCACCGGCACCTCCTTCCCGAGTTTGTGCTCGGGCTCATTGACTTTGACAACTTAAACAACATAAGACGACCAATATCCTTTAAAAGCAGTAGACTACCCATGGACATTGACGTCGACCCAAGGTTCACTTAAAATAAAACCCCCAAATTCACAACACAAATCACGAAAGCCAAGCGAAATTATTCACTATATTAGCATTTGTTAATATTAGTTTTTATTAAAAACTTCCCCCAAATTTTTGGGCGAAATATCGCCAAAAAAAAACAAAAACAAAACAAAACAATCAAACAAAAACAACACAAAATAACCCCCTAAATCTGGGTGTGAAATACCTGGATAAGAAGATGCAAATCTTCAACAAGCCACGTAGAGAATAAAAAATATCTACTACTACAAAGGCTTGAATGCCTAGTGCATTACCAGATAATATATTCATATATTGTCACAAAAAAAATATAACCAAAACGCAAAGAAAGCCAGAGATGCCCATTCACCAGGGATCTGTCTTTCATACTTCTTTTCATTTTCACTTTCCTATTAATTTTCCCTTTTTCCCCTCTATTTCTCCTACTAAAACCCTCTTCTACTATATTCCTCACTTTATATGTGCAATGTCCAATGTCTTACAACTCCTTCATCGTTTCTGGTCGAGTGAACGGAGCTAAAACCGCGTTTTCTTAGAGAAATTTACATGATTCTTTTTTACAAAAAAGGATTATTTTTCTTTGTATTCCAGAGCATCTTTACTAGCGAATTTAATTTATTTGAGGCTTTATTTGCTTATTCGAGATGCATGGTTTAACTTTGTATCCTTGACAGTCTTTGCACTCTCTTGTCTAATTTATGTTTTTAAAATTTTGCGAGAAGTTTTTCGGCAATTCTTTATCTCTTCAAACAGTTTATTAATTTTTCTTTGTATTTTATATATATATATACCCTCTTATATTATTTCTATATCATGGTGATTGGTGTTTAACGGCTACAACAATTTAAAATGAGGTATTACGATGACCTGGATAATTATATATCAGGACAAAGTCGCAGCTTCGTTTAATTGCCTCGTAGTGTCAATTCTTTGTATGTTTATAACTACTGTCTTAAATTATGTCCATTCATCATTTCTACTTATTGTATATTTTCATTACATTTAGGAAACCACTCTTACACAAATGAAGTGGAGAAACTCACTACGTTTGGTGTTATTCGTCAGCTTTGATAGAAGTCGTGATGTAATGTGAATAAAAATGATATAAAAGCAGTTTTAAATTTGAAGGGAAGCAAACTTCGAAGCCGAATTTTGCAACGTAATTAAAAGGAAATTACTAAGTGAACAAATTCGAAAAGGTTATAAATACTAAAACCATGATAATAAAGTTGAAAATAAGACCATGCTAGCGACTAGCCTTTCTTACACTATTGCTGCAATGCAAAAACCTACCAAATGCTTATAAAGCTGAGAGATAATCGTATTATACATCGCAATGTTATTCCAAGTATATTAAAGTTTAAGTTGTCGGTGACATAAAATGAATTTAAATTTATTTACTATTAAATGCAATTTAAAATATTAAATGTATACACGATCGGATAAAGAAGATACGTCATATACCATGTGAACGAACCCAAAGTTTCACATGTCAAGAGACCAATGTAAATATCCTTGATAGGATAAAGTTAATCATTTATATTGTTTATTTTAGTGATGAAAGAATAGCTTATATTAGATGATAAACATTAACCTGTTTTCCCCTTAATTAACCATTTCAACATCATCCAAGGTGTCTTTAACAAACAGTACCTAATGAAACTTAAATGAAGCTCACACTTTCTACTTTGCTCTTCACATCCCTATTTTTTTCATGGTATTAATACATTCAATGAATTCTATGCCTTATGTGAAATCATGATTTGGGGGAAAACTATCCTCTTCATACGGATGCTGTGGTCTTAAAGAGTTGGCTATTTCTGTTTCGGAATTGCCGAGGAAACCGTTCCGGACTGACACTTTGGATATTTGGATTGTGGAACTTAGAGAGGGTCCAGAACAAGTGCAGGAAAGATTAGTCTGAAATGTGTTACACACAACTATACCACGTGAAGGAAAGCGAATAAAAAATCATATAATTTCGGAAGAGCTATCCCCAATGTATTTGTCTCGTTATGCTTTACATGATCCTACGCTATTTATGTGAATTGAAGTAAATAATGCATCTTAATTCTGTATGAAATAACTGATACCTCATTCGTAATTAACGATTACCAGATCCTAATCTTAATTAATTATGTACGACACTGTCTAGTCGTGACATCTTAAATACACAAATGTGATTTAAATAGGCTGAATTTGGTAAAAAAACCCATTTTTTGTGGACCACTAATCTTGCCAAAGGTATGTGATATGCCTATCAATTCTGGTATGGAAAGTCCTAAATCTATCTTTTGACTACGTTGGATTGCAGTTTTTGCTTTTAAATCAATCTCTTCCTCACCTTTTATGCTTGCCTGAATCGATGTGACAATAAGTACGAGATGTATTTAATATATGTAGTTAATTGTACTCTATACCAAATAATGACTATAAGTTTTTAATTGCTAACAAGCTTCAAGAGTGATATGATGCAATGACTAATTTACAGTTATATTTGCAGTTATATAGCTTTTGACTCATGTATATGATTACCCGTAAATTGCATATAATTCAGCAGTAAATAAACAACAGTAGTAGGAGGGACAAGAAAGCCTTTGTTGTAATGATCCAAATGCTACAACTATAATAATTTAGAACCAACTGTAAAAAGAATATTATATCCTAGAATTATATAATAGTTTATTTATCTTAAAACTAAGATAACTATATAGATAGGTTTTGTTCTTAAAGTATTTAATTAATAAATTGAATTTTACTTCATTTAATATCACAGAGCAAAGTGATTTATTTATATAATTTAAATTAGAAAGATTTTATCTTAAATTCATAATATATTGAAACAAAACCCACACAACTCCTTGAGGGGTTTAGGTCTAGGTTCATAAAAATTGTATCAGAATAACTCTAACGGAAAGGTCCATGTAAGATGATGGTCAATGCAGTGTACTTTAATGGTGTATCTTAAACAGAGGACTATTCTACAGAATTTAAAAAGCCTTATTTTGACTAAGCTTCGAAAATGTCAACTAAAATAGGGTTTATATCTCCTACCGCTAATTTAATTCACATTTAATAAACTCTCTCAAGCGTTATTTGATTATTTTCTTTTGTTTTGTAGGAAATGCATTATTCATAATATATTTAACATCTAAAAACATATTTATAAATACAAATAATAGATGTATTCTACTGTAACCCTAATTTGCATGTATAACGTATTTAGCCTTGTGATGTCGTGACCTAATAGGTAGTGTATGTTGCTTACCTGATTCTGTGTTCGATTTTCAGGAAGGTCTTCAAAAAAGGGAGATTAACACAATGGCAGTTTAGCTCAAAAGCAGTTGAAGTTTGTTATAATTTTCCGACTGTAGAAACATTTTTCACGCCTTTTATGAGGACCGATGTTTTTGATTTCCTTTCTGGTTATTAAAATAATTTAGGTAATCGAGGGTCATTTGGTAAAGTACTCTTTATGATAAAATGTCCTCGGTGATGAAGGGTCTAAATTATCTTTAATATATGTATACAGGAGTCTGAAGTTGTGCGGAAGGTGAATATTCAACTATAAATGAGGAAGGAATAAGGCTTGTGTAGATGTTTGTTGTTGAGAACACTTAGACTTCTAGAACGCTCGAATATGTTGCTTAAAG
The DNA here is from genome assembly GCA_963969495.1 of Ceratothoa steindachneri. Lineage (NCBI taxonomy): Eukaryota > Metazoa > Arthropoda > Malacostraca > Isopoda > Cymothoidae > Ceratothoa > Ceratothoa steindachneri. Next base: position 72,095,537 of record OZ018337.1, read on the forward strand.
AGGTACTAATGGCATGTATCGTACTACTTTTAGAGAGAAAGCTACCAATTCATTTTCATTTATATCTTAGTTAGGTGGACCATAAGGTTTTAATAAATATTGGGTTTTTACATTTCTAGTAATTATACAGAGAAACAATCGCGTTAAACTTTTACTATAATTTCAAAATGCTAGTTAGTATTTTGCTCTCGATATAATATGAGACCTCGCGTCCAACACGAGTACAGGCAAACCCGAGTGAAGGCCTCCAGCAGGCCCATGGTAGAGTACGTGGTGAAAAAGTCATATTAAGAAAGTTAAGGGATAGGTATGGAAGGGCAAAATCATACTAAGGAGAAAAGAGCTACCCTTGTTCCAGCTCAGCGGCCATATGCCAGTCAGCGTCCAACACATTTCCTCAGAGACTCACCAGAGCGATGAGTGGTAAAGCGCTTGAGCAACGAAAAAAATAACCCGGGTTCGATATCGCACTTGGGATTTAGGACAAACTATATTAGTTTTCTATTTATTAAAATATAGGTGGGGGGGAATCGAATCTTACCTAAAGCGGTATGTCCCCCTCCGTTGACTCGTTTAAGCAATCGACTAGGTGGTAAAAACAATAAAACCTTTGCATAAAAAACATGTCACCCTGTCGAGCACTAGGACATGCAAGTTATAAAACGATGCTAGAATTTGATATGACTCAGTCCAGCAACAAATTCTCTCAACAGATCAATGAGCAAATGGCAATAGAGATGCAGAAATTTGAGTGTCAATTATTTAATTTTTCTATTTATAATTCTTCCTCATTAATTTAATCAAGCTTATTTGACAAATTATTGAGCATAAAAAAGTTCAAACCAATTATAATTCACAAAAGTAGAGAAGATGCAATGGAAAGAAGTATAAATGCAATTAAATTTAGTAGAAACAAGTGTAATTAAATAATTAGAAAGAAATAGGAAGTAAATGAAGTAGAAACAAAAAGGAATTGAAATAAGTATAAAAAATGGAATAAAAAACGTAGAAACAAATTAAAGAAGTAGAAATTGAGTCTCTTATCAATGTTTCTTTAGTTTCTATTTTTTTTATGGAACCTGGAAGCATGACTAGTAGAATTATAATGCATAAAGACAAGTGGTGTCTTCATCATCAATGGTTATCTCTTCAGTAAAGGTTGGATTTTTATTTCTTTACGACCTAGCAGTTTTCCTATGAGTCCATTTTGACGCTAACATCCACTTAGAAACGTCATACGAGCCTGTCTCCAACAATTGCATAACAATTCATCAATCCTACACCTCCTTGCTATGGCTTTGAAAATAACTTTGTTAAACTCTGACAGATTTAAGTATGTCAAGCTCCATAAGAGATCATTTTCCCTGGGTTTTTTGGCCTATAAATAGCTATTTAGACTTAAATTTAACGGAATAAAATTCCAGAGAACTTTATACCTTGTGCCTCTCTTGGCGAAAGGGTTCCTAGCATGTTTCAAAAATCGCTTTGCTGGTAGCATGAGTGTTTAGAGGCAAATTAACTTTGGCTTTGAGTTAGATCTCTTTAAGTATGAGCTCGAAACTTGTGTAGATCCCGTTTCTATCCCGACTTAATCAACGTTATTCTCTACACTGTTTTACACAGTGAGATGAATAAAATTCAAATCTTTTGAAATTTTCGAACTTTCTTTTCCCCTTTTAATTCCAAATATAATTCGTCTCTTCTTAAAAAAGTTACATTTATGGCTATTTTATTTTGAAAACTGCCTCGTTGTAATAGTTTTTTATAAAATAATCTATAAACTCTGTAATACCTGAGAGTAATAAAATTTTAGCCTCTAAATTGTGCTTATTACATTCATAAACGTATTTGAAACAAATAGATTCCCATAGAGTTATTTGAGGTAAAATAATGAGAAGATAAAAAGGTATTGCACATATTCTCAAGCCACTTGAGAATCACCAGATCAGCAAAGTAGTCCAGCCAACTACGAGTAACAATCATTATGAGGGCAGATACCAAACGTAGAGATATCAAGCACTAGGATAAGACCATTAATAAATACAGCTAGAAGAGATCTACCGCACTTTAGACTATATGGGTAAGAAGAAGAACCTTAAAGGTGAATTTATATCAAATCAGCAGCCATTGCAATTGGGGAAGCAATGAATTTGCAGGGTGTAAACGACTTCGGGCGAAGATGAAAAAGTGCTACAAAGTTTAAAGCCATTCGGAGAATTCAAAAGAGTGAAATCTGGCAATCCAGCGAAATCAAATTTGTAGTGGACACGGAGGTGGTAGGTGACGAAGGGTGTTTTGCTCAAAGTCAAAATGGACCTCCTGAGATTACGCAAAGGGCAGAGAGAGGATTTACAGAGGATAGCAACATGAGTTTCGAGACTGAATATATAAGATAACCCGTAGTTTTTTTAACTGTACAAGAAAAGGGAGTATATAAATGCGCCAAAGTTAAGAGGGTGAGCAATAGTTTCAAGCAAGCCGCATCCGAAGGAGTGCCCAATGGTTATATCGGTTTTATCATTGTGGAGTTTCAGAAATTTTCAGCAAACAAGGCTGTGAAAAAGAATAGATAGATTTGCATGGCATTAATAAAGAAATGAAATGATGAATCAAGGCAACGCTTAAGAATTCCAAGGGGAAAAAGCTTGATACATAAAAGAAGTGGGCAACAAACAGACCCCTATAGAGCCCCACCAAACGCAAATTTGCCAACATGGATATATAATTTCTCATATGAATAGATAGAGTACGAAGTGAAACACAAGACTAAAAGAATTAGGGGCTGACTAGCGTCGGACGTAGGGCGAAGGATATTTGTTATAGGTAGGAGATCCAATTCAGTGCTCTTTCCTGCCCTCAACGTTCAAGGGGAAAAAATAAGAAATCCGAGCTAAGCACAGCCTTTCAAGGAGTTTTAAGAGGAATGGTGTATAGAGATTGGCTTTTAACGCTTGCAGGGTCTGTTGAATACAGGTCATATTTTTTTAGGGAAGTGCAAACAGTAGTGTGAATGAAGTCAGGTGGTACTATTTTAGAAGAAAGTGAGGCAACTAAAATTATGAACTGGGAAGGGCTAAGAACATTTTATAAACTGGCAATAGATAATTGGAGAGAATGATTCTATGAGAGGAAGTTATTTTTCAAAATAAGTCGGGCAATAAATTGTTTATGGGATAATTAATGAGACGAATAATTTCTAACAAGAGATAAAAAGAAAGACCTAGTATGTTCAAATGAATAGACTAGATCGTATATAGATATTGACTATTCTCAATATTGAATGTTGGAGCTTAGAAGCTACCCACTTAAGAGTATTTTTACTCAAATCTTTGGTAAAAGATTGAGGAAAGAAATTTGTTAAGCACCCAATCACACAGAAATGACTTACCAAGCAAGCGCGGGCTCACACACAATTACCAATTACCCTGTTTGCCACGCAGAAAAAAATATTAAGAGATTTTCACATCTAAAACGATCAAGCAAAACTAATGACCTTTATATAATACATGTAAAATCATGTTAGAAATTAACAATTTTACAACGCCTCTAACCACCTTTCTGAAACACCACTTCATTGGGGAAATTTTGGGAAGCACACCATTGTCAACAAAATATGCATAAAAAACCGTTAAAATCAGGATGCTGAAGAGTTATGATCACCAGAGGGAGGCAAAGCAACATGTTATTTTGAGTTTTGCTCACAAAGTTTAGCTTAAGAAAAGAAATTGATATAAATTTGTTTACAAATCCAGGGTTTATGAATTGAATAACTCAGTATTCATGTGATAGAACAGTTATCCCTGGAGAGTCTTAAGGCTAGACTATAAATTCATTGATGAGGATATAGTAGGACCTCATTTTGGGGATGGGAACAGGAACCGTTTGTATTTTATGTTTTTGTGTTAATTAAGATTGCCTATAAAAAAAGAACTTTTGAGTTCAAAAAGTGTTCACAACAGTGGGTGGTACGATAGTGTATCACTATATCTTGGCGGCTTTGCCAGGCTCCAAAGAATTGTTCTATGCATAAACGACATGACTTTTCTCTTTATGTTGCTTCTGTCACTTTCTCCTTAATTCATCTTCACCAGTAGATAAGTTTCTTTAAATCTCGCTATGTCTAACATTCTCCTAGCCGGTTAAGTTTATAAAGACATCAACTATACTTCTACTTCGTTTGTTTTTGCTTTTGGACAATTGAATCAATGTCAGTTGATTCATCCTATCGCAAATAGCCCGCCTGGTAACCCAACCTCATTACATACTACAGATTCGCATTTAGTTCAGAGGTGAAATAATAGTGCATTATTCACAATCCCTGTCCAGTTATTCATTAAGTTCTCGAGTTCTAAGTAATTCCCAGTATTTAACATGGTTTTATTAATTAACTTCTTTTCTTGTGTATTTATTAATACACATCAAATATTCAGTGTCTCTTGATTCACTGAAAGAGGAGTAAAAATTCCTAATTAGAATGTTAAAACGTTTGATAATTAAAATTCCCATATGCAAAAAAATTTAACTTTATTCTTGTTTTTGGCTTAAACGTGTTATCTCCCATTTGTTCGTAACTAAAGGAGATCAAAAAGTTCATTCAGACTCCAAAATTTTGTATTTTATAGGTAGGAGGAAGGCAAGTGAAGTTCTAAATTTCCCCTTTGAGAAAATATTGCTCGCGTGTTATTAATTGCGAGGAAAAAGTTGAGAATAAATAAATGGTTGGAAGCTCAAATATTTTTCAAAGCATGATAAAAAGTTGTATATGTTAATTTTAAAATAAAAAATTGAAATGCTGTAGAATAATAGTTGTTTTAAGAAAACCTTCCAAAACATTTTAGATTAAATAAGAAATTTCTAGAATTTAGTAGGATTTTATGAAACTACTAGAATGCTCCAGAACTGGCCAGAACGCCCCTTGAAAACTCAAGAACCTTGTAAAATATTCTGAAATTTCAATTCAGAAATAATTTAGTAAGGATTCACAGAGCAGCTATTATTTCAGCAGAAGCTACCATAGTGATGCCATCTGAAATCAAAAGGCTGCAGTTATTCTCAAGATACATACCATTATATCAGCTGATATTTTATCAAAACATGAGCAAATAAGTTTGGTTTAAAAGAACCTAAGAGAATATGTGAAGCTGACAAATTATACGTAGCCATACTAGTTTGTGATCAATACATACTTAGGTACCTCATTTTGCTTGTAAACACTACAAGAAAACTTTGGAAGGTAAGAAAATTATTGGTTGTAAAGAGTAAAATATTAAATGTGACAAGAATTTAAACAAATAGGTTTGTTTTAAACCAAAAGTGTAATAAATTATATTTTTCTACTTTTGCAGGATGGGAGAGAGGGGTAGTGTTGCTTTCTTGTTGCTGGGTAACAATAGTGAAGTACTCATGATCTTCATCTTCGGTATTGCTTGTTATACAATTACTGCTCCAATCTGGCTTCACTAGAGAATCTAAAACAAATCATCTGAACACTCAGTGAGTTCACTGAAGTTCAGGATACAAGGTTTTACTGAGAACATGTAGAAAGATACTTAAATTTTAAGGGCTAAAGAAAACTTGTCGATAAAGAAGCCATGGATATCTAAGGTGGATAGAAAAACATCTTCACTAGGCTAAAGATCAGAAAAATTGTAAACATAAACTATGGTTTAAAGCAATGGTTCTTAAACCTAGGGTCAGGACCCAAATCAGGGGCTGCGATGGTACTTCTGAGGGGCACGATGTGGCTACAAAAATAAATAAATAAACAAACGAGAGAGAAAATATTAGAAGTAAAAATAGTTCAAACATAATTATTAACTTGATAACTGTGCAATAAAAATCATCATTTAAACTGGAACAGGCAAATAGTTGTGAATAATAAAGTATGATAAATGAAGGGAAAACAAAACTTATAGAAGTATGATCAGGTCCAATACTTATAACGTACGCCAAGGCGGTTGGATATTGACTCTATCTGTTTCTTCAGAATCTACGATTTCGACCTACGTGCGTTGGTGGAGAGACATGAATGTCACGTAAGTATTATTTACATGTTACTTTTTATTTACTGTGATCGTCAAGCTGATTCAGGAGTATAATATTTATTAGTCTAATATAGTGGGAACTGAATAAGCTTGGGAATTTTCACATATAAAGGAAACCTGATAAATATCAGGTAATTTATACCGGTGTTTTTTATTTCTAAAGGAATTAACATTCATTGAGTATGGGTGCATATATATATATATATATATATATATATATATATATATATATATATATATATATATATATATATATACATATATACAGGCGGTGGACAAAATAATGGAAACATTAACTAATGCACCCATTTACACCACAAAAGATTTTAAAACTTGTTTAAAATGCCTAATAATGACATTGAACTCATAGTGGTCTCCATAATTCACAGATCTTGCCATAATCACGTTTTTTTGGTGTAAATTGGAGCAAAAACTAGGGGATATATTCCCTCTAAAAAGCGTCTACGAAGGAGCTAGAGCATGTTTCACCCGAAACCAGTTAAATACTTATAGATACAGCACAAAACTGTATGAATCGATTGGTCAGCGTATTAAATCTATTTATACTGCTAAGGAGGAGGGGACTCAATGTCAGTAATTTAATTAATGTTTCCCTTCATTTTTTAAACCGTATATATATATATATATATATATATATATATATATATATATATATATATATATATATATCAATTTTGCAGGATGAAGGAAAGAATGTGAAACGTAAGTTCATTTAGTTAACGTGATATATACAACGTTTCGGATAAAAATTCAACCTATCTTCTGATACTGTAAAATTACAAAAATTCGTTAAAATACTAATATTATACATTGAAAAGTTAAACATTCAAAATTATGTAAGTAGTAGATTAATCGAAAATTTAATATGGGGTGGGATTTAGATCTAGGATCAAGTAAATTTAGTCTCTCCTAAGACAAAATAGTGGGATTAACTTTACTTGCTTAATTGTGGAAGAGATGACCTTTACTTGATAAATTGGGAGTTATAAAAGGCTATGGCATCGTTATTTTAAAGTTAGTGGAATAAGTATTAACTAAGAATTAAAAGAATGCGAGGATGTAAGAGAGAAATGCTAAATTCTTATCTACAGGAATTTATGTGGCTTGAAAGACATAAATACAAAGTTTTCAATGATTTTGGCGATACGATTGCCACCCAATACCGTTTTAATTAAGTGATTAAAATTTAATTTCTAGACTTCTTCAAAGTTTACAATATTTAATTGTTTTAAAATAAACTTTTTAACAAATATATTCCTAAATAAATTTTATACCAGTTATTTTTTTATTATATCCTTGGGGGGGATTAACTTTACTAGTGTAACTTTTTTGTTACAAAAAAGGTTAGAAAATTCAATTAATAAAAGAAATTTAACAATAATAAATGAGTAAAGCACTGGATACATATTAGGGAGGAAACTAACCTTTTAAAAACGGCTGTTGAAAGAAGACTGGCAGGGGGTGAGGGGCGTAAGATGAAAGACAAAATTAGAGGAGGGGAGGTTTGTTTATATTTCACAGGAGAAGTAGTGGGTGGAGAGAAGAGTAGGTATTAGAGTGGATGAAAAAACTTATAAACATTGACTCTTGAATTGTTAAAGATATTGGATCGGGGATGGTCCTTAAAATTTTAAAATCATCTAAGAATACTTCAGTTTTGCAATGGTTGGAATGTAGCCAAACAGGCGAAAACGCTTTCTTCGACAGAACCCTTCCGCTCCTGCGGATAATTCCCATATGAGCACCGAATCTTGCCCTTAGCGAGTGCAACGCACTTCCGATGTAATTTCCCAAATTGCATCCGGGGCAAGTGAATTTGTAAATGACGGAGCACTTTGTATCCAGTGTATTCTCCATTTGTATTGTTAAATTGCTTTTATTAATTGAATTCTCTAGCTTTTATATAACAATCCAGTAACCTGTATAGCCTGTCATTACCCCTCCATATTAAATGTCCCATTAATCTACTACATCCATAATTTTGAATGTCTAAATTTTCAAAGTATAATATTAGTCTTTTAACGAAATTTTTAATTTTTCAGTACCAGAAGATGGGGGAAATTTTCTCCCGAAACGTTGTACATGTCACGTAAACTAATTGAACTTTCCCTTTTACGTCCTTTCCTTCATCCTGCAAACTTAATTAAAGCTCAACAGGAGAAGCCCTAATTAATATATATATATATATATATATATATATATATATATATATTTTATCCTCATTTCAGTTTGGAATTTTAGAAGGACCGTTGGCCCAGCGCAAACAACAATTGGTGTATAAGACTGGCTTTCTAAAATAGGGCTTCACCCATCTGAGAGGTGGATCAGGAAATGTCCTCGCTCAGTGTTTTCAGTGTTTGTAAATCTTTGCAAATGAATTAATGAAGAAAATCTGAAACCTTACTTACGTTGATTTTATACAAACTTTATTTAAAAGACACTAAGTTACTAGAAGGATAAGGAAGAACAGGTAAAACAAGGACGGATTCATGCAGGCTCCTTTATGATCAATGTTTTCTTTAAAGAAAACTTCCTTGATATTTAGTAAAGTGGCATAGAATATTGCATGATTGTAAAAGTCTCACATCATTGGATAGCTTCACAAAGGGTGAACCTGAAACCATGTTCTTTGTGAGGTACCAAGGTGGAAAGCTTTATCAAGAAACCTAACATAGACTTGTTGAACTATTTGGCTGTGTGTACGGATGGCTCACCATCGATTATAAGAAGTCGAGTAGGTTTTGTCACTTGGATTAAAGGAGAAAATCCTGATTGCTATTATATTTCACTGTTTCTTACATCGGGAAATTTGGCTCCTCCACGTGTCAAGAAAGAAAAATAAATTATACTCTATAATTGAGTGTTGAAGTAAAATAACTGTCCAAAATTTCATCAAATAAAATCACACAAATATGACATAACTTTGCGAGTAAGGGGCGTGTTGAAAAGGAATGATATCCTGGATTCACTTTCATTCTTGTTTCCTTCCTATTTTCTCTGATGGATAATGTGTGGAATCTACAAAATTACAACAATCAAAATTTCAATTTGATGACTTAATCATGCTGATTTAACATTTTTAATAAAAAGCATGGAAAGGCATTTATTTTATCTTTGGTAGTCTCTCGTCCTGTTGACCTTTAGAGGGCTCCAGCCTCCCTCACTCCCAAATCCGCTCAATCTACATACCTCTCTCATTAATAATATTCATTTGTCTCTTCTTAACAAATTCACCAATTATAAAGATTGTATTCAATAACAAACTACAATATTACTCTTAATTTTTTTCTCAAAAAATCAAAAACGTGTATACTCAAAAAAAGAAGCTGATTCGCTACATTAAAAGAAACAAGTAAAATCAATGAAATTGGGAAATTTTGTGGTCAAAATTGACCAGATTCTGTTATTGGGATTGAAGTTAAATGTGGCATATTTAAATTTAATTTCGTTTTTTTTTTCATGACTTCCTCATCATTAGAGGAATCCAAAGTTTAATATGCATTTAGTCCCTTGCAGAGCCAATTTGTTTTTTATAAAATCCTTTTGATATTGGGTTTGCTTTTGAACTAATGTGAACAACTGGTTTGGGGCAGAGTGGACTGGGGAGAGAAACATCAGGCAGACGCAGAGCATGGAGTCGTTATGACCGGCGCCCTTAGGTCAAGTCAAGTTTTAAAACATCGGCAGAAAAAGAATTAAAATAATTGTTTCCGACTAAAAATTCATCTGAAATTTCCCATAGAAACGATTTCCCAGATAAATTGGCCCTTTATCACGACCCCTACTAAGTGATGTTGCAAAGCGACCAGGCAGGGTACATTCCCGCATAGAATACCCCAAGTGTACCATTTCACTGCCTCTACCAAGAACTATTTTATTCACTAGCGCCCACGTTTCCTATCTCTCTCTCTTTCTCTCTCTTTCTCTCTCTCTCTCTCTCTCTCTCTCTCTCTCTCTCTCTCTCTCTCTGTATATATATATATATATATATATATATATATATATATATAATTACTTTCTTCCTACCTTTCCCGCCCAATCTCAAACATTTATTCCGATAACCATTTTACCTTTTCATACTTACCACCTCAAAAACATTCTCACTCAACAATCTTAATCACATCTTTCCTCATACCATTTGTATATACTCCATGCCCATTTGTTTCATACCCTACATAACCTCCTCACAGCAAACATCTCTCAACATACTCCTAGTAATTTTCTTACCCAATTTCCTTACCCAAACCCTTACCACTCATTATCGCTCTAATTGGGCCTGAGTGTTTCTCAAATTTCAAAGCCATGTGGCCGTAAACATCAACGCTCTAACTCTAATACTGTTTCATAATTATGATTATCATGTTACTAATAAAGTGTTCGATAAAACTATATATTTTAAGTATGTTGTTTATTATATACATATTTCCTGTAGAACTATTAAAAATTTGAATCTAATGGTATGATTTATTTTACTCTACGAATCAACAGGTTAAATGTACGGGGGTTAAAATGAACTCGAAAGTTCCGCCCCGCTTTAAAACCTGAAAAGGGTGTCGAATCTAAAGGCGGGACTTTGTGTTCTTTTGTGAGTTACTTAAACATCTAAACAGCCCTCACGGAACATTATTTTAGTAGTCATGGCATCTTTTCTTCATTTATTTCCACGAATGGATAGACCGAATTACCAAACTAGAAAGAGAAAGCAATATTTTCCTTATCTCAAGTAAATATACTTAAAATTTAAAATAGTTAGATCCAGCGGATCTATAGCCCTTATTTTACATCAAATGATATTTAAAAAATAACACAATACTAAAAATTACTTTTAAATTTGCACATATTCTTATAAACCACATCGTTTGACGAAAAAAGATAAGGTGAAATAACTAAAAAAAATCATAAAAATAGAGTATCGGATAGAGGGAATAAAATGTGTAGAAAATAGAGATTAAATAGAATTTCTTTAGCAGTGAACGAAAGTTAAGGATAATTGAATGTGGCTGGCTTTCACTTTGGAGCATTGGAGAGCGACTACATTTTCTCTTTCTTTAGCAAGTATTTGTGCGAACGGAATAATGCAGGATCTCGAAGACCAATTCAAAGTTTAAATTTTATGGAATGCGAGAAGGGGTCGGATATAGAAGCGAGAACGTGAGACGCATTGTAATTCTCTTCAACTCAGGATTAGGGTTGGGACTTTTTCTCTCTGGTATGACCTTGTTCTCTTCGCAGCAAAAACTAAAAAGATACTCAACGAGATGACAATTAGCTGCCAATGCTAAGATAAATAGATCCCGAAGGTGGAGGCGAAGTGAAACATCGAAAAGGCTAAAGTTTTTAAAGCAAAATAATTTTGTGCTCAACAGAGAGGGGGATGCGGCTAAGTTTTATTATATGCCGTTTACACGAATTTACCACTAGGATAAGATGAGTGAGACAATTGTCTAGGCAAATAAAGTCTTGCCTGTTCCGAGTAGTTTTACTTGCCTAGATTTATCCATCGAAATTATTGTGAGAGGGATAAAGAAGCTGCAGTTAAAATTAAACAAAGGAGCCGTTTCTGTGTATGTCCACAAATCATATATATATATATATATATATATATATATACTTTCGTTACTCTCCTGCTTTTTCGCGTCACTTTATCCTTTTCTACCACTAAGTAAATCGCATATGCGTCTACCTTGGCTATAAATAAGTGGCAGTCACACTCGGAGACTATTCGGTTAGAGGGAATGAGTCAGTCAGATTAAAACGTACTCTGCGCATTGTAACTTACTACCGGAAAAGGAGAAATATTACTAAATATAGAAAAGATAAATGCGCCAAGTGAACTAATTGGAGTTTCTTCCTGTTTTCACTGAACGAGAGACATAACTTAAAGAGGGACCAAACCCTAATTTTTTTCTCCTTTTTTCTGGCTATACCTTCCACTTATTTTACCGACTCAAGCGTCATAACACGACCACTAGAGCTCTCAAACCAACTAAAATAGAGTATAGTGACCTAGGAAAGGAAGCCACAATAGAGGACGTGAAGTAGAGGGGTCTTTAGGAGCACGAGTCTGAAAATTGATGAGATAGCTGATAGCTTAGGTCTATATCGGTAGGGTAGTCGTGAATAACTTACATATTTAGGTAATAATGAAAGCATAGGCTGTTAAGCAGTTGGGGAAGAATTGTACTGAATTTGATTACAGGTTTTTCTACAAAAGAGAGAAAATAACATAAAATCCGGAAAAAGGAAGAAATGAAAGAGCACCTAATTGCTCCTAAACAGGATAACTGGAGACCATCCTCCAGTATAGAAAGGAGGCACCTTATGATGCCTATGAGTACCAGTGAAAATCATAGATAACGAAAACAATCCGGCCAAAGGGAAATTCTGCGAAATACTATAGTGACATCTGAAAGTACCACTTTTTAAAATTAGCGAAATTCAAGTGTCTCCATTTTAATCTGTAATGTAGAAAAGGATGTGAAAATGTTAATGTCACATTAAGGAATCGAAGACCTAAATAAAATTGAGTCGAGGCCCAAAATCCCACCAGAGATGATATCGAACAGAATCATGATCTGCGGAAACGTATATCTGGGTGCGCTTACACGACAAGAAAGAAATGAAGATGGAGATTGAAAAATCATACAGGCATAAAAATTAATGAAATTTTTAAACTTAGACACCACAAACTTGCCTTCAGAAATGTGTGTGCAACAACAGAAAGGAATTAATAAATAAACCAACAAGTCCTAGTGTGTTCAACATGAAGATTCCTTTGGAACATATGGAGAAGATAATATGTTCAAAATGTGGAGAGTAAAATCATGAACAGAGGCATTGTATGTAGACGACAAAAAATGCATAAACTATCATGGATCTGAGACAACCATGGCCATAGCATGCCCATATTTCAAATAAATAATGACAAGGAAAGAAAAAGGAATAAAGGACGAAGATGTAAAAAAAAGAAAGGCAACTTTATACTTGAGTGGCAAAATCCACCGTAAAAAAAATGAAGGAAGCTCAGACTTACACAACATTGCCACCGAAAACATAAATCGGTCGTCTGGCTTAAACTATACTCGTACATTATAGGGAATAGAGTGAAGCCAATAACATTTGCACATACATTGAATACGATGCTTGAGAAGAACGTTCTGAGGAAAATGTAGTTAACAAAGAATCATTCATCTTCCAAAGTCAAGAAATTAAGCGTTGCACTACCAATATCAACAACAGCAAAATACTCAGGAAGGCTAAAACGAGGAAGGAACAAGAAACAGCAAGGTATCAAACGAAGAACGTAATCACGAAAAATTCATAGAAGCTTCAGATATGACTCAGAAAATATATATCAATGAGATATACCCATTACCATGAGGAAAAACTTAAAATGACGTTATTAAAGCACTTAGAGACGTTAAATGCAAATGTGCATTTGATGGAAAGAAGATACAGAAAAAACGTAAACGAATTGAAATGTGGCAAGTTCAAGAGAACATCAGAAGCAAGAAAGAGCTACATCAGACAGAACACCAAGTAAACCTAAGAGGTTCAACTAAATTAAAAAATAAGCTAAAAAGAGAAGAAGGATCAGCTTGGTGCATAAGAACACACAAGGCTTCATCTGTAAAACTACAACACTCGTATATATATTTAGAGATACGGATCCAGATACTATATTAATATTTCAACAAGGAAAAAATTCAGAAGAGAAGACCAATGAAACCTTTAATTACACTGTCATGAACGCTAACCTTTATAAAGAGGAAGTTGAGGGATGCCATGGCAATCAGAACAGCCCTAAAATACATAGTAGTCAACAACCTGGATGAGGCATTTTGGGACGGTAAAATTGAAATAGAAATGATGCAAATAATAGTTGGCACTGGCTAACAAGCGCATATGAGTAACTATCTTCCCCTGCACAACCAATTAACTATTTTTGGCATAGGTCGTCATTCAATATTTATGAGGGCCCTCGAATCCAACTGCAGAGCAAAGGGCTACTACACAATGAACAACAAAGAAACATTTTAGAAATGATGTTAAAGGGAAATATCTTCAAGAGTATAGGACTGGACTTTCTGACATATAGCACAGGCATTGGTGCTATGAAGCTAGATGTCTCTTTAAGCAGAAATAAAATACTATTTAACATCCACATGCAGTCGCTCACTATGGGAGGTAGTGTCCATGTTGTAAAATTATATATTGTTCATTGATCAATATAAAAAACAGGTACAAAAGCCTGAGAATATAAAATACAAAAGAGTTAAGTGGGAAAGTAACATAGAAGTCATTAACTTGATTCCTACTGTTCTCTCATATGATAACATGAAACAACTCGACATGAAAAACTCAAGATTGATAAGAAAGAAACATCCACGGGATGAGATTTATTACCCTTTCTTAGCCTCAGTGAAAGGCCGAAATAAAGAGAAAAATTGACAACCAAGCACAAAATACGTTCATATAAAGCTCCTTGGTCCAATTAGAGAAAAATATAATGAGCTTAGAAGACGAAAAGAAAAAGTAAGGCATCTTGTACAGGATCAACAAGGCTATATATAGGATAGCCTTATTGAAAAAATAAATGTATGAATAGGACCTAAAGAAAACTTTGGGGTAATAAACAAACTTAAAGGTAGAACCCTGAAAAAGAAGATAGCAATTAAAAATGAACGGAGTAAAATATCCAAGAGCACATAACGACAGAAGAACTATTTCGTACTTACTAGAAGATTGTGTTCTCAATAACACTTGAGGATAAGGAAGACTTTAACTCCAAAGCAGACAAAATGGGCCAAAATTACATGAGAGAAAACATCCCAAGATAAGCCAAAGTAAGAGGCCGGGATCAGCGGGTCTGACGGAATGACCCAACGGCTGGAGCCATAAATGTTATTCGAGTCAAGCCTACAAAATAGGTGAATAATCTCCCGACCACTTAGAGATTAAGACGGCGAGAAGGTAGCCTTTAATAATACAATAAAATATTTAAATCCGTTATTATAAATCAAATAATATATCATTTTAATTGCAAAGAATTATTCAATTGATTTAACCTAAAAGTTATCGATATACTTCTACTTATTTAGAATTATGATTGGAAATATTTGCTTGTTTTTAACTGAAGAAATGAATTGTTACATTTGAGTTACCGCTTTTGAGCCAACATCATTTAATAGGTATACATTGCTTATTTGTATGGATAACTTTTTATATGAAATCTTTGGACAAGTCCAAAATGGTGAGGGGAGAGTAACGGTTTGCTTTCCCTCCCGAAGTAATATCTTAGGAGGCGGGGAAATACTACTATTTTAGTGGATCTCTCTACAGTTACCCTTGAGGTTCAATAGGAAGCTCAAAGAGGCTGCTGTAACCATCCTTATGTCCATGACCTTAATGGATTCATTTCTAGTCTTCCCCGAGCTCCATATTTCAGTAACATTTGTTTGTGGTGAGAAGATATTCATACCTTAATTAAGAGAAGAGTCCTAGTATCTTTCTTTACACAGTATTTTTACTAACAAAAGAAAAAAAGATTTTGAATGTCAGCGCATTGATGGTAGTAGTTATGTCAACGAATGTCGAGTATGACCAACGAGACCGATATTTTGTACGAAGACTTGGAATGACATATCTTAAATGAGAAAGCACTCAAAGAAAGACCGAGAGTTTTTTGCTTCAAAATCCCAGCAATTTTATGCAAGCTGCACTGATGGACTTTTTTTGGGGGAATAAAAGTTCACTAAACCGGGTGGAAAACATTTTGTAGAATAAATACTATTCATTAAATTTTTCTCATTTTTCAACGTGTTATGTGTACTTTTGGATATCGAAGTCGGCCACTATGCGGAATAAAATCTAATTGGAAAATTCACTTCAGAACTGTGCGAAGGATATTCGATATTGCTTAGATATTGTTAGAAGTACTATAAAAACTTTATGAGATGCTTCTTTATGCAGATTTTGACGGAAAATAAGGGAAAAAAATAAGTATGAAGAATGAAGTTGGGGTTTTTGCAAACAGGTATCTTGCAAGGTGGGTTTATACAGTCTATCTGAAAGTAGGTAAACAGTAGGTTACAAATTGCCTTAATTACCTAATTTGGTGTGATATGATTGAAAATTGGGTAAATGACGCAAGTGGTAGCAACAGAAACCGAGTAAAATAGAGTTTTTCAAAATTCCTTATTAGAGAGTGCTGTTTCTCGTATCTGGCATAGCCGAGAGTAAATTTAAGAAGGATGGTGATTTTGTATACGAGTTAGTTTTCTGTTGCCAAATACAATTTATTATGCATTTTTATATGAATAACGTTTCTTAACTATTGACGAGTCACGTATTTATGCGGAAATCGAATTTTTATTGATTGTTAACTGTGAATTATTAGAATTATTTCGCCACTGGTAAAACTCCCTCTTCTTGATCGATGGTAGTACATATGCATGCCTAACATAGTTTATTAGGTGTTGTGAGATACATATTTACAAAGATAATGACACTTCTGATTATGCTGATGATAACTGTAATTATGTTTAAAATATAAGGAAAACAATGATAGAATGAGGTAAAAATCAAAAAGTAAGGCAAATATACTAATCTTAAAGGAATTTATACTAAAAAGATAAACAAAAACGAAAAAATACTAGAGGGTTAAGCAAAATTGCCAGCAATTAATAATGGGAAATAAGAGCAGATAAATAGAGAAAATTTATTGCAGAGCTGTTGAAATCATATAATAAGTAAATAAAAAAGATGGCTAATTAGTTACTGCTTTCTTTCTTTTTAAAGAAGAAAATATAAATCGATCGTCCTTTCGTGGTATTAGAATCGGGATGGCACTATTTATAATTGTATCATGCTCGAGTACACCAAGCTCACCATGTAAAATTTTAAAGTTAATCCAGTTATTATAGAAATCAGATAAAATGTTTTCAGGAGAAAGAGAATGGGGTGGCAATTCGACACTTGATACTAATAAATGCCGCTGCAAGATAGAGTGGTATTATTTTCAGTAAATTTGGGCAACCTTTTATGCGTCCTACTGCTCTGTGGCGCAATAATGGCATCTAATTTTACTTATTCGTTTGGTATGTATGTAAATATGTTGTTAATTTGCCTGAATGTGGTCAATGCATCTGAAAGTGAAAGAAAGGTACATGCTTCAATACATCTACAAATACACCAATACAGCTAAAAAATTAAAAAAGTACAAGATTCCTTATAACTTTTTTAATTATCTAAAATGTAGATTTTATTAAAATGCATGAAATCTAAGTATAAGTAGGCAAGATGTTTCAATCGAAATGTCCTCATATATCATAATATATTTGTTGATCAATATAATATTCCATGTATACAGGATCTGATAAGGGAATGATAGTGATTGTCTTGCACACAATATGTGCGCACACAATCCGATGAAGTAGTATTGTGTACAGTCAGCCAATGTAAATAAATTTATGTGTGTGGAACGAAACAAAAAGAAACTCCAATGAAACACTGTAAAATTTAACAGGATATTTTAGAACCGTTCCCATATTTGATTTCACGAAAGACCAAAGTCGCGGTTATCAGGTTAAATGAGAATGGAACTAAATATTCTGTGATTACAAAAGGGAACCTTAAAATGAGTTAATTCGATCGTAACGACATTCGGTGAGCATCAAATTACAACCACAATATTATACTTTGTTAAGGAAGACAGAAAAAACATTTGACCAAATTTCACTGTTACAGTAAATTTTCTCCCGAGAGAAAAGGTTTTCAAGAGTATTGTATATGAATATATATATGTATGTTTGTAAATGTGTCCAAGTATAAAACGAGAAAAAATCGAGGAGGAGAGAGATCATTCGAGATCATTCATTCGCGACAAATCATTTCAAGGAGCAGTTTCACATATCGCTCGGGCCATCCCAATCAAATCATTTACTCCGCATTAGGGGATAACATTTACGCAACAGATCTAACATCAAGATGAGTCTTATTCATTCATCATGCCAAAGCACGAACATTACGAGAGTTGTATTCAAGCATCGTCAAAGCTAAGCCCGTGAAATCTATAATTATCAATACAATTCGAACTCCTCCTCCATTTGCTTACCAAAGCCACTAAATAATTAGAACTGCATTCTTCTAGTTTTCATCACCATTTTGCTCAAAGGCAAAATTATATCAGAATTTCTGCCCATTGTTTAGCCAAAAATATTCATCCATTACTTTTGGAGTCGGGTAATAATTTCTTGGGACGTTATCTTATCACCCAAATCCAGTTTAACGATCAACATTTTGTAACAATCTTATGGGGAGCGCAATAGCAATGAGCATCACAAAATGAGATGTATTATAAATATATAAAGCTGATCCTCTCATCATTCAAACTCATACAAACCATCGAAAACACCTAGACCTCCCATATGGTAAAAACCGGTAGTTTTACCGTGAAACAAAGAATTATGATGGATAAGGTGCACGAGCAGGCTCTCAGCCTCCTTCTAATTGCCCCAAGGATCTGCGAATCACATTCCGGGGTTGTATAGTTAATAAAGAAGATCTAAGAAAGTGAAAAATTTTAAAACCGACCTCGTTTCTGACGCCCCATTTTCAGTACACAACGTGACGATAAGTCTCTGTGTCGCATGAGTCTTCAAAATCGTAAAAAAACAGCACTCCAGCAACAACATGGATTATAAGAGTGCGGAGAGGTTATTGCAGCCGTCAGAGCCGCCCTTAGTGGACTGCTTGAAGAAGGAAATGAAACTAGACCATGTATCATTGGGTACGTGCCTTATGGAACACGAGCCCACATTCCAGATGTTCTCGACCTCGAGGAACCTTATGGTCCGCAAAGGAGTAGGGGAATAGTGGAATCGCAAAGGCATAGGACTAACAGTAAAACGTTTTGGTAGCTCTTTAATGGTATGGAGCTCCATGTGATTTCATGGTTTCATCATCTCACCGGTGGTGATGACACCATAAATTCAGTCTAATACCTTGCTGTCTTCAGACCGAGACATCTCCCGAAATGCACGGGAAGAGATTTGTCAGCAGGACAATGTCCAATTTACCCATACTGAGTCCACTATAAAGTGGTTCTGGAACAACAATATCATGATAATAGACTGGCTCCTTCAGTCTTCGGATATAAATCAACTGGAAAACCTCTGTTAGAACCTTAAATGAGACATAAAAGGTCGTATTCAACCTACAATGAGTCGGCCAGCATTATATCTCTCAAGTCTCGCACCCTTGTGAAGAGCCTGGGTTGAAAAATAAAAGTTCTCATCAACCCCAAGCGACTTTCGATACGCAAATGAGCTTTTTATATCAGTTTGTTGTTGCTGTAAGTTTCATAGAGCTTCATCTGTTTATATATTTGATGTTGCTAATGTTACATGTTTTGCCATATTTTGTATTTTTTAATCCACGTTGACTGGTTGGGGCATATATAACCTATTGCGATTTATACTTCTTTATTTGAATGTTATATTCATATTGATATGGAAATAAAAACTTTACGAACCTGCATTTATCTAATTTCGTAAAAATTCCGAGCTGTTGGAAAACTATTAGCCGCGGCTGCACCTGCTGGGCATTTAAATGTAGTATTGTTAAAATAAATATATAATTAAGTTTGAAACCCGAAAAATTCTCTAAACAAATACCTTAAACTATAATAAAAAATCAAATGCAAAGCAATTATTTCAAGAAAGAAGGTTCTAGAGAAGTAATAAAAAAACCTATAAAAGTTAGAAATCATCAAAGAGAAATGAATATAGAACATTGATTTATCTTCTTTAAATTTTATTTTCATTTAAATTATCTTCTTTTAAGTCGGACACAATGAATTAGAAGTAAATTTGTTTCATTTTCTTAAATATGTAGTTTTTCTTTGCTTTCCAATAGTTTGTTTGTCTAAAATCGTTTAATCTTCTATTGACGTTTTCTTTCTAAAGGATTTTTCCGAGCTTTTTTTCTACAGAGAAGCCGTATTTTATTTAAGAATAGGCCTTGATGTTTGTTTGTTCATTGACTTCTTGATAAATGAGTGAACATTGCTATGTTTGTGCACATTTTAGCCGGTACATAAATTGCTACCACAGCCAAATTCACGTAAATTTATTATTATATTCTTTTCAATTTGATTACCGAGATTAACAGAGTCAATTGATATGTTAAGATAAGGGGATATAAAAGGAGAATGATAAATAATAAATCCTTAGGTATATTTTTCCGCAAAATTAATGAAAGAAACCAACAGACGAACGAAATTGAGGAATTGCGGGAGATGCGGTTGAGCTTTCATGCTTGTATGTTATCTACGCTTTAAAATAAAAAAGAATATATTCAGTTTTAAATTCTACTTTTCATTTAGATTACTATACATTTGTTTTGTAGATAAAACATCTAAAAAATAAATAAAGGTTAAATTACGACAGCAACTCAATTTAGTTCTATGTGGTGCATATACAGTTATTACTAAAAGTTTTAGATTATTATATATTTTTTCATTCGCCTATTAAATTTATGTAATAGAAAAAGATATTCTGATATTTAAATTATTGCAAGTTTATTAAAAAAACAAAAAACAATGGATTCTTTCGTTAAATCCCAAATCGCGCACTGATCCTCTTCCTCGTCTATGGGAGTTTGAGTCACAGGAGCTCTTCAATTCGATCGAAAGGCTAAAATGATGCCATTTGGAGTTAAATGAATGATCCGTTATTAATAAGATAATTTGGGAGTTATATTTCGTACCTATGGTGAAGCTTCCGGAAAAACTCTGTCTGGGGAGGCTTTTTCGTATAAGGCAACCTGGGCGGTAACAATTTTTTCCAAAACACTGCCATCAACTCAAAATGTTAGCAAAACGTACTTAATTAGCTCCTTTTCTCAGCAATTAAGGACCTATTCGGGTACAATAACTTGATTTTATAGCATGATGGTGCACAGTATCAGGGGACAAATGCACTGAGAAAGTTCAATGCTTCGGTACCTGGACCCTGAATTCGACAGATTTTAACCCAACAGAGAATTTTGGACGATAATCAAACTGGCGTTTGATTAACAGAAGCAGTTGCATGAGTTTATTGAACAATATAGAGCAATATCAGTTAAGATTTCAAAACAAATTTGGTTACCAGCATGAATTACTCTTGATAAAGAAGGGATATCATTTTAAATATTGATTGTGCAAACCAATTGACTGTTTTAATAAAAGTAACGGTTTGAGCGCCCATATTTTCTATATTTTCCCTTTAAATTATGATACAAACATATTAAAACATAAGGCAACGTTTGATTAGTTTTATTATTTTTCTTATATAAAAATTATAATGATGTCGAAAGTTTTAGCCATGATGTATATTCCATCCATTCCTGGCAATAAAATTAAATGTTTCGAATTTAGTTAATAATATAATGGCATGTCTGCATAACTCTCTTTCTAATACTAAACGGTATTGTATGTTTGCATATATATATATATATATATATATATATATATATATATATATATATATATATATATATATTATATATATATATATATATGTCCCTTAGGAATAATAAGGTGTTCATAGATAATTGTAGATAACTATGTATAAACAATCATGCGCCTCTAGTTCATTTAGAGAATAACTGGTTCTACAGATTTAAAGAAAATGATAAATAGGATAAATAATTACTTTTTAGTTTGTTTTTCTTTCAATTAGCTTTAAGTGTGATACTGTCAACGAAAAATGAAGTTCAAGAAATGTTATTGGGCTATTTAGTGATACAGACGGATGCTCTTACTCTTGATGATGAAGATATAAGTCTTATTGAGAAAGAATTTGATGTTGAATCTTATTCCTCTGAAAATGGTGATTTTATTATAACGTTAGCTCCCTCTTACTCTCATCCCATTCAATAATTTAACAGCAAACTACCTCAACAATATTTTATTTGATCTTTTTCAATGATTGTTATTTAGTAACATATTCTTCGAGAAGGAAAAATACGATGAGGCTAATAAATACGAGTGAAAATTAAAATCCATATAAGTTGTTTGGAAAATTAACTAAGTTTGATGAATTTGTTAAGATATCGTTCTTTCTGAAAAACTATTTTATAATAACTCGGTGTTTGAAAGTATTTTCTGGCTCATAATACTTTTATGATACTTCAATAATTCTTTATTTGCAACTTTCTCTCAATCTTCTGTTCATCATTTGAAGAAAACGACCAAATTCGTGGAAAACAATATCGCTAAGCATTATATTCAACTTTAACCTGTGTAATAGGGTTTAGCAATGGGGTGTATGGTCTATTAAAAGCAGGTTATTTATTTTGGTTTGACAATATATGCAAGAATGAAATATGGTAAAACTTATTAAACCGTTTTACCACTTACTGAAAGAATAAATCGACCTGCTTTCAAGTTTTTATTGATATATTTTTATTCTCCATCGTTGCATTTTTCCTAATTGGAGCTAAAATATTAAATATGGATAACAGAGGCAAAGACGTAGGTATGGGTCTAAATGATTGGTTGCAGATGGCAATGAAATGTAAGGCGGTAATATTTGTTTTCATTTTAGAGGTATATGGTAGGGGAAATAGGAAAATAGACCAGTCCACATGGAAGACAATTTTTTTTTTTTTTGCTTATCTAATCAACGGATTACGTATGAAAAGAAGTCTCAAATAATGAATGGATGGGCTATTGTGCAGCCAGAGTCGCTGTTATGTAAAATGCAAAACATAGTTGAGGCTGATAAACGGTTATGCGTTGTGAATTTCTATTGAAAGCGACTGAAAATAGAAATTGTAAACTATTAAGAACAATTAGGGCTTTTCTAAGCCCCTCTCTCGAAAAATAGAGCTGCGTTTCAATCAAGTTCTCACGATAAATTTACGAATTGGAAGGTTCTACTTTGTTTTTTTATAAAACTTTACAGCAAAACAATTGTAAGGCGAGATAGACCTATAAAGCAAGTACTGAATGTAAGGGATATAAAAAGTTGTGGGAGATATAATAATATTGCAGATTATCATGCAGCCGTTCATGGGTTAGAGCGAACGTATCTTTGTTATTTGGAGACGATTACCGCGTAATCCTCCAGATGTTAACTACAGCAATGTTTCTATAATGCACCTGATTCTCATGGTGAGTTGAGAAATGGAGGGTTATATATTAGTTGTTATTCCGCAATAGCATTGCCCGCAAGAGAGTCAATGTTTCGACAGGGGTGATGCCCCGAATAAAATAAAAACCGGAGAAGCGCCACGGCCTCCTGATACCAGAGCACCCAGAAACTGGTGCTTCCTCTTGGATCGTCTTTGTCCCCATCCCTTTATCAAATATTCCACTCTCTTTTCCGAGCATGGGTCGACAAAAATTGTCTGGAAGAAGGCGTTTAACTTTCTCGTCGTAGAATTGCTCATTGTCTGGTCCAATAATTATTCTAGTCCTTGATCTGGACACACCGATTTTGTTTAGGTCGATGGTTGAGACCCTATGACTCAATCTACGATCATTATATATATATATATAGGCTTTAATTCCTACTGAACGTGCAAAAGCTGGTTAGAGGCGGGTTGTGCCACGGCTAGGATTCTCACTATAAAAGTACCACTATTTACTGGGGGGCGGTTTGTGGTTGTTAAATTCTAAGAGTGCATAATACAGGTTGAATAAATTAGCCAAAGAGATTCTTAATTAAAGTCTTGCCACGGGTACGTGAAAAAGGAGGAGCCACAAATAAACACACATACAAAAATGAACTTTACTTTACACCAAAATAATAATTAATAGCAATAGTTAAACGGGCATTTAGGTAAATAAGGATTAAATATTAAACCGGATTAGTCCGGGTTGACAGCATCTAGATTTATAATGACTCAATGGGAGTATCAATCACTGTTAATTAAATAGGTAATTTAAGAATAGAGGGACACTAGGTTTACAGATTACCATTAATTGTGATGGATTGGAGAGACGGCGACTCAGGTCCAGACGGGGTGGTTCGGGTGGCGTTAACACGAGTTCTCGATAAGAGGGGGGATAAGATGATGGGTTCGGGGCTGCTGACTGCAGTTCCGGTTAGTTCACTCCTAACTGGATGTGACACTAACAAATAGTAACTTCCAGTAACTATTTGGATGTTCCTTTTTCTTTCTTAAGTTACGTTGAGCAACAAAGTGTATTCTTCTAGTCACAGACTCTAAGGGGTGGGATTTGCCTCAGGAACACTTTGAGACAGCGACTAAGTTAACTCAGCAGCGCGTTGGTAGTCGATACGTTACGGCAACGACTCTCATTTAACGTGAGGGTTACGCGAGTAAGTGTGGAAAACTTCTCCAGAGGGATGAACGGCGTTGTCATTTATACCGCGGACTGTGTGAAACCGAGAGAGAGATTCCATTTACAACAATTCGCTTATCGCAGCGCCTTCTGGACAATCTCCATGGTATCATAAAGAAGGCAAATAGAATTTAGGCTTCTCTGTCAGATAGGCCTTCTTTCTTCACACCTTCTGTCGCCTGTTGGGGAGGTTTGCACGGATAACAACTTAGGTCAAGAGGAAGGCGGAGAAGGGCAGTAGAATGTTCGGGGTGTGGGGGGGGGAGAGAGAGGACACGAAGGTCAACTCAAACGACAAATTTCTTTCGTTTCCACGATTGTCTGGCAGCATGCGAATATGTACGTTCCATACCCTCACATTTCTCACAAATATTTTGCTCGCTAACTTTGTTTATTTCAATCTGAACGTTGATATTTACAACGAATGAAATTAAAGGAATAGTTACTTTATCAACTTTCATTTGAAAATAATTAAATAAATGATAGTGTATAATTATTTTAGGTTTAATTCTCATGGGATATGAGAGTAAGAAAGGCTTCTCCACTCATCCTTATAACCTCCCATTCCTCCGAACGAAGATGTTTTCTCTTAGGAACATTTCATGTTGGGGTATTCGATGGTCTTCTACCCGAGAAGCAGATCTGAAGTGTTCCGTAAGAAACTCTGAGGAATCATATTCCTTTCTTTTTTTTGCATCTGGCAACTGCAACCAAAGCATAAGTAGCATTAAGTTTCTAGGCAATATAAAAATACAAAATAAATCAATAAAAACAACAAAACCCCAAAATTAAAACAAAGAAAAACAAGTCTAACAGAAGAACAAATGCAAGTAAGAGGAAAGAGGCACGCTCCGAGGACGGCGTGTGACCTACTTCCCTCCAATCAAGGATCATTCGACCAACACCAAAGAAAGTTAAAAAATGGAGCAAGCGAACCTCCTTCAAAAAGTCAGATAGTCCAAATGACTCTGCGCAAGAACGCACCCAGAGAAAGAGGGACTAGTAGTAGGGCTACTGTTCGTCTCCGGCCGGTATAGGTATTCGTAACATGCGCAAAAATGACTTAGATTGGGAAATTCAACAAAAAATGATCTTTTAACCACTGTATTTCAAAATTTATCATTTGTATATTTAAACTGTATCATATAAATACCGACCTAAATATTATTACGTGTTCCGACCAGCGACCAATTTGATTCGCTTTCACAGTTATCTTCTTTTAGATTTACAATCTCCCTTGCTACCAAACCGTCATTCAAACATTTGTTTATTAACTCCAGTGTATAAGACTAATAAGCCTGCCTTCAAACTTTACCTTTTTCCCAGAGGAGAAGGAAGCATTCAACTCCGAAGCAAATAAAATGGGGCAAAATTTTATGAGAGAAAACATCCCAAGATAAGCCAGTGTAAGAGGCCGGGATCAGCGGGTCTGACGAAATGACCCAACGGCTGGAGCCATAAATGTTATTCGAGTCAAGCCTACATAATAGGTGAATAATCTCCCGACCCTTTAGAGATTAAGACGGCGAGAAGGTAGCCTTCAATTTCAGCGTCATACCTTGGTATGAATTTCTTAGTGACCTGGTGACAAGTCAAAATGGGGGGAGGGGGATGGTAACGGCTCGCTTTCCCTCTCGAAATAATATCTTAGGAGATGGGGAAATACTACTATTTTAGTGGATCCCACTACAGTTACCCTTGAGGTCCAATAGGAACCTAATCAGGTTGCCGTAACCATCTTCGTGTCCATGACCTCACAGATTAATTTCTAGTCTTCCCCGAACTCCGTATTTTAGTAGCATTTGTTTAAGGTGAGAAGATATTCATACCCTAATTAAGAGAAGCTTCCTAGTAGCTTTCTTTACACAGTATTTTTAGGCGTTACAGAAAAAAAGGTTGAATGTCAGTGCATTTGTGGTAGAGGTTAAATCAACGAATGTCGACTTTGACCCAAAGAGGCCGATATTTTGTACGAAGACTTGGAATGACATATCTTAAATAAGAATGCACTCAAAGAAATACCGAGAATTTTTTTGCTTCAAAATCCCAGCAATTTTATGTAAGCTGCACTGATGAACCTTTTGGGGGGAGGAAAAGTTCACTAAGCCGGTGGAAACCATTTTGTAGAATAAATACTATTCATTGAATTTTTCTCATTTTTCAACGTGTTATGTGTACTTTTGGACATTGAAGTCGGCCACTATGACGAATAAAATCTAAATGGAAAAATTCACTTCAGAACTGTGCGAAGGATATTCGATATTGCCTAGATATGGATTGAATTACTATAAAAACTTTATGAGATGCTTCTTTATGTAGAATTTGACCGGAAATAAGTGAAAAAAATAAGTATGAAGAATGAAGTTGGGTTTTTTGCAAATAGGTATATATATATATATATATATATATATATATATATATATATATATATATATATATATAAATATATATTTTATATATATATATATATATATATATATATATATATATATATATATATATATATATATATATATATATATATATATAGAATTAAAAAAGGTCAAAGTAACTAGGTTGCATGCTCTCAATTTTTCTGACTTATTACCTTATTATCATATATCCCCTCGGAATTTCAAAATTTCAATAATTCCCTGACTAACCTTCGAAGATTCTTGGTAATTATATGATTTGAAAGAGAATAAAAACAACATAAGGGTTTCAAATTTCTTAGGAAATCGGCCATATCACTACGATTTTATTGACCTAAAATTGATTGAAAAATAAAATGGTTACCATCTGACCAGCGACCTACGGATCGACATATGAACTTATAGATTTGCACGCGACTAATAACAGTATTTTTGAACATAAATTTGATTCCAAAAGACCAGTTTCTATATAAAACCTGCTTATGAGTTCTAACCAAAACCTAAGAGAAACTAGGAAATGAGACAAATACCAAGCAAAAATTTACGGGCATTCATTAAGAATCGTTCCCTTCAGCTCATTATCTATTTGTAAGGAGTAGGCTAAGAGGAATTAGGCTCCATTAAGGGTGTCCTTCTCAGAAGTTCAAAATTGGAGTTTCTATAATTAGTGATTAAATAAATAATATTGAATCATTTTCCATTTATCATTTTGTGTCTATTAATAGGTTTTGTGAAATTCATTAATATGATAACAAAATTTCAATTTGCTGATGCTCGATCCCACAGTGACAAGGAAAAATATTTATAATTCACTCGATGCCTTTTGGCTACCCTTAAATTGCTTGAGTCCAATAAAATAATCTTAATTACAAAATTAGATAAAAATTACTCAGATTTTTGGCCTATATAAATTATCATATTTTGATAACGAATTTACTAAGTGACTGAAATATATGAGGAATATATTTTAAAAGAAAAATGAGGAAAACTCTCCGCAGCCTCCAGAGCCGAGCTTGTACTGCGGAGGCTTGGCTCAATCCGCAATACTGGGCTCTTCTGACGACAAGTGCCTTCTAAATGTCTCCAATAGAGATCCTACTTAGTCTTCATCATGCACAGTGCATTATACGTTTCTATGAGCTGGCCTATTTTCTCCATCAGTTTTGAAATTAAATTTCAATTTGTGGTTGCAAAAGTGAAAGCAATTTCATTTAAGGCCAACACAGAAAAAAACCCAGACAACTACAATTTCGAAGTGTCATTCGAAGTTAGAACTTTTTTATCAGAGAAGTCGGATTTTTTCGCTTTCCTCCACTAATTTTCACTAACTTTCTGCTTGATCCAAAAAAAGTGGCTAGCTTTTGTTCTCGTCTCAGTTAGAGGGTCAGTTTGTGGAAGAATTGAAGGATTTAAGAGGAAAACTGACAAAATATTAACAAACCTTCAAGAGGATGAATCCCTTCTACTTTCTTTAACTCACGATATGGGAGATAACGTACAAAAATGTAGATGAATATATCAATCGAACGTTTTTGCGAACATCTTCAATGTGAAATTAGGGATTTAATAAGGATAGTATACATATGAATGTTATCCATTTAACCTCAGCAAGATCAAAATGAAATGACATTTACGTTTCTAAGTTTCTTTTTATGGCCGGAATATTCAAGCACGAATGATAAATACCCCTTATAATTTTCAAGGAGGTAATTAATGCTACTTAATTAGAGTCATCATACATTAAATAAACTAATAAAAAGTTATCTCTCTTTTCCTTAAAAGTTTGGCGCAAGTAGGCCAACGCGATAAATTTCAATGTGTGCGATATCGAAATTAATGCGATCAAAAATAGTACGGCTCGATAAATATTTAAAAGTGGAAATTAGAAAAACTTTTTGCACATATTATTTTTAATATTTTATTGAGCCATTGATAATAGCGGGAGGAAGGACATCGACAGGAATCCGCTCGTAATTTTCTGAATGAAGTTTTATATTTGGCAGCCGATCCTCGTGATTTTGTTACCTTTCAAAAATTTTATTTAATCGGGACTTATTCCCCGTGAAAGAAGTTTCACTAAGCACAGTTGATGTGTATCTGTTTTAAAAAAAGAACGTACAAACGATTTTAATTTTTCTGATATGTAAAATTGTTTGAAGTTACTTGATTTGGTGGTAATTAATTTAGCTCTTTCGGAAATTTTGAAGCTCACCTAGAAAATGATTTTTGACACTTTTAGGTCGATTTGGGAATTGACCTTACAGAAAACAGTTTAATATGAATGCAAATGTAGTAAATATATTTAGTCATGTGTCGAAACTTAAACATTAACTTTTTAGGAAATCATGTCAAGAAATTGCAGTTATATAATTTTTTCCAAATCTGTTGCAAACTTTTCTAGATACTTATAGTAATGCACAGTCCTACATTAAGCCCCACTAATGGCAAGGCTTTATTTAACCTACCAAAATCGTGTTCGTGTGCCACATGAACTGTTTAAAAGACAACGTTTACAACTTGTTAATATTGATTCTTTTCTAACATATCCTATATGTTAAACAATGGCAACATTTAAATAAATTTCTTGAAGATAAACGTCCTTCCTGAAAATGCACGGCCAAATTTGAAAAATTTGAATCGAGAATAAAGTACTCCATTAGGTTGGAAAGTTCTTCCTTATCCTTATTTTTCCCATTATGGCGTACCATGTGAGTACAGTTTTTCAGGTCATTACAACATCACTTCAATGGCAAAGTTTACTCTGATATAAAAAAGTGGAAGATAATATAAAAAATATAATCAAGGTAGTGAATACTTTAAGAAAATTATCGACTGCTTCGGTTTAGGATAGGAGAGCATTGTCAATAAATATGAAAACTCTTACACAGTAAATGCATTTAAATATACATTTATTAAAAACAAATTACCTCCTATCATGAAAACGCCTTTTATTTCTCGACAACATATATGTCAATAATATTTCCGCTCTTTATTTATTAAATAGTTTTGAATGGATTTTTATCACAATGAAGTACTACAGGTCATTGGATATGTACTTTTTCCGTGCATGCCTTAAGAGTAGGGCAACGCAGCTAATCATTTCCTTTATATAATTTTATTTCATTGCTTTCGGCACTTCAGTGCATTTTTCATTAAGTTGCCAAATTATTTGTTCAGTAAAGTTCACTCATTTGCGAAGTTTTCTACAAGTCATAATTTAGGGTTATATTTTTGTTTTTGAAAACACTTTCGATGTTAATGATAATAAAAGTGATTAATTATAAAAAGTAACGAGTGGTGTAAATTATGGCATTTTTCTTCAGTGACCCATGTCATTTTCACCACGAGTGAATTTTCTTTTTAGGATTACAAAGTGCTGGTCACTTTTCTCATACTAGGGAGATATCCCAAAGAAAGATCACCCCTAAATTGATAAGAATAATTGCCCTTGTAACCAGGTGGGCTTCATTTCTTTAGGAAAGGTTATATTCTGATTTTACTTTCACGCACTTTGAGCCTCTGTACCTTCTGCGAGCATCTCATGGGGCGTAGGGTGGCTTTACACTCTCCTTTATGTAGGAACTACCACCGACCCATGATTAACTCTCTGAAGAATCTCTAGCACGGACTCAAAAGAATATCCTGCTTATGAGGGATTCATACTGACGCAATATAGGGTGCATCACCGACCATGTAAATCGCTCTGGATCTTAAGAACGAGAAACTTCAAACTCATCAAGATTCTTGTTTCTACCGTCAGGCACGATCTATGGCGGCCTCTGTTTGCGTCACGATCTCTACCTCGTGGACGACACTGGGATTAGGTGCTGACACCATAGTACATCTTATCATCCAACCAGTAAATGTGTTCTTCCCTGCAAAATTCGTTATGTGGGACACATTCAGCCTAATTACGTATCCGATGTGGGTACAGGGAATGGCTCGAACCTTTGCCATTTATTTCGGGACTCCTGCACGGATTTTTTTAGTTTACAGCAATTCAACAGTCCCGTTCATTCCTTCCTCAAAAGATGAGAGTAAAATATCATTTATTTTAATCTCTACAGAATGTATAAGGTTAGCCTTACACTGTCTATGAGAAAAACATTCTTCTTCTCACTCTATCCCGTTCGCTCACTCCTATGCCCAATTTGGATTACAGATGTCAGCCACGCTATCCTAGGGTCCCCTTTTCTGCACTTTTTCTCATCTACACCTTACTTGGAAGGATGTGTGTGCATTAATTACCACATTCCCATACCATATACCTCGCATTTAACTTTGGCACCAAGTTCCACATTCACTCTTCGCTGCTTCCACTAATATTCACCCCTAATACCAATACTCAATGTTTAATCGCCATTTCAAGGTGTTTCAGATGCCATGGAAGGTAAAATGTTTGATTGTGGGTGTGGTGGGGAATTCTTCAACAGTAACAGCATAATCTTGAGCGAATGCAGGCAAATTTATTTACATCAGACTTGGGACATTACTTATGAGATTACCTGATACAAAACGTTTCCCATAATAGTGTAAGTGGTTTACTGATATATAGTTTACATTCCCTTTTTACGTATACTCCGCTACGTAAAGGGCGGGTCTAGTATAGTATGGTAAACAAGCTGCAGCTAGCATTTGTAGGGTTTCGTTTCGTACCCCTTAGGCCCCAATGCTCAGGAGAGTATCTAAGCTTTTGTATCTTCAACCCATATTCCATTCCTCTATCGTCACCTTCTAACTATCTAAACTTGCTAGGTTAGATAAATTCGGTGCTTTTTCCTTAAAATCTTCATTTCATTATTAACTTTTCTCCTTCCTTCTTATAGCTGCCTGTGCTGTCCTTGGGCGGAACCTAGATTATTTGTAGGTCGGCAATCTTTTATAGCCTGAGGAAAGAGCGCTTATAAGACTCCATTAAAATCGTTGATTACTGCAAAGACCCTTTGACAGCAGTTGGCTTTGCTCTAAACTTAACACAATAAGGAAGTTTATTGCATATGCGGGCTGGGGTGTGGGGGAGGTTTAAATTGTATTTTCTACTGGCATTTGTGTTAAATGGCAAGAAATGTTTCTCTTTATACAGTGCAGTGTTTTGGGGAAGTTTCTGTCTTTTAAATCCTTCAATATAAACTTTCTTACACAATGATGTTTTGGATTAATTTAGATTTTTCTGAACTTGCGCGCAAGACAAAATATTGCCGCAATGAATATGTTGACTAGTTTATGTTCAGTAGATATATGCGTTTTAATTTTTCTATGTAGTGAAGCAAAAATCTGCAGATTCGGGTGTATTTTGCAGTCCAACACCAAAAATGAATTCAAATCAAACATTAAATAGTAGATAAAGTGGTCTGTTAATGTCTTACAACGGATTGTGTTGGTTAAATTATAATTAGCCATGTGCCTCCGCGATGCACAATACCGCATAACTATTTTGTAAAAGGCTTACATTATATGTAGCAAAAAAGTGTATAAATGTTCAGCAATGGTGAATTTTTATTCCTAATTGAGAGAAACGATCTTGAATCATAATGGTGGAACCATCCGATTTTTATCTTAGAAATTAATCGGATCAACAAGAAGTAATCCCTCACAGGTAACTAGTAAAGCTAATCCTCCAAATAAGCAAGTTAAGCCACACTCTGCCATTAAAAGTAAAGTGAAGCAATCTTACATAGGGATTAAAGTTAAGAATATTTTAATATTTATTTAAATACTTTAAACTACTCATATTTTTATTATTTTATTGTAGTTATTTAGCTTAATTCAGTACATACAGTATTTTTTTATTGGCAATATAATTGGTATAGCCAAGGTCATTTTCTATGGTTTGATAAGCTTTCCAATCGTCACTGAGTACATGGTTGTTCCAGGTCGGACAACTTTCTCCATTATTTATTGGCGCATGTTGCTGCGCTGTGTCAGTCATCATCTCTAGATAACCAAACGATGGGGAAATAGAAGAGTCAGTAATTCGGTATACCCATAATAAAGGATGAGCTGCCCATTACAGATCATGCTTTCGTTAATCGATAAAACATCCTTCATCACTTTGTATAAATTTACCTTGATAAAACTTTTGATCAAGTTCTCATTAAATGCTTTGTACAACTTTCAGGTTAAAAGATGAACTATGAATCACAGCCAGTTTTGAAGGGATTAATAATGCAACAATTTCCGATACAGGTATTTTACCGATATAATTTTCCATTGGGACCCAGAACTATACCAAATAAGTATTATTTCTCTCCAAATTGGCCAAGTAAAGATAATACCTTTTGACAGAAAAGAAAGGGATAATTCTTTACTTGATCCAAATAGTGATACCTGTCGGTCCTGTGTTCGTTACCAGACAATATCTATCCGTTGACATTCATCCACCTTGATGCAGGGATAACCTGGACTTGTAGGTTTAGCAGTTCTTTGTTACCTTCTAGAATTGGGGGGTATTTGATGCTACGTGCGTGGTTGTTTAGCTATTTTCAAAATAAAACATTTCTTAGTTCCATGGATATCTGTACATTCTCCTATGCTCGTTGACCTGAAAGAGACGAAATTAACATTTATTTTGATTGAGGATGTTAAGAAGCATTTTTCCAGAAAGATTTATATTTTCTGTGTTAAACGAGGCCACAAGCACCTGTTCTGGTGGTCCCATGTAGCTATCATGTAACTTTTGATATCTAAAAAGACAAATTAGGTATCAATTATAAAATTACCCTAAAATAATAAATAAATAATACTTATTATTAATATATAAATAATAATAAATAATTAATAATAATAAATAAATATTAATTAATGATAACTATCTATTTTTTTTAAAAACTAGAAAAATCATCCATGTATATGTTACGAATTCACAATCATAATAACAAGGAGCCAAGGGATTTCTGTGGGGGAACAGATGGTATCTCAGAACCACCGCGTACTGTACAAAGACAGGCGTCAACTCGGTCATCTACCAAATTTCCCACAGAAACTATAATTATTGGATATCGTTCAGCTTTTATCAATGGATTCCAGCTTCCGTCCAATAGACGGGAACTGCTAAGGTTAAAGACCTTGCATGTTAAACGAATGAATCGATCCTCTTATGTTAGCTAATGACTAGGATCAATACATTGACCCATTACAAGTGAGCTTGTAGGAAAAATGGATCCTTTGTGGTGAAATTATATACTTGTTTGTTATAAGATCACTAGATGCAATCTATGTAATACAAAACTATCGCCTGTTATGCAAAGAAAAAAGGGATGAGGATATCGGGTTCAAGGAAGACCAGAAGATTCTGAGGAAAGGTCATATGTCTGGTCATGACAAGATTTTTAAAACCACACCTCTGCAGTAAGCAGGGAGGGATGAAAGACTGCAGCAAAGAAAAGGAAACCGTAAAACTAATTAATTAGAGTCATACAAAATTATTTAAGATTTAGTCCATTGAGATATTTAGCTTGTAATCAACAGCAGGTACCTTTTTACAGCTGCAAATTATGGAGACATCAGAACATAAGGATAATGTTACCGTCTTTGTTTTTTTCAATATATCCTGTAATAGTCGAATTAACAAAGGAGCTGCCAAACTGCTATATAATTTAATGAATAATAAGGAGTTTTATCTGACTTGTCAACATCACATTCTGGGAATGTTATAGAAGAAAATTGTTAGAAGCTGTTTGAGAAAGTGAAAGAGTCAGATACCCCCTGATTTGAACATTTGAAAGAGGTTTTGGACTGACTTGTCCCATAATAACCCAAAGATACTGGTTATTAACAGCATATGCTCGAAGGAAAAGAAAAGAACATGAAGAAATACTTCAAGTCATTTTAATTTCGGAAATGTTTTAAGGAGCCGAGTACACGGAAATGGCTGAACTGACATCGATTGTTCTTGGATTAAGGCCTCCTCGAAGGATTCACTGGAGTAAAAAAGATACCATTAATCAGACCAGACGGATTGAAAGAACCATGTAATTCATTAAACCTTCGATGATTGCAGATCAACTTAAGTACGACGAAGACTGCTTCAAAGCTGGGAAGACTCAACAGCTTCTTTGCACTGTTCTACACTCCTGTATGGATGATGGCAATGGCTGCTGCAGAAGTTCAAGTAATTTATCTTAGTCTAATGCAAGACATGTTCAAGTACAAGAAAGCTGAACCAGAGCTTTCTCATGCAGTACCTAAGAAGAATGGAGTAAGTCCTGCCCTATACTCTCTTCAACTATATACGCAGTAGTTTGAGTAACAACTATAACCACGACATAGGTCCCTACTTACACGACAATGAAAAGTCAGCTAATTTTATAACAGGAACGTCTCTATTCCAAAGACTAACAACTAAGACAAATCAGGTTGAACTCATTGGGACAGACTCACATTTGCAGCTAAAGACACAGAAGAGGTGATTCGACTAGCTTCTGGAACTTGTCTTATCTTGGACACAAAATGAGGATTACAGAAAAGAATTGACTAACTTTGCTGATTTTTGTGTCAAGATGGTGAGCAACTTTTAAAATGTTATAACAACAAATAAAAAGCGAAGTGACGATCTCCTTCAACCTGTGAACTTCAATACACACAGCTTTGACAGCTTCAAGAAATAAAAACTTACCAACCACCAGTGTAAATGTCAATATAAAATTTAGTTATTATATTATGCTTTCAATTTTTAATTGATTAGACTAGTGAGAAAAGGTTAATCTCAAATTAGTATCACGAATATGGTGTCTTGTTTGCCTTGCGTGCGGAAAAGAATTTTATCATATTTCGGAAAACTTTGCATGTACTAAATGTGACATTTCTTGTTACAACATAATCATAATTGTATAAGTTATAAAGAAAATTAAAAACAATTTAATTTGGTGCCGATTCTTTTGTTCTATCTCTTTAAATAAAGAAACTATGCTCCGGAAATATTGTTTTTTGTCTTATTTCAATCTAGAAAATTTAAAGTTCCCTGCGGCAATACTTCCAACGTCTTAGGTCAATATTAGTGTAATTTCCAGCCTTTTCATTTAAAACATTACCTGAACAGCAAAAAAATGCATAAAAATAAGAGGTAACCTGAATATAAATCAATATCTAGTCATGACTGCTCCATTAAATCAATATGAATTAATTGCTTCTCTATTAAATCAATATGGACTTATAGCTGCTCTTTTAAATCAATATGGATTCATCGCAGCTCCATTAAATAACTATTGATTCATGAATGCCAATTAAATTAATATAAATCATTGTCATGGTATAAAATTATATTATATCAATACCATATTATATCTATAGGGGGAGAGACCGATAACTTCGAGGCGAACCGACAAAAGGGACGGAATGCCACGAGTTTCGACGGGCGAAACAACTAGATAAGAGTACAACGAGGTCAGGTATATTATGGGCAATGGCAAAACTCAAGGTTATTTAAAGAGGAATGTACAAAAATATAATTTTATTTACATAAAAATAATGAGAGAAATGATGTTCAAAAATTACTTCAGAGAATAAAAGGGGAAAATTACATCAGATGAACGAAGGGAGGGGGGGGGAAATTGTATTATGAATCAGACTATGAAACTAAAACTTAAGGTATTACGGGAGGAGACTATTCAAATGGGGGAAATAAAGCAAATGGGTTACTGGAGGCGGAGAGGGGTTGGCTTACAGAAGATTCCAGGTGAGACGTCAGGGTAAGGCTTCACGGATGTCTTCTGCACGCGAGACGAGGCCGCTCGAAGCTTCTGAGCGGGATGTTAAAGTGATGACGGTTCTCCAAAAAAAAGTGGGAGGGCGGTAACGTCCGGTTCAGGGGAGAGTATTTCGGCAACCCGAAAACGAGGGGCGAACGAAGAGGGCTTCGACAGGAGTTGAGGAAAAAAGTCGGAAAGATCACTCGGTAGCGATCGTTAAATGGAATTACATCACTGGCCGGGACTAATTCCAATACACAAAAATAGTTCAGCTGTCACTTTGCTTTGTTGTTAGCACCTGACTTGAACCTAGGGGAGTTTTCTTGGGGGCTGAGCGAGACTTCTCAACTCTGTGTCTTATCATGGGAGTCAAGCACTATTTATGTCCGAGGGGGGGGATTAGCGGGAAACATCTCTACTCTCGATTAGCCTAAAATCCTCTTGCATAGGCTATTCTAGCCCACGTAAAGGTGAATCGTGGTGAACGCGGTTCGAGGCTACTGCTCGTGGAAGGGGGGGGGAGGGCTAACCAATTTAAGCCTAACCGAGCCTTCTACAGCGCATGAAGGTTTCGTTCTGAACAAGAGATTCCACGTGGAATTCCCTCGCACATCTCCCAACCGAAAGATGCTTTACAGAGCAGTTGCGTAGGAAAGGATCATCCCACCCATCAAACTAGAATTAACAAGGGGTCTCGATGTTCAGGTGGATGGAAGGTTCTTGGCTTCGAGGGACCAGGAACTTTGGTAAAACCTGGAACCAATGTAGGGGGAAGGGGGTCTTATGGCCATAAAATTTAGTTTTAGGCGGCGTTTGGGGAGCCTTTTTAACATACTTAGGGTATAAATCGTTACTACGCGCGTAGACATCTGCCTCTTACAAGCACTCCGTGAAAGTGGCGCAACGTTTATCCTTAATGAAGGCGCGAATTTCGGGAGCCACGGCAGCTAAAAGCTGATCCCTAAGGAAGAAGTCCAGAAGGGATTCGTAGGCCTGGGGAATCTTGCACGCATCCAGCCAACACTGAAAGTGTCTTTGGAGGATGTACCCGTGTTGTCGAAATTTTTGGCCGGGGCGGATCCTTTCCTGGCGGAATCGGGAGCTGTAGAATTCACTATTCATATGAACAGCGGCTAGCAATTCGGACTTTAACGTGGAATAGTCCAAAGTTGCTTCCGGGGGAAGGGATATGAAGATATCCCTTAACTTGGCATTTATGAGGGGAAGTAAGCGAGCGACGCCATTATTTTTGAGATCCCATCTATTGATCTGAAAGATTCTCTCAAAAATGGGCCAAAAATGACCCAAAGGCCTCTCCATCATTAAAAGCGGGAAGGTGGACTAAAGGAGTTTAGGGATTTTTAGCCCGGGAACCGATGGAATGAGAATCCATTTGATTTCGGCTTATTTCCAGCTCATGCTGCCTAATTTGTTCACGTTCTTCCATCTCCATCTTCAGTTTTTCTCCTCCATCTCCATCTCCATATTCAATTTGTTCTACTATATCTCCATCTTCAGTTTGTTCTTCATCTCCGTTTTTCTTAGTTTCTCTTCCTTTCGCTCTGCCCGTTCGTTCATCTCTTATTCCTGTACGTAATTTAGTAGGTCTTTGCCCGAAAGACCTAACATTTCAACCTGACTCTTTAATTTTTAGAAGGATGACATTGTTACGCAGTTAACTGAGGGAACACTGACACGCAAACGAGCTAGGACACTACCTACGCGAAACGAATACTTGAATATTCGTGAAGGCCTTGATCACAAAAAGAAATTGCTACATACCTCTGCTGTTTCTAAGCAGGGGAAAAAATAATATGGTACTACCGGAATTAGGACACCAAAGACCTATAACTCTTTTGGATTAATAACCAGGAGAGTCTCCAAAATTCGAACACAATAAAAAAAATTAATTACCTGGGGTCCAACACAAAATATAAATAGATTACGTTCCACTGCTCTTCAATTAACTTGAACTTGCCTTCTGCCAGTACAATACAAAAAATAAAATAAAAGGGATGTACGTGAATAAGAAGGGAACATCTAATGTTGAAATTAAAATGACACGGGTTCGTAAAACCCCCAACACACTTGACAACAGAATTATATAATATGTAAATTAATAAATATATATGTTGTGGTATGACATTATATTATATCAATACCATATTATATCTATGGGGGGAGCAACCGATAACTTCAAGGTGAACCGACAAAAGGGACTAAACGCCACGAGTTTTGACGGGCGAAAAAACTAGATTAGAGTGCAACGAGGTCAGGTATATTATGGGCAATGGCAAAGCTCAAGGTTATTTAAAGAGGAATGTACAAAAATATAATTTTATTTACATAAATATAATGAGAGAAATGATGGTCAAAAATTACTTCAGAGAATAAAAGGGGAAAATTACATCAGAAAAACGAAGTGGGGTGGAATTGTAGTTATGAATCAGACTATGAAGTTGAAACTTAAGGTGTTACGGGAGGAAACTATTCAAATGGGGGTGGAGGGGGAGAGGAGTTGGCTTACAGAAGATTCCAGGTGAGACGTCAGGGTAAGGCTTCACGGATGTCTTCTGCACGTGAGACGAGGCCGCTCGAAGCTTCTGAGCGGGATGTTAAAGTAATGACGGTTCTCCAAAAAAAAGTGGGAGGGCGGTAAGTCGAGTCCAGGGGAGAGTATTTCGGCAACCCAAAAACGAGGGGCGAACGAAGAGGTCTTCGACAGGAGTTGACGAGAAGAGTCGGAAAGATCACTCGGTAGCGATCGTTAAATGGGACTAATTCCAATACACAAAAATAGTTCAGCTGTCACTTTGCTTTGTTGTTAGCACCTCATGGGAGTTGAGCACGATTTATGTCAGAGGCTCTCCCCCCCGGTGGAAGGGGGGAGTAGCTGAAAACATCTCTACTCTCGAATAGCCTCGAATCTTCTTGCGGTGGGCGAGGCTCGAGGCTACCGCTTTTGGAAGGGGTGGTTAGGCTTACCAATTTAAACCTAACCGAGCCTTCTACAGCGCATGGAAGTTCCGTTCTGAACAAGAGATTCCGCGTGGAATTCCCTCACAATCATGACTGCTCCATTAAATCAATACGGATTAATAGATGCTCCATTAAATTAATATTGAGTCATTGCCTCTCTATTAAATCAATATGGACTCTTGGCTGCTCTACTCAATTAATATGGAGACATGGCTGCTATAGTAAATCATTAATTATATAATCAGTCGTGGATGCTCCATTAAATAATTATAGGCGTGAATCTGCTCTATTTAATCAATATCGAGACATTGCTGCTCTATTAAGCAAGATCGAGATGTGGCTGCTCTAGTAAATCTATAGGGAGTCATGGATGCTCCATTAAATATCTAAATCATTTGTGTACATAAGTGCGTGTACGGGTACGCTCTTCCGAGTAAAGGAACAAGCTCTTAAGAACAGAAAGATATTAAACCGGGTTGCGCGATTTCTTTCTTTGACAACGATAAAAAGTAGCATCAAGTACTCGCTTAATTTTCTCCCCTCTTCTAAGGTAATTTTATCCTCATGTTCCAAGTTTAGGCCCTTATTTTTATCTTATTTATTTAGGCATCTAAGGTTAAAACATTTTCCCTCATTTTTAATCATATACGTATCTTATTATACACTTTTATACTAATCCTGATTTTAGTTTTATTTCTCTGCTCCTTTTTACCTTACGTGCATTCTCTCTCTCGTTTATATAAGAGATTCTAACTATATTCTTGCCTATATGAATTTATCAAGGAAGGGTGGAGTGCTTCCTTCTTTTTCTCAATATATCCAGTGGTTTACCTACCTTCTTAATTTTAGGACGCATCTAAATACACTCCAAGCAAATTACGTTTTTTATTGGGGGGGGGGGAATAGTGTTTTGTTAACGGCAAATTAATATTTTGGGGTTCTGAATGTTTTATCGAAGATATTGTTTAGTAATTTGTTTTTACTTCTTTACTTTCAACATAAGATAGAGGTAGTGAATTTTGATATAAAGGCCTTTAGGATGTAACTCATTGCTAAGGTGGCATGGTTTCACTTAAAATGGACCACCAGATTGACCAGGAACAAAATAGCTGCTGCTAATGTGGCCACTGGAGGTGGAACCGCTTGACCAGCATTCTACAATTGATGGT
This sequence comes from Ceratothoa steindachneri, assembly GCA_963969495.1. Lineage (NCBI taxonomy): Eukaryota > Metazoa > Arthropoda > Malacostraca > Isopoda > Cymothoidae > Ceratothoa > Ceratothoa steindachneri. Next base: position 72,136,205 of record OZ018337.1, read on the forward strand.
GACTCCCTTTTTTCTTTGTCTTTGGGTCACTCCACCGAAATTACCATGAATAAAAATAGATAAGTTCACAGTTACTGTTTGGTTTATAACATGTTAAACAGGTTCAAATTAAATTTCTCCTGTAGGGCTACATTATTAGAGGTCAACATGAGGAATTCTCTGGAATGAAATCAAGCAGACGGAGTGAAGCCATCAGAGACACAAAGTTGCGGATCTAGTTGATTCATCGGACGATTTTAGGAATTTATCTATCTGTCACACGTTGTATATTATGTGTGTTGGAACTATCCAGGTTTTATTTGCAAGATCCGAGGAACTCCTCAAACTACCCACAACTGCTCAGAAAAATGATAGAGAGAGAGAGAGAGTAGGATTGAAGCGTTTAAAGGTATTCTTCGGATACGAATTGAAGCAAAAGTTTTTTTACGCAGGAGTTTTATATATTAAATTATCTCTATTTTTCAGCAAGGAAAATGGGGTAAAGATGATTAATTTATGAGACCTGTTCTACGAGCACAGCAAGATATTCTGGCAGAAGGGCTGCGCCTAATCGCGATAGTAGTGAAAGGGTAGGAAGATTCTAAACAACGTTATGTTGGATATGTAGGATTTTATCAGAACCCGAAAAGCACATAGTAGAGTGGCGTTAACAACGGGATAATTATGTAACTAACTAAAGTGCCTGGATTATAAGTCGAATTTATTACGTTGTTAAACAAAGCCGCGAAGTTTGAAAAAACAAAATCGATTAAATAAAGGTCTTAGATTCTTCAGGAGATTTTAATATTTTCATAGTTACGGAGAAACGGCTTGATAGTTTTAACTGGGAATTTATAAAAGAATTGAAATTAGTTCTCAACAAAATTTTATTAGTGATAGGCCTATCTGGAATGGTGTTACCGTTATTTTATACGTAAAGTTTGAACTACTTAGAATAATGGATATTAAATATCGATTTTACTTCAGAAAATTTAGCTGTCGTTGTGTATGGGCCACCAAAGAATGCTCAAAATTATTATATTCTTTGTGGAATTTTTTCAGCCATAATTAGAAAAAGATAATAGGTCACAGGTCAGATGACGTAGATTTTACTAAAGTAAATGTTGTAAATGAAACAGCTAAAAATGTAGAAAATGGAATTTTGGAATCAATAAATGATAAATTTCTTCATATTTAGAAAAATGCAGACGAACTGACCAGTTAACATAATGCCCCAGAAATAATTTTGACTAAAGATATGTTCTTGAAAAATATACATGTATACGAAATAATTAGGAAGAGTGATCAATACATAATTTAACTTACTAAATAGTCTAGAAAATGGTAAGGATATTTCTCAAATCATAGCGAACTTTAAGTGTTGCAATTTGAATTCTTTCGGCGCCAATCGAAACATTTAAATATGGATGAAATATTAAACGTCGAACCGGGAAAATGTATAATGAACTTCTGGGTTGATTTTTCATAATAAATAACGAAATAATAATACCTAAATCTTTAGTTTCCTATAACACTGTGTAACGCGGTTTTGTATTTGGGTAGGAATAGTTATTTTCTAATCGCTTGTGTTTAGAATACATGAAAAAACACTATTATTTATTTCCAACTTTGTGTCCAGAATAAGGATATTTAGAAGAAATTTACCTATTCCCTCTGAAAGAAAGTGGAGAATTTGACCTTTCATTTGCATGAAGTAGAAACAAAACGACATGATACAAAAATAGCATTTATATATTCTAGAATTACACAAGTGAGACAATAAAACTATTAGGAATTAGTAGTTTTTCGTGCTCTACGCTTATACCTAAAATTACTTTCACGAATCAGACCCCAAATAGAGTCTCACATCAGATTTTTATTATACGATCGTTGATAGTGGCGTTTAAAATACAGTAGATCCTGGTGAAAGCGCTCGCCATGCTCCTCTGAGTACGCTGCCATGTTCTCCCTGAAGTTATCAAGATGAGCATCAAGAATATGGACTTTCAGGCACATCCGTCAACCCATCTCGGCTTAGTTTCTCACCAAGTTCTCAACAACCTCTACATAGTTTTCGGCTTTGTGATTACCTAGGAACCCTAAATCGACTGCGATAAAGCTTATCCAAACGGCTTTGTCCGTGCTAGTGAGTTTTTTGGGAACTCTTTGCACTTCATGACCTTTTTTATTTGTTTGACGACGAAGACCCCGGCTTACAACTTTTCCGCAAATAGCTTAGTAAAGAAATTTTGAAGATAATTGAAAGCTGTCTACTCCTTATTTAGAGTATGAGGAATTGTTTCGTGAGGCCCAGTTTTAAGTACAGAGGAGGAAACAGTACTTTTCGGGGATCCAACAAAGGCTCCTATTTGACGTTGTTCCTCTTCACACTAAACTAGGTCTGTTGTGGACAATCCCGCTGATGGTCGTTTGCCACGGTGTCCTTGATGTCCCAAAGGCAAATATAACAAGGAAACTTGGTAAAACCGCCTTGGAGACCCATCAAGAAGGCCACCAACTTGATGTCTCCGATAACCTCTCAACCGTACTCTACATATTCCAATGCATCTTGCAATATCTTGGCACTAAAGTAATCCTCTTTGAGCTGGACCGAACGAGCATGGGTAAGAGATGGATACCTGCTCCCCTTATAAAGCAGCACTGCTTTGAGTATCCTGGACGAGCTGTCAAAGTATAAGTACCACTCGTTAGGGATACAAGTAAGCCGATTGCTTCAAACTGATCGGTCACATTAGAACAAATGTAAAGCGGATCATTATGTGTAAAAGAGCTTGTAAATCACTATTACCGCTTTCTCTGACCTGATATTTACATACTGTCATCTAACAAATCCCACGTTTGAGTCTCGAAGTTAAAAGCTAGGCATTGGACTTTGTGAGATCATGATCTCTGACAAGGTTGTTAAAATCTTTTTGGTTTGGGTAGTATTGGTTTCTCTCATGAGTTACGCCTCTTTAATCAGAATTAATGACTTCATCGTTTCTGAACTGCTTTGCCTTTCTAAAAACTACTTTTTCTTTTTGAAGGAGTGGGTATGGGGAGCTCAGAACTGTGTGGCGCTGGCGCAACAGATTACTTAAGTTCTGGATACATGATAACAGGGACATTTTGCCTGCTCGACGTTTGTAAGGGTTCACCATGCAGAAGAAATAATTGCTCGAGTGGTCAGTTGGTTCCCTCCAAATTCGTAGGATTTCGAAATTCATAGCTCTTTCTCCTCTGTACCATCCTGTATGAAAAAAAATCAAAACATAAGTATAAATATACAAATAATTTGCACTTAGTGTTCATGAAAAGTTAAACAAATAAATAATACAGTATCCAAATAAACAAAACATATATATATATATATATATATATAAATTACCTTGCAGATTTCATTTGCAGAGCTCGCAAAAGATATGAGGTGCCCAAAATTGGTCTTGATCTCTGACTGGCATGCCGAAATATGCCTTGTAGGCCTCACACATTTTAGCATATCTCTTCCAGAGTACTTTTTCGCTTTTGTCTTAATAAATTCGTTGCATACATAGCAAAGTGTGTCTATCGGATGCTTACAACATATTGATGCCATGTGTGCCGAATGATTCTACCAATGACGAGTGACGATATCTACGCTGTCACGGATATAGTTAAACTGGTCTGTTGAGTGGACATTCTTTGTATTTATTTAGTCATCTACATTGCCAGAATGTTCTAGAAATTCTTGAAACGGACAAAAAGTTCTCTTAAGTTCTAGAAAACTCTACAATTCACTTTTCATCAAATTAGTATTGAATCTATGTGGAATATAAGAGAACTGCCATTGCTCTCCAGGTCACCAACAAAAACAAAGTATAAAGGAAATATGTTATTACTACTATATTACTCTTTCTATAATTTTTAAATAGAGCATATCATGTTTATACTATAACTGACAAAAACAGAGCCCTTGAAACTTTTTATATATATTTACTATTTACATCAAAATAATGCTCTTTATTAAAGAGTAGCTTGAATATATTTTAGGTTTCTTTAACCATCAGACACCCATTTCTTCAGAAATATCTAGCTGATATGCTCTCATTTATTCAATAGAAAAAATATTCGAATAATTATTCTGAAACTTCTTAAACATTACTATAAATTGATATAAAAGTCTCATTGAATAGATTAATCAAATACAAGTAGAATTTTATTAATTTACGTGCCTTATCTTATTCTAATCTCCAAAGGGGCCTTTTCTCTTTGTCCTTCCTACGACGGATTTTTTTCCATAGTATCAAACACAATTAGGTGTTGTATACTTTAATCAGTTCTTCAATTAATTTAAAATCCCAGTGAATACAATTTCACTCTCTTCGGATCAAGTGCAAATATAATTTACTATTTTTGAAAGAATATTAGGTGCCTGTATGGAAGGTGATCTACATGCAGGTTTCTGGTATAGCTTGATATTACAATAGATCACAAGGTATAGCTTGTGATTTACATTAATAATTTAGCTTTGATAGTTTATACACTTTTAGTCATGAGCTCATAAGAACACCATAAGAAAAATCCTGAAGAGACGCGTCTAATGGCGGAGCTACAGACGATAGATTATCACCCAACTAAAAGATATATTTATTTTCATTTTAAGAGTAAAAACTCATGAGGTATAAACAAGTGATCTACTTTGCATTTTTAAATAATATTTGTGCTGCTGTTGTTGGCTCCCGTCTGTTTCGGAAGACAATAGTGATGGCACCATGGAATTTTATAGATTTTTAATATTAGTTTTGACTATTTAGCCCACTCCTCTAATTACAATTACAAATATCTAAAAACAAAAAATTAAATGTAGATCACAAGCTAGTATAAAATTCTAATAATATTATTTTTAATTTTGTTCTAATATTTAACTCATTCCTCTAATTAGAATTGTAGACTAATACCAAAACCTTGCATGAAGATCACTAGCTAGTCTTGATTGGAGTTGCTGTAGATCACATTAGGATGTAGATCACATACTATACCAGCACTGAATTCTAGATTTTGGGTTTCTAAATTTATTTAAAAGCAGCCAAAACCTGACAAATTCTACGATTGAGCGGAGGTCATTCTTCTTTAGAAAGTGGAAGAAAACTTCGCTTGGATTATTGTGATGAAGTTAGTGACAACCAAAGAAAAATTGCCTTTAGGATTACAGAGGATAAAATAGGGACATACATGAACTTCCTCCAAACTTGTATACACAGCCAGAAGAAGAAAGTTCGTAGGTAAGGGGCGAGAGGGCTCAGAGAACAACGAACCGACCGATGCTGTTCCTCCTACAAGACCCACATTAGAGTCTGTAACCCCATGCTACCCTAAATCTACTTAAATAGAATAATATCACGAAATACCTTAAACATACTTCGCCCATGACCTATTCTAAATTTTATTCAGATTCTTACTGAAGAAATTTCCTGAGAACTTTCCTCTTCTGAATGAGTATACAAGGCTCAAACGGTTTGAACATTTATATATCATTGATGGCATTTGTAAACATAAACAAGCTTTGAAAGAGGAATAGATTAAACGATAGGAATATCAAATAACAGATATGAATCCTCTATTTAACTAAAAAACTAAAAAATTAGCTACACTAAATTATTTTTGTACAATTTGCAGTTAATTCCTGAAAATCTTTACTCCAAAAAATTTGGTGGTTATTACTACGTTTTTATTCGCCTGATGGAGTCACATTCAGATAAATTTGCAGATTTACCAACCTGTGGTACGGATTCCTCGTTAAGCTTTAGAACTTGCCGGTATAACAGGAGGCCTTTGTATGAGCTAAATGATCAAATAAAGAAAACTGGATTAGCCTGGCTCACCCACTAGTAAGTTCTCTCGTAATAGTCACAAACAAAGAACAACAACAAAATGAATGTTTTAGATATTGAATTTTTTCAAGTTATTTTCTGAAAACAAAGAAACTATTTATTACTAAAATCTCCGTAAAGATGTAGCTATTGTAGATTGTTATAAATCTTACCTGGGCGATCGGCATGCCCTCCTAGCCAAAAGGAACCCTTACTGAATTAAACTAGCCTGGGGGCAAAGGTGGGTACCTTTATAGTCTGTTACACTGGACGAGCTGCATGACCTCCAGAACTGAATGCCAATTAGGGTACTCCTATCATCTAGTTGGCATCAACTCTTTTATTGGCCCAAGAGAAGATGTTAGTGGGCTTTAACCTCACTCCTTTTTAGTGCTTCTTTATTATTTTTAATCTACATTACAATCTTTTCCCTCTCTAAATATTGTACCAGGAGGAACAGTTCTGCCCACGACTGAGAGCAAATTAGGAAGGTAACGTAACACAGCACAACAGAGAATAATCTGCCTCGATTTCAACGCTTTCCTTAGGTCAGGTGACCCCGCACAGACTCATCAGAGGGATGAGAAGTATCATCGTGCCCTGGGACTTGATCCCGCGCTTCATTAAACACAAGTGTGTCAAGCTGATGGAACCCGTCTAGACCGCTGCTCCTTTCTTACCATTGCGGGTCAGTATGCCAGCACTAATCACTCACAAATAGAGGAGTCACCCCCTTCCCCACCTGATATTTCCGGCTTTGGGGACGCTTTTAGGTTGGGAGAGAAGCGGTTTTCTCCCCCTTTCTTCTTTCCTCAAAATAAAAGCAACGGTAAGAAAAAAACAAAAGGGACAAGGGATTCCTTTCCCTACGAGTTTGATTCGGGTTACCACGGATCTTCTGTGCTTTCAGCGATCGACCCACCTAAAGCCGGCACGTCTTTTACCTAGGCACCCTAGGGCAAAGAGGCTCAGACCAAATTTGCAAATGCGCTTACTGGAGCTCGATTAACTGGAGGCAGCCCCATTTAGAGATTACCTGGTGTTATTTAGTCTTCTGGATTCAAGCGCTTTTTAGCAAATCGCTCCACTGATGGTAGCAGGGTTATCTAAGAACACATGTAATAGTAAAGTAGAGCTTGAGCTACATTGACTACTAGAGAGCCTTAGGTGACTTGCTTTGTGACAAATGTCTTTTAAAGATTGCGGTGAGCACTTCCTTGGCGGCCATTATTGGCTCACTTCCGAGACTCTTTGTCTCGCCGGTAAATGTCACCGCATACTGGACCTAGAATTACTTGAAAGGAGAGATATATGCGACGGAACTTCTATACTAGTCTTTATAAGACATCACCAATCGGTGCCTCACCACTAAGTACTCAAGGTCCAGCGTGTGATTAATAAAAGAGGTTTGGGCTTCAAGGTCCACCCCTACAATATTCGGCTCGATCAACCTTGACAGGCTATCTTAGTCGGTGCATGCAGGATTTTATCGGTCCCGCTTGATGCCACTTATGCAATTGCCGCTGAGTCGATATTACTGTAACCGCTTTGGCCATAAGAATCACTTGTATAGACGTGCAAATTCGATTTTTTGCGAATTCTTTGTAAATTTTTTCGACTTCGAACACGATAAGTCGTTAGCGTATATGACCACGTGTGTCAATTGCAAAAAGCCGCACCCCGCTTTTTCCAAGCAATATGGTGCATATCATCTGGAGAAAGAAATTGTGTCCGTTCAGGCTACTAGTCGCCTCTCATTTTGCAAGGCTATTGACTTGATTTCGGCGCATCACGCGGTACATGGAAATCTTACTCCTCGATATTTAGTGCTCATTCATAACCCTTTCTGCCTGTTAAACAGTGGTGCTCCACTGATAGAGCTGGCGTCACAAAAGATGACACGCAGCTTCGGCTAAAACAAAGGCTACCAACTTTCACCCTGTGATAATTTCCCTGAAAGCTAGACGACCGCGCATATCTACCGAGTTGTTAGACTAGGAGGAGGTAAACGAAATGAAGGAGCTCCAGGCCAAATTCGGAGACCTCTAATACTCTACTTCGAAAGGATGAAACCGTCAAAGGATCTCTGTCTCCTAAAACCCACTCAAGGCTTGATAGGGAGACTTAGGCAATGAACGTTAACAAAAGCCATCCGCTCCCCAAAGTAATCAAGGCGAGGTAGGAAACGACTCGCTTAGCGAGCCCTTCAGCCCCTTGTACCACGAACAGCACCCGTAGTTATACCTTCTGTAAACATACGGCCAGTATCTTGAGTGTCCTTACTTTGAAGACGGTATATGCCTCGCGGGCATATATCTCAAATGGAATTCCCGTAGACTCAGGGAAACGAAAGGAATTTAGGGGTCTCGTCTCCTCCGTTCCACGATAGATTTATTTGGCAGGAAGCCAATGTGAGATCGTGAACCATGCCCATCCCCCCGTGGTTTAAAGGTTTTGCGACCATATCGCTACGCTATGAGGGCCATGCAGGAGGATGCCCGATTTATTCCCGGGATGATGTTTTCATTCTTCTGTTTGCAATAAATGCCTTCTCTCAGGCAGTGACCGTGCAGCTACATCTGTATAGGAGATATACGGTTCAATTGTATATAGAATCCATTGTAACCCGTCTTTGATTAGAGAGGCTTACGTTGCGTCGTAGCACGATTGCTAAGTGCCTTTATACTGCTCGTAGTTTTGAACAGTTGACACTCTTTTCTAGGAAAACTACTCAATCAATTTCATGTGGTCAAGTGCTTGCTGACCTGATCGACGAGCTGAAAATGTATATCATAAATTTGGATGATTTTACGCATCACTGTCCTCGAAAAGTTTCAATTTCTTGTCTCGATCTTTCCATGTGCTCTCCCGATGGAAAGCTTGATTTTGATTCGGGATGGTTGATAAACTCCATGGTATTGATAACTTTGTCATTCAACTACCATTTGAGAGGTCTGTGCCACTTGTAGAAACATACCGGTGCTGCTTGCAACGGACATGGATCTCCGCATCTCAGGTGTTTACTGATTTACGTAGAGTTTTTTCCTGCCATCTCATCGCCGTGAGCCTAGCTATTATTCCTCGATCGTCTAATCGTTTTTCACGCTGTCCTCTCCCTTGCTATTCGGCCGACTGTGAGACCACCTTCAGATAGAGCGGTATGCATACTTGGGCTATAAGCATAACGTTAACGATTTTACTTTGTTAAGCTACGGCTAGATTTCAGTGTAATTCTAAGAACCTCACCGGTCATCATGGCAGGCATACCTGTGAGGAAGCGAGCGCCAAAGTTTCCTTGCAAGTTCTTGCAAGGCCTCCCTACCATTCTTCAGGAAAACGGGCCGGAAATTCAGAACTTATCCCGGTGGCAGAGTATTTTGCTAGAGGTATCTCCACATTATCTTGCAGAGCTACTGCTTCCCCACAATTCAATGCATGTTGTAATATCGCTTAAGCTCATGACTGGAATTTACATTGAGAGGCAGAGAATCCTTCAACAACAGGTTTAATTTAAGTGAGTTGTGTTCCGCTCTCTCTCCATGCGGGTCACGACCCCTTATCAAAACCATCTACCATATGCTATGCTTCAAAACCTAGTTGAGCGAAGTATAGCATTTATCCTAGATCTCTTCAACATGATCTGGAGAGAAGGTGCTCTCCCACACTCCGATGGAATGGCTACTGTTGTCACTTTACGCAATCTTGAAAGTAACTACTTTAACCCTCCTGTTATCCTCTGATATTTTCTAAACTTCTTCGTTTGCGTTTAAGGGATAAATTGGTAAATGTTAGCTGAATATTTTCATTGTAACGCCGAGGCTACTTCTCTTCTTCCAGTACGGTTTCCGCAAGTTTCAGTCAACGTCGGATGCTCAGCTTCCACTGGAATATGCTGTCTGCCAGTCCTTACTCTGTAGACAGCACTTTTTCAGGCATTTTTTTTTACCTGGGGAGGGCCTATGATACTGCATATCAATGTGGTATCCTGGAGACTCTCCACATGATTAAGGAGAGAGAGCCGCTTCTCAGGCTTTATTTCTGAATTTCTGCGAGATCGTCGATTCAGTATATGGGAGGGAGGGGAGCCCTCTTCGGCCCAATAGAGCAAAAAGAGGACTTACCGCAGCGAAATTGCCCCATACTCTTACTCTTCTATCGCCATCAACAATATAGATCGCTGCTTTCGGAAGAGATTCTCGCTAGGGTTCTACGTGGACAACCACCTTTCGTTCATTTTTGATGCTGCCGATTCTGCAGCGTCGATTGTAACAGGCATTGAACACATCTGTCACTATGCAAAACAACACTGGTTTTGGCTTTACTTGGCCAAGAATAAGGTGGTGCAGCTCTCCAGCCGTCCATGGCTCCGCACCCGACCAGACTTTTTCCCTAAATGGACTAGGCCCGAAAGTGTTGGATTCGCAGAGTCTTCTTAGGCTGGCTTTAGACTGACGCCTTATAATTGGATGCTCATATTTGCAAACTTAAGGTTTCTTGTATCCCTGCTATACACATTCTTCGTGAAAAAGATTACGTGTACTGTGACGGAAAAAGTTAAAGTTAAAATTCCTAATTGATAAATTTCTTGTTAGGGCTGTTGGAATGGTGAAATGGGTGAAAACAGTTGCTTAGCATGGAGAGAGAGCGTGGCCTTCAGTTATTCAGTTACCCATCAAATAACCTCGCCAAAACATACAACCTTCCTTTCATTATGGCTTAACTAAAATTAGCTCTAGTCAACTGCCATATACCATATACACCATCCATAAGCATACTTTTCCGCATTGTTTAATGTACCTAATACATACATAGAATGCGGTTTGGTCATTTGGCACCTTCCCAATTGAGTTTAAACACGCCACTGTGTTCGATTTCTAAAACTAAGAAATCACCTCTCAATCAATAAAGCGTATGAAAAATACACAATATAAGTTCTCGTGGCTCATTACCCTTATTCATCTCTAAATTGTTAGAAAAGTGACCATTAAATGTGTATATATGAGGTACAAGAGCAAGGATCTACGAAGCATATGAAGGAGTACCACATGTTAGTGTATTGAGTACACTAATGTCTTCCCTCGCCGCAACCACGTAGTGTAAATGTAAACGCACCAAGAGATGGGTACATTTACATGAAATTCCTTTCCGTATAACTAACATGAACCAGCCTAACTGTAATACAACAGCAACTTTAAAACTCCATCAGAGCAATAGCTTCATACACAAGATCATTGTGCTTCACAAAATTACCTAAAAAATCTATATCCATAAACATTTGAAGAAAAAAGAGTAAACCCATTATTTATCTTAAAATAGGGGCAGATATGATCACCTTCAAAAACAACGCCAAATTCTTGGAACTTATATTTGGAAGCCGAATGAAGTAGAAAAGGCGCAAAATTCTAAAAGGCAAATTAAAAAGTATAGTAAATAAGCTCTTCTGTCTAGAATACGTAAGCCATTAATAAGAGGAGCACCTATTCTCCATCATCATGCACTATGACTAGCCAAAGGCATGTTTAATTCTTGCCCCACAACCTCATTATCCACAGAAATAGCATGTGCTCCACTAGAATATGGAACAGAAGAATATGACTTTCAGCTGTACATAAGAAACCAAAGATAAAATTCCAAACCCAGGAAAATTCTCAAAATAGAATGCCACCGCAAGTTTTTAGGCCCAGAAGCTATTAAATTTTGAAACAGGCTGCAAATTCCCCATCCTTCCATCCACTCCAAATATATGCATTGGAACTCTCCCCCAAACTACACCCGCCCTCTAAGAATTAGTAGTGGCACATACATTCTTAAATCATATACAGATAGACCAAAATTATGACGAAGTATACACGGACGCGCAAAATACAGTAGAGAAACAGCTTGCGTAGTCCTCCGCACAGAGTGCACATTCTGTGCGTGCTTAACTCCAAAGGCCTGTGTACTAGCAGATGAACTGGTTCTTATTATTCTTGCCACTAAAACTACTAATAAGCTCCCCCAGAAATTTTCACCTCGCAAACACAGAATTTTCTGTTGTTGTTCAAGAGATTTCTGAATCGCTGTGTTCGAGGAAAGAAGAAACAGCTGCAAGCATAACAAACCCCCAAACTAGTACCATACCAACCCTTATGGAAGATTCAACCATCACATCCATAGACAAATCTAACTTGCCTTGGTAGAGATCTTCGAAAAGAAACTCACATGTTTACCTCAAAGGAATAAAAAATCCCATCAGTGACTGGCAAAGTTCTACGAGAAAAATCAGAAAAGAGAATATTTTATCGACCCCCTTGAATAGAGACACTCATTGCTACAGGTTCTTAAAAGCAGTTCTACCCCAATGCAATTATGTCGTACAAAGATAACAAATAAACATCCATTACTTAGATGACCTAAATTTAACAAGGAAAGAAATTAATACATAGGAACCGACTCCACACGATGCAACAGCCGTGAAAGTAAGGCAAAGTATAGTTTACAAATAAACCTGCTTAAAGAGAGGGATCTATTCTGCAAAATGGACTCTGATTCTATAAAATCTAGAGCCGCGTAGAGCAACCAGTGGTGAAAGAGCTCTAAAATTATTATAAAGAATCGGTTCTCCGTAAATATTATTTTCTTTTTCTTCTCTGCCATTTATCTTTCTTTTCTAATAAATTGCACTTGTATTCTTCTCCAGACATCGAACCGCATTTAACAGAGCATAATAACAGAGAAAATAGCTAAGGCCAAAGCAACAAGTGGTAGTACCATGCCGACTAAAAATTCTTTATACTGGTTATTTTACAGGTACAACTTATACATATGCATACCTTAATTACGGAAAATATAAGAATATAAAACTTCTTATTTGAGTTCGGGGAAAGGAAAGAACTTTTGCATTTCTTTTACTATAACATTAAAATCTCTCTCTCTCTCTCGCTATATATATATATATATACATATATATATATATATATATATATATATATATATATATACATATATAACACAACCAGGGTGCGGTTGATTATCTTAAAAGCTTTAATCGCAATCATTGCGACGCTCATTATGAAAAAAAATCCTTTTATTGTTATACTCTTTCAATAATACCGAATCTTGTCTGAAAGAATAAAACTATTGAGAATTTCAAGTTGACGCAAAGGATTTACCACAATTAACAGGCCGAAAATACTTATAGCAATTACCTTTCCTTTTCCATTGTTCCCACTACGCCACCTGATTTTTCGTATTTTCAACAGAAGAATGCAATTTCACTAGAGGGGCGTGACTTCCCTCACAAATGTATTAATTCAACAGGCAAAAGAAGCGTAATAAACATGCTTTAGTGGCGATAATTGCTACAATAAGTAGTAGGAGATAAAATATCTAGCTAATTATGAACAAGGCTCAAAATCATAATTTCAATTAATATATATATATTTCTAGAATTCTAAGATACGAACTTGTTTAATTGGAAGAACTAAATTGACGACTTAATTTACGAACTAAATGTTGTTTTTCAAATCTTTTATTTGAGTATGAGTGTTTATTATGAAAATCTTCTCAAAAAGGGAATACAACTCATTTGCTGAGACCTTTCATTGATATTCTTTTATATGGTGAGGCTGCAGAACACCGACGCTGTGTTTTTAGTATGAAACACAGAATTACTAGATTGTAGTTGTCATATATTGTTTCGAATTGGCAAGGAATGAAAATATTCCTAAGATACTCCCCTTCCAGGGACTGAAAATGAAATTAAAATAAGTCTACCTTGCCTTCTGTTGATGTGTAAAGAATACCTAATCTCATATATTGGGAATTCTGAATTCAACCTAATGCTAGGCTTTTGAATTGTTTTTTAACCATAAGGTTATTATTTCGAAATGAAGGGCTTTACCCCCATACATCCATTTACTTGTGTCGGGATGCACCCCCCAGACCGCTATTTTTAATCACCAAATCGAAAGCCTAGCATTACATTGATATCAGTGTTGCCAATGTTTGAAATCAAGGAATGTTTTCACATCAAGAGAAGGCAAGGTGGACTTTAATTTTACTTTAAACCAATCAAGGTAGATTATCTTAGAAATATGTAGTTTCCGTGCCAAACTGAAACTATTTATGAGTACTACAATGCTTGAAAACACCATTAGTACTTTTTAAATACTAAATAAACGGCATATGTCTTCTGAAGTTTCACTTTTTATATATTTCCTTGCCAACAACACAAAGTAAGAACCTTTCTTCGAAACAAAACATAACAAAATTATTTTCTCTAAATAATGTAATTTTATTTTTCCTTTTAAAGAGAATGACTACAGTGGGTAAAATGCGAACCAAGTTTTATATATGACTATAGCAACTCTATATTTTATTCGAAAGACTTATAACGGCTAAAAAAAATTATTACACAAAGAGAGATTTTCCAATGCTGATTTCATTTGTTTATTTTTGTCTTATCAATATTCATCTCACTCGTTGCACCAATTTGGATTCAATTTTTATTTCTCGTTTCCTCAGAAAATTTTATTCTCAAGAATTCTTCTATTTTCAGTATTTTTACTACTTTTCTTTAGCTCTTTTGGTACCTTCTTTATATTTTCTCTCTCAAAATAGAGTGCAGAAGTTTTAATAGTTACTAGCAGTTTCCTTTAATATACGAATAAGTACAAGACTCGAAAATCGTTTCCTAGCATAGCAATTAAACAGCAAGATCTTACCTTCTAAGGCAATGTTTTGGCCTTAGCGGGAGTTATTTTTGCATTATCACTTCATTATTGAAAATACTTTTATTTACTATTTATTACTTGTTTTCTTCTGTCTAAAAAGATCTCAAAAGTTTTGAAACATAATTGAGATTCAGCATTCGATGTCTCCATTCCTGGTTCTTACACACAATCTACTCTACTCTTTCTCATTTCATATATAATGACTCAACAACTGCCTATCTTCTCTTCACGTAACTGATAGTTTCCACACAAACAGAGATATTTGCTATAGCACTACCTCTTTCCTTTCCTTGGATTATTAACAGAGCAGCCTCTCTCCACAAATGGAACTCACTTCTTTGTGAAACAGATTCCGAATTAGAATAATTGTGTAAAATTCAGCTCGCCCATATTTATCACTATTATGAATTTCCCTTAATATTTTCTTAGCCACGTGGGATTCTTGGTTTTTGATTTAGTTTACAAAACCCCTATCAATATGTAATAGCCATGGCTTATTTTAGTAGCGACTATTTTTCATGAAATTACCCCTGCACTAAGAAAATTATCCTTCTTAAACCTGATTTAATTTTAATAATATTTGATAAAATATTTACAAAAGTAAGCATCGTAACGTTCTTTAATTATTTACCTAAATTGAAGATTATTTACGCTATCAACTTTTAGCTTTAGATTTTCTATTACCCTTAAATTAAACTGTTCATCTCTTTGCCAATTATAAATTATATTTTAATCTACATTACAAAGAGAGTAAAAGAAGATCTAAGGGTGTGTATCTGCCTTACCATTAATATTTTATTTCGTGATTAGAGTTATGAGATCATCTAAGATCAAAGAGATGATATTACTCTTAGATTTTCCCCTTACAAAATATATATATATATATATATACATATATATATATATATATGTTGAAAAGGTTTTTAATTTCCCCGTTCAATACATAACCTTTCATAGACGTTTGCAAACGTAAGCAAATTCAAAACACTTTAAAATGTTATAGTAAAAGAAATGCAAAAGTTCTTTCCTTTCCCCTAACTCAAATAAGAAGTTTTATATTCTTATATTTTCCGTAATTAAGTCATACATATGTATAAGTTGTACCTGTAAAATAACCAGTATAAAGAATTTTTAGTCGGCATGGTACTACCACTTGTTGCTTTGGCCTTAGCTATTTTCTCTGTTATTATGCTAAGTGCCATTGTGATGTCTCTGCCTCTTCTGAATCCAAACTGATAATCATTATAAAGGTCATTTTCTTCAAGATATTCTTTTAGCTTTCTGTTGAGGATTTTCTCGAAGGCTTTGCCCCTGAAATTTAATAACAATATTGGTCGGTAACTGCTGGAGTGGCTTGGTGGTTTTCCTTGCCTTGGGACGAATATCATGTTATCTAGTTTATTGCTATCAAGGAAGTAACCGGTGTTTAAGTACGTGTTTAAAATATTCTTTAGTGTTCTGATGATTATGTTCGGTGCCTTGATAAGATTAATTCGGGTTATTCCTAAGGGGCCTGGCGCTTTCAGCTTGAATGAGTCTATTACGCCTTTGATCTCTCCCGTTGTTATGTATGCTCCTGTACCCAAAATTTCCTCCCTTCCTCGTTCTACACTTGTTGCTAGAGTAATCTTGTCTAGGTTTTCCCGCCAAAATTGTGGACCATTTTTCTATGTCTGGATTGAAGTTTTACCCCTCCTCCTCCTCTGGTTTTATGGAGAACACTGATTTCCAGTGATTACGAAAGAGTTCTTCTGTGGTACTCTCTTCTTAAATATTTTCATCCCGTTCTTTCTTAATTGTTATTTTTTTCTCTCTGGAGTCTGCCTTTTAGTCTATTTATTATTCTGAAGTTCTCCTTTGGTCTTCTTTCTTCGTCAATTTTCTCTATTAGGCTTTTCCATATGTAGCTTTGCTGTTCTTCTATGAGACTACTCAGTACTTCTCTCTTTCTTTTGATTTTTTAGTATCGTTCTCTAAATGGTCCGTAAAGAATTATTTGGTGTAGTAATCCTCTTAGTTGCCTATTCTTCCTCTTCATTACCTCTGCACATCTAGGATGTAGAAGAGTACGGTATCTAGTTTTTGGTATATATCTTATGTCTATTTCAATGATCGTTCGTGTTAATCCTGAGTTCTCCTCATCAATATCATCCAGGTTGGCGTGAGTCAGATCATTTGGGACGAAGTTACTAAGATCTTGTGTACAACCTGCCCGGTTTGTTCTGCTGTAATCCTTCCTCGCCGGTACCGGTACCTGTATCGGGTATTGATTCATAAACAAATGTGTTCCAGCATGGTCACCCCGTGCAAAGGTAACTGGTTGCATGTTGATGTTGTACGGCTTTTAAAGCTACTTATCACAACGTATGGCTTTGTAGCTGCATTCATTGCCTGTGACATATGTTTGAAAGTGTGGTCCTAATCTCTTGAAAAATTCTCTTTCCAACATTAATTCTAAGTTGGCTCCTCTGTTGTTTCGGGATCAGTATCCATTTGCCCTGCACCTAACATTGAGGTATTCCATAAAGAGGGTTGGAAAACATGTTTCAAAGGTTTTAAAAAGGTTGTGCAGGAGAAGGTAATTTTTCCTTGGTGCTTGATATGCCCTGGCTACTATTATTGGCATTAATTTCGTCTCAATTTTCGCGGCTAAATATGCCTCATCCATATCATTAATTCTTTAAACTTCCGGCCTCTTATTGCTATGGCCGCCCCGTCATGATATTTGGCTGACGGGTTCGCATTTATAACGGTGTAATCGAACAATTTCATTGTTTTTTTTTCTGGATTCACTTGTGGATCGGTCTCTTTGAAGTAATTGCCTAATATCGATTTTTTACCGATCCAACCTTGAGTGTTGATTTGCAGAATGCTGAGCTTTCCTCTCCCTTATGACTCTATTGTTCACTAAGTTTGGTCATTTAAAGTTCTTTGGACTCAATCACTCATTGGGCTCTGCTTCGTCTCCATTGAACCAACCATTCTTCATACTTTGAAATGTAGAATGGCAGAGAGTATCGCAGTCGCCAGGGTAGATTAAAATTTTATCCTCCATTAAGAGTTTTTATACTTCTTCCTCGTCTTCTTCTCCTGTCTTTCCTTTGGATGCCCATTTGCATTTTCCTTCTTTAATTGCCTTAACGATGTTTTCCTTACTCTTGCCTCTCGGAAGTGGGGAGCATTCATCGATGTTATCTTTAAGTTATATTTCTTGTGCTTCCATGCATACTATTTTGTCTCCTTTATTGCTTTGCACTGACATGTTTAAATTTACATTTTCTTGAGTAGTATGTTCCTCGTTGGTGCCGATGTTCAAGCAACGTTGATTTGAAGGATTTCAGATGAAGAGGGGGGGGGGCTCAGTGAGCCACATCTTCTTCATTTCATTTTTTTTCTAGCACTGTATTGAGTGTCGTAGCGAAGGTGCCCGGTTTCGCAATATTCATTACAATAGCATAGAATATGCATGTGAGCACGTCTGTTGGTGTCTCTTGTAGCACAATTAGATGGCACTGAGCTTCCTACATTTGTTTCACAGTTGCTTTATATGACAAGAAGAGATTTTGAGATTTATTAAAGATCATAGTTTACAGGAGTGAGTATTTTTACATATAGTTAAATACATGCAAAAAAAATTAGATTATATAGCTAAATATACACACTAATAAAAAGGAGAGCAGAGAAGGGTAAGTTTACATGGAGAAGTAGGAAGAACGAAAACTCCAGGAACTGTGGAGGTCATCTATCTTTTTTTTTATTATAATTTACATACTTATTCTATATATTCCATTTATAGTGTTTATCACAAATTTTTATGTTGTTTATTTTTATCTTATTTCTTATTTATACACTTAAAGTAATAATAATTTTTGTTTTATTATTCTTGAGTGGTTTACTTATTATTATAATTTTAACGTTTAACATTCTATTTATATTATTACACTTTATTATTCACAAAAATATTTACACTTAAATATTTTATTTTATATTTTTCTTATATTATTTATATTAATTTTTAATTAGTAATTTATTTTCGCTTAGTTAATCTATTCTTGTTTTTGTTTTCTTATTTATTTCTACCCTTTTTAGTAATTCATAGTTTTTATCGTTTAAGACTTTCAATTATGTTTCATATTAATACGGTTATAATTTACACTTTATTTTTATACATTCTAATTATAATTATTTCTCATTAAATCCGAAATTTTATGCACTTAATTTTTACTGTCAATAAATTTATTTTCACTCTAATTTATTCTTTTATCGTATTATCACTTTGATTTATTCACTCTAGTATTTTACTCTTTTTAACGTTTAACACTTTTTAATTTATATTTCCTATTAGTACGGTTATTATTACACTGCTACTAATTTATTTCTCATAAGAACCGAAATTTTATACACTTAATTTTTATCAGTTATTCTATTTATACTATTCCACTAGTAGTTTATTCTTTTATCGTATTAACACTTTGATTTATTCACTTCATTGGATATTTCTGTTCATTATTCACTTTTTTTCATTGACATGTTTTGCTAGCTGTGAGGTCTTTTATCCGTTTTTAATCACCTTAAAGACCTTCAGGTTCACTGTATGGATGCACAAATCCGGAATGTAAAAAGTGCCTTCCTTCAGCAGTCCTGCTATCTCCTTCAGCGAGAAGGGTCCTTCGTGAGTCCACTTGTATTTTCCCATTCTTATGCCTTCTGGGAGTTCTTCAATTTTTCCTTTTGGTGGTCTGTTGATTGGTGAACCGAAGACCTTGAGAGACACTTCTTCTCCGTTAAAGAAGTATCCCATCTCCAGTATCTCTTTCTTGTCTGTGAGTGGAACTCCTGAGTATTTTAATCTCTCTTCGACCTTGTCCTCTTCTTCTGTGGTTGTGTTTTCACTTTCTTCGTTTTCATTTTTCTTCTTTTTCTTCGTTTTTTCTTCTTTGGGGACTTGTTTGGGTTTTCATTTTTTGGTCTTTCTTCTCCTTCTGTCAATTCCTCTTTTTCTTTCGTTTCTTTTTTCTTTCCTTCTGGCTGTTCTTCTATTAGCGGGATTTTTAGAATCTCGTTGGAGGCAGAGTTCAGTGGGAACCATAGCTTCTTTTTCACCCCGTTCATTTGCAGGAGCTGGTTTAGCTCATCTGCAAACGTGCCGGGGCGAGCCAGGTTTGCTAGGTGGGCGAACATTATCATTGCTATTACTTCGGTTCCTTCCTTTGGCATGATCAGTTTCGTTGCTGTTTCCGTGGTAATGTTTCTTGTTGTGGCGGCGTCGAGGTATGACTTTGACTTTGCCTCCTTTTCCTTTTTCTGTTTCTCTTACTTTTCTATGATTGCTTGTTTGCGAATGGGGAATTTCATAGCCATTGCTTTGTGTTCGCCACCGCAGTTGATACATTTTGTTCTCTCTGCTTGACATTTCTTCCACCCGTGTCCGAGTCCGGCGCAGTTTGAGGACACCATCTCTTTAGCTGGGCAATCTTTTTTCTAATGCTGCTCGAACGCGAAGCATTTGAAAACAGCTCTTGATGGGGTTATATTCTTCAGTTCCGATCTGTTCGGGGGCTACCTTGAGGTAGAACCCTCATAGTCCATCGTTTTTAGCTCGGCGCGCCATCTCAATGTTTGAAAATGCGATTTTAACTAGGGGAGGGCGGGCCTGCCAAATGTTTCCACTCTTGTTATTTTGGCCCATTTTTGCTTGTCTGACAACTCGGCCTTGATTTCTTCACAGGAGTTCTCTGTGAAGAAGGGGTCGAGCCGTCGTAATATTACTGTCTGTTGAACAAATATTTCGTAGGGGATGATCGCTTCCAGTTCTATTTTGTTTAAAGGCTTTTTAGCCCTTTCTGAGACTAAGTTCTCCACGTCCTTCATATTTTTGCAAATACTCGCGTATCCTGAGGGCGTTTCCAGTAGTTGTAGAAGGAAAAAGTTGATGATTCCATATATTGTGTTCATTACCATTAGCCACTCCGGTTTGGTTTCACCCGCCCGTAGGGTACGAAGGGCGACCCGTCTAGTTTCTTGGGGGGCCGGCCCCATGGGACCCCTTGCTTAGCTCTCTCTTCTTCTTCTAGAGCTTGGACTTTCTTGGGTTATTACTGTTTGCAATGCACACAAAACGTAAAGAAAACTTGTCTGGCTGGAGAGGTACTCAGAACTTCCCCTTGACTTTTGCTCCTTTGCCAGGTCCAGACAAGATGCTTCGATCTATAAAATGGAAAGGGACTCACTCACTACTCTATGACAAGAAATGAGTGGTAAGGCCGTTTTATATACGCATTTGACTGAATATTACTCTGTCCATCGTTTGAGCTCGTCGCTGATTGGTCATGTTTATGATGGGTCCGAGCCAGTATGTGGGCATTCCAGTGCCGTGAAGTTGTTCCTATATATGTTTTTCACAGTTAAGGAGGCAAAGGGAAGGGAAGACTATTCGCTCGGCCACGTTCTGACTTTTAAAAAAAAAACAGAGTTGCTGTTCAGACAGTTGGAAGTGGCTATGAATGCCGCTCCCAATGCCTTCCTTCTCCTTTTGTTGGATACAGACACGACTGCTCTCGCTTCACCCAAGCTGATGCGGTGGTCAGCATCTCGCAGGTGTTCGGTGAGAGCGTTGTTGAAACGCCTTGTACGAATACCTACCTGTGCTCCTTTACTTTGCTGCCCACAGCTACTGTGTGTCTCACCAAAGTAGGCCTGGTAGAAGTCGGCGCAGGGTTCCCTGTATACGACGGAGTCTGCGTTTATGGCTTATAGCGGCAGATGTCTCCCACCTTGACACCGGCTCGTGAGGTGACTCTGGGAGATGCAGCCAGCTTTCTTCTAGGGTGCCAATTGATTATCTTTAAAGCATGAAAGCAATCATTGCAACGTTTATTATAAAAAAAATACCTTTATTGTGATATTCTTTCAATAATGCCGAACTCGTGGCGAAAAAAAATTAATCAGAACTTTAAATTGGCAACTAGCATTCACTACAATTCGTAGGCTGAAAATTCATATAGCAAATTATTTCATTCAATAATTAACTTTCGCTCCCCATTTTTCTCACTAAGCCCCCTGATTTTTCGGTTTTTCAACGGAAGACTGAAATTTCACCCGAAGGGCGTCGCTTTCGTCAGAAATGTATCAATTCACCGGGCTAAAGGAGCATTACAAACATGATTAGGAAGCGAAAAATGATACAATAAGTAGTAGGAAAAAAAATATCCATCTAATTATGAATAGGGTTGAAAATCCTAGTTTAATTATTATATACATATATATTTTTATGATTCTCTCGGTAATAACTTGATTTGTTGGAATGACTAAATTGATACCTTAATATACGAAGTAATTATTTTTAAAATTCTTGAATTTGAGGGTGAGTAACCGGTTATTATCAAAATATTTTTAAAAAGCGAATTCAACTTATTTAACGAGACCATTCATCGATATTCTTTTATATATTTCCTTGCCTCCAACATAATTTAAGAACCCTCCTTAACAGGAATTCCAACAAAATTTCGCTACAGTATTTGTATAATGTAATTTTTCTTTTGCCTGTTGCCTGCTAGGAGAAAGATTGCGGTGGGAACAAGGGCTGGCAAGTTATTTTTATCAATCTAGCAACTACGAATTTTATTCGATAGATATATGAAATGGTATAAAAAATTACACAAGAAGAGATATGTATGTCAATACTGATATCATTTGTTTATTCTTTTCTTATCACTTTTCAACTCAATTGTTGCACCAATTGGATTCAATTTTTATTTCTTATTTCCTCACGTAGCTTATAATATTCGTCACGAATTCTTCTTCATCTTTTTTTTAAATATCTAATAAAATCTTTAAACAAGAAATGCTATTGACGTCAATAATTATTTAGCGAAGTTCGAGATAATTTACACTGTACTTTTTTATCTTTATGTTTTCATTACTCGTTAGGTAAACTGTACATTCCTCTGCCATTTCTAAATTATATTCTAATCTATATTTCTACAAGAAGAAGAGAAGATCAAAGGGTGATTGATCTAAGGTTGGAACAAAGTAGGGACTGAAGCAATCTTTATATGAAGTGGAGGTAGCAAATATTTGGCAGGCTCTACAAAAGGCTGTCTAATAACATTCAGTTTTCTTGGCTGAAAGTCATCTCGAGAGGGCCACTTAACCTTTTGTTAATGTTCATGATCAGCCCTACTGCCTCATAGGCAATGAAAACATAAATACTTGGAGTACCCACACTCTAATCCGAGTAAGAAGGCAAGCATTTTAAAGTCACCACATATGTCCCATTTAATCTTAGTATAATTTACCTTCTCTAGAGGCTTTTTTACATTTCATATTCTTCCTTCATCTTTAGCAAGTATTTTATAGGCATGGGTAGATACTGATTTCTATTACGTAGTAAAACAGCTTGGGGGTGTTTTGTAGATCTATTCATGAAAAATCCCCATTCTTCAGGGTTATAATCTATTCCAATAACTCTAAACAAGACAATATCTTTGCAGAAGCAGAGGTCCTCTCTTAAATCAAAGTATAATTCGAAATCCTCATGGCACTTTCTGTATACTTTTAATCTGTAGTCCTCCCCAACAGATTCCATTCATTAGGTCTGGATTTCCAAAGTTCAGCTCCTAACTTAGTGAGACCCAAGTCCCTGATGAGCTCATCCAGTTCACGTTGATTTGGAAAGTGTGGGCGGGTACTCATTCTTGGCTCAAATGTTTCATCCACTTCTTCATTGTCACAACCTTCCAACACTTATGATGAGACTGCCCTCATACCCTCTACCTGAAAAACTATATATAAAAATAAATGCATTTAATAGCTGGAGAATAAATATGGATTGCATGTGTAATTATATTACAAGAAAACTTAGCTAGATATGTTGAATATTTCAGTATTGATTCTATTACAAAGAATATAGCTTACAATTTGATAGGATTTAATTATATTTTCTGGTGGTTTTTGAACCAATTAGGTATCATCATGTGTCACACGTGCAATAGAGGATGAAATGTTGGGATATGGAGGGATTTTCTTCCCTTAACTTTTCAGTACTTTGCTATCTAAATCATGCAATAATAGCAATCATCGTGATGATTTTTTAGCTCTCGCTAAACTCTCGGCACAGCAAATGGCATTACTTTAATTGCACCGCAGAGCGATGCATCTAAATTTTATCGACCACTTCTAAAAAACACATGAGGGGCACAAGGTTTTTCTTGGTCACCCATACTCATTCTAAAGTCCAGTCTATAAGCAATCTAGTATTTCGGACCTTTAACAATTTTATGTGTTACATACTTAGGGCCAACATAGATGTTACACACAAAAGAGAATGAATTTGGTGAATTTCTGTATTCTCTTTCAGCCATAATCAAGAAAGTCAATATTTATCATATAAACCTGAAAAAAAAAAAAAAAAATTAGCGACAAATGTAAGTGCACTTTACCCGTACCCCATACATTACTTATATTAGCATAATTTGTTATATCTTTTAAAGGTCAATGGTAGAGTTGTTCTTAAATGTGTCAACTAGGGCATTAACTTAATCAAGGTTATCTGCGTTAGAAAATATGTCGTCCTTATAGGATGCATAGATGGGAGGTTTGGGTGCTATATTACTCTTAAAAACCTTGATCTCAACTGCAACCATGTAGAATTTGCCCAAAAGAACGCCAAGGGGTGACCCCATTTCAACGCTATCAATTTGCACGTACATTTTCCCGTCGGCCCGTAGAACGTGGCTTCTTTTGTGCATGCTTGGAGGAGTTGTCATAGGATGTCTTCGGGGATGGTCAGAGGTGTGGAATCTTCAGTGTGGTAAATGGCTTTAATTATCAAATCGATGGTCTCGTCCACGGAAACACTTGTGAATAGAGATTCCATGTCTATGGAAGATAGTACGGCTGCTGGTCGAGAAGTTTGAAAGATATCTAGAAGAGTTGACGAGGAGGGCAGCGTGTAGTCTGATGGGGTGTAGGGAGCGATGATCTAGTTAAGATATTTTGCTAAGTGATAAGTTGCACTTGGAGTTTGGCTTAAGATAGGGCGGAGAGGATTTCCACGTTTATACTTTTTCACATTGCCGTAGGCGTAACCCATCCTAAAGTCGCCTCGATTATAAGAATTTTCATAGGGTGAGTGGTAGTGTTATTTTTCCTAATGAGTTTGTTTAGCTTCGTTTTTAGATCGTTATTTAGATTTCGCTTGATATTCTTAAATTTACTGGTGTCGTGCAGGATTGTTTTTATCTTGTTAATGTAATCTTCTTGGCAGAAGTCAATTTTATTCTCCAGTTCTTCGATGTCTTGTACATTAGTCACCTCACTGCGTCAAGACTCAAGATTATGTTAAGCCCACGAGCTTGGGATTCTTCCTTAACGGTCTATCAGAATGCTATATCCAAAGAGGCATTGTTCAGCTTCTTGAGCCCTTTTTCCAATTTATGACAAATGACTGTCCCTTGAGGGGAAAGGGGATCTAAAATATAGTTGCAGTGAGTGAAAGTCTAATTTACGTATGGCGAATTACGCTCTTCTTTTACTCTCTCGGGTATTCCGAAAGACCGTTTTCATAGGAATATTGACATTTCCAACGGATACGCTACCATATGCAACCCGTTGGATAAGGGCGAAATTCTCGTCTTTGAAGAGGTTAAAAGTCTCTGCAAAATATCGGTCTTCAAGAATTCAATCCAATAAGGATCCTTGCGCGTCGTACCATGTGCTTCAGAAGTCTTGACCTTTTCTTCACAGAGAACTCCTGTGAAGAAATCAACAACGAGCTAAACAAGAAACTAAAATGGGCCAATATTACAATGGTATAAATATTTGGTAAAGGAGAAAACATCGTGAAAATCGTTTTCGCAGATATCTAGATGGCCCAGAGGGCAAAGAATGAAGTCGTTCTGAGTTTTTATCTGAGGGTATCGCCGGAGTAGATCGAGGCAGGGAAGTATATCCCAAAAGCCCGAATGCGTTAATTGTGGAAGTGCCTGGTCATCCAGTGTCCCATCCGAAAAAAGGCAATTCCGGCCTAGAACGAAGGATGAAGAAAGTAAAGGAGGCAAGGACACGTGTAGTCAGCAGCTCCACCAAAACATACCTCGATGGAAGGAATCAATACCCCGAAATTGTTAAGGCATGTAAATTAATGGCGATGGTATAAATCGCCCACCTGTCCAACTTGGCACATCCTGGTACATTTCAGAGTAACTAACCATTTCTTGAAAAGGAATGGAATTAAGAAAAAGCTGTGGCTCCCCGAAAATCGTCCGTCGGAAGACCTACTGAAGATATAGTTCATCGATGACAAAAACATAAAAAAATAAACAAAGTGAATCAGTAGAGGAAGGAGAAGACTGAAAGAACCAGAGCTCAAACAAAAGCCTAAATAAGACGATAAAGAAAGAAATAGAGCCGAGAAAGTGAACCACTAAATAAAACGGACGAAGAGGAAGAAACAAACAAATACGAATGAGTACCCACCACATTGATCAAAGAAAGCCTAAAAAAATGCTTTCTATTTTAACGGGGTCGATTATTACATCCCGGCATCTCGCGTCCAATGCTGACATTTAAGCAAAAGAGAAGCGGGTAAGAACCTCGGAAATCCACTAGTAAAGAAGTACTCAAAAACCTGCTAAAGTGCTTAATATAACAAGCGTAAATTGAAATAAAGTGTTAGAATAATGAAGTGACAGAATATAAAAGTGAATAATCATTATAAAGTGAATTAATTAAGTGATTCCAGTGTTAAAATATTTAAATGAATTAATATAGTGTTCAAAAATTTCAAAAGTGATTTCTAAATACAAAAGTAATTTAAAATAAAGGGATTAAAGTAAAGAAAGGAACCAAATATAAAAGCGAATTAGCATGAAGTGAAAAAGTGACTAAATTAAAAACTAAAACCTAAAGAAAAAAATAAAAGAATAATATAGTCATTACATTGCGTTAATCAGTGATTTTAACAATAATGATTCAAAATATATATAAACTCTGAAAACTATTAACCTTAAATGCGTATATGATTTGTTAATAATCAAAACTCTAAAATGTAAACCTGAAAAAGTGTTAACTTTAAATATGTATATATTAAAAATTATTAACATATAATGTTAAAAAGTCTGAATTCTACAATTTTCCCTACTATTAACTAGTTTTATATTTTGCAATTAATTAATTTTGTGATTCATACAAAATGTACTCTTTTACTTTTCATTACTAAATCGTGAAATAGTTTATCAGTGTAGCCCCAGAAGATGACCAGTCTGGTTGGAAGGTGCCTCGGGCCGATAATAAAAAAGTGAATTACAGTGATCTTTTACAACCCTTTTTCCTTCAAGGGACAGTCATTTATCGTAACTTTGATAATGTTGTCATGGAGCTGAGCAATGCCCCTTTGATTGTGGAGTTAAACCCTTCATATATATATATATATATATATATATATATATATATACCAGTCAATATCGCTACTAAGGTTAAATTTAAACCAAATTTCCCCTCTTTCAAAATATCACGTTGCTAAAATATAGTTATAGAAGAAGATATATAAAAATCAATTTTCTGAACTTCACTATTTGTAATTTTGGGGGTTTTAAATTTTTTTAAAAATCTCGATACTTATATTTATTTCTGAACTTCACTATTTTGTTTTTTGATATTATGAAAGAATTATTAGAAATAACTTTGATAAAAAACATAAGTCATAACCAAACTAAGATGAAATTATTATTCAAATACTAAAAAACTCTTAGTGATGATATATATATATATATATATATATATATATATATATATATATATATATATATATATATATATATATATATATATATATATATATATATATATATATATACTCGTATATATCGTTATTTAAAATTCATAATGACTGAGGAGACTTGCAAAAAGCTTGTATAGATTAGCCGAGTGTTCAGAGAGATTACAATGTAATTTAATGCATAGATGTCACGATTATCATTGTTGGTGGTCAAAGGATAAAAACACTCACCATGGAATAGATATAAGTTTTTTATTGTCGACTGATCTTAAAACTTAAAACAATATTCCAGAAAATCAAATAGCTTTCTATAAATAAAGCGCTTCTTACACCTAAATTGGAGTATGCGGTGCAGACGTGGTCTCCATCGAGCGCGCCCAACGACCAGCGAAGATAATATATAATTCATAAATTTGGAATAAAAATAGAGGCGTTAAAATTTCTGCTTCTGTAAGATTGGAATTTCCGCACCCAATGGATTGAATTCGTTAAAATACTAAAGGGTTTCGATACTGTAAACAAGAACTCACCATTTGAATTGGATAAGCAAACGGCTACTATAAATAATTGTTGAAGTCTAATAAACTAAAGCTTCACACTGCATTAGTACATAATTTCATTTTCTTTTAAATAATATAAAGATTAAATAACACCTAAAATTTAATGCAAGCACTAAGGTTAATATACTACAAGAATGAACGAATATTAATTTTAAATTTATATTAAAGACAAGAGTTCTATTAAACAATTTCCTTATACGAGTCCTATAATCCATTTACTTTCATTTTATTCCTCCTTGACACTTCCCTTCTGTCTCGATCTACCCTGAAGTGGATATTAGGGTCCTTAGAGGATTGTAATTCATTAATATTAGATACATATACATCTAGTCTCAGGTTAGGAAACTATATTTTAATCACTGAATCCTAGCCAAACCTTATGATGGTCTTGTAAAGCGCAAGCGTGATCTATCCAAGTGCGAACTCATAAGGAACATGTTAATTGAAAGCAAGATTTGTTTCGAATTGTAGGGAAACCCTTTTGAAGATAATGCTTAAGACAATGTTATCCTTGGTGCACGCCTATACTCATTGAAGGCAGTGTTTCAGATTCGTCATTTAATTAATCACCCCATGGTTCTATTACTTGCCTTTTGAATTTTACTTCAGCCAGAAGCTTGAGAAAATTTTCATTCAGTTTGATAATATCATCTGCGAATTTGGAATTACACAAATATGCATGCTTGATATATATATATATATATATATATATATATATTTATATATATATTTAACATACACTGATAATAGAAGTGATCCAATGTCAGATATATTTAAGATATTATCCATACCTAATTCAGTTTGTAATAATGTTAAGAACTATTGTATAATTATAATAATCATGATTATCTAGGAATTATTATCAAATAAATTTTAATCACGATTAACTAAAATACGAATGAGTTAGGAAAATATGCGGAAATTCAATTTCTATTTTGAATGCCTTATTCATAACATGTACGTAGCTAAAAGAGAGGCAGTCAAATATTTTTACTTTGTTTAATCAAAAATTCTCTTAGAATTCTTTTTAATAAAGTTATAATCGTTTAAAAAAAAATTTACGACCACTTTCCTCGCAATTTGATTTGAGCTGTAGAACCACTAAAACTTACGAGTGAACTGAAGCTTAATGGCACTGGATCGTCTGTTAAACAAATCAATTAAGATACGTTGATCACATTGGGACTTTCTCTCTAAAACCTTCTCTCTCTTTTAGCCAAGACAATATTTGAACTATATTTATACTTGCAAAAGCTTTCTTAGCTTTACCCTATTTTAAGTTTCGTATCTTTAGGTTTCCAGAGTGTGTTTGGGGGGGGTAGCTGTTACTTATTCAACCCTATCTACTTGACTGTGTCTACTTGTGAAAGCGATGAAGAGTGTTATGTCTCTTTCAAGTTTGGCGTTTCGGAAAATGAGAGTCAAAAGAGAATTACGTCTCTCAATCCTCTTACACTTCTTGTTCGCCATGATTGACAAATTTAAGAAATTGAATTCTATGTACATCGGGAAATGTTTGGTGAATAAATGGTTTAGAAAAGAACATGTAGTGAAAGATAATATAAATAATGAAATATTATCCTATCAAAGATGAAATGATCAATAGTATTTGTGGTTATGCATAGTTACTGACAAATGTGAGATTAATTATAAACGTGAGTTTTCAACTAATGTAGACTCATTTACGTATATGTCCTACAATGCCATGAATTGGGTCCTGAATTTTGCTGTACATGAACAAAGAATATAAAAGTGCTGTTTAATACTATGTATATAAAAAATCATTGTGTTTGATTAAATCTGTTCACATCTACTTTACCTTTATTGTACTACAGGTTGTTTTATCCAAATATTTTGTTTTCATTGGTACATAAAGCTAATCATTTTCCTAAGGAGCTTTAAAAATGATTAACAAATTCATCGTGTTTTGTTGATAAAACTTTGGGAACGAAGTCTATTTTCAACAGTCGGAAACTATATAAAATATTGTTCCTATTATTTTCCAATATGCAAAAACAACAAAGACTCTAACTTTCTCCTCGAGGACAGTCAATAAGTATAAGGTAGAATAATTTTTAATTTTTAATAACCGTATGTGCTTAAGTAATTATCGATTCTATAATTAAACATATTGAATGATGTGTTTTAAATTATTTCGGATGGTAAAACATCTATACCTAATTATTATTTTATGCTGTCGAAAAGTTTAATTGTTATGTCCAATTTGTTTTACTAATTCTGATTGCTCCGCGATTAAATAACTAAAAAGGATACTCATATACTCTATTAGTAAAGGCAGAAAAAATCAGTCTCCTATCATATGATTTAATTCTAACATCAGAGAGTGATTTATTCGATCAAATGTAAACAAATTTAAAGCTTTGTGTACTTTTACAGATAAGTAATTTAAACTCGAATTTTGTTTTTTAAATGCGGACAAACATCATTATCATTTACTAACTCTATAATTTAAGAAGGGAATTTTGTTGAGTATTTCAATAATAATTTCATCGTAGTTGGGTTATGACTTATGTTTTTTATCAAAGTTATTCCTAATAATTTCTTTCTATATTAAAAAATGAAAAGTGAAGTTCAAAAATAAATATAAGTATCGAAGTTTTTAAAACCCAAAGAATTACAAATGGTGAATTCCAGAAATTTATTTTTATATATCTTCTATAACTATATTTTAGCAACGTAATATTTTTAAAGGGGGGAAATTTAGTTTAGAGTTCTTTATTAAAACTAATATAATTGGCGAAGTTCAGAAAATTTAAAAAAAATTAACCATGGCTGCGTTTTTTTAGATTTTAAATTTTAATCTTAGTAGCGAAGCCATTGCCTGGTATCTTTATACTTAAATTGAAAACGCATAGCTAATCACCCCAGAAACCTGCTTTTTGCGATGCTTACTTACAAGATTTTGAGGTTCCTACAAATTAAGAGGCATAAATCTTTTTCAATATTAAATGCATTAGATTAGGAATATAATTATTATACCTAATTTAAATTTTATCTGCTACATTTCAGCAAATTGGAGTATTTTATCGAAAACTCTTGGAAATTTTCGGTCTAATGCTCCTAGACATCCTGGTGCATTATGATTTTTATCATCCGCAAACTTTAATCTTTTAGATTACTTAATTATTTTAAATCGAATTAACACTCAATAAAATTCACAACGCCCAACAACGGATCACAAAGGAAAGCTACTGCCGTCACCCATACCTATTTCGAGTTAATCCCCTTAACCTACAATGTATGTATGTGGTGACCCTGACAGTTTCGGTATTCACTTGTCCATTAGTCCCTACGCTTTGCGGTTTTGCTATAATCAAGTGTTAGTTTTTTGGAATGAGGGGAAATTCTAGTAGATACTCCGTAGCCTGTATAAAGGCATGTATTTATGTTGCTCCCGTCTTGAGTTCTTCAAAACAATAATAAATGATCAATTCAGATTGGGGGTTTCGAATTCGCCTCTGAAGTCTAAAATCGGCCGTTTTTTTTATTCCTGCCTTCTTGTAGAAAGGTACGACTAGCGATTCATCACTAACTATCATCAATCTTTTGTCAAAGAGATTCATAATTATTTGTCTTTTATTTCGTACACTATCAGATCCTTTCTAACTACCTTATGATGGTCGAATGTTAATATGAGATGAAAATAATCTAGTAAATTACTCCAAAGCAAAAACTGATGACTGAAGCCATGTTGTATAACATTTATTTGGTTTTGTGCGTATAAATGATCCACAATTCAATTTTGAATATTAGACTCAATGAGATTCCCACAACAGAAGTTAGTAGGTAAAGATTCGTTACAACACATTTACGATATTTTAATTTTTAAAGACATAATTGTTTTCTAATGTTAAAATGATGCTTACCGATGTCATTTTGAAAATCCGGAACCTAAAAATAACGTGGTTATTGACTTTTCGAAATTATATTGTTATTTTGCAAAGGTTGAAACTCTTCCAGTCATTACGCCCTATTTCCTTCTACTTTTTGCCCAATATTGGCCTGACTAGTCAACCAAAACCAAGTTGTTTTAGATTTGCAGTCGATCTGCGCATGCGTCTTTTGACTTCTTAGCAGATGACACGCTTCGTTATATTTCCTTTATCCCTTCGAAAAGAGACACGAGTTAAAATAGCACATTAGCTACAGTTCCATCCCGAACACTTTCCTCACTACAAAATTCCATACGTACGATACCTAAATAAATAACCAAAAGCTTCTCCACCATAACAAGTGAATCTATTACAAAACCAAGGAAAATAGATAGAACTATTTTTAATAAAACAATTAATATAGTGAAAAACATCGTTTATAAACCCTGCCAGTAGCTTTGCTGAATCTTGAGTCTCCAAAACTCATAAATAGATCTTCAATTCACGAACTCAGCGAAATTCTTGTAGTTGAACATTCGTGGACTCAGAGCTAACTACAAATGTCTGCAGGATCTCAGCAGGAGTTTAAACCCTCATTCATCTATTTTAATGAAACCATGTTATCAGATACTGCTCGCGTTTGAGAAAATACTCAAGCTCTTACTTTCAAACAAGAAATAATAATCAAAGTATTAATATTTACATCAATCGCAACATTCTTTCTATATTGCGTCCACTTAAAATCATGCTTAATGCCCTTACTATCAGAGTTTCAATGGGGTGATTACATTATGTTCAATATATCTCTCTCCCAACATACCTTCTCCTGAAATGGCATCGACCTCTTCCTTATCTAATTTCCATCTCCCTTTTAACTGATAGGTGAGGTGAGACCCTGAAATACATAATAAAAAGACACAAAGGAAAAAACCCAAAGATGAGACCTTTTAGATGCTTTTTAATAAAATTTGGAATTATTTGACTATGACCAGCCAACCGATTACAATAAACAAAAGAATAGTTTTCCAGTATAGGTCATTTCATTTATTCTGCAACTTACCGAATTTACTTTTACGGCAAATGACACCAGAACTACATGGAAGCGATCATTAACCCAAACATATCAAAGATCTTTCCCCAAATCTCCATAATTCTTATTCGCCAATAAGGATACCATCGTGCTAAGTGGTGATCCTACACTAAAGACCCCAACCAATTCCTAACCAAACTTAAACCACCTTAGTGGTAAATGATTACCAACCTTTAAATAAAACTTACTAGACCTCACCCTTAATAGGCTCTTGCAATCTTTTCCAGGATCCAAAAACACACATTGGTGTATTTTGCGATTGCTTAATAGCACAAACAGAAACATAGACCGACGAACCGACATTTTAATGTTTCTTAATCAAATAGAGACTACCTGGATTATAAACAGTTAGTGGCATTGCATAACGAATTTTTTTAAAAGCTTAAAGAGAGTCGTAGCAACAATACTTTAATACCACAATTTCCACAATCCCTTTAGAAAAATTTAAAAGAGGAGAAAGAAAATGCAGGCAACCTAAATACACAACAGCTACCAATTCTGAACTTTAATGACCACTCAATTAATGACCCTGAACAAATAGCCAACACCATCGCCGGCAGTCTCAACATAATCTCTAAATGCTCATATCAAAAATCCTTTCTTATTAAAAACACCAAATCGTAAGCACATCCAAAACTCCGTAACTAACTAAGCACAAACATACAACCTTCTTTTCACTATGTTTGAACTAAAATTAGCTTTAGCCAACTGCTATACATCACATGCATCATCCATAAGCATACACAATCGGACTGTTCTATCTACCTATTACAGCCTTACAACGCCCTGTACTTATCCACTACCTTGCCAAATGAATGTGGACAAGCCGATGTGTTCGAATTCATAAACTACAGTGTGACACATACATCTTAGGTATAACATCAAGAAACTACGAAAAATATAGAGTAGCATAAGGTAGTGTGTTAAGTAAAACAATGTTTACCTTCGCGGAAAAAAATTAGTTTAAATATACAGCCATTAATATGATAGGACATAAACGTTAATGATTTTGCAATATGGCTGGTAGAAACCAACCTAATTTTAATAAAATAGCCACTTTCAAAGAAGACCGTCTCGGAAAGCATGAAATTGGCATGTGGCGAGGTCCTTACAATATGGGATAGGGCCAGGATTCCGGCACAGCGAGTGGAGAAGAAATCTCGTATTAAAGCCAAGCGGGGAAAAAAGAAGAAACAAGCTGCACTGAATCGAGATCCGCTAAACAATAGGCCAAAGTTCAAGGATCCACTGCTGCCTTCCAGTTCCAGCTCCACATCGTCAGAGGAGTCACAATCTGAAGACCACTACCACCCTTCAACTTCAGCTTGTACATCTGGTCCTCCCTCAAAGAGGCCTAAAAACATCTTTAAATCCCCTTAAAGTCATCGGCGCTGTGGATCGATTTAATTTCCCAAATCGTGGTGCAGTCTTCCTCACCGGCGCTGTTGCTCAGGCCCTGAACCACGATATATCTGATCTAACGTTGTCCCGAAGTTCTATACGGTGGTTCCATCGTCACACACAACAAATCAAAGATGAAGAAGCGCGGAAGAACTTTCAAGCAGCTGTTCCTCTTCTCCTGCATTGGGACAGGAAAATGCTGAAGGAAATGAGAGGGAAGACAGTGGACAGAGTTGCGATTGTAGCAACTGGTCAAGGATTCGAGAAGTTTCTTGGTATCCAATGTGGTGCCAGAAGTACTGAAGATGCTCTGTTATTCCATGCCCCATAGAACGACCTCATGATGCTGACTGCACTCCAGAAGTTCACGAACGAGATGAAGCTCTCTGCAACCGCGAGCAATGCTCTCCAACGGCATCTCTGCTATTTGGCGAAAGACGTGCTCGGCCTTTCTCTGTTGGAGGACCCGGTTCCAAATAAGATAAAGGCAGTCTGCGTCATTAGGATGAAGACGGAACATCAGACCGAAGATCACCCAGGCCGGGAAAGAATCGAAGACACACGGGACATCTGCCTTGATGCCTTCTTAACCCAAAGGTCGCATCGTGTTTTCGACGTCTTGAAGAAAGGTGGAGTTCAGAAAGGGAAACAGAGTTTCTTGTTGATAAAACATTTTACTTGGAAATGCGACAAGCTGTACGAGGACTTTCAGACCTGAGAGTAGACAACAACGCAGCTGAAGTGGGAG
The DNA here is from genome assembly GCA_963969495.1 of Ceratothoa steindachneri. NCBI lineage: Eukaryota > Metazoa > Arthropoda > Malacostraca > Isopoda > Cymothoidae > Ceratothoa > Ceratothoa steindachneri. The sequence goes on from OZ018337.1 coordinate 72,171,217, forward strand.
TGGCCCTGGCAGACGCGTAAAAAGCGATGCTGAAGAAGGATGGGGACCAGAAGCAATTCATCTTACGTCTCATTCACGAACACCGAATGGCCATCCCACCACCCTCAAAGACCAACCTGATAAGGAAAAGTTGAAAAGAGGGGTGACCCCTAAATTAGGAAAGAGAAGAGGCGAAGTTTTACGTGTAATTCCTTTTCGTGAAGTGTAATACAATTAGCCCAGAATGAAAAATCATATAGAATATTATTTCATTAAATAATTGACTTTTCCTCTCTATTTTTACAATTAAGCCTCCCGATATTTTGTATTTTTTATCTAAAAAAGCCAATTTCACGTAAAAGGCGAACACTTTCTTACCATTTGTATTAATTTAACATCCCAAAAGAGAGCTGATAAACAAGCTTTAATGAAGAAACCTGCTACAATAAGTAGTTGTAGAAAAAAGACCTTACCAATTACGAACAAGGGGCCAAAATCAACAACTTCAAATATTATATATATATATATTTATATTTATATATATATATATATATATATAGATATATTATGCATATTAGATATAAATTTGTTATTTGGAATAACTAAACTGATAAGTTAATAAAAGAGGTAAATTTTGTTTGTTTGAAGCTATTATGTTTTGGGTGGGTGGTTATAAATAAATTATTTTCAAAAAGGTAATTCAATTTATTTGCCGAGACTTTTTATCGATATTCTTTTATATATTTACCTGCCATTAACATGAAGTAGGAACTTTACTTCGACAGAAGAAAGGAGTAGGACTGACTTGAGTACAAGGTGAGAAAAATTATTATGTCTCTAGCAACTCTCAATTTATGCAAATGACCTATGAAAACGAATCTAAATATTGCACAAAATAGATGCGTCAATACTGATGGCTTCTATTTATTCTTTTCTAATCAATATTCAGATGATGCGTTGCACCAATTTGGATTCAGTTTTTACTTCTGTTTTCTCAGGAACTTTATAATATTCATCCTAATTTATTGTATTTTAAGTATTTTCACTATTTCTTATCATTTAGGGTACATTCATTTTATTTCCTCTATCACCAAAGAGTAAATCAGTTCTAGTATTTATTCGAAACTTACTTTAATATAAGAATAGGTACAAAATCTTAAATCTTTTCGTACTCAGGCAAGTTCTTACATTCAGAAGTGAAAATTTGTTGTTTAGTGGGACTTACTTTTACATTGCCATTTCATTATTGGAAATACGTTTTTCCTATTTACTTTTTATTTAAAATCACCTCAAAGATTTGAAAGATCAATGATACTCTTCTTTCGATTTCACTATACTTGTTTCTTACGTACACTATAATCTAGCATTTCTCTTTTGATATATAATGATTCAACAACTGTTCAGTTCTCTTTACACTTTCAAAGCTTGTTTCACACCAACAGAGATATTTGCTATAACTTCTGACTCATTCAAAGTTCTCAGGTATTTCAGAAAGTCGCCTATTTCCACAAATAAAACAGACTTCTTTCTGAAGTCTTTCAGAAAGTCGCCTCTTTGCACAAATACAACAGACTTCTTTCTGAAGTCTTTTAGAAAGTCGCCTCCTTCCACAAATAGAACAGACTTATTTGTGAAATCTTTCAGAAAGTTGCCTCTTTCCACGAATAGAACAGACTTCTTTCTGAAATATGCAGACTAAGGATAATTGTTTAAAATCTATCTCACCCATATTTATTACTATTATGATGTTCACTAAAATAATTTCCAACCCACGAGATATTCTTCCTTTTCCTATTATTTACAAAATCTTTGCCATCATTTAATGGCCATTTTTGTCGAGAATATTTTTCCTAAACTTGACCTTTACACTACGACTATTCTCGTCCTTAAACCTGACTTTTAAAAAATGTTTTATACAGTATTTACAAAATTTTACTTTTCAAAATCCATATTTCGATTAAACTTTTTTTTTTATTAAGAGCTCATTTGGCGACTGCCTACATGGGCCTTAGTCGCCGTATTAAAACTGGCCTAGTTCTAGGCTACTTTAAAATCAAATTAAAGAAACGAAAAAAAAAACCCCAAAAACAACAACCCAAATGGGGAAAAGGAAGCAAGCCCCTGCGTCGGGGGGAGGTCCGCCTGGCGCAGTAGCCTGCAACCTAAAGGAAAAAAAACAACAAAAAAAACAAATGCAAAAAACAAAACAAAAAAACAAACAAACCCTGCTTAAATAATAGGGAGAAGGCCGGCCTCCCCCCAAAAGTCAACAAGTCCACCAGTAGATTTGCACGCACTCATCCGGAGTACAAGGGATAGGCGGTAACGACCCCGCCCTTCCAGGTACCGGGACAGTTGTCGTGCGCGAGATCACCCAGACTGGGAAATTCGACAAGAATGTGCTGAATGAACAGTCTGGGGGACGACGCATTCGTTGCAATAGGGCGCAGGCGAGCGCTCCATCAAATAGCGATGCGTCACACGAGTGTGCCCGATTCGGAGACGACAGAAAGCAACCTGAAGCCACCGCGGCATTGGGGGATAGGTCCATAGGAACAGTCGCGGTGCAATGGCACGCAACTTTAAGTTCCCTTCGACCGTCTCCAATCTTCTTTGCCAAGCAGTCCGAAGAGCTGCCCGTATTCCTGCCATGTAGTTGGTGTGAGGAAGAGCGAAACGTTGGTCCGGTCGCAGAGTCCTCGCGGACTCTTTGGCACCCTCATCAGCGCGCTCATTCCCCGCAATTTCTACATGTCCAGGAACCCAGTAGAAGATAATCTCGACATCTGCCCGGCTCGCCAAAACCGTGGCGTCACGGATATCGCGAACCAGGGGATGCGGAGATTCCAATGCCCCGAGAGCACTCAGGGCGCTTTGTGATTCGCTATAGATCACAATCCGTTAATAAAACTACTATGAATTATATATATATATATATATATATATATATATGTGTGTGTGTAATTCCATAGTAACCTTTGATTGACTTTTGAAAGCGACTGAGTTATGCAAACGTAAGATTTGTACTTTTACATTGTACTTTTTAATCGGCTTTCCTCTTCCACTTGGTTTTACTGAGAAAAACAACTTGATTCTCAGAGAGTTCAGCTGGCTGCGTTTCGTATATTTTACTGAACACAAGAAGAACAAAATTGTATTATATTACTATGTTTTTCAGCCGAAAATGATCTAAACTAAGATTAAAAGGTTCATTTCAAAAATAAAACAAAGCTAAGAAGATGCTAAAACAAAAATAAGACGACATGTGTATTAGTTTTGTCGTATTTAGTTATCATGCGGCATGAGATTAAGTAGAAGTTAAAGGTAGCTTCAAATTTCTATTCGAGAGCCTAGGACGTGTCAAAATACACGTCATTTATTTCCATGTATCTTAACATAGTAGTTGAATGATCTTGAGAGAAAGCACCTCAGATACCATAGATTAAAGAAAAATTGGAAACAATCAAAAGAATGCTAGGAAAAAGAAAGGAGATGCCACTCTTTTTATAAAATATACATAGATGACAGAGGGATCTTAAATGACATTAATTTTACTTTCAGGAATATATAGGTAGCTAAAGGAATATAGGTACCCTTATTTGGATATAGACCCTAACTTTATGACTTTAATAATCAAAAAATTATATTTGTCATACATGAAATTATATCGAATGGATTTCAGTAAAAGGGAGGGAAATCCAGCTGAAGAGCAAAAATGGATCATGAAAGAAGAAGAAATAGGCCTATGTGCTTATTTTTAATTGAGTTATGTTGTATTCTCCAATCAGATTGACAGAAGGAAGCTATCTGCCTTAATCAATGTAAAAATTCATGAGGCCACAGCAAATTGTAAGAGTGTTTGCGAAATTTGAGAGAAATTCTGACTCGTTTCATATGATGAGTTAAGAACAAAGACGAGAGTAGGGCGAAACGTTGACTGAACAGCCAAATTTAGATGTAGGTTTTTTAATATTTGAAAAGTGTAGGCGGACATAAGGGTGAAGTAGACCATCGTATTTTTGGCAATGGAGCAGTAGTTTGATGCTGGAGCTATATTATACTAATTAAGTGACAATTTTTAACATCTTCGGGAAAATTCAAGTCAATATTAATAATTATTATTATCATTTTTATCATTATTATTGTTATTTAAACGAATATGGATTATAATTGCTTAATATCCTATTTTTAAATCGGATTCAATCTTCTTGTAGTGAATTTGAAATTTTATTCTTGATACATTATATTGGTTATTTGAATTCCATTAAGAAAATTGCAAGTATTTTGAAATTAAACATTTTCTGACCCTTAAAATCATTTTTCTGTGCCTCTCATTAAATTTTCGTGTAGAATTTGAAATCTGTTGGTTTATAGAAGAAAAAATAGGGAACTTGTTGTGTTTTATCATTATTATTGTTATTTAAACGAATATGGATTATAATTACTTAATATCCTATTTTTAAATCGGATTCAATCTTCTTGTAGTAAATTTGAAATTTTATTCTTGATACATTATATTGGTTATTTGAATTCCATTAAGAAAATTGCAAGTATTTTGAAATTAAACATTTTCTGACCCTTAAAATCATTTTTCTGTGCCTCTCATTAAATTTTCGTGTAGAATTTGAAATCTGTTGGTTTATAGAAGAAAAAAATAGGGAACTTGTTGTGTTCGTATAGTCTCTTTCGATGAAACTGCTAAATGTTCTCTCCGGCACTCTGTATCAAGATTTGATAGCGCTTGCCCTGAGATTGAATGTTACAAGTGCCAAACAAGAAATTGTGGTTCACTCTCGGGCGGCCTTGTTAATTAGAACTTGGTAATTCCTCAAAAGTATTAGTGTGTCTATCGGTTGAATTGTTCAAAATTTTCTGCAAGCCCACGTTAATTTTAAGCTAGCAATACATAGGGTTAAATTTCTTTAATAATATAAGCTTGTTAGAATCCCAAAATAATGATCGCACCAAGATAAACACACCAAACATAACATTAATTATGTGTACCTTAAAGGAAACAGTGGCCCATTATGAGTGACTAAAAAATGTGTTGAATATACGTCCAGTCAGCGTTGGATAAAGAAAAATTGTTCCAACAATTTTGGATTAGAGCCTAATATCGCAAAAAATTTGGACGTTCTTTAGATACGTATAAACAAGTCACTCTTAAGATGGTATTAATTTTAATTATATGTAAATAAAACTCGTAAACATCTCATAAGCATAGGATGTCCAGTAACAAATAGTGAAAAAATGTTACGGGAGCTCAAATGGATAACACTGTTTTACCAACAGCGGGTGAGTCTTAGTAGGTGGGATTGAGCCAAGCTGGAAATCGGTCAGTAGCCTTGAGCCTAAAAGATCAGTTCTTAGTCTATTGTTATTCACAATCTATATTAAGTAAGAACTTTGATAATAATTTTGCTGCAAATTTTTCGAGTGATGCATGAAATTGGCTAATTAAATTAATAAACTAACCTTTAATCTTTAATGCAGATAAATGTAAAGTAATGCACTTATGTCTCCAAATATTAAAGAAATGTATAGTAGTGCAGGCGAAATGTTAGCACGGGAAGGTTGGAAAAATATTTGTGGGTATTAATTACGATAATTCTAAAAGTTAAGAAACTGTTATAACACCCTAAAAGAGCTCAGACTTTTTGTGTATTAGCCATAAGATTTTCATTTAATTCCTAATTTTTATAAATTATCTTGTCTGACGCCGCCTAATAATATGCGGTTTAATTCTGATCACGTATCTTCGAAAAGATATCTTATCCTTTGCACGCGTTCAACGAGGATAGAAGAAATTAACTCTTAAAGTTGGGATTAATCATATGAAGTAAGAGAAGAAGGGAACTTAATTTGTCCACAATGGAGAGACGTCGTTTACTCTGTCACCTCATTGAACTCTATAAAATACCTAATCGTTTATTGATATTAATTTACACTTTCTATTTGATTTATATAACATACCCGCCACTAGAAACTTGGTATTAGGAATTTTAGCAGGAGAATAAAGACTGCGATAGTTCTTAAGATTTTCTGGTAAAAAATTACTCAAATATTGAATAATTTACCATCACAGTAATATTGGGTACAAAATTTGAGTTATTTTTATTATTTTTCCGTTCCTATTCGCTATGATATTTCATTTCTATTTTAGAATCGAATCGAGTGGATCTTTTGGCCTTTGCATGTCTATAAATCTGAAATCTTGTCAAAAAAAGCAAGGGTAGAAATATGTGAGCTCTATTATCTTGTCATATTAATGTACTGTCTAGAGCTCTCGTGCATGTCAAGGATCTATATGAAAATCAATAAATAGTAATATCTATATTTATTGCTAAAAAAGATATTTAAATATCTGAAAGAAGTTGTTTTCGCAAGGCTTTTGTTTTTATTTACTTTTTAATGTTTGTTTATAAGAAGGAATAAGCTATTTAACTGCAATAAACCCCCTCAAATTTGGTAGGTAAATTGAAAGGTTTGGTGTATCTAGTCATTCAGTATTCGACGAAAACACAGACAAATTATTTCTTGAATGTTTCTTACGATTTTCTTCAAAATATACGATTAATATTGGAATGTATAATTCAATTAAGGGCACTAATAGTAAAGTTAATTTCTTAAGATGATGTTTTTTCTTAGAGTTTTAAAATAAAATTCAAAACGCATAAAATGGGAGAAAAGACCCCAGAAAATTGAGAATTCGCTACTAAATGCTTTATTATTTCAAACAAACATGTTTAGTTCCCCCAGAAATGTCTTTGTGTACTGGTAGTTGGTTGTTTATCTATTAGCTATTTATTAACAATTTACACCCACACTTTTATTTCTAAGGATCATAAAAGAATCCAATAATTGAGATAAACCTCACATGTTAATTAACAAGGTCTGCTGACAACAAGTCGCGTGCTCTCACTTATTCCAATTTATGACCTTACTACCTTCAAAACTTTCATAAATTCCCAACCTAAAATTAAGAGGACCTTGGAAGTATATCATCCGAAAGAGCTTGTAAAGCCCTAAGGGTTAAAGTTTCGTTAGAATCGGCTAAATATTTATCATGTTATTGCCAAAGAATTCCTTGGCTAACCTTGGGAGGACTTTTTGAATTATATCATTCAAAAGAAAATGTTAAATAACGTAAAGGTTTCAGATTTCGTTAGAATCTGCCGAATAGTTACGATGTTATTGCCAAAACAAAATAATTCTCGGGCTAACAATGGGAGGAGCTTGGCAATTGTATCATTCGAAAGAACATGTAAAAACAGCGTAAGGCTTTGAAATCTCGTTAGAATCAGGCGAATATTCTCAATTTTATCAATAAAACAATAAAAACCCAAAGCGGTAACCGACCAACCGTCATATTGAGATATATAGGCAACACTTGCCATCAAATAAATAACCATCCTATGCTTCGTATTATATCTAGAGTAAGGTAACAAGAAATATAAATATGTATACCTTGCTTTTTTAAGAGTGAAACTTGAAGAACAATTATTATCAGGAACTTCTCTGCGTTTATCCCTCAAAGAACTTTAAAGATCATTACACTAATTCTATTTTGATAACTCTCAAAGGCAGAAGAGATAGACGAGAAATTTCATAGTAATATAAATCTTAAAATGAGAATTTAAAAGTTATTTAACAATAAACCTTAACTATAAAAAAACAGTTTAATGCTCTGATGATCAAAGTTTTCCTCAAACAATATTGTTTTTCCAGCAAAGAAGGAAAAATGGGATCATCTTATAAAATTTGTTCCCACTTCTACCATAAATAACAAGAGTTTTAAGATCCACATCGCAAATTTAAAATAAATATCCAATTTGCATCAAGAACCTATTTGGTGAAACTAGGAAATGGCTTCACCACTTCGTCCTACGTGGCAAGCTTGCGCTTCGCTACTAAGATTAAAATTTAAAATCTAAAAATAGCAGCCATGGTTAAATTTCTAAAAAAATTTCGAACTTCGCCAATTATATTAAGTTTAAAAAGGAACTCTAAACTAAATTTCCTATCTTTCAAAATATTACGTTGATAAAATATAGAGTTATAGAATAGAAGATATACCAAAATAAAATTTCTGCACCTCACTATTTGTTATTATTTGGGTTTTAAAAATTTCACAAATTTTCGATACTAAAGGCCGTATACTAAAACAAATGTGAAATGCCTATTTGAGCAAAAAACCTATTTTTTTATAAAATTTACATTTTAGCCCTTTGCATATAATAAATTTATAAATAATTGTGCAGCTACACTAAATTTCATTAAAGTGCATTTCACATTTGTTTCAGCATACGGCCGTGATGTTTATTTCTGAACTTCACCATTTTATTTTTTATATTATAAAAGAATTATTAGAAATAACTTTGATAAAAAAAACATAAGTCATAACCAAACTAAGATGAAATTATTATTCGAATACTCAAAAAAATACCCTTCTTAAATTCTAGAGCTAGTGATGATGATGATGATGATGATGTTGATGATGACTGCACCATCTTATCATTCAATTCTCAAATCTAAAGTAAGTTTAAATTACTCCCAAAGAGTTTAAGAGACAGCCAGAGAAACGGGTTCATAATACGACCTTTGTCGCTTTGAGGGACGAGGACAAAATCTTTGCTCTCTACATCGCAAAAGACAATTCTCTGTGACCACATTCACGCTCCAAATGGCTGATAAAAATAAACTTATTTTGGAATAATTTCATGTGTTCATTGATCTTGCAAAGGGTTGTTGACTTCTCTGTCCAAATTAACATTTCCATAGATCCCTACTCATAACACCCATATATATATTTATATATATATTTATATATATATAAATATATATATATATATATATATATATATATATATATATATATATATATATATATATATATATATATATATATAAGCCTACGAGCAAGAAAATAGCATAATTAATTCATTAATTTATCTATCCTCTACTTTTCAAACTAATACGTTTGTAGAGGAATTAAAATGTAATGCCAGCCAGAGGGCCAAGCGGGCATATATATTAAAATCACTCTTCTGAAAGAGCGAGAGAAAAGAACAAGAAATTGAGGTGTGTGAGAACAATAGGCGTTTGACTAACAGTTAAACTGAGGAATTACTCTGATCTCCCCGCCGAGTATGTAGTCGGGTCGAGCTGCCCGGGACAAGGTAGCCGTAAAAGACCATTAATCAGCTCTAATAAGAAAGTGGCCCCAGCGAAATTGAGGAAGAAATCCTTCTAACTGACGGTTTGAACAGGTCGCTAGGCAAAACACCCATTTAATCAACAAACTCAAAGATCCGATTACCTACGACGTCAGGAGTCCCGCGGTAAGAGCGCCAAAAAGTGACGTCAGATCAAAAGACCACAGAGGAGAAATAATACGACGGTTGTCGGTGCTTCTCATTACGAAGCAGACCTGGGCTCCGCGGTATCACCCCTCCTCCCCTTTTGCGCTCCCCTCAGTGGCATTATACTGTCCCCTTTAGTTAGGGCGGTCCCCAGGCTATAAGCAAGCCCAGTAAGGAAAAAAAGAGATTATTCTTTTAGAGACGTTAGAGGACTAGATTTTTTAGATCAGTCTCTCGCCCTGTTCCTGACGCGACTTCTAAGATTAAGAAGTTCTTCTCGTTTTCTTATCAGTACCATACTGATTTATCCTTCGCAGAATTAGCAAGTGGTTTGGCTGGATCGAAATTCCTAAGTGCCAAACAGGAATTTGGGTAGCAGGATAAAAGAAGATCCGCTCACCCTTTGGGGGACTCTCAAATCTAAAGCTCAGTAATTTTGAAAGAAGAAGAATTAATCCCCAGTAAGTTCCATTTAATTATTTTCGGGATCAACCCGTATACCAAAACCCAGTTTGGTAACCCTGCTAAGTAGACGAGAGTACAAGAAGATCTCAAGAGCTACAAAGAAGAGTACTCCTTGAGCCAAAGAGCGCAACTCCTCTCTTCGTCTTTTAGACTTATAACCGGATCGATAAAATCATAAGAATAGATCGACATTAATTTCCACTGTCACCGTGGCAAGCCCCCTCAATCTTTCTTCGTCGTGAGCTCTGTCTGTTTTCTCCGGAGATTCGCTGAAAAATACAGTATAGCGACATCTGTCAACCCCTCTTTCGATCAAGTCCGAATGACTATATATATTTGTTTTGATTAAATAGGATTTTTAATACAGCCCCAAGCTAACTAAAGAAGATATAGTATTTCGTGGAGAATAAATGGTGGCTTAACTCTGTAACTTAGAGGCCTCCAGAAATTAAGTATCTGGTAATTGTTTTGTTTACGTGAGGCTTACTTTATTTTGATCAGGGCTCTCGTTAGAAGTAGGCCAATATTCGATTCGTGCTAACCATGTTAAACTTAGAGAATTTCGTGTAAATATTTGAGTTAACTGATAAATCAAAAGATATATATTTTGGTTAATTCTTGGTATTTTACAGAATCCTTACGTGTTGACCGGCTCTTTCCTTAAAACTGATTAACTGCTGGGCTACTCTCATAATTCAGTATTTAGACTCCTTTAGACGAATTTAGAGTCCACTTAGCCAATAGAGGAATTATTTTCCTTCCTATGTGATGTCAGACTGGTTCTCTAAAAGTCATTAAATATATAAATACTTTGCCAAATTTGTCAAAGAAGTATTGTATCGGAGTAAATGTTAAACGGCTAACAGTTGAAGAATAATTCTCCGACAAAAGTAGGGAGACAATTCTTCGAGGACGTTCATCTCAGGTTTGTGGCATTATATGGGAAGCCATGGGCGTGAAAGAGCCAGAGACTTCTGTTCCGTTGCACACCGTTTTTTACATCTCTGAGGAAGAGTTGACTCCCGTTGTTTGGTGCCCTAAAACTGAAGATACTTACCTTTATTTAACTTGCGCAGATTCAACTGATTCAGCCCTAAAGCTATGAACATTGCCAGCACGGGCGGCAAAAAAGGTCATTCAGCACCTCTTGTGTGATCGAGTGCGGATTAATGCATCTTACCCTTTAATAAATTGCGAAATCTTCAGAAGAGTACAACTTGCCAGAATTCTCTTTTGATGACATTTCCTCATCTGACAAAAGAAGAGGTTCCTTATCTATTGGAATAATTTAATTTTTTTTAATAAATACTTGCCATTAAGTCATGTATCATAGTTAGACCAATGTACCAGGGCTCACATCAGATATGTATTGCTCCAGGTTTTTCATGATCTCCAAATTTAGGGTTGAAATATTGGAACTAAGCAGTTCTCACTACGAGAGTAATTGTTCAGAACTATGCAACCATTGTGAATTTCCCACATAAATAAAATGAATCGGATTGGTTGACGCATCCGGGTTGTTTGAAAATGTCTGAAGTTATTGTAGTGATATGTTACAGCTTTAAAATACCTGAAAACCAAAAGAAACAATTACATTTTATATAGTTACATAAATTGTAAAATTATAATATAAATCTGAATGTAACGTATACTATAATTGTATTTACAAGTGCCGATTTCGTGTTGATTGGGGTGGCTAACTTTTCCTGTGTTGAAGGCTACATTGAAATTTATGTAGTTCGCGGTTATAAACTTTAATTGGATTTACTGCAAGTTGCACATTACTTTGCATATAACTAACTATTATGAATATATAAGCTTAAAAATGAAAATATTACCAATTCTAAAGTTAACTCACCATTTGATGACATTGTTGCGACTACTTTTTGTAGGAAAGAAATAAATGATTTAATCTGTAAATTTGGAAATCATTCAGAAGGTCGCACTTAATTTCCAAGAATGCCATATTCCGCCTATTGGTCCTATGTTCACTCACTTCATCTGTCATACAACAAAAGAAACAGGGCAGTGCCATTCATTCAATGGAGAAAAAGTTTTTCTAACTTTTTCGAGGTTCTGTATTTTTAACAATATTTTGTGCTGCATGAATCATTTTGAAATATAAAAAGTGCGAAAATGATTCTACTACTATTTATATGAAATATAAAAGACAACTACTTTATATAAAAGTAACATAAACGCGGATATTTGTAACGCAGCAGTAACCCCCCTCTCTCACCACCTGTAAGGCAATGTCACTCCCAGATGCAAAATTAAAATGTGAAGACACTGGTGTTTTCGAAAGAGAGAAATTGACCATTGGCCTACCCAATTCTTTATTCAAATTTGTCATCTTTAAATTAGTCTCAAACACATTTATGCCATGTGTTACAGAAATATTTGGATATTTGGAGTCAAGACCTGTATATATATATCACGCACATGCATGCTTGTATATTTTAAAAACTAGATGTGAGGTAAAAACGGATTTCGTACCTAAATCAGCAGCCCAATTAGATTAGAACGCCAATTTTAAACTTGCCTCATTTTTAGGTAAAGAAATCACTGTTAGTTCCGTAATGTCATATTTTTCGATTCTAAACTTGTAAATATCTTCTTTAGTGATTTTAATGATTTTCTCGTTACTCTCGTTACTCTGCATTATACCATTATTTTGGAGGTATTGAAACCTTCAGTTACCTAAAGGTATTTTACAATCAACCATTCCAATGTTTTGGTCACTTACTTTATATTTCTTATCTCCTTCACAATACACATCGTACAACTGTTTTTTTTATTATTTATCAACCTTATAAATTATTATTTTTATTTTACCAGTTAATTATCTCATATTCTTATATTTGTTAAAATTTTTCCAATTCATCAAAAGATAAAACTCTTTTTTCCTGTGGTCGATTTGTTATATTGAATGGTATCAGAAGGAAATAAACCCCATAATATATAAAAAAAGCGCCTCAAACATGTCAATGATAAAAGTAATAGCAGAAAAAGAAAAAACGTAACTCAGCCAAAATCTTGATGGCATTAAGACAGTGCTCGTTGCTCAAGATAAAGCCATTTTTGAATATAAGTTTAAACGATTCAATTACAGATCTTTGCCTTATACCTTAAACCAGCAAACAAAAGTTGATTTTTCAATTTAGGATTCCCATTTTCATTCCATGCTTGGTAGCGAATTGAATCCACAATATCTATTCTCTGTCTCGCAAAGGAAATAAGGGGGTGGAGAGGTTACTAAATGTCAACTATGTTGATATAGAATAGACCCGTTCTGTCTCTTACTTTCCTTTTCTCTGTCTGTTTTACAGTTGTTAACCAAGACACTTCTGCTGTTGTTATTTTGTAGTGGATTTTTCTGAAGGTAAGATTGCCTTGCATCTCATCAGAATGTATCGTAGTTACAAGAGCTTTTATGTCACCTTCGGCCATCACGAGGAGGGTTTTCCTTGACTCCAAAGGATTATTATTTTTTATCAAAACTAATTATGTTGTTTTTTCGTGTTATATAAAAAGTAATCGCTCTTAAAGAAAGTTGAAACGAGAGTTGTTGGGTGTTTATTTGTACCTTATCTTCTCAGTGGAGTGATGGTTTGAGCCAAGGATAGTTATCGAATGTCGCCACATTTGAGTTGTAGATAGTTCAATTCTTTATCACAATAAGAAGGAATATAGTCTTCTTTAGTGCCTAATTTTCACAAATGGAGTCTGATTGTTTTGAATTACATTATACAACAATCAAATAATACAGACCAGACCAATGAATTTATAGAGTAGATTTGCACCTATTTTATTTTATTACCACCCTTTGAGGTTAAAATTTATTCTAAAATTCTCTCTATTTCATTCACATATTATAATATTAAGGGTTTAATTGCATAGGTAATATATCAATTGTCAGAGAGAGAGAGAGAGAGAGAGAGAGAGATTCACGCGGACAAACAGGCCTAACGGGGTATCTCACGGACGAATGGACCTTCAACAGGCGTCATTCAGGAAACTTCCTGGGCGATAACGAAGCGAAAACGGTCAAACTGGTGCCCGGAACTCAAATCAATGAGAGGGTGCTAAGCCCTAGCCCGCCGCGCCTGGAATCAGAGTGGGACCCACTTCGGACGGCAAACAGAATCGCTTCCAGCAAAGTCGTATATATTTCCCAATGCGGAAACGAGCAAATTAGTATTCAAACAAGAGTCAGGCACTATTCACGAAGTATTGAAGCAGTAATCTAGAGGATTCATTGCAACCAGCCAAAGGACACAACGTGCCACTTCACAAGCGACTCTCTGGTATCCTAAAGGCTCGCAGGCAAGAAACCAGTTGTTCAGAACTACGGCATTCAAGGACGTAAGGACTCATCGGACAACCACTCAAGGCCGCCTACTCTTGGAAGATCGTAAGCCTATTATATTTTCCTCTATCACCGTCGAAGAAACGTGACGCTTTCCGACTACGAAGCCTTACTACATCATCTCGTCCCGTTTTCTTTCGGGTAAATATTGTGTTACCTATAACTCGTGCCGAAGCATTCATTTTAAATTTATTCCACTTTTGCTGAACGATTAGTCTTCCCATAGTGTATAAATTAACGGTAAATTCTGTTATTTGCTTGTATAATAGTAAAGATTAATGTTTGGTTTCTTTTGTTTACTTTCAAGTACCACATAAAAAGCCATTCATCTATTTTCTAAGTCGGCCAACGGTAGAAAACGCATTCAAGTATCCCCCGTACTTAAAAGGGACTTCCCCTACGTCTAGGAAGGGAAAGCATAAGTCATTAAACCCTACCTGATCTACGACATGAATAATAATAGGTCTCAAAAATTTTGTCAAATTCTTCCTATAGTTTTTGCTATATCTGATTTTACATATGTTGCAATCAATGCTCAATTTCATTATCAAAATAGACAAATGGAGCACATAAGTGTTTAACCATTAGTTAATCAATGGTTTGAAAGGAACCTCTCTTCATATGCCAAATTGCTAGTTTTGCCAGGTGAAGAGTAATTATATTTAGTTTGTTCCAGTTTGGAGGGTTATCCCATATATACCATTTTCAGATTCTAAATATCCAGGTAAATTTAGTTCTCCTATGTTTCAATTGAACTTTATGACCATCAGGAGGATTCTTCTGATTGAGTTGCTCTAACATAAGAAGAGCTTAATTATTTGGTTCGAAATTAAGATATGACAAAGCAGAAAAATCAGTTGGCTGTTTTGTGCTTCTAAGAATATTTTGTTTATGATGATTAGATAACTATAGAGTGAGGCAGAGAGGAAGGACGTTTTTAGTAAAATCAAGGGATCAGTAATTTTAGCCTCTAACAAATTTTATTTACATAATTTATGATGATATCTTGACTGTTATTGCTTAATAAGCACCCATAAGTGCCCACAACTTGATGGTTTCTGTTTATCAAAAGATAGTTTGATTATCACTCAGAAAATTTTCTATTGGGTTCAAATGTGTCAGATTCTCAGGCCTAGGTGCTAAAAGATCCATGCTATTTTAAACCAAAATCCTTGTTATCGCTTATGCTATGTTACAGACTACGCGATTATCCTAAAAATACAGTTATCCCAAAATTGATTCTGAATGTTTTGGAATTTTTTTAGATAGAGCAGGTTTTGGTACCATTTTGAGTTTATAGCATTGTTGTTAAACAAAATTTGTAGTAGTCCAATTCCCTTGGATAAAATCTAGTCCCAGTCATAGATTGTGTCCAGATGTTTCACCATCACACGACATAGGACTCCCAGAATCGCTTCTATTTTCTCCTCCTAACGAGGGATCTTCCGCAAACTCTAAACGAGATTTTATAAGAGAAATCTAATTTACCCCATTCTTCAACAGATCATTCTTTATATTTTCCCCCAAAATGAAGACTACGCCACTTGTTAAACTTTATAAAGTACACATTTGTTTTAAAAAGGCTGTATTGCTTCTTTTATACGCTGTTTGATTCGGTATAAACTTCATGTATCATTTTATTTTGTCAAAAATGATGGATACTATTAAACAATTCTCTATATACAGCCTTGATTTTACCTGTAACGCGCGGGTTTGAATAACTCAAATTGCTTGAGATGTTGTGTTTGTATGCTTGTAAGATAGTGTTAGTTAGTATTTAGTTTGCCGTGTATGCATCTTTTGGGAGTTGGATCTTAGAGAGTTCTTGTTCACTTTCTTTTCTGTGTTTTATCCAGTTTGCGTTGTGATAATTTGTGTATGTTTTGAGACTTTGTTCTAACCTGAAGTTTGTTCTTTGTGTTTAATGTGATTAAGATGGGGAGATGGTCAGAAGAAAGAGCGTGTATCGTGTTCCAGGTGAGGTGCTTGTATAGGGTGTTTGCTGCAGTGATCATGTCTGGCGAAGTTGGTTGTTTCTGGATGTGTGTAGGTATGCGGGTTAGTGTATCTGTGTTTAAGGTTATGTGATTTAAGTTTGGGATGATTTCGTCGATGAGTTATCATCTGTGGTCTTCTGTGGGTGAGTTCTGAAGTTCTGAGTGTGCGTTGATGTCTACAGTGATTGTAGAGTTCGTGAGAGTGGCTGCGTGGGTGAGAAAGTTTGTTATGTATGCATGTTCATTTGGGTGGTTGGGGTTCGGGTGTCTTTGTGTGGGATGTAGAGGTTTGTAAGGTGTAAGTGCTTAGTTTTGCTTAGATGGATTTTGGTGATTTGTGCTTCAGTCTTTTGTGTGTTTATGTTGTTTGGGAGGGGGATCTGTGTATAAGTGATGTTGTTTTTGATGTGTGTGATGAGGCCTCCTCCCTCTTTTTGTTTTCTGTCGGTTCTGATTGATGTGTAGTTTGTGATTTGAGGAGTTTTCTGATTTTCCGTGAGTTTGGTTTCTTGGATGTTGATTATGTCTATTTCATGTTAGTTTGTGAGGTGCTCAACTTCTGTCGTTTTCTTGTTTAGTCCATTTATGTTTATTTTTGAGTGAGTGTGGGTTGTGAGTTTGTTGGTTGTGGTTGGGTGGGCGTTGATGGTTGTGGTGCTTGGTTTTTAGGGAATATTCGTGTGGTGGATCATGTCTTTCATCAGCAATAAAACCTCGGCTGAGGTTTTAAATATCTCGCATCAGTTCTATCAAAGCTTAATAGGAACAAAGTAACGCCAGGACAATGAAAGAGAATCCGTAACAAATCCCTAAATAGTAACGACACAGCAAAGAATTTCCATGGTACTGGTACAGAAGAAACTAAAGCTGCGCATGTGCGCCTCCCAGATGATGCACGGGACTAATACAAGGCAAATTATACCATATGACTCTATTAGATCAAGCTGAGCTCCAGATTTAACATATCTATGTGGATATGAAGGCCTGAATAGCGTAAAATTGCACCACTTTATTCTTGGTCAAAGAAAACCATTAACATTCAAGTTCCTGATGAGGAGTAGTAACCTTGGCAAGTCTGTTTTAACAAAGAGTAAATTCCACTTATCCAAATTTGTAGTTTAGAAATTGTAGGGAAACAAGAGGATGGTACATTTAATCTGAAATATGACCTCTCTTTGCTTTTAGAACCAACTTTACTCGTTATGGCATAGATTCAACCAAATATGAACACATTTCTGCCAGTTCTTCGTTATGGTACCAGGCATATATAACAGCACAAATCATCTGCATCATCGAACAGTCAGTTTTCTCGATTTTACGTTTAATTATATCTCATAGATTATCGATGTGGTTTAGGTCAGGAGAATTCCCAGGACAATTTATAACGGTAAGTCCACTGTTTTCTAAGAATGTGCGCATTATTTAGGAAGTATGGCGCCGAGCCAAATCCTGCTGGAAAATGCCGCCTCTATCAGGAAAGTCTTTCTGCATTGCGGGAAACAAGTAAGTCTGCAGTATTGCCTTGTATTTAAGGCTGTTGATAATTCACTCAATAGTAACAAGCCGTCATAGCCCTTTAGCGCTAAAACAACCCCAAAACATCTTCGTAGATGGGTATTTTGGCACCTGTTGAATGTGTCCTGGTTGAAGTGATTCATCTTTGCGTCGTCTTACTACCACTGAGCTATACCCATGTACTTCAAAATGCGATTCGTCTGAATACATACATACCTTTCTTCTAGTCAGCTGCCTTCCATCCAGCATACATACGCGCCCAGCAAAGATATTTTGTCTTTATAGCAGAAGTCAATAACTGTTTACGTACCGTTTTTCTAAAAATCTGCCAAATTAAATGAGCCTTCGCTGGACGGTTGAAGAAGAAACATTTACACCAGCTAAGGACAAATCTCTCTCGAGGTCTTTACTGGTTCTATTGGGATCCTTCACACTATTTTTGATAAGAACCTTGTCATCGTGAACTATTTTCTTTCGTTTTCTTCCACATTTTCCTTGTCGCAGTATTGAATGTTCAACAGTGTCTTTAGCCTTTTTCACATTATCGCCAACAGTTGTCTTTGCTCTCTTCATTTGCTCAGAAATCCGTCTGATGCTAAACCAAGAATATTTTATAAGAGCTATAAAACTTGCATGCTTCTTGGGTGTGATATCCATAATAAATTTATAGTCTAATGATGATAGGAAGGTGAATATTCAGGCAGAACCAACTACACCACAGAGCACGCTCCCAGCAATAATCATCCACGCCAAGCTCTGGTATAGCTCTGTCGGGATTAGTGTAGCTAGGGCACAACAAAACAGTTGCCAGATGTTAGCAGTACACTATTACTATTCTGCACGAAAAACAAACAAACTTCATTAGTGTTGCCAAAAATTAAGACATATGAGTATTATGAAATAAGCAAAAAATTTGGCACTGTCCGAACTAATTTGCACACTACTGTATAATTTGTAAATTTAGAACAAATAAATCATATAGGGAAAATTTGTGCACCTGCCTGTTTTCCTTCAGTCACGTGAAGAACTAAGAACCGCATGAAGCCGGCAGGCTGAACTATCAGCAACAGTCTCTCTATCAGAAGCCCTGTGGTCACGGAGGATTTCCTTAAATTATTACTCAGGTGATTTGAGGGCTTGGCCAATTCCCTGAAGAAGGTTTCCTGTATCCAGAGATGCCACAATTAAACTTGTTTCAAAACTTGTCAGCAGGTTATCTCTCCTGCCAAGCAGCCACCACGGAAAGAGAGGTAACTCTTGATCTTCATGTTCATCTTCTTTGTCTCTTTGGGCAGGGCAAAAGCCAAATGTTTACTCTTTTATTTCCATCTGCCGAAAGGTCTAGGAGTCCGAACGACCAAACCTTGGACTTATTTGTTGTCTTCAATTCATATTTAATAAAGTATTTTACGTCCAAAAAGAAGGAATGGAGATGGGCTTAAAACTTGGGCCAACTTTCTCGAGCATCTTCCTATACCATTATGAACAACTTTGGCTCAATAATGTCACATTGAGTATAATCCTATCTATTACAGACGCAATGTTCAGGATACATTTGTATTAATGAAATCACAACAACAGGCTCAAAAATTCCTTAAATACTTGAACTCTAGACATAAAAATATTAATTATACAATGGAGATCGATAAAAATACTAGACATTTATTTTTGGATATAGATATTAAACGTTCAGGAACAAAGTAAGAAAATTCAGTCTATAGGATGCCTACATTTATAGTTTTAGGCACAAGCTTCTTTAGTTTCTTGCCAGAAAACCTTATGTTATCCTCGATAAAAACTCACATGCATCGAGCCTACAATATATGTTCCTCATATAGACTGCCTTATTTAGAACATTCTTTTTTAAAAACTTTCTTTAAAACTAATGGCTCGTCTGACTCATTAGTGCAAAAACTCCTTAAAAAATTTCTTAATGCTCTCAGTTATCGTTTCAAAAAAGAACAACTCTAGATTTTCTCAAATCTAGAATTAAAGTTTTTATTTGCCAACTATAGTTCATCTGAATCGTCCTATGAACACATTATAAAATACTATACAGTAGTCAACTTGGATGGAATAATTGAATAATGTGTTAAATTTGTACGTCCTATAAACTCCACCAGAAGGCACAATCTCGACGACTAGAAAAGAATCTTCACCTGTCAGAGTAGCTAATTTATATTGTATATTATAATAAAATATTTAAAGCTATCAATAAAGATCAAACTTAAAATCCTTACACTGTTGCTTACATTATTCGCCAGTGGAATAACTACTCGCATCGAGTGAGCACAACGTGGATCGCTAGTAATCATCAGACTATCACTACAGCAATCAGCCAGCATCGGCCCTGATCATATAGGGCAAGAAAACAGGGCATGAGGGAAAATATTCCTAGCAGAGGGATATCTAATATATGCTAAGGTGTTTTAATATTATCTCGATTTTACTAATGTTATTTATTCTTTGAATATAAGCACGAGCTATTTGGCCTCCATTCTTATCGTCATATTCGAAAAAGAAGATAGAGGAGTACAAATAATGAACACTGTCGCAAAGATGAATTATAGTGTTGGAAACATACCGAATGAGTTCACATACGAAACCGAAAAAGTCGAGGATTTATAACCCCCAAAATAATTCGATCATAATTAACTTACTTTTGTCTTTACATTTTCGAAAATGCGAAGACGGATGTAAGCAACTGCACATAGTATTGCACATTCATTCACTTGTCTCGCAACGTTCCTTTCAGTAACACGTTGGTCTCGAGATACTGGTAATCACATCTAGTAAAGTTGTTCAATAGTCTAAGTGCCGATACATGTGTAAAATTGTAATTGGGGTCATAAAATATTTCGACGATGTCAGTCTCGTCGAAAATGGTAACTACCTATTAAGCAATTTGACCTCTTTAGAGGAACACCTAAGTAACCTACCTACATCATATTATTACCTGAAGTATAGGCATTTTTCGCCCAACGTCATGGCTCACCTATACTCCCTGTTCACCTCGCATTTATCCATAATGGTTCTCGTCACGGAGTACAGATTTTTTATTCCCTCTGCAATCTAATAATGGACCTATATTTTGGGGAAATAATGATCAAGGATTTTTACCTTGGTTTGATGTCTCCAAGTCAAGACAAACCCTTAAGTAACGAGTGGATACTCGTGAATTTAGTTAAATTTGGAGACTTTTATAACCACCTAAGTCTTAATAAAGAAATAATCCCAGGTATTATAGCACCAAATGTATGAGTATTTTGGATTCTAAATTTTTTTTTGGTAACCGCACAAACCAGGCGGTAAAAAGTGAACCCAAAAGGCCTTGAGTATCGATCACAATACAAAGAAGCGTGGTAGAATCGGAGTTTGAAAACAGTCACTTAAAATTATGTATATAATATATATTTCGGTACTTACGATATTAATATTTACACCTTAAACTTTACTTCTAACAATATGTTGACATCAAAATCATCCAATGGAGCAATTAGAGTTCAAAATGAGCAATGCATGATAAAGTGAAACTTTACAAAATGTGAACAGACTAAGCAAAGTTCACAAAGCTATGGAGGAAGAGCTATTATCCAGTTTTTAATAAGCGAATGATTAGTTAAATTGACTTCCACGACATACACTCTTATGGTTTGAGAAAATGAAAATTCGGTTCTCCAAACTGGAAATGAATAAAAACAGCGATATAATTATAATTATAAGAAAAAATGGGATTGAAAGTTAACTAAGACAAGGAATATAAAAAGTTAATATAAGCATTTATATTAGCGTTTCGGTATTTTAGTATGCATGTATTTTGAAAGGCGTTTGTATAAAAGTAGGAGAGGAAGCTGTTGGAGTTATTGCGAGGACAACCAGTTTTCTTACTTATGTTTAGCAGATGTGCCCCCTTCAATTACTTCGCTGCCGAAGGGAAATGCTATGGATCTATTACCAACGATGCAGACATGAAAACCTCCTTCTAAAACATATAGGTACAATTTCTCATTTCCCTCAAATAACAATATAACCCTATTAACATACAGGAGTGATGTGAATACATGTTTATAAAATCTAATCCATTTATAATACCATTTTAAATGCAATATTTTTAAGTTCGGAAAAGTTGGAACGTCGCTTCCAGAATTTGAAAGGGCTACGAAATAAAAAGGAAGAACAGGGTGCAGAGCTGTCCACAGGGCCAGCAACTCTAACATCGAATGGTTCGATTAAGCCGTGGTAATAGAGGGTAAAATTCATTACCCGGGAACAAGATTCACCTCAAAAGTTCTTAGTTGAAAACGAGAAAATGTAACAGACTTTCTAACCTAGCATGCGAAAAAATCATGGAGTAGAGAGCAGAGAAAAAGCTTGAACTAAAGAATACGGTAAATATGGTCGGGAATCTGCTAGTGGAAATTAAGCGCCCCTTTCCCTCGTTAACACTCTTAATTTCTTATTCAATTTTGACGCGGCTCAGCCTAAAATCAATGTATTAAGATAGATATTTATCATTGAATGGAAGAATCTCAAACAGAGACGCGCTAACAAATAAAGGAGCAATGGAATAGGAAATTAGAATCAAATGAAAATTGAAAGGATAATGAATGATTATAATAGTTGGTTATTTAAGCAGTGATAAAATATAACACGCTCGCACAAAAAATTGAAAATGACAAAAATCTAAGATATGTCTGGGCAAATTTCACTTACTAAGGTTTCCTCAACCCTGCCGTAAGCCTTGATTGGAGAATCTTTCCTGTGTTGAAGGCCGCAGTCATAAATTTTAATTAAATATCCTGCAACTTGCACATTATTTTTTATATAACTAACTACTATAACTATGTTTCAGCATGAAAATGAAAATATTATTAATTCTAAAGTTAAGTAAACGTTTAATAATTTTGTAGCGAAGACTTAATGTAGGAGGAATTTCATAGGACAATTTGAATTCAATCACAAGGCGCTCTAGAAGCACCAGGTTCCTTATCCTTAGCGTATGGCCTACCCGGGGGACATACTAACCGATTTGAGCGAAGTTACTTCTATCGAGTGTGTCACTCTCCATCTCTTCATCTCCTCTTTTACAACAGTCTCAGCCTTTACACAACCCTTGTTATCAATATAGCCAAAAGCTTGTTTTATGTACATTCCAGATTAAACGATTTTGCATTTACGATCATTCTGATCACTCTTTGAACTATTCTGCTATTCAAAATATTGCCATCACATCATACGATAAACTTTGAGTATATAAAACATTCGTTCCGTTGTTCCTGGCACAAAACATTGACTCTAAAATAAAATACAACAACATCATCACCGCAAAAACACAAACTTGTTGCTAATTTTATGCTTGTCCTATACTCTTTTTAATTTGCCAACCTATTCAATCAGTATATTCATTCAATTTCAGTAGAGTCTCTACCTTTTCAACAGAAGACAATAAGATAAAGAATATCTATCCATTACTTTTTGTATCAGGTAATTAAACATTCAAGACGACGTCATACACATTTGACTCACACAACCACGTATATACATGTAGATATCTAACTCCTTAAGATGATAGGATGTGGGTGACGGCGGTTATCGATCATTCATCTATCTAGTAACTACATTGCATTGATGAAATATTTATCTTCCGTCGACAGTGTTATGCAGGCAGCTGTCATTTTGGTGACTTCGAACAGAAGTTCTTAAATTCCTATTGGAATTTTCCCCATTCAAGAGCTTATTTATATTGCACCAAATTCAGTTACGACACTCTATTAACAAAATTGCAATTCTGTTTGCCCGACTACGATTGCTACAATTGCTCTAAACCAATCAGAACCCTTGTTTGACGTATTTTAAATTGACCAATCAGTGCCGAAATCTCTTAGTATTTCTACTGCTTTCATGATCAAAGCCACTCGTGTTTTCTCCACTCACAGATAAGAAGAGTCACCTACAGTGTTTCTATAATAAAATTTAATCGAATGTCCAAGTGTCTAAAATGTAATTTCCCTTTTTTACTCGCGGACGACACTATATCTCCCTATGTGGGTTGGTCAGACAATCGGTCCCCGTTTTGCTTTTATTACTTTGTTAATAACATTGTAACTATTCGGTCGATTGTAACGTAATTTAAATATCTTTTGTTATTTATTATTCTCCTTTGAACGATATAATTGCAAAGGCCTTCCGGAAGTTAGCCTGTGAATTATTTGGTTTCGGCCGATCTTATTGAAATTTGAAACCTTATGTTGTTTTATATTCTCTTTTGAATGATATAATAGCCAAAGTCCTCCCAAGATTAGCTGGTGAATCATTTTTTAAATAACATCATAACTATTCGGCTGATGATATAATTGCCATGGTCCTTTCAAGGTCAGTCCGAGAATTATTAAAAGTTTGGAAAGTCGTAAGGTCATACATCAGAATATGTGAGAGCACGCGAATTTGGTAAGCAAACTTTGTTTTTATGACCCGCGTAAAGGTTATAACCCGTGTTTGCATCCCCATTGTGGCTATACCCTGTTGTCTTACAACATATGTCCATACACCTCGTATACATAACCTGCGTAATCATACCCGCATGTCTCTTTCTACCTATGATATTATCACATTCAATATAAATTAATAAACATACATAATCTAAATGTCTTTCATTTGTATTCAATTTCAATTGCTATTCTCAACGGTGTATTTCTAACCTCTTCCTTTGCTCTATTTCCGCGCGCGAAGGAACGCCTAAATGACGCTGACAGACCTTACTCTGCCTTCTATATACGCACGAGCGTCGCTTCTGCATATGCTTCATAAATATTTAAATGACTAAGGCCTGTGGAAATTTTAAGAGCTTGTGAGTCCATAAAAAGAGGGACTGCTACCCGCTATCAAATGTAATGGATCTTTTTGCTAATCTCCACGGAAAACCCATATTTTCAAAGCTAGACGCTAGTAAGACATACCAGCAAATACATGTTGACCCTGATTTTATTCACAAGACTATCAACTATCGCAGTTTACGATTTTGAGTATATCAGGAAGATAGGAGAAAATAACATTTGTCAAACTATTCAGTGTTTCATCGACTTGGTATTATGGGTCTTGTTTTCAGCTTCTTTTATTCATAATGACAAGTTGGTCGCAAGATTGATGCCAAAGGATAACATCTCAAACCAAGGAAGACTTTTTGAAGCTTCTATTGGAAATATCGTATATATACTAACCATAAAAATTTGCAACCAATAGCGAATATAACACTGCGAGGTACCTTCTCAAAGTTATGTAACTTCCTCTTTGGTCAAATTTGATCGAGATTTCATTCTACTCTGTTCACAACATTTAAACTACTCAATTAACCTCCCTAAGGAGGGGAGAAATCTGAAGAAGAACTCCACAGATGATGTTTTCATTAGGATTTATGAGATACTTGAGTGGATATGTAATAAAATCTTAATAGCCTTCCAGGTCAGAGTCTCCACCTCTTTTCTTTATTGTTCGCATATTTTCTCTTCTTTACCTTATCAATACAGTGAAGTAGAAGAAGAACTTTAGAGGACAAAATATTGACTTCAACGGAGTATGAAGGAACTTTACAATAAGAAAAACGATAACATACTCTTTTATAACATTAGTAACGATACATATTATAATGGCGTACTATTTCTAACAAACGAGACAACACCATTTATAAGAGAAATTAAACAATATCCAGTAGATACTCAAAATAAGTAATTAAAATATTTAGTACGAATTCTCTACTACTAATAGCATTTGCGCTTACAGTATCTCACTTAGATGACAATGCAGATGAAATTTTATGCAACACAAAAGATGGCTGAAGAAAAAGATTAGTTCTAGATAATTATGGATAATATCAGTAGAAGTAAATCGAATAAAGACGCAAAAGTAGAATTAGATTAGTATAACAACCAGTATGGCAAACATTTACATTATACACTCTTTGATCTATAAGAGGCGGAAAAGAATAGGAACAAGGATGGGAATCAAAAAAGGACAGAGCGCGATTAGGTTCTCTCCAAAAGAAAAGCTTTCATAGAAATTTCATCGGTTATTCGATCACCAACGCAGGTAGGGACCAGAATATTTTTAGGATCATAGGCAAAACACAATTTACAAAGAGAGGGATAAACTCATGATAAAAATAACCCACATTTTAAAATTTTCTAAACAAATTACAATAAATACCATCCCCATTACATTATAAAACGAGTTTTATGATTATATGACAAAGTGATGCAATCCTTATTAGAAAATTGAAAGAATAATACAAAAGAATATATTTTCCAATGTGTATCATTTGCAAATAACAATTGATGATGGAATTTAACATAGATATAATTGAAAGATAAAATACCAAATTGATGCAGTTATATTTACCACAGTTAAATTGGTGTATTGGATGCATTCAGGTGTTTGGTGTGAATAAGCATGTCCCTAGGCGTGCCCAATGTAGTGTAAATGTTGTTGCTCATTTCTATAATTACTGTATACCATCACTGCCTTAATTACCTTAGTATAATTGAACTATAAGTCAATTAATCATGTATAAACTACATAAAACTGTCATTAAAAACAAACTTTGGACTACTATCAGCCAACGAAACAGGCAGGTGCCGTTGGATTCACAGCACTTCTGAATATAAATACGTCTTTATATGATATTCATGACTAGCAATCAAATATTGCATTCAAAGTGCACTACACAAACTAGGAATTAACAAAACCACAATAGTATACTCTCTAACAGAAATACTACTTCAAAATCTTCATCTCTGCTACAATCGGTCTGTAATTAAATTAAAATAAAAAGTTCCCAACTCCACATATCAATTTAAGGCATTCGTGATGAGATTTTGATTACTTCACCTTGGAGCTAAAAGGAATAAAAATTAATTGAAAATAATTGAGGCATAATCGCTTCGCTGATGAGATCGTATTATTGATTTCTAACCCAGAATAATAATATTCATGGATAAGGGAATTATTGCAAGATATTTTTACAGTTGGGCTGAAAATGACTTTTCCATTAATGAAAGTAATGATGTGTGCTTTTCCACAGGGAAAATTAATTTAAATGACGATCGAGAATACAAATATTAAGACCATTTTATCACTCCTGATGTGAGCACTGGAAAGGAAACCATTACTAAAACAAAGTACGGTGGGAAGCTGAAGTAACGACGGCTCTATACTGAAAAAACTTTAGAGAAAGAAGAATCGATTCTCTTTAGAAATAATCATTAATGGTAATAAATAAGATACCTAGATAAGAAGATAAACACGAGTAACAGATATAGCAAAGGAATTAAAATACTAAAGTAGAAATGTGCAGGAACACATCTTGATTTTATTAAGGTATATCTGGTGACTAACACCACCTGCCTAAGTCGCAGTAGTTAATTCATCATCCCAAGCGGCTACGTTAAAAACAAAAGGAGACAATAAACAAATAAGAATAAAACAAACAAGAGCAGACAAAATAAGATGTAGGAGGCAGGCTCCAGCGTCATTGTAGGTGCCTTTCTATCCAGTGCCATGTATGCTGCCAGTAGCATAAATATACGTCAAATGAAATAGAGGCGGTTATTCGACTCCCAAAAGGCAAGGCTCCTAACTGTCTGTCTGAATAAACCCGTCCCGAGGGCAAGGGAACAGGGAGTAGAAATCCTCTCGTTGCGGTACCGTTGGCACTGTGAACTTCGAGAATGAGACAATCAAAAAAGAACGGATCATTCTGTTTAGGGAGAACCCAGTCTTTGCAGTTAGGTGCAATGTAAACGAAACGCTTATCTACTCGCCCAGTTCTGGGAAAAATATTGGTACGCTCATTATTTGCTATCCCTACATGTCCAAAATATCAGCAGAAGATAATCTTCACATATGCCTTCTTGCAAAATCCGTGGAGTCACAGATTTTGATAACCAAGTCTGGAGAGAACAGAACAAAAGACCACTGATTTATATTTAAATTTTATTCAATATAAGTCGCCCCATATCTATCTATTACTCTATATTCCACGTAGATCATAGTAGGTTCATCGAAAGTCGTATTGGAATTATAGTCATGGAAAGCATTGGTTTGAATAGAAGGCTCAACGGCACTATTTAGAAAGCTTGAATAGCTTTTAAATTAGCTGAATTGCAAACTAGATTTTTACTTCACAAAGCATGTGTCCAGCATGGCTTTCAACTGCATATATATTAGATAAGAGGGCAAATGGCACTTAAGACCCTACTGCCTGCAGTGGATTCAAAATTAAACGAAATTAAGCGGGCTTTATGCCTATAAAATCTCAATATTTACCCAATTTTAGACTCTTTTTAAAACTTTTTACCTACTTCTCTTGGGCAGTGGCTAACCTCGTAGTTTTTTAACCTATAATCTTTTGTCATTCCTTCTGTGTGGAAAAATTCTCTGTAATTGGTCAGAAAGTGGGGAGCTGATAAGACTAAACCTTTGTGATTTTACATCTCCTTCATGGGCAACACCTGCAAGATCTTATCCTCTGCATCTGAAATGGTACTCGTATTTTGGATAGTGAATATGATCAAAGACAATAGTTTCCGGCCTACGATCGGTAGCTACCACATGTAATTCTACAGAGAAAATTCTTCTCAAATCGTCGTAGATGTCAATCGTTTTTCGTCGTGGAGAGTAGTACATGATACACTTCTACGTGCACTTTCTGCGCCTCCCACAGAGGCTCCGATTTCTTCCGCTGGCAATTTTGAAGCTGTCTATACTGATTAGAGAGGCCAAACATCTTTACAGCATCTCGGGTTTTTTTCGGGCGATATTGATTCGAATGTTTAGTGTAACTCTTGGATCGGTAGACACTGGTTCAGTCCAAGAAGCCCCCATTGATTATTCCAGATATGAACGTGTGTTGCTTTGCTGCTTAGCATAAAACTGATACACCATCTATTTTTCTTCTTCGTTCCTGAAGTATACACATAGTATCTCAATATAAGCGAATCTGTGTAAAATGATATGTGAAATTTGTTGTGTTAGAGAGTTTTCACTTTATCCCCCTTTTTTGAACACTATCGTTGCTGTTGTGTTACTTGCCAATGTTATCATGAACAAACTGGTTGCATTGAAAGTTTCGTTAGAGGTGATTGTCCCATGCCAGTCTCGGAGCCAGTTTGTTAAATCAGTGCAACTCTCAGAGCGTGTTAAGGGCCCGTGAGGGTTTGGATCTTCAGTATCACCTCTTTACTTTTTTATAATATCTTTTGCTGATTTCCTAGGAAATGTATCGGTTGCTAGAACGAGCACGCTGATGAGGAAGCTATGCTATCTGTACAGGCTGCTAGAGGCAGGTTCAATTTGCTCCTGCAAGTGGCATAGAGAAGAAGATAGAGGAGAAAGCTCGAGAATTTCTCCTTACATCCCATTATACAAAAACAATTCCAATGAAACTAACTCCTAAGCTTATACGGTTTTAAATAATTTTCTTTGGTTTCAGAATCAGAAACACTCGCTAGTTCTAGCGACATCTGATAGAGCGCTCAACTAAAAATTTCTCCGTGTAGTAACTCGTATACTACACTGTACTCCACGGTTTGGATGAATATCTTATCTGGGCACCCTTCCTGCCAGCTACCTGCCTAGTATTGGAAAGACCGGAGTCACTACGAGGTGGCCTTGTGCCTGGGGAGAAGGGGAGCCTCTGCGCTAAGTTATGGTCACTAGGGGATACAATCCTCACCAAGGCTACCAGGCCTGGTATCTTCTTTTAGAGTAATACAATAATTTCGTCGTTGTTATTTACTTTTCTTATTTGTTTGATGTTTTGTTATTTAGCTGCATTTGTATCTTTATTATTTTGTGTTTCTAAGCTCCTTAACTCGTTAGTTAGCGCCGAAATAAAAAGATACTGAGGAAAACTTTAGGATATTCTCCTTAATTATCTGCAGTTCTTTCCATCGGAATGTTCTTCCCATTTTTAGTTCAGAACTTCTAATTATTTTCGTATATTCATGATCATGGGTTTCGTTTTTGTAAAATAGCCTTTTATGTTTCTTTCCAGTCGTATTACCGGTGATGTTCTTTGGATTTCTCCATCGGTTCTGTCTGCTTTTTGTTTTATGTTTTTAATTATCAAATTCCTACATAAAAAATGTACGATGCTCTATTTAAATATCTAGGTTTTAAGAATGAACAAATCATAGACAGATAATTTGTACCACTCTCTAGCCTAATGGGATTGTTTTATTAATTTATTATCCTAAGCTGTTACGAGAAGTTAATTCTGATCCTCAACAATAACGCAGGTTTGCATCCTCCTTGCTTTCGATTTTACGCCCTTAATTTTGTATGGGGAATTAAAAAAAATACAAATATTTATAATCCTGCAAGCCCCACAAATTAATAAAAATTTGGGTTTTAGGGACTACTTACTTAGTTTGAATTAACTCTGAAGACTAGGCAGTAATTGACTCAATCAGAGGTGAATAGAGAAAGTTTATTGTAAATATACTCTAATCTCGTCGGAATGCAAACAAAAATATTGATTTTGGTTAGTTTTCTCCCCAATATAATGAATAGTTTTAATTAATTTTACAATATAGATAGCAATCAATCATTTTTGATTGCTATCTATATTGTAAGGAACAAATCTGAAAGGGACAGGCAAGAGCAGCATAGACGTAAAACAATTAGAAAAGGGTTATAAATGGAATGCAATTAATAAGTGAATTAAAGGATTAAAACTAGAGAAACGTATTGGTGGTAAAATATTTTTGGCCTAAAGTAGATTTAACTGAATTAAAATTAAATTACCGAACTGCGTACTGAGTCACTTGCGAAAACGTGTAGTGGGACTGTTTGTCGCAATGGAATATTGCGCGCTCAAGACGCTGCCCTCAGAAAATAATTAGATCAGGAAATTAGACCACCTAAATCAGAATGATACGGCCAGAAAGAGACAAATGATATATATATATATATATATATATATATATATATATATATATATATATCCATATGAAGCTCGGCCGTGAAGCTTGCATTTAATATTGAGGATTAATCCCAGGGCCACGAGAAACGGATGCAGAATCTTTTAATTTTTCACAACGTTGCGAAAACTACAAGTTTTCATCTTCCTGCTAGAATAAGTTTACAAAGTTAATACATATGAAGAAAACTGGAAAAGGCCAACAAGACATTATTTAAAAGGTGATCAATTATAAAACACCAGTAAAATGTACTATAAGTTAAAATTTTAAATATGACTTGGCAACAGATAAATTTGCTTTAAAACTCACTCAAAAAATTAGTTAATAAATTTAGAGTTTATTCCAGAAATAAATTAAAAACTATAAGAGAAATTGACCTGGCATTAGTTAAAGTAAATAAATTCCAGCTTTGTTTTTAATTTTGTAAGAACTGTAAGAGTTAAAAACATTTAATATAAAAACGGTAAATTCGGGTACTTACTATAGTGGATCCATCCTAGTGAGTGAATGGTGGGTTTAACAAGGGGCTAGTATTTATAGGTTACAGTGACGCTTGGGAGAGAGGAACATCAAGTAACCCAACAGTAGTTAAAAAAAAAAACAACTAACAAAGTGTAGTAAAAATTAGTTAATTAATGAAGATATTGCACTTAAATCCTCATTGAGTGTAGGCTTGTAGTGTTTGATATATAAAGATTAAGGGCTTCTTAAGCAATGTTGGTTGTTGTTAAAGGCAAATACTTGAAAATTATCAATAGAAATGTCATTTTTACAGCTTATGGTGTGTTCCTTAATAGAAGACTTCTCCTTTTTATTTAAGAATTTGCTTGTGCGCTAACTAATCCCCATATGAGCAGAGAACCTAGTTCCAAGATACCTGACAGTGTAAGAGGCTCCAGTACAACTGGGACATTTAAATAAATAAACATTATCACTGCGGAACTCCAAAGAGATAAGATCTTTACTGCTAAAAAACTTCCTATCGATAGCTTATTTATAAAAAACTATTTGTGGGTTGATATGGGGAAATATCTTTTAAAAATAAATATGATTTTTTCTTTTAAACGTATAGTTTAAAAAACCCATTTCTGAGAGTAGTAGATATATGGGCATTTTAGTAACTTCTATGAGGGTTGAGGGGGATCAATGAGCTTATCAAGTAGCTTTTTTAAAACTATCATACAGATCAGAACGAAAAAAATTTCTAGAAAATATTTCCACGAAAAGTAAATTCATTATGGATTGATTGGTAAGAAGATGATAGCGAAAAAACTTCCATGTATTAAAGTTTTTACTGTGGATATTTTGTATCTGAAATCACAAAAACAAAAGTAGTTCAAACCTAGTCCTCTGAAAGTTTTTTTTCGGTAAAGGTTTATTTGAACTTTTCGCTGGTCATTATCTCAGGTGATTAAAAGATCAAGAAAGGGCATCTTATCATTTGACTCTACTTCCATGGTCAATTTGATATTGGGGTGAAAAGTGTATATAAAATTCAAGAAATGTTGGCTATGTGCAGGATTATTGAAAATTGCTAAGGAATCATTAACAAAACGGCGGTAGAAGGAGGGTTTCTAATCTAAATTAGTCAGTTTTAAAGCAAATTTAACTGTTGCCAAGTCATATTTAAAATTTCAACTTAGAGTACATTTTACTGATATTTTATAATTGGTCATCTTTTTAAAATGATGTCTTGTTAGCCTTTTCAAGTTTTATTCATATGTATGAACAATTTTTTGAGACAGTTTTCAAAAAAAACCTAACTGTTGCCCATTCATATTTAAAATTTTACCTTATAGTACATTTTACTGATATTTTATAACTGGTCACCTTTTAAAATAATGTCTTGCTTGCCTTTTCATGTGTTCTTCATATTTGTTAACTTTGTAAACTTATTCCAGCCTGAAGATGAAAACTTGTAGTTTTCGAAACGTGAGGTAAAAAATTAAAAGATTCTGCATCCGTTTTTCATGGCTCTGGGATTTATCCTCAATATTATATATATATATATATATATATATTCCTATAAAAAATAATACAACTAATCAAATTGATTTTGTTTTAGTATGTATGTATAATAATTTGAAGGTGAAATATACCAAAATTAAGCTTCCAGACCCATTTTATTATTTTCTATAGTCAATTAATGTAAATATTTACAAGGACATCTTTTGTTCTTCAGGAATTCAAATTTTAAATTTGTTTATTGAATGCTTGAGACCAAATTGTAATCATTAGTTGATTGATATGGCTCCATTTATGTCCAATCAGCGCCCGTAACTGTTCAAAATTGAATTGCTTCTGTCTAATTGTCCACCGTTGGTTTGATTTAGACCGTTAAATTCTCTATTAGATTCAAGTCTGTAAAATTCACGCGGCAAGGTCGTAAAAAATCGCTGTTATTTTCATCCCCAAAACTTTGCTATTGTTTTTGCTTCGAGGCAAGGTAGGTTAGCACGTTTTGGTACCATTTTGATTTTATAGCACTACTAAGAGGGAAAACTGTCAGTGCTCCAATTTTCTTTGAATGAGAAATAGCCCCAAACATGGTGATTGCACAGAGGCTTCACCGTAGGGACGAACGACACAGGAATTACTCGTGAAAGCGGTATCTTAGGTATACATATAAATATATTTAAAGAGTAAGATGATAGTAGGGCACTTACAACATGGTATATATATATATATATATATATATATATATATATATATATATATATATATATGGCAATTTATTTTTACAACCATACACACCCTCTCATACACAGTCTTTTTCCAGGATCAAATATTCCGTCCAGCCATTCAATATGCCTCTGGTCACAAATCTTCCTTCTAAATCACAACTACCTCGGTTCACAAAATTGTCATTTAACCATTTCTTTCCATTCGTTTATTAACGCCAATCCGTCAGACTGTGATCCTATAAAATATTTTGCCACACTTACTCCTGACTTTATTATCAATCCTTTTTCAGCATTTATCTCTACTCCAATCTATTCTTTTGATTAAAAAATTCTCTCCTGCTCTGTCTCTCTCTCTCTCTCTCTCTCGAACACACATCAACCAACATTCATTTTAGACAAAGTTCCTCCCCCAGAGACGACATTAGTCATTCCCTCTATCTCTATGCATATAAGTATTCAGACTACAGTCTAACACAGTCAAACATTTGATAAAATCACTTCACGAAACACAAGTCTCTTCTATTCATCTTCACTATTCGCTCCACCTCCAAGGAAAGAATTTTAACACACTTCCTCGAACAGTTCTCCGTAGATGGGATTCCCAATTCTTTTCTTCAGCCTTCATATTTAATTATTCCACTGAGAAAAGGATTTAAGCTGATCAACTACAGTCATTCATCTAATTGAACGTCAAGTTCAAAATAAAGTTATTTTTTTCAACTTATTTATAAATCATAATACGAATCGATTTGGCTAACACCCTCATAAACGAACTCGAATCCAGATCTTGATCTAAGCCACAATCAAGCAACATCTCCTCTTGCTATATTTATATAAATATATATTTATATATATATATATATATATATATATATATATATATATATATATATATATATATATATATATATATATATATATATATACGAAATAAATATTAAAAATTTATAGGTGTCTAGGCACTGGGTAGTCCAAATATACTGTTTGCTTTACAGCAGATTTACATGTTGCTTATATTTTGGCGCATACAGTGCATTACTTTGTTACAGTAACATGCAATATATTATTGTAGAAATTACAATATAAAGCAATTTAGGGTATTTTCCGTGTATTACTGCAGTCTTTGCCTTAATAAATTGCAAAGAAAACACATTAGCATCCAAGTTGTCAAAATATAGTAGGATGCATTGACTCCTTAAAAAATACATGAAGTAATGGCTCCTAAGCTATATGTAAATCACTCTACGAACTGCAATAAATATTTTAAGCTATTTTATGACAAATTATCTTTCATTCTTTTCTAATTTGAAAAGCTTATTTTCTACTTAACCGTTAAGATTCTTTTATCAGTGAGTGTATTGTTTTAAAGATTGTAAAAAAATTATAGTATTTCATCTGCCAAGCGAAGATTATTGTATTATTTCTCATTTATTCGGCTTCTTTTTTGTGCAACCACAACTTCCTGAAAATTTCTTTAATCGTGTCACTTTGGACAGGTTCATTCACCGTATTTATCATGCAGGATATTCTTTAGCTTAAGTCATTCTTTAGCTTGTAGCTCTAGTGTGTACCTCTATGTATACACACTGCAATTTATTAGTGATCACAACACGCAACACATCACTCAATAACTGGTTTACTTTCATTCGTGCAAGCAATCAACATTGAACGTTTGATACCTTCACATATAAAGCATGCGTATAAGCATGATATAAACTAACAACCCGAAATCCATCATATTTTGTCGAGATACAAATCATTTAAGCTTCATGGCATCCCCTAAACTCTCTGAAGCATATATTTCCTTATTTTTTATCAAGGTTTATTTTTAAAAGAGAAGTGGTTTCGAGAAAGATGGTATTTGTAATATCTCCATAAAATTACAAGCAAATTTGATAAAGTAGCGGAAAAAAGACAAATGTTTAAAGAAAATATTTTATTATATAATCGAAATAAAATAACTTGATGAGGTGACTTGTTATAAATGAATTAAAATCGAAAATTAACAAAATATTAATATTCACAAATATAATATAATGTATAGCACAAAAGTTATATTCCTAAGTTGATTAGCAATTATTTTTCCCAGCTAGAAGTTGATGCTGATTTACTTAAACTGTTTCTCTATATTGTTATTGAGAGCTTGAAGGAGGAACTGGGGGTGTTCCTGTTTCACAATCAACATTTTATTTAACTCATTTAAGAGTACTACAGACCGCTCTGCAATGAGATTCGCTAAATGCGAACTTGAAAACCGCAGTGCGTCATGGTATCTACTAGCAATCGAGCTTTTGAGAAGAATTGTACATAGAACATTCTGTATACAGTAGGAATCAGACGTCGCCTGGGTGACCTATCAGGATACTTCTGATATAACACTATAATATTTGATATCCTCCCATCACAGAGTACTAAATTCACTGCATCTTCTGCGTGGTACCAAAATGAACAGACAGCTTCATAGGTCAAGAATCAAAGATATTTTGTGCGTATAACAAGGCGAGACCTCATTATACCAAACCAATCAGAAAAGAGGTAACATTTCGAGGTTCGCGTTCTTATGTTTTTTTTCAGTTTCAACGGTCTTCGAAAGAGCCAGATCCTTGTGACTTACATAAAGTCTATTGGACATTTACTCGTTTGGTGCATAGTATTATGGATAGGTGATTTCATAATCTAGTATGGAATAGTTCCCAAAGCATAACAGAAAGATTCCTTGGATAAGAGAGTATGGAAATGCCAAACTTCACATTCAATCGGCCTTAATATTCTCATATGTACCTACAATTTAAAAGTTCACAAGGCATGGCACAATCCGTTAATCTATGATTAATATAGCTACGCTTTTTCGAGATGACAGTAATAGAGTGAAATGCTTAGCGAAATAACATTTAAATCCAGTATTCCTATTATTATTTTTACTTACGTTAAATACATTAATGGTTCCGTAGGGATTGAATGCAAAAAGGACTGGGCCAAAACTGACAACTCTAAAGGTTATAAATGGATTTTCATATAATTTTAAGGTGGTGTTCCTAAGGTATTTTTTACCCAACCTATCACATTTATGAAAGTATAGTCAATATTCTTTAGTTATATGGGTCGAAATTCGTGAATGGCAAAGAGCCTGGCCTCATGTATGGCGTACAAATGGTCTGCAGGGAGCTAACGGATTACTACTTACTTAACAAATATTAAAGGTAAGTATTTAATTTGTTTTCTTTCCTGGTCTTTAATATATTTTTAACAGATGTATTAATTAAAAAAATCAAAATAAATACTATGTTGAACTAAGACTATTTCTGCAAGTGATTACAGCCAGTAATATGCATTTTTAGTCTGATTTTATGTTATTTTATTGCAGATCGCAAAAGAAAAGACAAGAAATCTATCATGTATCCAGATCTTTTGTATTATATTCGCCCATTTCGACATTCAAGAGCAATTTCTGTATCACAGCCGCCATCTGGACTACCAAACGATGACACGCGCAACTAACAACTAAGACGATTCAAACTCTCAAGATACACCAGTGTGGCACAGCTTGAATCTGACAAGATCACACTCCTGACAAGATCACCCAACCAGATCTCAATGATCTAGTTGGTAATCTAACACTTACTAAGCACAGAGTGAACTACTGGAATCACTTCTGCAACAATGGAACCTGTTGGATGAACATGATCGAATTACAGTATTTATGAAGCGTTCTGCAGATCTACAGTAATTCTTAAAACTAAAAAACAACTTGACTTGTAATGATCTCAGAGAAGTATTCAATGCCCTTGAGCCGATTTATAAACCAAATGAGTAAAGGTTATTCATAGATGTATACCTTAACAATATAAAAGAGGTTCTGTTGCACATTTAAAACACCATGCCTTTAGTTACAGGTGCTTGCTCAGTCATTCTAAGAGACATATGAGAACCTTGCTTTTATTCTAGACCGCCTAAATTACAAGGAACATGAGTGGTTAATTTCTGCGGACTTGAAAGTGGTACACCTACTTAATGGGCTACAAACTGAATACACCAAGTGTATGTCCTTCCTCTGCAAGTGGGAAAGTAGGGCCAGATCAAAAGATTATGTACACTCAGAATGTCCACCTCGGGAAACTATGACGCCTGGATGCCTTAATGTAATTCATGAGGAACTAGTTAAGAAGGAGAAAATCATTTTGCTACCACTGCGATCTTCCCTAAAATAATTGATGCTAAGATTAAAGAAGGCATATTTGTAAGCCCTTAGATTCGTCAACTTATAGATGATGAGCTTCAAGGCAACAATGGAACAAACCGAGCTAGCAGCCTGGCATGAATTCAAAGATGTATGCAAAGGCCTCCTGGGAAAGGGACACGGGACCCAGCGAGAGCCTATAGATAAGAGCCTAATCAAGTGCTACCAAGATCTTGGATATAATATGTCAATGAAGATACACTTTCTTCATTCTCATTTATCCTTTTTCACAGAGGATTTAGGAGATGTAAGTGATGAACATGGAGAGAAAGGTTTCGTTAAATTACAGCGTCAATGACAAACGTGTATGAGGTAAAATGGAGCTCTGATCTGCTGGCTGACTTCTGCTGCAACCTGAAACGTGAGACACCTGTGACGTCTAAAAATGAAGAAGTAAATACTAAAATGTATGTTAATGCATTATATAATGCTAAAAAACATGCTGATTCAATATATATTCATGAACTAATTAAACTGACTTGAGAACGAAATACATTTAATCGGCAATTTACAAGCAAATGTTATGTGATGAGTGATTTGTGTTATGAAATCCAAATTTAGCACACACAACCTTATATTAAAATGCCCATGAGATGTTTTTTTCAGGACACTGAAATTTGTCGTGCAGTGTAATCGTTATTATTTTACAATAAAAATTAGTTTCCCCTAGCATTCCGATCATATTGCTCACTTTAATTTTTTTAATAAATTGCTTATCTGTTGGTTACTAGTTTTATTTATCTAAATTTTTATAGCCTTTACACACCCTTTGTTCATATCTATCGGCTATTATACACCAATTTTGGAACCTTGGATTTTCTCTAGCCAAGTTGTGGAAGAGTTAAATAATGGCGTCCTATTATTTGTGGTCGATGTTGGATATATTTTTTTTAATAAATTTCAATATCACAAAGACGAAGTTCTGAAATCACTTACGCTTATTAATTTCTTTGTTTCTTTGAAGGGATACTTTGTAACTAGAAAGTTTGAGAAAACTTTGCCAGTAAATTTAAACAGACCAATCTGATAAGACCAAAAGAAACAGTAAAAGTAAATACTTGGAAATAGGAGGAATATGAATGTAAGTAGAAATAATTCCTTTATTCTAATTAGTACTGTAATTTTAATCTAATTACATGATATCACATACAAAGAAAGAAAGCAACAAGCCTTAATATTTCACTGACCTTTTTTGTAGTTTTTCTTAGAGTCTGAATCCCCTCAACAACGGTAGTCGTGGGAGCAGAGCGAGCGAGTTCGGGCATTATAAGGTCTTTGTTCAGAGCAGCCCGTTTTTTAGAGAAAGCCCAGCAAGGATCACCTAGTATCTGGCAAACCAGCAACCTTGTCGACGAGTTGATAATGAAGCAACTGCCAGGACTGGTGGGAGAGGACATGGCTGCCCAGCCAGGATCATTGGATGGGAGTGGATCGATAAGTAGGGCTTAACCAGTTTGGCGAGTGAGATGAATACCATCCTGATTTTCACGGAGTCCTTGCCGAAACGTACATAAACCTGTTTACCGGACTGATGCCCCCCAAAAAACAAACATAAACTTCCAATGGAGTTTAAACTTTTCGTTTAATGCCTTATTTCCTTTTTTTTCACTTTTCATTTATTATTCATTTATTATCCTATATATTCCTTTGTTAACCTGCTAGTAGATTCTTCCTTTTTACTTTATTTGTGTTTAGCGCCGTATAACTTTCTTTCCGTTGTTCAAAAATCACGATCTGATCATTTTTGGCATTACCCAAATCTTAAACTCTCTCTCTGGCCTCATTGCCAAAGCCTGATTTTTTTTCTGTTTCTTCTTCTTCCGCCGTTTCTATCTTTCTTTTTTATGTATTATGCCATCCTACCTCTCCGTTGGGGGCATCGAGAGTTAGTAATTTTTAATGAACTCGTAACATTTTCTCTAATAATTGCCATTTTATACAGCTACTGAGTTGTTAGGATCGTTTTCGGATTATTGTATTGTTGTGTCAGTTTCTCTCTTGTAAATTCCTACCTAGATAGAGTACCGTACCTAACTAAACCTGTTTCTATGTGGCGCATCTAGAAAATGTGGGATCGTGGTACTAAGAAACTTCGTTCTTTGCATCAACTAACAGGGCAATTACCCGGGATTCATTAAACCCTACATTTAGGTTTTTCTGAGCGCAGTGGTTGTCATGCGTATGTTTCAAAGAGAGGAAAAGTAAAAGTTATAACGAGAAAGACTTGACTAGGCGAAATACGGATAGGATTCCCCTTAAAGGTCTGGGCCATTAAATTACAAGCGAGCAATCTCCCAATCAGATTTGCAGACGCATATATGCATATAGTTCTTATTTTTTATCTCTTTTGCTGCTTAATTGCCCTTTTTTATCAGAATTACACCCAGATATTTTATATTTTTACGGTACTTTGGTTAATATTTTGAATTATCTTGTAAAATGCTGGGAATTTTCTATTAATTTTAAGCGAGAATCAAATGAGTTAATTTACAGCTGAAATTTTGTATACAGAGCTTTTTATTAACAGGGATGAAGTTAGATTAAGTGAGAATACGTAAGAAATGTATAACTATATTTCTCCTATGGGATATGGGGCTAGCAGGGCAGGAAATCCACCTGAACTTAGCTGCAGCTTCGGCACCAATGCTATAGGTGACAGCAACTTTCTTGGAGTGTACGCAAGGTAATAGTTAGAGTAAAAACAAATTTAAATTTCTATAATGTTCTTGATGTTTTAACAAGAAAAGATCAAGTTTAAAAGGTGATTGTTCCAACTCAAACAAAATG
Source organism: Ceratothoa steindachneri (assembly GCA_963969495.1). Classification (NCBI taxonomy): domain Eukaryota; kingdom Metazoa; phylum Arthropoda; class Malacostraca; order Isopoda; family Cymothoidae; genus Ceratothoa; species Ceratothoa steindachneri. The sequence continues at coordinate 72,211,586 of OZ018337.1, forward strand.
GAAAAAAAGCAGTCCAAAGTTTTCCTGTTATTGTGGTCTACCAGAACTGATCTATCAAGATTAAGTTCGTGGCTTTGTGAATGGTATTTTATCCTTTAAATTAGATGCGTCAAAGAATACATATCTTTAAAATTTTACATTATCGAAATTAGAGTTTTGTTTAAAATGATTTGATTTCCTTTTAAATGATAAAATTTACATATAACTAATCAACTATAAATGTTGCTACTTTTAATTTCGGTAAGCAATACGATAATATATTTTTAACACAATATTATTATTCCTGCCCCTTTTATTCTTGTCTCTAATGACTTGGAGCACATTCTTGCTTTATTTATTTTCCTTTCTTTCCAGCTTTAGCTAAACGTAAACAAGGATTCTTTTGGGAATCGGATCTTTTTTTAGTGTTTATGTTTGAAATTGGCAGCTCTTTATTTTAAGACACGGCTTAATAATAAATCTGTCATTTCCATTGAATTTAATGTAGATTTTTTGCTTCTGAACTAAAAAATTGATATAAAATGACCCTTGAAGATATCACATTGACAGGAGAGAGATTTTGGAACACACAACTCCACTTAAGTTTTTTCCATTAATTTTCTTTTACTAGCTCTCAGCTCGTCACCGCCTCGATTCAACAGTGAGGTAAAATCTAACTTGCCCAAAATATCATATGTGATGGTATTGGACAGTTTTTGTGGTGACGTATATTAATGATCAGGTAAATGAAGTTTTTTTAAACAAAGCCCACCCCTAATAGCTTCCTCTATATTGAGGTAGTCATTATTCTTACTCAACGAGGAACATCATTTTCAATCTATATGCAAAGAAAGGATTAAGCCAGTATTGGTCCTCTTTTCGTGGATGAATCCAAGCGTAAACCAATGAAGAGGTCTGCATTTTGTAGTAACTACTTGGCTTCTCTGAATCCAAATTAAGATTATAGTTTTTTTGAGAAATTTTCATATAAATTCCGTTATATCAATTTGAATTTTTTTCATCTGTGCATATTAAGGAGCAATTAGGTTAAGTATAGGTAATTGTAACAAAATTGCCAAATATATCTGCAAAACCATAGTAAATTTGTATTCCTAAAGGGATTTAATTAATCTCTTTCAAATAGTTTTTTCCTATCCTAATTCCTACCAGAAGAATATACAAATATTAGTATAAAAATTTGAACAAAGGAGATTGATGGAAACTTTACTTCAAAGAAGAAACATTGTGAAAATGGAGCCATGTATGGTGAATGCGACACTGATTTAGGTCGAAACAAGAAGAATTAAAATTGCTAATTATATTACTCTGTCAATCAGATTTTTCTCTAATGGGAGGGATCCAATATGTTTTTGATGGACGGATATGCGACCTTTGTTAAAATATAATATGTAATAACCAAATAATAATTAAGAAATTGAAAATTTCCAAAGTTGCTTAAAACTGCTATAAAGGTGCGAGTCGGCAGTAAGAATAAAGACCTTGCATTAACATTTAAATTTACTGCCCAAAATGAAAAATATCCCTTGAGTTTCCTTTAATTAAAATAAATGAAATCTAATGAAAAGGTTCTGTTTTACGTGAACTTTATTATAGGGTGAATAGAGAGAACAGCAATTAGTGTTTTAATAACAAGAGTCAAACTATTAAGTGCAAACAAGTTTGCTTTCGAAGTCACTTTCATCTTGAAACATTATTAATATTCACTCATTTCATTCTGTATCATCCACGTTCACCTCACATAGTCCTTTTTTGTTTTGCTTCACTAAATTCTTTTTGTCTTCTCAAGTGATAAAACCGTGAAGATGAACTCGAGGGAAAAAGAACTAATTACCTACAGATGCTAGTTGTGATTGCCCAATTTATAACCATTTGTCGATATATATATATATATATATATATATATATATATATATATATATATATATATATATATTACTGTAGAGGGGTAGCAGTCTTTCCTAAATACAAATTTTGTTAAAGACCATGGTCTATTTCGCCTTGATCAATTTCCTTTGGCAACTTTATATACCTCTTACTATCTTTTTTGGTCCATCTTGTAGATGGTAGATCCCTTGCTATATAATTATCTCTCTTGCTAATACATGCGTTTTGTAAAAAATAAATCTGTTTTGCTAAAATTTTGAGCTTTCCGATCATCTTCGGAGCGTTTTTATGTATTTTTTTCTTCTTTACCGATGAAGTATGTTGGACTCAGAATCTGGTATACTGAAAGAAAACGCTTTATAGGGGATATTTATTCCTGCTCGCCTAAACGTAACGTCAAAGGAAACGAGCCGATCCGTTAAGTGGAATTTTAAAACAATTTTAATGTTCTATTTCATTTCGTGACCTGAGTGTTGATACCCGGCTTCTCTTCGTTTATTAAGATGGCTTCTAAGATGTTTAGCTCCGATTCATTTCTCTCTTTTCTTTTAATTGTGCTGTTTTCAACTAGAATATCTCTAGTGAGGTTGATTCTATGCGCGTTCTCTATATGGTTTTTAGGCCCTTGGTTTACAAGTGAATGGTTAAACACCTCTAAAGGGTGGTGGTTGTCATGCCAATATATTTTGATTTATTAAAAAGTTTGCAGTCTTTATTGGGGCAGATAAACTCGTAAAATATGTGAGTTGACTTTAGTTTGAGGAATTTTGCTGGCTGTTGTTTTTTTAAGGAGATTGTTGACTTTTGTCGCTTTATAATATATAATAACGAGAATTTTGTCTATTTGATTCTTAATCTTGATTTTACAGTTGACAATCTTCTTGATGTTTTTTCTTCTATTTTATAGGCCGTAGACATCTGATTTCTGTAATACAGTTTGATACTATTTACTGCTTCCTAATTATTTTGAATTTTCTCCGTATCTTTAAATTGCATACTTAAAAATTAAATGAGTTGATTTTCAATCATGCTGTTCGGGAAACCGTTGTTCACGAGTATTTGTTTTACGTTGGAGGTCTCTTGATGGAAAAGTTCTCACGTAGAGTATAGCATTTTATGATATATATATCATATCTTGAAGATATCGTTCATAGCAAAATTAGAATTATCTATCATATTTGAAATCTCACCTCTTCCTATCATCTAAGGCATAGTCCTTAACAACTAACATGTAGACATTCCTCTGATAAACTTTAAGGTATAACCATGAAGGTTATCAGATGAATGGTATGTTAAAAAAATCTCAGCCTTCGAAAATTTAGGTATTAGAATTACATTAAACATAAAATTATTTCAAAGTAATAGCATAAGCAATCAATGGTGTTTAATCCTGAAAAGGAAAGCCATTTTTCGAACGGGTAGCTGAAAAATAATGGGGTATCAGTGAATAATTTCGCTTTGAAGAACAATTTAGGAGAAATATAAGACGACCTTGCAGTGTGAGAAATTAGAGCAATGAGTGTTGGGTTGTGGAGAAGTCATGCAAATAGTTCATAAATCAAGGCATTTCTAGGTGGAATGAATTATTTTAAAACACATGGAATGAATGTGACCTGATTTCTTAAATATTGACATAAATTTGAATGCTCAGGATAAATGCCGATAGCCAGCTTATATCTATTTCTCTTCTGAATAATAATTAGCTACTTTCTGGTAAGTTATCGTTCACGATTTTTCTTTTTAGTTCTCCACTATTTCGTAATTAAGAAGCCTCGATTTCAAAGTATTTGACTGGATTCGTGGTACCTACATTGAGAACTATTTAAGAAACTGTCATTTCTTGTTTATATCTATAATTGTGAAAGGGGAAAAGTGAAGTTATTAAACGAGAAAAAGTTTTTCTGCAACAAAAATGAAATGAATGAGAAAAAGATTGGCAAAAAGGTTTTTAGCATATATATTTGGTGTGCAACAAGTGCTTTATTAAACTAAAGATATGGAAAAATCACTTTTTTACATCCAAAACAAATCGTTATGGACGCTTTTTTTCATCCTCGGGGTGAACTGACTTATGACGGTATCCAAGCTAAGTTTTTATTCAGACTACTTGACCTCAAACCTAAATATTGAAGGTCGAACCAAGGTGACCTATGCAATAATATCGAGGTGATTTGGCAATGTAGTGTGATCGGGTCCATCAGGAGTTGAAAAATTCTTACCAATACTGGCGCGCTCTTCTAATGTGATAATGAATCGATCCACACCGCATGATTTGTTAATAACCGGTCCTTAGGGCATAATAGTATATTGTAACACATTTGTTCTTCACAATTGTGGATTTTTATATTAAATTAAGAGGTGTTTAACCGCTTTCCACTGCTATCCTTCTATGACGGACCAGGTTGGAATAGGTTTTGTCCAAAGCAGTTTAAAAATCCAGTGACCAATCATAAAAACTTATATAAGTAATTTCTCCGTACATTCAGTTAATTAGTTCTGACAATGAAGGAACAATACTTATTTAATTATAAATCTTACACTCAAAATTCTCAGCGACTTCCATTATTTTTTATATCTGCTTGAATTTTATTGTAAGAATGCTATACATTTTTTAGTTGGATAATTTAAGAAGTTTAGCGACACAATATTAAATATTAGCGTCAATTTTCGTGTTTCCCTTAAATATATTCTATACGATTTGAAAGTAGATGCAACGAAAATGCCACTGATTATCAAATTACCATTTGTTTATCTGATGACTGATAAATATTCGTAGATCATCGCACTCATTCAGTTAGTGAGATTTCCAAATTATCTTTGAAACTTTGTGAGTCCATGAAAATAATTTAAGTGCAAAAACTTTAGAGTCGCTGTCAGCGTCAGGATTATTAGTGAAATCGTTTTATTCCAGGTTAAATCAGCAATGTTTAGTTATATTCTCTAAAGTTAGGCTTTCTATACATTTTAATATTTCCAGATGATAAATTCAAATTTCATATATTTGTGTACTCTTATCTCAAATATTTTCTGTCACAATGGTGAGACCAAAGGCACATACTCGCGTACCGGATAATGACAGTTTATTCAGCTTTTCTTCCCGGAACGCTTGACACATTTGCTTTGCTGATGGCAACGTCATATTTTTTTACAAAAAAGAACAATAACAGTTAATTATAAAAGGATTATCCAAACCGCTCTTAAAGTCCAACTAAAATAAAACTTTCCTCAAAAATAGTTATTGATAAATCTTTTGGACACAAGTTCGTGAAAATATTATTGTTGATCCACTTTATGAAATGTAACAATAATACGTTTAATCATGACAGAAAACATTTGGCTTAAGGTCGTTAGGAAGAATTTTAGCTAACTCTTTGGATGTCACAGTCATCCATTCTTCAGTACAACTTATCTCTGTACAGAAAAAGAAGCCCGGAACTTATTAAGATTCAAGAAACAACTATACAAGTTAAATATAACCCTGTGGGACCATATAAGAACTCTTTTAGAAAAACAAATGCATAGAAGGCGGATCAAATAAAAAACTAAGATTTTTCAATTGCAAATACGCCTGGCATTGCTAAAAGCCTTAGTAGAAGATGGAAGAAGTCAATCTAATTTGGACAATTCTTATACATAGTGCAAACCAGAAGATACTTCTTACAAGTTAAGAAGAGAATCTTGCCAATGGCAGGAAGAAAAAATTTGTGTTCATATAAAGTTCGACCTTATCTAGTAAACATTTATTAGGGAAGCTTTTTATCGTTCATCAATGCGTGGCTACATTCTGAAGATGATGATTAGGAAGAAAATGATTTTGAAGGCTCAGTATGTACCTAACATTAAATTTAGTTTCTTACTATTTTATAGATTACGCCTATTTTGTGCCATTTGAGCCCTTAAAACATTATCCTATTGTTATTATAGCGCAGAAATGAATTTGTTGTTTATTTATTCAGAGTTTAATCAAGTCACCATTTTAGGTATATTAACGAGTGTAATTAATGCACTAGGGAGAAAAACAATCACAGACACCTTTAAATAAGAGGAAATTTTGTTGAAATTGGATTTACAATATTTTAGATAATTTATTTAATGAAGATAATGTTATTTTGATATAGCAACTAATTTTTGTTGCTCTATAAGTGGGAGTGAATATTATATGAATATTTATTAGTAAAATCACATTCTACTTATAAATAAGTTATAAGGAAAATTATGCTCTTCAAAATTAAAAAAACCGATCGCAATTTAGTAATATTCGAGCCAGATACAAAATTAAAATATAGAAAAATAGTAAATAAAATTACTTGGGCAGCTAGATCATTTAAAAGTCACACCTCACGTTTTAAACTAATGACAGTCAAATTGAAATATGTGAGCAGAAATCAATCTTCTGTGATTAAATTTATTTATCCTCACTGACTATTTACTGCCTCTTCCTATTGGGACTAGATTTACTAGAAAAAGTGAAATGGAAAAAATTATCCGAACACATAAATTTGCTCCAGAGAGAAGTGGAATTGATTGCGTTCAAACTAACTTCAGCACAATCTCGTCTACCATAGCTTATTTTCTTCCGGCTATTTTCCAGGTAAAATGCATTAGATTTCTGAGCCGCCTGATTCTCTCTGCAATCTGATGTATAGCTGCGCTACCCAGATGATCTTTAATTTGGAGTCATTTCAAAGACGGTAAAGCTCTTCATAATTGTACATATTACCTAATATTGTTCAACAAAGGATGAAAAAGGTTTCTATAAGGCTGTTAAATTAATCGGTAGGCCAGGGATGGCCTCAAAAAGATATAGATTCGTGAGATTTATGATCATCAATATCTACACGCACCCAGTGTCAAGTCGGCTAGAGGAAGAAAATCTAAACGTTTGCCCAACCGTGATTAAGCCATTGATGAGTCTGAAGAAGATGAAGGCTTGCCTTGCGTTCACCACTTGGTATGTTACAAAATCTGATGACCAATAGAGCCAAGTCCACTTTATTAACGAATCTAATTTCAATTTGTTCTGATTCGATTGTTTATGAGCAGGCGAAAGTTGTCGATCAATTGCAAGAAAATAAATGTGAAGTTTGGCGAAAGGAGTTTCATGGCGTTTAAGAACCTTAGGTTCAAGATAAATAGAGGAAGATTGCTACGCAAAAGTGTCGAGAGTTGGTTCGCTCTGTATGGCAGGAGATGTCAAAGCATATAAAAACTAAAGGGCTCTACACTAAATACTAATTGACACTAACTTGTACAAATTTTTTCAACTAATATTTGATTGTAACTTGGTTATTTGCTGATTGCTTAAGTTTGATTCATCAAAAATTGCATAACCTTTACCGATAGTTAGCTTATGCATGTAGGTTATCGTCCTCTAATAGGAAAATCAATGAAGTTTCTCAGAAACAAATATGGATTTTTTTGCTGGCACTGTATACATTTATATATATATATATATATATATATATATATATATATATATATATATATATATATATATATATATATATATATATATATATATATATATATACGTATTGAACGAAGAAAGAGCAACATCAATTCGAAGGGTTGCAACCAAGTACCACAGGGCTTTAGATATTTTTTATTTCTTCCTTGCAAAATCGTTTGGGAGAGAGATGCATAAAGACCGTATTAGCATATTATATATCCATATTTTACAAAGTAATACAAAAATTGTATGTGATTCAGAGCAGGATATATATCCAATGATTGGAGAGAAAGTAAAAGAACATTGAAAAACACTTGAGAGCAAGGAGAACATGGAACTGCTCAATAAAGCTAATTCCTTATCATGGACTCTTTTAACCTAGTACTTCCAATATCCGGTCGATTACTCAACCCCTGAACTAGTAGCCACATCAAGACAAAAGCAACATAAATCTTCTGCCTATTAATCCAAATATCTCCATAGGAAAGAACAAGGTTTCAATAGATTATATATTAAATCTGCAACCTGCTCACAATTTAAATCGTCACGATCCACATCACATACAAGAAGAAATAATGACAAGATTGGGAGGTAGCGAACGACCTCTAAAGTGCGCCTTCCCAATTTCTTTTCTGCCTTTCAAAATCCTTTGGAAAAAAACACATAAAGACGTAGAAACCTTGTATACAATTTAAGAGATAATTTTGATGTAAAAAAGCTAATGAGCCTTGAAACCGGAGAGTAATGGAAAGATAAATAAACACTATATGACAATAAAGAGAAAGATACTGCCCATTTAAACCTTTTCATACTTAACAGAACAGGAATAACACTAGGGAAAAAATTTAAATATCCTATCCGGGAAGAAGTGCATCGACCCTAATTTGCATCCAACAACGAACAAATCGACATATAGGTAACAATTTGACTAGTGGTTACTTCTTCTTCAAAAATAACAGTATTCTGTAATAACCTTATATCCTCCGATAATGAATAATTTATGTATTTTCATTAGGAAAAAGTGTAATTCTCATAGCAATTTCCATTTTGCTTACAAGTCGTTGTTTTAGATCTGCCTTTACTTTTCTGTAAATCTTTTCTGTTAGACAATTTGCGCATTAAAATGGAAATCATCAAACTTTATAACGTCTTTGTTATATTTTGTAGGCGGAAGCATAAATATTTAATACTCTACATTCTAACTTTGGTATTAACCTAACTTTAAAAGCTCAAAACTTTTATTTCGGGACTTTCGGAACTTTACAAATTGTAACCTCCTGGCAAATCTAAATTCTTAGGCTTCATTTTCGTCTTTCTATGGATCTTCTTATGATTCGCCGATAGAAGAAAACCCTTCCCAGTTGAGGCTTATGTTATGAATAGTTTCAGGTCGCGGCTATCTTTAAGGAAACAACGCTAAACAATAATATGCAAACAGTCTACACAAAACTCTCAGTTCAGCGAATGTAAGATGCACTAAGTGTGGTCAGTTCCAGACGTAACCCTGACTCGAGCCACCTTTCCACTTTTCAGCCGCCTTACACTATAGAATCCCATTAATAATCACTTACAAATCGGCAATGGAGATTAAAATAAAACCCTCAGGTCATTTTACCAGGGATTTTGTCATACTAATATGTTTTTTAGTAGCTAAATTGTGGCCCTCTTTCAACAAAATTTGAGAGAAGGGGTAACTAAGGGAAATGGGAGAAAATATTGTGATACTCCTCCTGTTCCTAATATAAATTTTGTATCCTTGCTGAGATTTATTCATCCATACAAGCATTAAAAATTCCTAAATAATGTAATTTATAAGAAAAAATATCATTTTTAATAAGTAGTGTAATTTATTAAAAATACCAATGAAACTGGTCATTCGGAGTCATTTATAAGTCACGCAGAAGATTTGTGTATGAATTATTTTATCTTTAAGAGTTGTTGCATGAAAAGAATCGGGTACACCTCCTTGAGTGATCTGGAGTCAAATTGCGGTCGATAAGAGGCAAATGAAAAGTGATTAGCTTACAGTTAAGAGATATACGACCATATTTTTCGCTTGCCTATGCCAAACCAAGGGTAAATAAGTGTAAGGAAATTATAAGTGGAATAATAAAATGAGAATGAACACAAAATAACAAGTGAACTGGAGTTATATAGCAAAATGGACAAATCACAATCCTCCAGGAACAGATTCAAAATTAAATTAATTGCAAGAAACCCAATGGACTGAAACTTTGATCAATGTTATGACAATATATGCATACATATTAGTTGTCCTTTCTGTACAAGGAGCCCTGTTTCAATTGTTCGCACTACATAAAAAGATTATACACTACCTACTTTTAAGACTACTATTTGAGTAAGCTAGAAATATCTCAAAACACTACATTTTAATCTCTGTTTAGGAATCAATAAAAATAATAATCAATGGATATAAAATATTGTGATATAATGCTATATTATCATCAATAAGGATGAGCACTACACGTGACAAAATTTGCCTCTTTTTTATTTGATTTTTTTAATAGCATTTTCTGGATAGGATTAAATATATTATTTTTAGTATTACTTTATTGAAGAGTATAAAACGTGGTATATCACTGCACCAGTACCGTTGAGAAGTATAGCCAAACTACAGTAGCAGATACTTGTTTTTCGGAATTGTACGATAAGCAGTTTCGTTGGATTTGACCTTGGGGTGGTTCTACCGACTGAGTCCAAAGCACTTACCAATAGGATAAAACTAGTTAGTCGTCATTATTAAACCAAAATTACTGGTGGTATTAACCTAGTATACACGTGGATATTTCAATGCCAATAAAAGCTGTTTGTGAAGAGAACAATTATATGTATTTGGTCATGGACAGACCTCTAGCCTAAAGTGCTCCTTATATGTAAACTTTGAAACAAAATTTGTAACTCAAACTATGAGCAAAGAAATGAAAAATCACGTGAAAAGGATATTAATAAAGACAAATGGCATTGTGATTCTTATCTGCGAGATAAGTAGCGATATAATGCCGATTAGCACTCTAATGACTTGGTTGAACAAGAATTTCTTTTTCCACAGACAATTAATTATTTGTGAGGTAAACGGCTAATTGTGCTTCAACAAATTGTATTTTTAACATCATTTATAAGACTAGATTAATTTTACTTTCCTAAATTGATACTCTAGTTGGTAGAACTAATATATTAAACCAGTGCTTGTACGTATAATGTATTTATTATCCAAAAGCATCTGGTATATACTATATCCAATTTCTCTTATGTACAATTCGTTGTAACTTTTACATGGAATTTATACATATCTAGCCTATTTTGAAAGGTGGATTTTGATCTTTTAAGTTGATTTATGAGAAATTTAAGGTAAATAAGTTCTCCGTTAATATCAAAATTGAAATCAAATTCCATAAAAATTAGAGATCATTTGTACTATTGATGGATTTATTCGTTTTCTTGTCTCAATATCTGAGGTTAGCATAAAATGTTTTCTTAAGTTGCAATTACGTTTCATAAGTAAACAAAGTAGGATGAGAGATAAAATGAAATATGTTTTTGAAAGTATGGATAGGATAATATGGTGGAGATAACAGCTTTCTTAATTTCATCGATCTTGCCCCTTAGTTATTTCTTTATTTTAGGGCAATGTTCCATCGCTGGATCCGTAAATGACATGCCGTTTTCTTCGATGAGATCAGGTTTTTGTTTTAGGTCATTTTTAAAAACTCCGATCTTATGCCAAAATTAATTACATTTTGGTGAATTAAGCTTATAAGATGAAAAATATCATTTTCTAACGTAATTTATTAACTAAGTGTCACAAAAATTTATAATATAAATTCAATAGGTAAATTGATAATTCGTTTTATTTTATCTCTTTAGAGTCCAAGAGTAATCAGCTATCATGACTGCATCCTAAAGTCAGTGGTACCTGCCTTCCTTCTATTTTATTTCCAAATGTATTCTCTTCCCCAGCTCTTTGCTCTTTGCTTCCAGCTTTTCAGGAAACAGATCAATATGTGAGAATACGTAATTCATTTTAATTCTCCTGTTGCATGCGGGATTTATGAAAGTTGTCAAAATATTGGTGAAAAGTTATATGTATTTCCTGGCCTTCTTGTTGCAACAAATGGCTTATACGCTTCTAGTTCCACATCATTCATTGAGTTTCTAAACTCTGGACTGTGATGAGCTGACGGATGTAAGGACCACCAAAGATGGCAACTTTCAACTGCTTCTTGGTCAATCTGGGAAAAGCATGGCACAAGTAAGTGAAACAGACACAATCCATGTCTAGTGCTCTAGAGAACTTTTTGATCAAAGAGAGCTTGATGTACAGCAGGAGGAAGCGTATCTTCCCTGTGTCCAACAGGTTTCTTTATGACGTTCCCTGCTCTAAAGGCACCAATTCTTCCCATACATCATAGTTATTGGTGTATTGCTGGTTGGTGAACCCGAACTTTTGTCCCATTCAAAGATTTGCTATCTTGAGTCCAACACAAATCGACTAGCAATGTTTTTCATAACAAATTGCTCCATCAGGTACTTCACCGCTTTGTAATTATCCTTCACTGTAGTAGAGTAAGCGAGGTGTACAGAACAAAACTGGTTACCGTTGTGTAGTAGAACACACTTCAGCGATCGCTTACTGCTGTCAATAAACAGACTCCAAAATCCATGTTAGCACTGTGATACTCTAAGCTTATGCTGAAGCTGCGAAATATATGTACAGTACACCAAGCCTTTTCTTAAGAGAAAAAAATAGATGTATTCTTGATGTATGTTAGGGTAGAAATTGTTGTGAACACGGGCAGAGAGGAAGTTTTTTCTTATTTCAGTCTGAATGCCAACAGTTAAGCAGAGGAATTTGACAAGATGATATTACAAACTGAATTCTCTAGCCTCTTTTGGGAAGGTGAGGTTAAGTATTATCGTCAAAAACTACTTCATTTCCTTCAACAATGGATGAATCTCCGTCACTAATTTAAGGATGTTGTCCAAAAAATAGGTACTAGAATTTCATCACAATGAGCTACGAGACGACTTGCTTGATTAAAGATGAGGCCACGTAAGGCTTCTTCTGTTCTTTCTGTCATCTCAGTCAAATCAATAGCGCAGAAGTAGCAGTAAGTGCCATGGTTTGTTGGTTTCCTCGACACCATCGGAATTTACGTCTTCAGATACGTGTTCTTGCCTTTTGCTCAACGACGCAGATACTCGGTCATATCTTTAATACCATATCTAGCGATCAAGCTTTATATTGTTCACAAGGTCCATACGTAAATAAGCATGGTGAGGACGCTTTATGAAACTTGTGACTACAGTATATTCTTGTTACGAACAACGGTGTATTCGCCGCATACAGTATGTAGCAGAATACATTGGACGTATTTGTTGCAAGATCTTCTAGCCGGATCCATTTCATTCACCTGCGAAATTAAAATACCAGTTAGTAAAATTGCCTGATGTAAAGTTTGCAGAATTCGTTTATTTAAAGAAATAATAAAGATTTTGGCATCATATAAAACAATACTCGTAAATGTAATAAAATGTATCTCAAAATGTTGAGCTGATTGGGCAAATCCAATGTAAATTTTGGAACCAGTGCATCATTATTGTCTAAATCACCGAAAAAAGAGACAATATAGTTGATTTAGTCCAGTGTAATCTAATTCTTAATATTTTTTTAGAAAAATAAACGTGAATAATTTGAAATTTCAGTAAGTGTTTATTTCAAAGATAAACGTACAACTATCTTTACTCTGCATCAACGTGGCAGAAAATGCAAGAAGTTAGTTGATAAGGGTAATGTTTCAGAGAAGAGCATCTTAAGGATTATTACTGACTTTTATAAAACTGGTTACGCTCTTATGAAGAACATTTCTGTACTCCAAAGAGACGAAGGTTTCAAGTCTAGAAGGTCTGCACAAAAGCCTCATCTCTTGAAAAAGATAAATACCTATAGGCTCTAATTTGTCGAAAATATAAAGAATTGTGAACCAAAATAATGTTTCCTAATAAAGCACCCTTCCGCTTGTTTGAACTTGTAAAAGAGAACGCCTTTGGAGGAAAAAGGGGGAGTGCTTTTCAAATTCTGCGTGATGCCCACGATGAAGCATCCGGAAACTATCCATTTCAGTGGCTGCTTCTCATCTAAGGGACCTAGATCACTAAGAATTACATATGCCTAAAAAAACGGCAATGAACTCAGAATGTAGCAAAGCGTGCTTCATCACCTCCTTTTCTTAAAAGTTCAGGACTAAGTTAGGAAGGATAACTGTATTATTCAGACTCACAGCGTGCCTTGTCACAAAGCAAAGCAATGACAAAGTTCTTGGCTGATAACATCGGAGATTTTAAACATTGGCTCTGGAATTCACCAAATAAGGGCGAACATCAAACCGGCTATTGATAAACAGAAGGGAGAATTAGATCAATCTCGTCATAAATTTGTCTCCAGGACGTCAAGCTTAATTGAAGCAGTCTGAAAACAAGGGAGATACTTTATTGTAAATTTTGTCCATGCCCATTAATTAATACTATTTGAAAATTCAATAGAAATACTAAAAAAATTTAATGCCTAATTATTTTTATTAATTTCTTGTAGAAAAAATATAGTAGTCTCAAAACTTGACAAAATATCTACCATAGAAGTATTAATGTGAAACAGATCATTCTTAATGAAAGGAGTTACGGCTACCCTCTAATAACCGAGGCTGTAAGCATTACCCTTCAGAAACCTACCCTGAACATCCAATGTGCCTTTAATGTGCCACCCTCTGCTCTCTTTGATTCTGGGTTCTTCGAATGTCCCTTTTACTTGCCTTTAAAAAAACTCAGGGTTCTTGTCTCATTTGCTCATTCGCGTCCAATTCCTCTTTTTCGTGTACTATATGTATATACATATAATTACAGTAGGAAGGATACGACCATAAATGACATTCTTATTTACCCAAGCAACGTTTCGGATTACCTAATCCATCATCAGGCTAAAGGGATGAACACAATTTGTAAGTCGAACAAATGTTGACTTAAAGTAAATACAAATCAAAAGCAAATAATTAAGATAGTAAACCTATAAAATTAAAAAAACACGTACTGTTTTCTGTATGTCTATCTTTAGAAAACCAACATATTCTGCATTAGGTCTAAATTTCTTTAGCTTTTATAACCAAAAATTTAAAATGAACAGTTTTTATATTTTCATACAAGGAGTCATACGACTTTGCTCCTCCTACGCTTTAATTCACCTTGAATTTGACGTTCTAAGAAGTTTTTTAGTGTCCATCTCATTCCCCCTAGATTTGGTTAACAGAGTCATAGGCAAAATATTAAATAAGTCCTTCCATCCAAAGGTTTCAAAGATAGATGTCCCTAAGGACCTGCGATATTTTATCCTACCTGATCTCGATCCTCTGAATCAAGAGGCTTCAAGACGGTACCAAAAAGTTCTTCAGAGCTTTTTCCGTAAATACATTTCCGAATAACCGTCATTAACTATTTAAAAATAGGTAATTTATTCCGCACCAAGGATTTAACCCCAGCTTATTTGTGCAAAGGAAAATTTGTATTGTATACAAATTTCCTTGCCCTGGATATTCCCAGGGAAGATATATTGGTAATACTCATCGCTCGTTACATTCGAGGGTTTGCGTACACCTTGGCATTAGTTGCCGAACAGGAAAATCTCTCGCCAGTAAGGAAGTATCGCCAATCAGTAATCGCCTTATATATATATATATATATATATATATATATATATATATATATATATACCGAGATTATGAATCGTA
Organism: Ceratothoa steindachneri; assembly: GCA_963969495.1. NCBI lineage: Eukaryota > Metazoa > Arthropoda > Malacostraca > Isopoda > Cymothoidae > Ceratothoa > Ceratothoa steindachneri. The sequence continues at coordinate 72,226,715 of OZ018337.1, forward strand.
AATCGTAAAATATTTTACATTCGCGATTTTATTAGGATGATAATACTTTCTATAATGTGCTGAAAAAGCTTTTTTCCCGAATTGAATTTTTTTATCTAGATGTGCAGCGATCACACATTAAAATTGGGGCTACTTCGTTAAAATCAAATACAAAATTACTGTTTGCTTTGAAACGAAAAAGTTTAACATCCATGGAATTCGTTTCAATCTTTCGTAATTATCTGTTATCTTTTTAATAAACAGCTTCATATTTTATCTCTAATACTAAACCTCGCTTTTATTAAATAAAATGAGAAATAAATCTGAATTGGAGGAAAAAGAGACAGTTATCGGATCAACAAACTGCTATATTATTATTCATCTACTCCTTTTTAGTGATGGAAGCAAAAACCCAGTTTATTTACCGATTGAGATATTTGAAAAAATTAGACACACTAATAACACGCAGATTTTGTCATTAAAACCTTCAATGTCGAGGAAAACCAGAACCTTTCCAAAAGTTTCTGAATTGCACTAACCCGAACACACCAATTAGAGGTGATTGTACTCTTTGCTCCCATTTTCTCATTAGTTTTTAAAATGCGCAACTGACTAAAGGCTAGATGAGTACTTTGGTTGGGAAATAATGTACGGGGTAATTAGTAATGCTTTATATTTAGATATGGATTTCTATTGGCAAAGTTCTTACCAGAAGAGTATTATGTTATTATAATGTACGGGGTAATTAGTAATGCTTTATATTTAGACAAGCCATACTTCGTATTCTTTCTTACAGAAAGAACTCGTTTCCACAGGCACTCCTTCGGCGTGTGGCCTACGGCCTATTTGCTATTCTAAACCGCATTTTTTAATCCCCTTTATATACTCTTTATTTTAACACTCTGAACACCTTTTTCAACATACATACTCTGAAACATTTTTTTAAAGTAACTTCACCTTTTATTATATTGTCTTTATCCCTTGAAGATTTATATATAGTTGCGAATTTTCCAAACACTTTTCTTAACATAGAGACCCTGAAACATTTTTTTAAGTTATTTCACCCGGTTTGAAATATAGAAAAACCTTCGTCAGATCTCCTTTTTCATCTAAATTTGTTTTATATACGAAATGATAGTAAAAAAGCGCCAAAGCCCTAATTTTAATACATTTTTTGAACTTCACGATTTGTATGTTTTTTCATTCCAAATCATTCGATAATTATATTTATTTTTTCTGAACTTTTAGAAAGAACTTTGATAAAAGCTCGAAACATACAAAAAACAGCCCTGCGAGTAAAAGTTTCAAATAAACCTTAACTCAAAAACATGAAAGGTTACTTGTCCACTAAGCCCCCCCAAATTTTTAAATTTAAAAAATTCACCGAGTTAAATTATAGAGTTAAGGATAAGGATTTCTATTGGCAAAGTTCTTACCAGAACTGTATTATGTTATTATGGAAGAAGAAGCGAAAGTAGATCTATTTAGTCACGTGAGAGTCAGGTCGCAAGTGACTATGCATCTCACTATGAGGTCGGTCGGTCGGTCCCCGTTTTGCTTTTTTGTATTATTTTGTAATAACATTGTAACTATTCAGCCGATTCTAACAAAATTTGAAATCCTTATTTTGTTTTACATTCTCTTTCAAATGAAATAGTTGATAAAGTCCAACCCAGGTTATCCCTGGAATTATTGGCAATAACATCATAACTGTTAGACCGATCATCTGCTAGACTAGACTAGGCTATAATATGCTATACTTTGCTAGGCAAGCCTAGAATAGGCTATGATAGGATATTCTAGGCTAGGCTATACTATGCTAAGCTATGCTAAGATATAATGTACAAGGGTAAAATATATCTTGCTAATTTAGGCTATAATATGCTATGATAGAATAGCATATAGTGCATATGTTACGATAGACAATAATAAACTATGCTTGACAAGGCTATAATAGTATAGTTTAGGCTATAAAGGCTTAGAATAGTTGATGCTAGGTTATATTATGCTATGATATGCTAGGCTATACTAGGCATGGAAGGCTATACTAGGCTAGTGAGGGCATGAAAGGCTATACTAGGCTAGGCTACGCTATGGTATGCTAAGAAAGGCTATGATATACTAAGCTATGTTACACTAAGCTAGTCTTCGATATACTAGGCTAGTGTAAGCGAGGCTTTGCTTGGGTAGGGTAGGCTATTTTATGCATGCTATGTAACCCTAGGCTAAGATCTAATAGTCTAGGCTAGGCAATACTATGATATACTATACTATATTAACCTGGTAGGGTAAGGTAAGGTAGGCTATGATATACTATACTAGGCTATGCTATTTTAAGCTAGAATATGCCTTCTAGGATAGGATAGACATTAATGAACTATGCTTGACTTGGGTATAATAGTATAGTTTAGGCTATAAAGGCCTAGGATAGTTAATGCTAGACTAGGCACAGAATAAGTTAGGCTATACTAGACTAGGGTAAGCTAAGCTAAACTACACTAAGTTTGGCTAGGCTTTACTATGGTTTCTAGGCTAAGATAGTCCATAATATATATTCTCTGCTAGGCTAGGCGGGATGGGTCTAGGCTAAGTCATACTATGCCAGGCTAAACTATACTATATAAGGCTAGGCTATACTATGCTAGCTACGCTAGAGTATGGTATGGAAAGTTCTACTATTATAGGGGATTATAGGCTAGACTTGGTTATACTACACTAGGCTAGGCTAGGAAAGACTAAGCTATTTGATGCCAAGCTAGGCTATACTATGGTTGGCTATGCTATGACATATTCTACTCTGTTATACTATGCTATACTATACTCTTCTAGACTAAGCTAGGAAGGATTTACTATGCTATGCAATCTAGGCTAGTTTATACTATACTAGGCTTATTATGCTAGTTGAGGTAATACTATGGTAGGCTATCCCTCGGTAAGCTAGGTCTTGCCAGGCTACTATTGGAAATTATACTAGGCTATAAAATATTATACTCTTTTATGCAATACTAGTCTATACTAGGATATGCTATAATATACTATGCTTATAAGCCAAGTTATACTATGCTATAATATGATTAGCACCCTTATGCAATAATATGCTATTTTATACTATGCTACAATCTGCTATGCTATACTATTCTAGACTATTCAATTAGGGTGTGACCAATTTTTTTCCTTTCCAATTCCATATATGAGGTGTGACAAAAGGTTAAGGCCAACCATTTAAATTAAAAATATTTACATATATTTTAATATAATTTAGTTCGGCTTTTTAATAATCTTTTAGAAAGTTATGACTTTTTAGTCGCGGGGAACTCTACATCTCACTATGTCGGTTGGTCTACGTTTTACTTTTTTTTAAATAACATTGTAAAAATTCAGGCAATTCTAATGAAACCTGAAACCATTGTGTTGTTTTACATTCGCTTTGGAATGATACAATTGGTAAATTCCTCCCGAGTTATCCCGCGAATTATTTTGTTTTGCCACTAACATCATAACTACATATTAGGCAAATTCTAACGAAATTTGAAACCCTTATGTTGTTTTACATTCTCCTTCAAATAATATAATTAACAAAGCCCTCCCACGATTAGCCAAGGAATTATTTTCCTTTGGCAATAGCATGATAACTATTCCGACCATTCTAAAAAAATTTGAAACCCTAATGTTTTTTTTACATCATATTTCGAGTGATATAATTGCTAAAGTCCTCCCAAGTTAGCCAGGGAGTTATTTTGTTTTGGCAATAACATCATAACTATTCGGCCGATTTTAACGAAATCTGAACCCATTATGTTGTTTTGCATTCTCTTTAGAATGATATAATTGCTAAGGACGTCCTAAGGTAGCCGAGGAATCAGTTTATCTTGCCAATAACGTCGTTATATAACTATTCGGCCCATTCTAACGAAATTCGGAGCCCCGTATGAGTTATATTCTCTTTTAAATGATATAATTGACAGGGTCCTCCCAGTGTTAGCCTAAGAATAGATTTCTGGCCGAAATATCATAACTTTTCGGCCGATTCTAACGAAATTTAAAACTTTTAAGGTTTTTACATTCTCTTACAAATGATAGAATTGCCAAGGTCCTCCCAAGGTTACTCCGGGAATTATTGAAAGTTTTCAAAGTCATAAGGACATAAATCAGAATAAGTGAGAGCAACAAGACTTTTTGGGCAGCAAACCTTGTTTTCAATCTAGCAACACTCACAGTGCTACTATATCATTGTATGGAAACAAGGGTAGAAAAAATACTTATGGTTCTGAAGTGTTTAACATATCGGAAATCAGCTCGAGTTACTGAGAGATTAAAGGAGATGCTAAAGATATGGAGGTGTTTGCCAAATGAAATGCCTTTCCCAATTGTGCTGTGATCGTTTGAAAATGGAAATTACATCGAGAGTGAAGGATTACTATGATAACATCTTTGTATAATGGAGAAAAGAGAGAGAGCTGAATTTAGCAAATGAAGGCGAATGATTTTGTTAAGTGTGTACAAACGACAAGTGAAAAATTCTGGTAGATAACTTAAAGAGGATACTTAAACAAATAAACAATGATTGTTTAGATTCACTAATGATTTCATGAATTAGCTGATTCTGGTTGGATGATAGTTGGGAAAGCATTAGAAAAAATGTGAGGATGGAATTTTGTCTTATAACTCTGAAAAAAGCATATGACTTCATTGATAGGGGAGCGCGATGTCATCCCAGTAGATTGTAAAAAGTATATAGTTGTAAACATTTCCGTAATGTGTAAAATTATTGTTAAAGTAAAGCTAACTGAAGTTTAAAAGGTAGCTGTATTAAATGCTTTTATTATAACGGTGAGTAGATGAGTATGATTTGTTACTGTGCTGTTGATTTTTATTTAATGTTAGATGATTTTGAGCATTGAGGGGTACTCTATGAAGAGAAGGACATTTTTTTGTATGTAAGTGAATATTATGCAAATAATTTTCTGTCTATGAGTGTCTATGCTAATAATTATATGTAGTGGCTTTGACAGAGATTGTTATAGATCGATTGTTTGAAGCATATCGCATCCTAAATGTGAGAGGAGAATGGAGGCAACTGACTCAAAGTGAAAGCAACAAAGACCAAGATAATGATAGTTAGATCGAGAATGAAATAGATTATAAGATTAGATCCTTTGGTGTAAAGTTAGTGTCGTAGAATGACCCTTGGCTTTGATCACTTTACGCTTTGACACCCTCTTAGTAACGGTATGCTTTAAGGGGCGTGAGTTACTTCTATGATGAAGTAGGCTTTGTTCTAAGAGTGCTATTTTAGTGGTTTAGTCCTTAAGGAAGAGCTATTTTTAAACACATAAGGATAAGAGGAAACACCAGAATCTACCAAAAAATAAACATGTATTTTAAATTAAATATTACAAACCAACAGTAAAAGCATTTCTATATTTGGCCTCAAAGAATTTTGAATGACAAAACATAAACAAGTAGGCTTTCAATAAACAAACTAATTGCCAATTAGTATTTTTATCACGACCCTATTTGTTTAGCATAAAACATTAAATTAATGTACTGTCATCTACAAACACATATGACCTAGGTTCAAGAATAATGGTTTCTACTCTCCTTTAAAACGTGGGACGTACTAAACTTCTACTATCGCAATAGAGATATAAACGGTATTGTTAACTTACAGGTAGGTATTAGGGATTGCCGGATGTCGCTGGAGGACTTATCTCTCGCTTTGAAGTGTGGCTTCGTCGCTGCTTGAATTTTCGAAGAGGGAATGCTTCTTAAACGTAATTAAAGAACGGGAGCTAGTTGGGGCAGGGTTCTTCTCCTCTCACTCTTACGTTGCTTGAGATGTGAGAATCACTCGAGTGTGAGCGGCTTTACTTTTCTTTAGTCGGACTTCTTTGCAGACGGAAAAGGCTTCTTCGGTATGGCACCGATATAAAACTTGACTATTTAGGTTAATACGGCCCTGAAAGGGGGGGATCGATTTTCTCAATCTGATCCTATCGTTTCTCACGGAAATAGTCTTGTAGGGCTGAAGGGTCGATCTTTACGAATTAATCTTTCTTCTGGCGAATCGACTTCTAATAATCTTCTTGTCTAGCCGATGGATCGATCTTCACGACCTAATCCTACTCTGGCGTATCGACTTCAGATAATCCTCTTCTCTTTCTTTGCGGGGCTTATTTATAGGCGGATTGCCGCCCCATCTAAAGGGGGAAGTGACCAGGCCACAGATGCAAAAGGGGGGGAGCGAATGGTGGGTTAGCATCTGGGAAGAGCGAGAATTCCTGAGGTGGCACTGGGATGCCCAAGTCAGCTCGCAAATTATAGGCTCGTAACCACACCGCTCCTTAGCGTGCCTTCTGACTCGCACCGTTTTTTTTTCCTAACCACGGGTTTATGGGTCTCGTAGGTCATACGATCGTTAGAGCGTCGTTTAAGGACCTTAGGTGGTCGCCTTCAAACATATGTTAGCTCCAACTGCCCACAGCGGCGAGGCGATCACACATGGAAAGCATTTTCGCCGGCTACCTTTCCCACGCTTCTCCTCATGAAGGGAGGGGGGGGGGCTTGAATGTGTCTATACTCCTCCAGGAGGCTTAATGTAGCCATTTCTCCACATCTACCTCCATTCTTAAGAAAATAACGGTAGGGATGGGTGTTCCAATCCGACGCTTACAATAATATACATGGGTAACTTACGGAACATTATATTATACAATAAATTCTAGTTCACTCGGGAATGCCTCGATAACATTTCACCTGACCTTACATTAATTCCTATATTACTGTGCCATCTTAGGATTTTCTTACCTACCACTCGGGTTACTCACCCCTACTTACTTACAATTCTACTGATTTACACTTAACTTTGCTATAATACAATAGTTGGGCTGCTCCTTACTCGTCGACAGGGTTCCGACTTAACGAGTCGGCCATACAATTGTTGGACCCTTTTATGTAGTGAATGGAGTACTGGTACTCCATCAAGAGTAAACTCCATCTCAGGAGTCTTCCATTCTTACACTTATTTTTACCTAAGTATGACAACGGTTTATGGTCGCATTCCAACTTGAACTCGCGCCCTATTAGATAATATTTGAATTTACCTATGGACCATATTATGGCCAAAGCTTCGATTTCGATAGTAGCGTAGGCTTTTTCTCTACTCAACAGTTTCCTACTGACATAAGCTATGGGATAGGCTGTTTCGTCATCTTCGTATTGAAGCAATACTCCGCCTAGCCCGTCCCGACTAGCGTCCGTGCGAAGACCGAAGATCTTGTTGGGATTTGGTAAGCGAAGAATGGGCGCAGTTACGAGTTTTCCTTTTAGAATCTCCAACTGAGTTATTGCATGGGGGTTCCACGTGACAGGGTCTGACGCTGTCTTTTTTAACAAATCATTCAGTGGGGCCGCAATGGAAGCGAAGTGTGGTACAAAACGCCTATAGAACGAGGCCGCTCCCATAAACGATCGGAGTTGTTTCTTTGTTTTCGGCCGGGGCATCTTGACTATGGCGTCCACTTTTTCTTGCTGGGTAGTCAAGTGTTTTTGTCCTATTTTGAATCCCAGGTAGTCAATGGATTCGTAGGCAAAATAACACTTGGTCGGCCCGGCGGTTAGACCTTGCTCCTTCAATTTCTCCAGCAATGAGCGTAGGGCGTGTAAGTGTGACTCCCATGTACGGGTAGCTACGTACACGTTGTCGAAGTAAAACGACACGTCGCTTAGTCCAGCGATAATTCGCCTCATCATCCTATTATAATTGCTACCGGCTGTAAGTAGTCCGAAGGGTAGCCTGGTAAACTGTAACAGACCTCTCTCGGTCGCAAAAGCCGTCAGTTTTTTGGACTCCTTAGCGAGAGGTATTTGATAGTACGCTTTACATAAATCCAATTCGGTGATGAATTTAGCGTCTTCAAATAAATGGAGATTTTGATCTATTAGTGGGATGGGCTCGGCGTCGAAAACGGTCACTGAATTCAATTTTCGGAAGTCCACGCACATCCGAAATGATTGATCAGGTTTCTTAACCATTACTATGGGGGAGCAATAATCGGACTCCGATGGCTCTAAAATTCCCAATTTTAGTAAATTCCGGACTTCCTTATTGAAGGCTTCTCGTAGGTGGATTGGTAAAGGATATGGTTTGCTCCGAACCACTGAATTAGTTTTTAGTTTTATTTCATGGATAAAATCCTTGGCACATCCAGGGTTTTCAGAAATGACTTCTGGGAATTCCATGAGCAAGTTCAACATTTCCGCTTTTTGTTGAATTTCTAAGTGGGGATTTATCTTTAAATCCACCCGAGGGTCTTCCGGGGTAGGTGAGAGCGAGGGAAGTTCGTATTCCTCGTCTTGTTCCACACACACGGTGTGTATGACTTGCAGGGGCGTACCCGGGTAAACGGCATCCATCGGTTCTTCTTCGTCTAGAAGGGTAATATTCTTTATGCACGCGCGGCGGTGATATTTTTTTAGCATGTTTATGTGATAGGTTCTTCGCCCTGTTGGGGTATCTATCAAGTAATCGACTGGACCCCGTGCCTGGATTACTTCAAACGGTCCCTTCCACTGGGCCCATAACTTATTATTTTCGGTCGGGAGTAATAATAAGACTTCATCTCCTGCCTTTAATTTTCGAGCCTTTGCTTTCATATCGAAATAGTCCCGGTATTTGGTTAAATTTTTCTCGGCGTTCTCTCGAGCTAAGCCAGAGCAGTATTCTAGGCGCTCGCGCATATCCATCACGTAGGCGTAAGACGATTTGATTTCTTGCTCGAGCTTCGCGTTGGAAAATAATTCCTTAAGAATACTCATAGGACCTCGCACATTTTTCCCGTATAATAGCTCAAAGGGCGAGAATCCCAACGTCCGATGAGGTATTTCTAGGCAGGCGAAAAGGGCAGCAGGCAGGTATCTGTGCCACTGTGTAGGGTTGTTTTGACACAACTTCTTCAATATATTTTTGAGAGTCCCGTTTAATTTCTCGCAGATTCCGTTAGCGGCTGGATGAAATGGACTCGTAAAAATTGGCTTGACTAACAGAAGTTTGTTAAAATATTCCATCAATTCTGAGGTGAATTGGCGCCCTCTATCAGATAGAATTTCTTTAGGCAGGCCTACTCGTGCAAAAATTGAAATTAATGCTTCCGCGCAGGAAATAGTGTCAATCTTCCGTAGGGCCACGGCATCTGGGAACCGGGTGGCACAATCCACTAGAGTGAGGATGTAGGAGTGTCCTCCACTTGAAGGGGGGTGAATTGGTCCCACCAAATCAATTGCCACTCAAAAGAATGGTTCGGTTATAACGGGCACCTTTTGTAAGGGAGCGGGAGGTACCCGTCCTCTGGAGGGATCCTTCTGACACACGTCGCATGATCGGCAATAGGCCACAATTTCCCTTGCGGCCTGGGGCCAATAAAAGTGTCGGAATATCTGCTGCGCCGTTTTGTTGTGCCCAAAGTGTCCGGCTAATATTCCATCATGCGCGGTATTCAAAATTCTTTGCGTGTATTCTTGAGGTACACACAGTGCTTTCTTGTTCTCCTTATCCTCCTCGCTGATAGTACGGTAGAGAAGTGAGTCTTCTACGATATACTGGATCGGCTTCTTTCCTTTCACTTGGAGAATTTCACCTTTAATAGCTTTCTCCCATAGAGGTTTAAGAGTGGGGCATTCCTTCTGAGCACTGGCGAAGGAAGTCAATTTGAACCCATTGTCTTCGAGGGTAATCCTCGGGGTCAACTTAGCAGGTTGCTCTTTCCTCTGGGCTTCTTGTGCCCGGGTGACTACTTGTTGGGCCACTTCTTGCTGGGGAATTAGGGGGTTTTGTCCGATTAGTACTGCGCAGAACTTAATCGGGGCTACTACCACGTCCGTCCAACCGGTGAAATATCTGCATTGTATATGACATCTCACGACGGGGAATCGATTGTCGCGTCCTAAAAAGTCGTGGACGATTGCGAATTTCTTATGGGCAGGGTTTACTGGGGGCAGCAACTTGTCGGATACCACTATGCACGTGCACCCGGTGTCTCTGACTAAAGTGGATACTCGGCACCCATTAACAGTGCCCTCTTCAAATTGTAGGCCGCCTGGCGAACTTTTGTTGAATAGAAAGTTTACCTGTTGCTGGGGCCCTTCGGATGTTGGCGCGGGGACGTAGGACGAATCAGCTTGTCCTGCTGGGATCGCGGCAGTCAGGTTTTGCACCTGTTGTCTCGAGGTCTCCCTCAGTCGGGAGTTCTGTGGGCACTGGAAACTCAGGTGACCTATTATCCCGCAGGTATAACAAGTGACGGGCTTCCTGGGATACGTGCCGGTATTAGGGTATGATCCTTGTGGAATCCTAACTTCTTTTTGATTTTTTTCTCCTCCAAAATTTGGTTTATAAGTTCCTTTTGCTGCTGCGAACTTAAAGGGCTTCTTCTGTAAATGCCTGGGTGGCGGCCCATTTTTCTTTGGGGAGGGAGCCTTCTCTTTCTTGTACTCCCTAGGATATAACCGATGATTTACCGCGTGGAGGTCAGCCTCGTCCAGACACTCGTTAAAGGTAGAAGCTTTTCGGTCCTTAACGAATGCACGGATTTCCTGGGGTAGGGTACTTAGTAACTGATCTCTAAGCATGAAGTCGACGACCGCAGCGACTTCGTTCTCTACCCCTTCTGACTCCATCCAAAACTGTAGGCTTCGACGAAGCTCAAAGCCAAAATGTTTGTACGTTTGTCCAGGTCTTATACGAGACTGCCTGAACTTCATCCTATATTCTTCCGGGTTAAGGTTTGTAGCTGAGAGAAGTTCGGCTTTGAGAGTGGAATAGTCCACAGTCGCTTCTGAGGGTAAAGATACGAATATCTCTCTCATCCTACGATTGAGTAGCGGTAACAGTCTGGCGACCCCATCTTCTTCTAGGTCCCAATTATTGACTTCAAATATTTTCTCAAAATGGGAGAGATATGAGCATAAATCTTCTTCGTCCTTGTACTCCGGGAGTTTCATGCTGGCCGCTGGTGATACTCCTGTTTTAGATGACACTGACTGCACCTCTAACTGGTCTTTACTAAGAGCTCTTTCGTGGGCCCTTATCTTCTCTCTTTCATCAGCTTCCATTTTCGTCTTTTCTCTTCTTTCATCAGCTTCCATTTTAGTCTTTTCTGCTTCCATTTTCATCTTTTCTCTTCTTTCTTCTCTTTCGTTTCTCTCTTTCTCCTGAATAAACTCTCTTTCGTTTCTCTCTTTCTCCTGAATAAACGAACTCAGCTCGGTTCCTTGTAGTCCGAGGCTTTGACCTTGCTTCCGATAAAGGTCAAACAATGCCATCGCGCTTATGTCAGTCATCTACCTTGTTTTTAATCAAGCCTGACCTACTCCACCACCGAAACTTACCACTTGGCCTAACAATTACCTTTAGATGGTATCCACCTCTAACTTTACCAATTTCCCATTCGTCAAATATTCTATTATTCCTGGTGTTCCTTTTATGTGTTAGCTCTTCCTTAAATAGCCACTGCTGGGTTCTTTCTAATATAAAACCTCTAGACCTGACACCACTTTTATAATATGTCGTAGAATGACCCTTGGCTTTGATCACTTTACGCTTTGACACCCTCTTAGTAACGGTATGCTTTAAGGGGCGTGAGTTACTTCTATGATGAAGTAGGCTTTGTTCTAAGAGTGCTATTTTAGTGGTTTAGTCCTTAAGGAAGAGCTATTTTTAAACACATAAGGATAAGAGGAAACACCAGAATCTACCAAAAAATAAACATGTATTTTAAATTAAATATTACAAACCAACAGTAAAAGCATTTCTATATTTGGCCTCAAAGAATTTTGAATGACAAAACATAAACAAGTAGGCTTTCAATAAACAAACTAATTGCCAATTAGTATTTTTATCACGACCCTATTTGTTTAGCATAAAACATTAAATTAATGTACTGTCATCTACAAACACATATGACCTAGGTTCAAGAATAATGGTTTCTACTCTCCTTTAAAACGTGGGACGTACTAAACTTCTACTATCGCAATAGAGATATAAACGGTATTGTTAACTTACAGGTAGGTATTAGGGATTGCCGGATGTCGCTGGAGGACTTATCTCTCGCTTTGAAGTGTGGCTTCGTCGCTGCTTGAATTTTCGAAGAGGGAATGCTTCTTAAACGTAATTAAAGAACGGGAGCTAGTTGGGGCAGGGTTCTTCTCCTCTCACTCTTACGTTGCTTGAGATGTGAGAATCACTCGAGTGTGAGCGGCTTTACTTTTCTTTAGTCGGACTTCTTTGCAGACGGAAAAGGCTTCTTCGGTATGGCACCGATATAAAACTTGACTATTTAGGTTAATACGGCCCTGAAAGGGGGGGATCGATTTTCTCAATCTGATCCTATCGTTTCTCACGGAAATAGTCTTGTAGGGCTGAAGGGTCGATCTTTATGAATTAATCTTTCTTCTGGCGAATCGACTTCTAATAATCTTCTTGTCTAGCCGATGGATCGATCTTCACGACCTAATCCTACTCTGGCGTATCGACTTCAGATAATCCTCTTCTCTTTCTTTGCGGGGCTTATTTATAGGCGGATTGCCGCCCCATCTAAAGGGGGAAGTGACCAGGCCACAGATGCAAAAGGGGGGGAGCGAATGGTGGGTTAGCATCTGGGAAGAGCGAGAATTCCTGAGGTGGCACTGGGATGCCCAAGTCAGCTCGCAAATTATAGGCTCGTAACCACACCGCTCCTTAGCGTGCCTTCTGACTCGCACCGTTTTTTTTTCCTAACCACGGGTTTATGGGTCTCGTAGGTCATACGATCGTTAGAGCGTCGTTTAAGGACCTTAGGTGGTCGCCTTCAAACATATGTTAGCTCCAACTGCCCACAGCGGCGAGGCGATCACACATGGAAAGCATTTTCGCCGGCTACCTTTCCCACGCTTCTCCTCATGAAGGGAGGGGGGGGCTTGAATGTGTCTATACTCCTCCAGGAGGCTTAATGTAGCCATTTCTCCACAGTTAGTACAAAGGTAATTTTTAGATCATTCATCGAATACAACATGATAATTGAACACATAAAGTTAATTGCGATATTAAGGCTTTTAGAGTATTAAATAAGATAAAATTGAGTGTATAATGTAATTGTATGTTGCATGAGAGTATGCTGAAAGATTTACTGTAAGGGATAAGACTTTGGGTGAAACGAAAACTTGAGCTGAAGAGTAAGAACAATACAAATGAACAATTTCAAAACGATGATAGATTTGAGAAGGATTAAAAGAGTGAGGGAAGAATTAAACAAATTTGTCTATGGTCTGAAGAAAATGAAGAAGAATAAAGGAATTTGTGACAGAGAATGATGTGAGCTGGCACGGCAAGGGGAGACGGCCACACGGGTATGAATCTCTATTAAAACATACAAAGTGCGGTTAATAGGTTTTGCGAATCGGTAAGGCAAAACAGATAAAGGGGGATGGCTGTTTGTGGGGGTGTTAGGACAAGTTATGACAAGTAAGGACCTGCAGCCGCACGCTCCTGCCTCGTCTATTTAAGAAGCAGTAGCTGATCGCAGATCATCAGTCACAAGTTTTTCAACAATGAAGAAGGTTGAGCACTGCGCAGTGATCAAATTTTTGACCAAGGAAGGCAAGAATGTAAAAGAGATCCATGAACGCATGGCTGTAGTGTATACTGATACCGCCCCTTCCGATGCAACCATTGCTCGCTGAAATAGGGAGTTTCACCATGGTTGTGGTGTTATCAACTTCATCCACGACAATTTGGGTCCCCAGAAACCTCACGCCCCATGATCGACTTCAACGTCGTTAAAGGTCGGAGGAGCTGCTGTTCCTGTACAACCAAGACCCGGCGGGATTCGAGTCACTCATAGTGACAGGTGATAAAACGTGGGTCCATCACTGGGATCCCGAGACCAAGCTCGAAAGCATGGCCTGGAAGCACAGGGGCTCTCCAACCCCCATCATGTTCTGGATCCAACACTCCGCCGGGAAGATCATGGCTACCATCTTCTGGGATTCTGAGAGAGTGTTGATGGTGGGCTATGCGCCTAGTGGAAGGACCATCATAGGCCAATATTTCGCTGAGGAACTGGTTCAGTTGTAGTAGTGCATCCATCAGAAGCGGCGTGGCAAGTTGACACGCGGTGTCCTTCTTCTCCACGACAATGCCCCTTTCCACAAGGCCAGAGTTGCACAAGCTGCCCTACATGAGTGCAGATTCAAGGAGTTAACTATCCCCCTACAGTCCAGATCTGGTCCCTAGAGACTACTTTTTATTCCGCCAGCTCAAGGCTGCACTGCGTGGATGCCGGTTTGGGGAGGATAAAGATGTCCAGCTCGCCGTCCAGGAGTGGATTGAACAGCAGTCGGGAGATTTCTGGTTGTCGGGAATTGGAAGCCTCGGGGACAAGTGGCGCAAGTGCATTGAAGTCGAGGGTAGTTATATTGAAAAATAATAAAACACTTTTCCTCATATCTCATTTTCTTATATCCGAATTGCAAAACTTATTGACCGCCCATCGTATATGAAATTACATCACCATTGATGACTATAAATGGAAAATGGCGCACAAAACTATAGGTAGCTTTACGCTTAATAAATAATTTCAAATGGCCCATCTGGGTAGATAAATAACAAAAAATAAAACAAATAAGAAAGATATAAAACAAAGGCAAAGAAAAAAACAATAAAGCAAGAAGAAGTATGCACGCTCCTGTGGCGGGAGAGGTCCACCTCACCCCGGCGACCTATAACAAAGAGAGTCAAATCAAATGCATGAAGACAACCTCATCCACAACCTCAGATAGTCCATAAGTCTAAACCTGCTACGAGTACAATGGAGAATAGATAGCGACCCAAAAGTTTACAATACTGGGAAAGGTAAGGTGAGCGAAGTTTACCCATACTGGGCCATTTAACAAGAATGTGTCCAATTGTCTTGGGGTACAACGCAGTCCTCGGCTTAATAAGTTCAAAAGGGGTGATGCAAAGATATGAAGAAAATTGAATGAATTTAGAGAAGAGATAAGATAAGAAAATAAAAAATAAGGGATAACTAGGTTTCAATGTTACCTCTCTAACTCAGTAAAGGTGATGCAAGTTTAAAGGGTTATTTATATCGTTATAATAATTGATGATAAAAAAATGTTGAGTAAAGGTGACGTCTGATGACTAAATAAACAATGATATAAAATACATGATAACTCCTGAGATCGTGGATTGTAGTGAACTTTGTCTGCCTGTTCTTCATTTTATTTCTTCATTTCTTATATACAGTGATGGACAAACTAGTTGAGACTACTATATTTTTTCATATATGAAAATTAATAGAACTAATCAAATTTTACCTTTTATTGTAGTAGGTTTGTATCATAAATTGAGCACAAACCCATTTTATAATTAAATCCAGTCAAATGATGTGCGCAGTAAATATTTACAATGATCATCATTGTTATTCAGTTAGCTTTAATTCGTTTTTGGCCTGATGGAGACCAAATTTGTGATGGTATCTAATATTGCTCCATTTAGTTTAAATAAACACTTGCTCCAGCTAACAGTTGGATGGCTTCTGTTTATCAACTGCCAGTTGATTATGGCCCCTAAAATTCTCTATTGGGTTAAAAATCTGGAAAATTCGAGAGCCTACGTCCGATGTGATTTTTTCAGCCAATAATTTTATTGCCTTGGCTTTGTCACAAAGTGCGCCATCATGCGGAAAATTACAGTGAACTTACGCAATATGTCTTGAACGGTTGGAAATGGGGCTGATGAACCACCTTTTAATAACATTTTTATTTCCTATCATTGCCCTTGGAAAATATGTTAGTTATCTAGCTCCCTTAGATGGGAAGCAGCCCTAGAATACGGGAGTGTCAAGGTGCTTCAGCCTGGGAACGTCACAGGAATCTTGAAATCGCTTAATTTTTCTACTAATAACGAGAGATCATCCAGAAGCTTGAAAGAAGCCGAAGGAATCTTGATCAGTGTATATCACTTTTCCCAACCTGTCAACAGTACTATCTAATATTTCGTATTAAAGTGAGGTCTATTTGTTAAGTTTTCTTGGTGAGATGAGGCTTCTTTGCAGCCTTTTTCGCCAAGGATTTTGTTCAAAAAGTCTCCACTGATCTTTGCGTGTGAAGCGTTCACACCTGATTCTTTGCAATGTTGAGCAAGCATAGCACTGGAGTCAATCCGATCATTTGAAGCCCTAAGTAACTAGTAGACTTCTTCCCAAGAGTCTAATCAGTCTTTAAATAGTCAATAATGATCCTAATGATGGTGCTCCCTGCTGATATACTATAGCAACTATCTCATTGTATGTCAGGCCACTGGTGAAGAGCAACAATTGTTGAACACATTTCTTTTGAAAAAAAAAGCACTTCTGGAATTAAAAAAGATTCAAACATTTAATTTTACCAAAAATATAACTAAAAATGATTATAATTACACAACATTCTTCATTTAACCCATAGTTGTCTTTATTTGACCATTTATTTCACCTTTAATTAGCTCTCTTAAACCTTTTATAAAGCCATAGTTTGGCTTAGAACAGGTTAAAAATAAAGCTATGTGAGTAAATCGAAATAAGGTGTGCGAAAATGGGATTTGTATTGCGAAGAAATGTAAAACTAATACCATTTTGTGGCATAAAGAATATACTTTGTAGTGTATTTCATAGTAAAAATATATTTCATAGCTGGAACACAGAATTCTTTGCAGAGTAATTTAAATACAATTATTCGCACTATAAAATATTTGCCACTAACAAAAACAAAAATAGTAATATTCAGTTTCTAAACGCATTTATAACCTGTAGTAACTAGTTATTCGAACACATTTCTATTAAAGTTTAATAATCTTCAGAATTTAAAAAACAGCTCATTTTATAGTTTCCAATCAATCAAAGAGCGCAATTCTGCCTCACAGTCGTAGATTAGACCGGAATAATATTACCATTTACAGGGATTGATATGAATAGTATTGGATTGCCAAAAGAACTCATAAGGCCTTAAATTCGATGCATTGAAGACATCAGAATACATATTAAATATTAATTTTGCTATATGGATGACACCGGTTGAGAAACTAAATTAAACCAGAGCTCGGAGGATGGGTGAAAATTTTATGTCGATAGAGTAAGTTTGATAGAGCAAGAAATTCGATTCAATACGGAAGATGGCAGAAGCTTAGAAAAAGAAAATTCTGCTATAGAGAGAGATTGACAGGAAGATAGCTTCTTCACGTCTATTAAAAATGAAATCAATACTACCTTTATCCTTTCGCCAGAAAAATAGTTGACTAAATCGACAATTTTTCCAATGGGAATTCATCGATAAACTAAGAATATTATATCTACATATGAAGTTATCTTCCGCATCTTTTCTCATTGCTTGTATGTTTATAGGAAATGTGTCTACTCTGCTGGTAGTCTGTTTTTATCCAAGATGGTAGTTTCTAGTATTTATAGGCAGGCCAACTCACATACTAAGTTATTACCAAACTAATTTTCGCATGATGAGGAAAACCATGAAGAGAGAGGATACTATTGGACTCAAAAAGACAGCTTTGATCGTGTATGACGAAATAACGTTCCTTTGATCTTTTTGCGAATAGGTTATTCAAGGAACCTGAGCTCCTTCAAAATAAAACCTATCTGATTCTCAATTTAATTACTTTGTCTAATATTGAATTGCTTTGGGAGACATATTTGTAAACATTTAGCTACTAATACTGTTTCCAGTATTTATATATAATTCTCAATAAGGTTTATATTATGATATACTTTGCATCCTCTTTAACTTATTCCTTAACTCTCAGAAGGCATATTATTGGGTTTTTCCTCTTCATAGCCATGTTGAGACATTTGAAAAAGTCATTTTCCAAATTAAAATGTTTTCCTCTATTACGTAGGATGATGAATACAAAAGAGTTCAAATTGTCTTGGGTACAATAAAATATTCTTAACTCTAATCAAATAAAGTAATTTTTACCAGGAAAGGTCAAAAGTGAGTTTCTGCGCCACGAATATATTCGTAAAATTCAGGTACAATTGCCTAGTTTGATAACATTGTGAGTGACTATGATCAATGATTTGTAGATAGATTAATGTCAGGTAAGGTAGAATTCTTTCATTTATTGTTAGATTGATTTATTTGTTTGGTGTTGAAAAAGAATGTCGAAGAGGCTTGTCTTATGCAGTACGGAAGGAACTAACCATTTATTTAATAACTACAAGTTCAAATACCATGATCTTTCTCGCCTCGTCATACTGGAAAGTTCATTGAATTTTTCTTCAATGAAGGTTCGTAATATTAATTAGATGTGACAATTCAATTCTATGATAATGGAGTTTACCGGAAAACCATTTTTAAAACTCATCTGTGTAACGAAGGTTTGCCAAATAACAGAAATATTAAACTTTTCCTAACAGCGGATAGCGTTCACGAGCTAAGAGGCTGCTGGTTGTACATTTCTTAAAATAGGTGGCTATCACATAACCAAGAAGAGAAAATCGTTTCTTTTTAATTAGCCCAGCTCCGATATAACTGACCCTTGTATGTGGCTACATAAGAAAGAAGAAATACAAATTTCGCCTTGATGTGAAATGTCCCAACTCTGAAAAATCGAATTATTATCCTCTCTCTTCTGGGCTTACGGGAAATATTCATAACATAAAATTAATATCTGACTATGTCCCTGTTAGCTTCAATACCAGCCCTCAATGGTTTCTTAAAAGATTTACGAGATTCGTGCACGTATATGGAGGGATTTTATTAGACTTTTCTTCACTAAATTTTATAATTCGACACTTATTTGTGGTCCTACTTTGTGCACAATTTTCTTAAACTCGTTCCACGGCTGTTTACTCGGGTTCAAATCCTGGTTTTCAGAGTGCCACATAAGTAGAGTAATATCTTGTTCTGCCATGTATTTCTGAATAGATTTGCAAATATGTTTGGGATCGTTGTCTTGTTGAAAGTTGAAATGCTTTCAAAATCTCAGTTTCCTTACCGATTGCTTCACGCTTTCATCATGTATCTAGTGATAGTTTCTAGAAGTCATGGCCCCATCTATCACTTTTAATGTGACGATCATTGTTTTTACCAAAGATCTCAATTTCTGTCACTCCTGATCATAATATTCTATCTAATTTACCTTGCCTATCATCTGGATGCTATTATACTACCACAGAAAGGCCCTCTTCATTAGCCAAAAAGGCATCTGTCCGTCTCACAGGAAAATAATGAAAACGTGTTTGCCCAACATGCTAAAGATTCTTGGAAGTGGACTAGGCCTACTGGGGAAACCACTATGATAAAGGGAGTGCAGACATATACCACAAAGTCACTTGGAAACTATGGCAAATGTGTAGGTGTGTGTAGTGCGTCTGTGAATGTGCGCATGCGTGTGTGTTCTATATACATATAAATATATATAGTGTGCTTGTATGTGA
Source organism: Ceratothoa steindachneri (assembly GCA_963969495.1). Taxonomy (NCBI): domain Eukaryota; kingdom Metazoa; phylum Arthropoda; class Malacostraca; order Isopoda; family Cymothoidae; genus Ceratothoa; species Ceratothoa steindachneri. The sequence continues at coordinate 72,246,154 of OZ018337.1, forward strand.
ACGTGTATATATATATATATATATATATATATATATATATATATATATATATATATATATATATATATATATATGTATATACATATATATATATATATATATATATACATATATATATATATATATATATATATATATATATATATATATATATATATATATATATATATATATATATATATATAAATATATATATATATATATACATAAAAAAGGGGCGGAACTATGAAAATTCATTCAATTGCCTAGTTACAATATTTAGCAGAGTGTATTTATTATGTACGAAATCGCACACGAGTGTATTTTAGTCGACGTAACATGCTGCAAGCTGGCCATAAACAAGCCATGACTTTGCATCACCAACCTTAATTGCCACAACTAAGTGATCATAAAAATTAAAAGTTTTCCAATTGGCTGGAGACTTTTATTCAAATTATGCAATAAGGTTTTATAAAAAAATATTTAACTTTTCTTTCTCAAATCATTTAAAATTATATTTTCTTGTAATTTAAAATGGAAATTTCTTAATTAATAAAAAAAAAGTGATGCCATATCTAATTTCTTTAGTTTTACGGCGTTTTATGATCAGGAAATATAATTCTCATGTTTCATTTTTCCGATTCACCATATGAAAATTTTAAAATATTGATACCATCGTTGACTTTATATATCCCAATATTTTCAAATATTTTCTCAGGTATGGATATTTTGTCTCTTTTTAAGAATTAATGGTAATGCTAGTTTTAAAGATTCGTTTAAAATTATGGGGAAGATAAGAGTTAATGCATGGTGAAGATATTTTCAAGTTCATGGTGAAGATACTTTTGAATTTGTGGCGAAGATATATTTCTTTTTAAGTTCATGGTCAAGATGAGTATTATTCTATTGACGCCATGTTTATAAATTTTTGGTGAAATTAGGTTTCAATTTGTTTTGTTCAGTTTATTGGCTGTAGAGATAATTTAATCCACATAGTCTCAACGCTTCTTAGAGTGTTTATTTATAATTTGCATTTTTCTTTGTAATTTTCGCCAGTATCTCAAACCAGCTTACTAAATTTTGTCATTTGCTAGATTTTACCTTAAAGTAGTTTTGTTTTGCTATAGTAAGTAGTCGCCAGATGCGCTTTTTAAAACAAATCACTGGGTTTTATGATACATTCTGTTAAATTTGGAAGAAATTAATTTTCACGAGTAATTCATACTTTGGCTACTTTACTTAATATTACTTTCTTTGTGATCAAAGTATTAATAATAAAAAAATCCTTGAACAAAAAGGAAATCAACAAATCTTGACCTTTTTTTCTTCCCTTATCATATAAAAATTCTCCTATCAACGATAAATTTGGTGACTAACAATTTTTATTTCTCAGAATAATGTTGGCATTGTCTTTGTCTTTATTCAAAGTTGTCTTGATGTAATCATTGAATCTCACCATTTCTTCCTATGATGTTTGAATAGTTAGATATTTTTTGTTCTATTCATTCAAAATCTCTATGTAGGCACTTATATTTCATGCTCAGTCAAACACAACCAAATACTTCATAATCATTTCCTTAGAAACATTTTATATTAGAAAACATCATTCATGTAACTTTCGATCTTTTTCTAGGAGTAATGGACCCAGTAGCGATTGTCTTGTTCCATAATATCCTCACCGTATTTCACTGCAACCAATTCTGTCCTATTTTCTATCAGGGAGTTTAGTGAGTAGTTTTGTGCTATGTAACTTTATATCATTTATGGTTATGAATTTGCAGTCATTCGCATTTTGTTAGAGAGAAAGTTCCCTGGCTACCTAATCCATGTTTGACTTCTATTTTTCATCCAATAATAGAATATGAAGAGCCAATATTTACATATTCGGTTTCTCTTCAGTTTAGGTCTCCATCCTGTTGCCTTCTTGCTTCAGCATTACCTGCACCGATATGTCTGAGGATTATTTACGCAAATATTAACACGCAATAAACTTCATTATAACATTTGAGTGGCTGTGCTTTTTCGGATGGAGCGAAAGAGAGAGAAAGTGATATAAAGGGTCTTTCAACAAGCACGCTCGAGCTTTGTCAGGCGATAGTGGCCATGTTCCTAAAGTGACATCTAGCAATCTCATTGTGAACTTCTCAGTAGTACTTGGCAAGTCACGATAGAAGGTTATAGCGTTGAACGGCGTGTGCAAATCATCAAATTTTATTATCAAAATCAGTGGTGCTCCGTTCGACAAACATTCCGCGCATTACGTGATTTTTATCCCCGCCACAATCGTCCTGCCGAGTCCAAATTCGAAGCAAAAGAGTGGATCAACAATCAGCAAAAACTCGTATGTTGCCGAAACGCAAGGTCTGCTGAAAACATCGCTGCCGTAAATGAGAGTATACAGGAAAATCCAAGGCAGTCAATTTCTCATCGTTCAAAAGAACTTGGCCTTTCTGCGACTTCAGTTGGGAGAATTATGCTTAGGGACTTGGGTCTGCACCCATACAAAATCCAACTTACCCAGGAACTTAAGGTAAACGACTATAGACAATTGCATCCCAACAAAGTCACTGTTTGGTGCGGATTTTCGTCTAACGGAATCATCGGTCCGTATTTTTTTGAGAACGAAGATGGGATTGCCATAACCGTAACCGTCAAGAAATACAGATCGATTATAAGCAACTTCTTGTGACCCTAATTGAATTATATGCCTGATATGGCTACTGACGACATGTGGTTTCAAAAGAATGGCGCTACGTGCCACACTGCACACGCCACGATAGACATTAGGCACCAGCGATTTCAGGGCAGGGTCATCTCGCGCGGCGGTGACGTCAACTGGCCACCGAGATCATGCGATTTAACGCCGTTAGACTACTTTCTTTGCGGCTAGCTTAAAATGCAGGTCTATGCAAATAATAGGCACACAGTTGATTTCCTCAAAGTCAACATAACGAACACCATCCAGCAAATTCATGCGACAAAGTCATCGAAAATTAGGCTTCCCGAATACTTTTCAACAAGCGAAGCCGCGGCGGACATTTGAACGACATCATATTCCGCACTTAATGCCATAAAATGTACTTTCAAATTTAAAATAAATTCAGTGCATATATCACACACAACTTGTTTTATTTGCAGTTAAAAATCGAGCGACTTTATTGAAACACCGTTTATATATATATACATATGTATATATATATATATATATATATATATATATATATATATATATATATATATATATATATATATATATATAGATAGATAGATAGGTAGATAGATAGATAGATGGAGAGTTAAAAAGCGCGAAGCATAATTTGGGAGAACCTTTAATGTATATTTAATTATTAATAAGAAAATATATCCTCATATAACCTTTTTTTCATGCTATTATCGCTGTACATATATAATATTGTATTTTTCTTTTCCTAGATTTGGATTGGTTGAATGGTACAGCTTTCTCTCTTTCCCAGATTCAATCTCAATCTAGACCAGCAGTCTTACTTGTCTAACGGGCTTGCTCTTTGCGTATGTGTAACTCATTTTGTAAAAGCCATGCAACGTTCTTTCCTAGAATTGTGCACGGAACAATGCAATTCCCTTGATCAGCGCCAAGATTTCCCTTGCCTAGGTTTGTGAGGCCCAAGAGGTTCATAGGGACTGATGTCATACAGTGGCTGGAAAGTTCGGATGGTTAATAAATAAGTCTGGCATCATCATTTGAGATATATTTGTTAAATTTGTATTGCTCTTCTGATAAATTGAAATTATCGACTTTGTTGATGAATATCGATTCAGCAATTTTCCTCACAAATATAATCGTTTGATTTATAAATAATTTGTGATTGGTTGAAGATATTTGAAGAAATTGCAAAAACCCTTATATCAGCTTGATGTTCTTTTATTCTCTTGTTAAGGTGACCAGACTCACCGATATGTGATGAGTTGCAATTCCTGCAGGGTATAAGGTATAGGCCGGCATTTTGGTCGGTAGGGTGCAGTTTGATCAACTATTTTTGAATGGTATTTGAATATTTAAAGGTAATATTTAGGTTGTTTTTGTTCCCATAAAATTTTAAGGGGGCTAAGGCTGGCGCATATGGGAAACTAATATATTTCTTAATTCATCCTTTTGGGGGATGGAGATAAAATAGAAATATTTTCGCGCTTTAGAATGGCATTTTTTTATAAGGTAAACTGGATATTTTTGTTCGATGAAATTGCGGATCAGGTGGTTAGTCTCATCTTGACGGAAAATTGGGTCGCATATTCTGTAGGCTCTTCCCCTCATACAATGCAATCAATTTATGGAAAACTAAGAAACGTCCCTCCTCCCCATAATCCATTCTCAACCTCATATTTGGTTCCGATAATAATTTTAATGAATTTTTCAACAATCTGAATTTGTTACACCCCTCGATAAAATTCAAAGTAGAATGGACGTAAAATTCCACCGCTCAACTAATCATATATAGTGTTCGGTCTATAGAAAACATACAAATTCAACTAGTTACATACATTTCTTTTCATTGAATGATTAATCTATTAAGACATCCGTCCTTACTTCCATTATCTCAGAGCCTAACAGCAGGTGGTTAAATAGCATTAATTAAACTTTCATTTTTTCTTTATTTGAATTAATTATTGGTTAAATATTAGACGTTGGTGTAACTTACCATTATAATTATTATTGTTACAGTAATTCTTTTTCTTTAATCTCAGCATATGGGTTAGTGATAAAAAGAACTTCCACGGTGGTGTAAAATCATTTCAGATATCTTTCTGAAATCTCACGAAAATCTGCTAAATTTTATAGTTTTTATTCATCTTTTACGGCATTCCTCATTTTTATAGGCTTTAAAATTTTAGGCGAGAAAGGTACACAAATCTGCAGAATAGAATCTGCTGAAAAATATTTTGATAATTTATATTTAAGGGGACCAATTCAAAATTCATAAAATATGCAATATTGTAAGGTTTTCTTATGAAGGAAAATGAATTTACCAAAAATAATACGTTAAATAAAAATATAGCATGGCAATATCAAATATTTAAAGCGTGTCTGCTACCTTATTTCGCAAAAGCACCTGCAAAATTACAATCAAAAGGAATAAAATTGATATTTTATATATTTTTATGGTCATTAACTTATAACCTTTTTTTATCTTACTTACACATTGCGCCTGGAATAATTCCGCTTAGGATAATATGGTGAAGTCTCGAGATGCAACATGCACCAATGGTCAGCCACAATATTGACATTGCATCTCCCATTGTATCTTCCGTCATCTCCTCTATATTATGATAGAATCTTTCTCCTGGTACTTCACCCACAACACGAGGATATTATGGAAAGTAATATATATATATATATATGTGCAGGTAAGAAATCTTTAATGTTTTGAACATTTACAGCCGCCCCCTACCATGTCTTTATAGTTTTGCTCATTGTACCTACTATGAAAAGTTCTTAATCACATCATTCAACCAATTTATACATTTTTTGCAGCATCACTCTGAGAGTTTTAGAAGTTTTATCTTCAACTGTTTTCTCATATTTGGTCCTTATATTGGCACCAGCAAACTTCCCTAGAAAAATGCCTCAAACCTTCTCCACACCATGGCAAAGCTTTCAAAAATTCTTTATTAGACAACGTTTTATCTCTATTGTGGGTAAAAGAAACCTTTTAGGATTTACCAAACTCTCTAGAGGAGAATTAGTTTTGCAGACTTTAAATATATCCTTACTTGGTTATTGTTTCTGAGAACGATGGAAGTTACTGGTCCTAGTATCCCACTTCCTAGGAAACAATAATTTGGAGGGGAGGCTAAATTTTATCAAAGTTAGGTGAAAATTATCTTCATTTCTTCTCAGGTAATCAAGTTGTGTTCTTTGTAAATGATATAGTTTAAAAACAATTTCAAATTGTAAGCAATATCAAACTAATATATTAGTCCCCTTGGATATGTACAATAAACCAATCATTTTCCTGACTAAAATAAGGAATAGTGATGCAATACTTGAGGACCTTAATTTTCACAACCATAGTGGAAGTCTGCATAATCTTTGCTATTAGTAATTTCTTGGGCAGTACTTAGGTGTATGTTTTCAATGGTTCCTGTTATTAAGGATAATAGCACCTCTAGGCCATGAGCAACGGGCCGCTATACAGATCGGAGATTTAGATAGAGGATGCGATTCCTAGTTTTGTAACTGTATTCTTACTACACATTGCATGAAAACGTGTAGCAATCATGTCTGTGATTTTAGGGTTCTCTCCATATCTTTGGAACACAAAAACGAAGACAATTTATTTGTACCTTTTGTCTGTTACCTTACTTTGTAATACTCCATAGTAGGTATAGTAACTATTTCTGACATATTCTAATGTTTCTTTGCTATTTACTAGAAAAAAATTCACTATGAAAGTGTGCGGGACATTTTCACAATCTGTGGTAGCTACCATTGTTTCAAATTATATTAAGATCTTTTAAGAAAATATAAATGTTATTTACTTTAGACCTATTAACGCCCTCCTCCACCGTTTATTTTGTCTTGTTTGAGACGCAAAATATAGTGGGCGATTTAAAAAAGTGCAATATTATGAATTATGTAATGAAAGATAGATCGAGATATTATCTTCGTCACTGCGACCTTTTTCCTATAATTAGGTATAATTAATTTCAGGTCCCTGGGATGTTTCGTATTTTGTTTTTATGTAAGATAGAATGAAGAATATATAAAGAGAACTTCTATTTTATGATAACTTAACCCAAAACTGAACAGATTTAATGAACTAAATGATTGTATGCGTTTCGTGGGTGCCTCATGAGTCTGCGACTTAGCTTAATGATCCAAGAAAATCTGTTATTTTAGTTTATTCATTGACTGTAGTTTGGTGTCAGCTAACAACAGTTTATGTGAGAGGGAGATCGAATGGAGAGCAATGTTTGAATGAGAGAACAATGGGAGAGGAGATCCATCTTCTCACTAACAATTTTAACATATGATTGAATAGTATGATCTACGAGCAAGAAGGGCAGCATCCAGAATTAGGATTGCGAAAACTCATGAAAGGATTTATTAATTAACAAAGATACATAGATATAGATTAATCAAATATGCATAGCATTTTCTCTAAAAATTAGACATTTAAATTAAATGAAATCGCGTTGTTCAAGAAGGACACGAAATGGCTGAGAGTGGCAAACTTTTTGAACCGAAATGTGACTCGGTAAAAAAAAGGCTAGAGAAATTTTCTCAAGGTATAATTAGGTGGATACGTGAGTGTATATTCTAGGATGAAGGAAATAAATCGCTAAAATATAATCGATTGGTTGAGTGGATAGTTGAACTATTAATTAAGAGAATGCTTGTAGGTATATAATTATTTAAATCGCTTCCCTTGAGCGCTAGGAAAACACATCCGTGCATACATGAGAGATATACGAAGAGAATGGCAGCAGGCTTGTAAAGAGGTCGACTGGTGGGGAGAATAGCATTTGTTATTGATCTTGTGTAGGTACAGAAGATGGAGTTTCTATGCTCGCTTTCTGTGTTACAGAGAAAAATGTGAACCAGAAATTTAATATTTTACCATAGCAGAGGGAAATAAAACATTCGAACGAAAGACCTTTAGCTTAAATTGAATTTTCGAGACGATTTGAAATGAGAACACAGATTAATTTGAGTTATAGGGCAGCTGCGTCGAGGAAGGCGATTTTTATCAAACTCGAAGGTTGATAGAAGAAGTTGACCAATGATTAGTAGCTGGGCGACCTTTAGGCCTCAAGTTTAAGCACGAAGTTTGTTGTCTGGTTGCACCCTGAGGTCAACCTTTATATTTGTTTGTCCCGGTGAGAGAATTGTGCCCAGTGCTTGATCCCCTTGACTTCCTCTGTGGTCCTTTTTCCTTCTAGTTTTATAGCGAAAGCTAAAGGCAATACGAGGCGATCACGTGTTGGAGAGTGTGAAAGATGTTTTAAAAATGCAACGGGGAAAAAAATGACTCCGATTAAAGAATATTTATTTAAATTCTTAAGCGATCTCAAGTCATAAAACAAAACATTTATATCAATCGTTTATTAATTAGAGATGATATGTAAAATTTCTAAACACTTCACGTAACTCAGCCATTAAAGGCATAGTCAGTGTTTATAACGTTATGGATAAAAACGAAATTTCCAAACAATGCCACTAAATACTCACACAATCTTCTTTATCCCAAATAGCAACTAATGTGCAAGGGTGTTCATTCAACTACACATAGCGAACAAGAACTATTATATGAGAGGGGATTTGCTAACAGTGTCTTGCATATTAATCATTTGTCAATAGGTACTGTGGGGAAATAAACAACACGATGACAAACAGACGCTAGTTTATTTATACAGCGGAAACTGTTATGCTCCACATGGGCCGATACTTTACCCCTCCTCTTTGCCCCGCTGTCCCAAAGACTCTTCGGGCGTCGCTCGCCAAGAAGGACTTCAGTGAGCAACATCCGTAGTCCGTTAATATAAACAGTGGAGGATGTGAGGACCTTTAGAATAAAAATTTATGAAATGAATTACTGTCCATTCCGTTTGTTTATGTCTATTTTTGCCAAATAGACGAAATCTCACCTTCCCTGGGCGTAAAACAGAACGGGCAAAGCGTCGCCGCGTTGAAAATTTTTTCCCTTATGAGAGAAGTTAAACTGTGGGCCCACGTCTCCCCTTCTCTTTCCACAGGGGATAATCGACGTATATATAGTTCGATCTTAAGAAATTCAAAGAGAATCCGAGTAGCAATCCAGAGAAGAAGACGAGTCCCTGAGTCAAATAGGGAAACAAGAAATATTTGAAACCCAGCGGGATTTTCCCTCCCGAAGCCGTTCCATTGGTCGCTAAGAAGAGGAGGCCAGTTGTCTCGAGACCAACTCTCATACCATTCTCGTCCAGAGAAAATCCCTTATCTCAGTTTCCTATATAAAAACAGAGATACCCCTTACTATTGAGGAATACCAACGTGAATCCCCATTCTAGTGAAGATTCACCTCTTGATCAAGATTCATCATTGAGAAGCGCGAAATTGTAACACAGGGATGGGTATAACTTCCGTTCATCCAAGATCCCCTCACTTAAATCTTTAAGCCAAGAAGGCTCCAGTCTAACTAGCTTCTAATCATCTCATCGAGGAGGTTATCGTTCAAGGTCACCCAACTCCCGACTCCCTCTTAGTTAAAGGTAAAAAGGAATCAAAATCTTATTCAGGTTTCTTAGTTACCATTGTGAGCGAAAGTGGTTTTGCGTCAACCATCGCATATTACTTATTGATAGTGTTAATTTTGAATTATATCCTCTTACTTTAGCTTTAGTATATTTAAAGATTTATTATTTTATTTTTACGTATTTAAAAGTATATTTTTGTCAGAGTTGTTTAATTAGATCCTCGAACCCTGCAAATGGCAATAGATATATAATAATTCGAATCCTCACTGGTTAAAGAATCAAATTAAAGCACTCTTAGAGAAAGGTGGAACGCAGTTACTCATGTACGGAGCAAACGTACATACGTACTCGGCCGTAAACCACCACAGGTACACTTTGAAATAATAAATGCCTTATTATTGTAATGACTCTCGTTGTTATAAATAGCATACATAACAATAGAAAGATAAGAAAAAATACTAGGGTTTATTAAAAGCATCCCATTCAAAGCATTCTACCATTGTATAATCTTCATCCATATCATTTTTAGCCATGTTACTAGTTGAGTCGTAATATTGGGTTTCTGATACAAGAACGCAAACAGGCAAGTACTTATAAAATATTGGGTCCATTACTTATATAGATATAAGCCTGCAAATTTAAGTTCCGTCTATATGTTCTTACCCCATATTCTTGTCTAGCTTCCCTTTGAATGCTGCCTAACTTGATATATTTTCAACATCTGTAGGCAATGCATTCCAAGAATTAACCACTGTATTAGCAAAATAATATTTCCTCAAATCCGACCTACATCACGATTTTTTATTTTTTTATAAGTGACCTCTTGTCCTATTAATAGTCGCTAAAACTACTTCTAATTTATCACTCATCTTAAATATTTTAAAAATCTGGATCATATGTCCTCTTTAGCAGCACCTCTCATCTTAAAACATCTTAAGGGTACCTAATTTATCCATATAATATAGATTTCTCAAGGAATGTATCATTTTTGGGCTCTCCTTTGTACTGCCTGTGATTTCTGCTCATGCCTGACTACAAAATTCTAGTCTTGCCTAGCATACAAATTATATAGATTGAAAAGAGCTCCTTTATTTATATAATTAACGTTTATCCTGATAAAGTTTAATAGCCTATTTGCTTTATTTGGAGCCTCTAAACCAGGCGTTCCCAAGCAGCGGCCCATATACAGGTAAGTCAGTGTAGCCCCATCCAGGCGTCTTTGTCAGTTTGCATAGAGATGAAGACCGCCAAAACATTTCATGCTTTTCCGTTCGGCTCTTTTGCTGCATTTATTTCCTTTGACATTGTTTATTTTTTTTATACATAACCAATCTAAGGATAAAAGGATAAATAAAAATGTTCTGCCAAAACTATAATTATTGAATGACACAGATGTTTTGTTTAATTACTGGATTAAAATCTAGTCAAACAAATTTGTTTTTAACACGTTTGTAATGCTCTCATATATAAATTATGCAACTTTTTATTAAAATGCATTAATTCCACTTTGTAATAGTTTTAATTAAAATAGATTTTATTATTTTATGGCGTTTTAGATTAAATGTAACTTTTTCTGTATCTATTCACCTCGCAACATTTTTTCCCATTTTCTGTAACTTGGGAATTGTTAACTTCTAATAAATCCTTCAACCTTAATTTCAAATCTAAAATTGGATTTTGTCTCTATTCTCAAGTTTCAGGCAATAAATCTCATCAGGAGTTTCAAGACAAGGTCTCAGATTCCTAAGAGTCATCCTCAACATATGGAGAAATAGTCATAAGCCCTTAACGTTTCACTTATACAGAGCTGAATGACAATGCACGTGATTCGGTACACTCTAAGAAAGAGAGGAGCTATTATGCTACAAGGTAAATGAAAAAACATTCTTGACACGCGGGATCCTTTGCTAAAACTCTTTTAAAGAGAAGCAACTTGTTTACTGCCGCAATATCCTTGGTCATCTAGGATAGTTTCGGGTTGCTGTCTATAACCCTACATAATTGAGATTGTGCTAGGATAGTTTGAAGCGCAGCCTCAAATGTGTTCTCTTGTATAATCGCTGTTTTTTGCAGTTTAAGGTGGTACGAGGAGCTGTCAATAAGTTTTGCAATTCGGATATAATGAAACGAAATATGAGCAACAGTATTTTATTATTTTTTAATATAACTACCTTCGACTTCAATGCACTTGCGCTACTTGTCCCTGAGGCTTTGAAATCCCGACAACCAGAAATCTCCCGACTGCTGTTCAATCCACTTCTGGACGGCGAGCTGGAAATCTTTATCGTTCCCAAATCGGCGTCCACGCAGTGCAACCTTGAGCTGGAGGAATAAAAAGTATTTGCTAGGGGCCAATTCTGGACTGATGGTTGAGCTCCTCGAATCCACACTTGCTCAGGGCAGTTTGTGCAACTCTGGCCTTGTGGACAGGGGCATTTTCGTGGAGGAGCAGGACACCGCGTGTCATCTTGCCGCGCCACTTCTAACGGATGCACTTCTTCAACCCAGCCAGTTCCTGGGCGTAATATTGACCTGTGATGGTGCTTCCACGAGGTGCATAGTGCACCATCTTCACTCCCTCAGAATCCCAGGAGATGGTGGCCATGATCTTTCCTGCTGAGGGTTGGGTCCAGAACTTGATGTGAAGTTTAATTTACTGGATAGTCACTTTCACTCTTTTCCTGTGGACCTTGGAGATCTAAGTGACGAAAAGAAAAAGGTTTTCAAGCAAAACCTCATGACGATGGATGAGAGGTATCAAGTGTGATAAGAGAGACATATGCTGGCGAACCACTTACTGCTGAAGTATTAAACGAGATGACCCAAACAGTCTTATTGCTTTTCATTTCATCAGTCGTTCTGAATCGCATTTGCACACACAGATATTTTGATATCCGTGATTCATTTTGGCTTTATTTCAAGTTCCAGCACGCATTGTGATGGATATGCACAATGAAGAAACAAATTAAAAAAAAAATGAAAAAGATGAAGGCCAAAAAATCTCGGTTAAGTTCAATCAAATTAGATAATAACAAATTCTTTTATTCTCCAGTTTTATATTTCGGAGGGTGAGATAGAATGGTGAAAAGTTATTGAATGGGAATCTTCTAAAAGAGAAAACACCCATTCTAAATCGCTGGGCACAGCACTTCCAAACCCTGTTAAATCATAGAAACCCTATAGAGGCAAACCTTTTAGATGCAATTCCTTAGGTACTTCTAGCAATGAGATCGACGAACTACCCACTTTTGAAGAAACTCTTGACCCCATAAAATTCTTAATTATTAATAGATTACTAGGCCCAGATAGCGTTTTCTCTGAACTTTAGAGAGAAGGTGGCTATATCTTGCACTTAAAGATACATGAGCTCATGTAGGTCATCTGGAATACCGAAGAACCTCCCGCTAAATTTATGAAATTTGGCATGGTATTTGTGTACAAAAAGAAGGGTGATTGAGCACTCTATAAAAATAACAGCCGAATCTCTCTACTAGTAGTTGCCTCTAAAATTCTGACAAGAATTATGTTTGTCAGATTATGTCGCCATATATCAGAGAGCACCTTGCCAGAAAAACAGTGCGGATTTCGTATGGACAGGACCACCTGCGGCATGATATTCAGTGCAAGACAACTACAGGAGAAATGCAATAAGCAAAACACAGACCTCATATAGCTTTTATTGACCTTTAAATAGCTTTTAATACAGTCAATAGGAAACTACTATGGATCGTTTTAAAAAGTGTGGCTCTCATCCAAAATTACTGTCAATTCTTAAGAAACTGCACGCTGGCATAACAGCAACAGTACTTGCCTTAGGAGAAAGATCTGAACTTTTCAGCGTTGAAGTTGGTGTCAAGCAAGGATGTGTCATAGCCCCAGTGTTATTCAACATCTTTATATCTGCTATCACCTGACTCAGTCAAAATGCAATTTCTCATGTGGGCAGGGTTGCTCTCCAGTACAGATATGATGGCAACCTATTTAATTTATGAAGACCTCAAGCCCGCACGAAAATTGTGACCAATCATATTCTGGAACTTCAGTATGCCGAGAACTGTGCGCTGATTGCATACACATCATTGGCTCTACAAAGCTCCCTCAATGTCATAGCCGGTCTTCACGAAGAAATGGGTCTGAAAATAAATGTCAATCAAACAGAGATACTATTGTAACGACAGAATACAGAACCACGCCTAACTTTCCACATCAACGGTAATGACATTAAACAGGTTACAAGTTTCAAATATCTGGGTAGCATCCTGTCGGATAAGTATAATATATATGAAGAGGTCTGCATTGAAATAAATCAAGCCTCTGTATCCTTTGGTAAACTGCGCATAAGAGATTTTTTAAACGATAAACTCAGCCTAAATACGAAGATAGCAGTCTACACCGCTGTACGTATAACTACTCTACTTTACGGTGCTTACAGAAAGCATATAAGACAATTAGAAGCATTTCATATAAGAAATCTGCAGAAGATTCTCAAGCTAACATGGAGGGACAAAATTTCCAACGTAGAAATCCTTCGACGCGCCAGCACAACCTCACTTGGAACCATCCTTGCACAAAAACAACTGCGGTGGGTGGACTGAACATATAATTCGCATGAGTGATGATAGACTACCTCGACAAATCCTTTATGGACAACCCCTACTGGGACACCATAGACAAGGTGGCCAAAGAAACGCTATAAGATCAAGTAAAAGCAACCCTAAAAAATGTAATATTGAACCCCTGACTCTGGAAGTCAAAGCCAGTGATCGACCAGCATAGAGATCGACGTGCATGGAGGAACTGTCGCACCTTGAACAGTCCATCCACGAGGTGAGAGAGGCGAAAAGACAACGGCGCCACAATCCACGAGTCCAGCAGCCAAATAACCCCGAAATAAAGTGTGATTTCTGTGGCAGAGTGTGTGCATCGCACATCCGAATACAAAGTCATCTTCGCTGGCACAACCGACAGCCACCATAAATTCATATCAATTAATTCATCTCCATTTTCATCGAGTGAAGCTTGAGTCGTCTTCGTTTTCGAAAGAAAGCCATAAGTATATACAGTACCTAACATGCAAAAGTATCAATAATCAATTTAACTTTGTTCTTCTCTCTATATTCGGAGCACTGCATATGGCATGGATTTCCGTGATAATCTAAGCCATAATTCAAGAGCTAAGAATTTATGGGTAATTCCAGATTATATCATGAGAGGAGTCCAGTAATTATCTTAGCTCACATAGGCGTTGTAAGATATAGCTCATATACCGTGTAAAATGTTATACCTTCTATTGAACGATCCTTGGGTAATTTCAACCATTCACCTGATATATTCTTTTTTGAGGCCTCACCAAATTATAGTACAATTTCTAAAAGCATTTGTTTTATATAACCCATCTGATTTGTGGAAAAAAACTATTGTAAAAAACAAGTGAAAAGCGGCATATTTTGATTTTTAAATCCTTAAGGGTTCTGATAATATAAGTTCCCCAAAAATTCTATAAATGGTTGCAAAGCCCATATATATGACCATTCTTAAGCGTCCACTAATAAAAACTGTGATAGGCCTAACTCGACTTCCTCAATAGATTCAAGAAATAAGCCTAATTCACATGAGTAATACTCCCGAACTGGATAGATTTACATTTTTTATAGAACTCCTTCGGATTTAATGCAAATATAAGCTGCTCAAAACACTTCTTTATACCTTTTTCGCTTAGTTCAGATCCGATTACCGTAGGGTTTTTTTCTCTATTGAAACAGAGGAAAATAGTTCGATTAAATATTTTGAATTGGACAAAAAAATCTAATCGTGCAAAGAGCAAAGAGGAACGTAAAAGAGAGAATTAATAAAAAGAAAGAAGTTGATAAATGATCATGCTTATAAAGGAATACGGATTAATAATCATGTAGCTATTAAGTGATGGGTACTGGGTGAGAAGTTTCATTCCCACTAAACTAAAAAAGGATCAAAACCCTTATTATACATAAATAAAAACTTAGAAATTATAGCAAAAATATGCAAATGAGAATCTTTTAAAGATGATTTTTGATAATTCTATATTAATCTTTTATTTCGAGGTAAAAATTCTAAATTTACTAAGCTTTTCCCATTCTTTAAAATGTTATTACAAAATAAAAATGAATTTACGAAAATTAAAAGGAAATAATGATTCCACATTCCCGGTGTTTTGAAGTGCCTGAATCCATTGTGAAGATATTTCAAAACTCTTAAATATCTGAAAACAAAATAAACGATTGCCATATACATACATTGTTAAGTGAATTGTTACAAAATCCTAGAAAAACCTATATGAAATAGGGTTATGAGTAGTTTTTGCAGAAAAAAAATAAAATGGATTGATCTTCATAATTTAAATATATTCAGAAGGCCGCACGTAATGGCCAAGGAGGCCACTGTCGTAGAATGCCGAGTTAATATATATTTAGTTGTTTTATTAACTTTTAATAAACCAAAATAACTTTAAATTGAAGCGTAAGTTCGTGCCTCGGGTATCGCTTGAAGATCGGGCTCTAAGAGTGCTAAACTTGAATTTTATTCTAGTGAATGAATAAACTGGGTTTCCTTCTTGAAACTTATGAAATATTGCTACTTCAACTCGTTTAAGGATAATTAAAACAGTGCATTTAACAAAGAAAAATAGACTTTAATCAACATAACCCACCTCCCTAATTACATTAAAACACAAAGATCTAACACACGTATAAAAAGAAAATGGGATTACAGGGCTAGCTCTCGAGATGAATTTTTACATGAGGAACAATTTTTAAGTTAATAGTTTTTTTCCTTAGTAAGACATCCAATAAACTAATTTTTATGCACAGGGACATAAATAACAAGATTATTCTTTACTTACATAAGGTAATGGAGATTAATACCAGTTTCCAGTAAGAATATCTTCGGGGGTTTTGTTCGCTAGATGGCGTTCGTTGACTTGCCTGGCGAGTTGACGGGTGACGTCACGAGAAATTTCGAGTTGGCGTAAGAGAATCAAAACAAAGACGCCGAGGAGGAGGGTGGGTTCTCGTACGTTTATGACCTTGAAACGGTTTTTAATCTTAGGATGTGATTATATTCTTTTCTAGCGATTTGGGTCTCGCTTATATAATTTCGATTTTGGATGAGAAATCTATCTAGTTTGGAGTTGTCACACTCAGAGAGAATAAGATTTCGGAGTCCTCAATTGGTGTCGGTTGATACTCACTAATCTTAGGGCTCGGACGGTGCTGAGCTTCCTTGGTACAATCTGGTATTGTACAAGGACTGCAAATTCTCCTTAACTTGCAATAACTTTGTACCGGTGATTTTTGAGTCTTCTTGTCAACCTCGAAAAATCTTCTGTCAACCGGCGACTTTCTTGTCTCTTCGGTGGGAACGAACAAAAAGCCAGGTTTACACGCGTCATCCGGTTATATACCAAACTTACTCCCGTTGAGGTGTGTGGGGAGGTGGATGGGGAGGGGGGGGGCATCGCAAGGTGAAACCTTAGGTTGGTCTTCCGCACTTTTGCGTCTTGCGGCTCGGAGATGGGGTAATACGAGGTCAGCAGTTTGCCCTTTTGACTGGGTTGTTTATAAGTACACCCTCGAAGTGCTTGCCTTTTGAGCTGAGGTCAGGAATCAGTCTCGTATCACTTACCATTTTGCCCGTTCTCCTATGTTACCTGAGAACCTTGAAGGGGCAAAGCTAAACCCAGATGTCTTTAGATATTTTTTTCCTTAGACTAGATACACACACACATATATATATATATATATATACTAATCTTTTATTATACTTCTACATTCCTCCACCCTTAAGATGATCCTGGGGGGGGGAATCGCCTGTGTTCTACGCAAAGAGCCCTACTAAAACATCTGTACAAAAAGCTACTCGACCGATAGTGGGAACGCTCCACTCACATCACTCTTATTGATTGAATTATGTCCTCCTTGTGCCTAATTAACGCTAATCGTAACCGATTCTACGAAATACAAAAAAGAATCTACAACATTAGGGATACACTTATACGTACAAAATAAACCAAACAATAGAATTCTATCTACAAACAAAAAAAATTACCGTAGGTAAACTATATTAACCTGGTATTACATTATGGCTAATGCTTTCAGTACTCTAGTCGCATACGTTGTTTCCCACATCGAGAGTCTTCGACTGGCATAACATATGTTGAATGAATTTGCGGTAGCATGGGGTGGTTCCTACGAACGAACGAACTTGCTTTTTGGTTCGGGGTAGCGGCATCTTTATTAAGGCGTCTACCCGATTCTGTCTTGTGGATAAACCGTTTTTCCCAATTTTGACTCCTAGCTTAGAGATGGCCTCATCAGCGAAGTAGTATTTAGACGTTCCCATCGTGCGAACGTGTCCGCCGGGACGCTTTGAGACGGCGCTACATGCATGTAAGTGTCCTTCCCGTGTAGAGGTAGTCACGTACACGTGGTCAGGATAGAAGGAAGACCTCTTCTAACCACTTACACATCTTCTTGCTTTTCCTTCTCTTTTATTCTTTATTTGCCTATTAACTATTGACTTTTTGTCTTGGGAATGGGGTTGATCTTCATCAGGGAGAGGAGATTGATCTTTCTGAAATTCTTCGTTCATTTCTCCTTTCATTAAACTGTCTTTAGAACCGTCATTTTCTTGAAAGTAGCTTGGTACTCCCGTTTCAATCACTGCATTTGACCTTGAGTTTTCGGTCACCATCTTTGTCTTCTGAGAATTTTTATTTTCCGGGTTTTGCTCCGGCAGCCATTCTGCACATTTATTTTGATCTTGCGAAGATTTCTCAGTCAGAACTTTTTCTTTAAAAGTTTCTTTGATTGTCCTGTGATCAGGAGGAACTTGTTTCGCTACAGCTCGCTTATTAGGCGTATGTATTACTCTTCTTATATTTATTCTTCTTTCTTCTTCTTCATTCTCTTTCTTCGCTACCTTCCACTCCGGGGGTGGGAGGGACGGCACTACATCCGTCGCAGTCTTGACGACTCGTGAACATATCCCTTTGTTCACATGTTTCTCGGACGAAAACAAATGGGTCGAAACCGGGTGTCTCTCATTCACGGGTATCCGGGTCACTACTAATTTAGCTATCGGATATGGGGAGAGCTGCGCGCTCTGGCCTATTAATACAGAGCAGAATTAAATAGGCGCTGCTACTAAGTCTGTCCAGCAAGCAAAATATTTCGACTGTATATGGCATCGGACGACAGGAAACTTAGTGGGTCTACCCAGGAAATCCTGGACGACCACGAACTTCTGGTGCTAGGGGCTGATAGGGGGAAGCAATTGGTTTGATACAACGATACAGGTACACCCCGTATCGCGTAACACGGTTGAGACTCGGCGACCATTTAAGGCCCCAGTCTCCAATTTTAATCCTTCGGGAGAATTTTTGCTGTATACAAAATTCACCTGCTGTTCAGGGGAATTCGCTGTGGTCAAAGGAGGTAAGGGATTCGAAGGTTGTTCTGATTCCCACGTTGACTTCAGGTTATGTACCTGCTGGTTCGAGGGCAACTTAAGCCTCGAGTTTAAGGGGCAATTGTAGCTAAGGTGGCCGTGAATGCCATAACTATGGCAAGTTATGGGGTTTCTGGGATTTACGGCGTTCCTGACGAATTTGGGGGAGTTATTTTGCGGGGGTTTATGGGGATAATCCCCTTTCTTTAGCAAAAAGGGTTTCTGATGATACCCACCTTTCTTGGGGGGCGAGGGCTTGTTTTTATTACACTCAATAAGATATTACCTTCGGTTTGATGAATGCAAGTCGGCTTCTGACACACACTCATCGAAGGACTCTGCTCTCCTGTTCTTGACAAAGGCCCTTAATTCTAGAGGCAGCGTGCTTAATAGCTGGTCCTTCAGTATGAAGTTGATGAGTGAGTCAAAACCATTTCTCACTCGAGCTGACTCTAACCAAAATTAGAGGTGTCTCGTGAGAATAAAACCAAATTGTCGGTAGGTTTGTCCGGGCTGAATCCTAGCCTGCCTAAATTTTATCCTATAGTCTTCAGGATTCAGGTTAATCGCTCCCAGTAGTTCTGCTTTTAGGGTGAAATAGTCTATCGTCGCCTCAGATGTTAGGGACACGAATATGTCTCTTACTTGGATACTGAGAAGGAAGAGTAATGTGGCAATACAGTCTGTCTCGATATCCCAGTGATTCACTTCAAAAAAAATTTCGAAGTGCGAGAGGTACGCGTATAGGTCGTCTTCGTCCTTGTACGCTGGCAGCTTCATAGTTGGGACCTGCGATGTCCCAGTCCTGGACCCCACGGACTGTAATTCCACTTGGTCCTTGCTCAATGCTTTCTCGTGTTCTCTTATCTTTTCTCTTTCATCAGCTTCCATTTTCGTCTTTTCTGCCTCCATCTTTCTCTCTTCTCTCCTTATTTCCCTTTACGTCCTTTCTTTATCTTGGACGCATGCAAGGAGTTCTTTGTCCTTTAGTCCCAGGGTTTGACCTTGTTTAACAAATAATTCAAACGAAGACATATTGGCTATGTTCGTCAAAACCTCACCACTGTAACGAACGTTACGTATGCCATTTGGAGTCCCTTAGCTTTTATTACCCTAACCTTACCTTTCTCTAAACCTCTTGATTGGATTATTTCTATCCGAAAACAAGACAACACACTACACAACACTCTTGGTTCAATTATAATTCCTACTTCCGTAACTACACTTCACCGAATCTTTAAGACTTGTTTGAAGTCTCGCTATTTAAATTTTCCGTAAACGAGTTGGCAAATATTTGTTATGGGTAAGGGCTTGAATTTGGCTTCTTCTGACTTAACCGCAATAAACTTGACACCACTTAAATAATATGTCGTGAATGCCGAGTCAATATATATTTAGTTGTTTTATTAACTTTCAATAAACCAAATAACTTTAAATTGAGGCGTAAGTTCGTGCCTCGAGGATCGCTTGAAGATCGGGCTCTAAGAGTGCTAAACTTGATTTTTATTTTAGTGAATGAATAAACTGGGTTTATTTCTTAACCTTATCAAATATTGCCACTTTAACTAGTTCATGGATAATTAAAACAGTGCATTTACTAAAGAAAAATAGACTTTAATCAACATAACCCACCTCACTAATTAACATTAAAACACAAAGATCTAACACACGTATAAAAGAAAATGGGATTACAGGGCTAGCTCTCGAGATAAATTTTTACGGGAGAAACAATTTTTAAGTTAATAGTTTTGTCCTTAGTCAGACATCCAATAAACTAATTATTATGCACGGGGACATAAATAACAAGATTATTCTTTACTTACATAGGGGAATGGAGATTAATACAAGTTTCCAGTAAGAATATCTTCGGGGGTTTTGTTCGCTAGATGGCGTTCGTTGACTTGCCTGGCGAGTTGACGGGTGACTTCACGAGGAATTTCGAGTTGGCGTAAGAGAATCAAAACAAAGACGCCAAGGAGGAGAGTGGGTTCTCGTACGTTTATGACCTTGAAACGGTTTCTAATCTTGGGATGTGATTATATTCTTTTCTAGCGATTTGAGTCTCGCTTATATAATTTCGATTTTGGATGAGAAATCTATCTAGTTTGGAGTTGTCACACTCAGAGAGAATAAGATTTGGAGTCCTCAATCGGTGTCGGTTGATACTCACTAATCTTAGGGCTGTGACGGCGCCGAGCTTCCTTGGTACAATCTGGTATTGTACAAGGACTGCAAATTCTCCTTAACTTGCAATAACTTTGTACGGGTGATTTTTGAGTCTTCTTGTCAACCTCAAAAAATCTTCTGTCAACCGTTGACTTTCTTGTCTCTTCGGTGGGAACGAACAAAAAGCCAGGTTTACACGCGTCATCCGGTTATATACCGAACTTACTCCCGCTGAGGTTGGTGGGGAGGTGGAGGGGGGGGAAGTATCGCAAGGTGGAACCTCAGGTTGGTCTCCCGCACTTTTGCATCTTGCGGCTCGGAGAGGGGGTGATACGAGATCAGCAGTTTGCACTTTTGACTGGGTTGTTTATAAGTACACCCTCGAAGTGCTTGCCTTTTCAGCTGAGGTCAGGAATCAGTCTCGTATCACTTACCATTTTGCCCGTTCTCCTATGTTACCGGAGAACCTTGAAGGGGCAAAGCTAAACCCAGATGTCTCTAGTTATTTTTTTCCTTAGACTAGATATATATATATATATATATATATATATATATATATATATATATATATATATATATATATATATATATATATATATATATAATATATATATGTCGTAGAATGACTCCCGACGATACCATATATTACACTATTCGTTGAGGGAACTTCCTTAATTATCTTTAGAGTGCGTTTTACTGTCTGGTGGCCGATATTATGTATCTTCAAAATGCTTAAGAAGTGGAACTGAGCTCAAGGATAATAATATTGCTATCATTAATAAAATAGAGTTTTATTAATAATAACTATAAACAATACACAAAACGGAAAATATTGACAAACAGAATGGAAAGGGTCGTGGAGACTCGGGCTAATCCAAGGATTTAAGGGATCAAAAAGGGTAAAACAAATATGGAGTTAAAGAGATGGGATGGTTCGATAAACCA
The DNA here is from genome assembly GCA_963969495.1 of Ceratothoa steindachneri. Taxonomy (NCBI): domain Eukaryota; kingdom Metazoa; phylum Arthropoda; class Malacostraca; order Isopoda; family Cymothoidae; genus Ceratothoa; species Ceratothoa steindachneri. The sequence goes on from OZ018337.1 coordinate 72,267,940, forward strand.
TTTAAAGCACAGGATAGAATTGACAAGTAAGGGATCAATACTCAAAAGGTGACGCTTGGCTTACGTAACTTCATTAGGGTGCAGTGGAAGGTACTTGAAGGAATATTCGGTCCGCTGGCGAGTTCCAGCCAAAGGGGGGGGGGGGATAAGATGATCCTGACGTGGCGTCTTGGGAAGGAGAACCGTTTCTGGACGAACGGCTGGTGAACAATGGCTGTTCTAGGTTGTTCTCTTCTGAACAAAGGGGGGATGAGAACCGTCTCTTGTCTACAGGCTCAAGAACAATGGCTGTTCTAATGTTGTTCTCCTTTGAACAACAGGGGGGGGGTGAGAACCGTTTCTTGGCGAAGGGCTCAAAACGAACAATGGCTGTTCTAATGTTGTTCTCCCTTGAACAACAGGGGGGGGGGAAGAACCGTTTCTTGGCGAAGGGCTCAAAACGAACAATGGCTGTTCTAATGTTGTTCTCCCTTGAACAACAGCGGGGGATGAGAACCGTTTCTTGGCGAAGGGCTCAAAACGAACAATGGCTGTTCTAATGTTGTTCTCCTTGAACAACAGGAGGGGGATGAGAACCCTTTCTTGGCGAAGGGCTCAAAACGAACAATGGCTGTTCTAATGCTGTTCTCCTTGAACAGCAGGGGGGAATGCCTTGGGGACTTGACGTCACTAAAGGCTCGAACCTTTGGCACTCAAGGAATATTGTCCTCCTGGACAAGTGATGGTGAATCTCGAGGTCGAGGTCCCTTGGCGCACAAAGGGAGAGAGGGTCGTGGTGATGTTTCGCGACGAAAATCTGGATCTCCATTCTGATCTTAGTGGTAAAGTTTCCATATAAATAGCCAGGACATCTCCTTGGCGTGGGGGAGAATGGGGTGGAAGCTTCGAGGGAACGCACAGCTGGGCCGGAGAAAAATGCCTTATCTGTCCATAAGCCTAACTCGATCTGGCGAGGTCGGCGTATGGGGGCGAACGGGGGGGACGATAACCTCCTTGTTTAAACATTGGCGTCCGGTAGCTGTTGATAAGACTCCATGCCTCGAATCGAAGATGCACGTGGGTAGCCTCATGGTTTTCAATAATATGGGATAGGAGTTGAATTTAACACAGATTCAACTCGTTCTATCACAACATATATTTATATATATATATATATATATATATATATATATATATATATATATATATATATATACTGATCTCTTATTATACCTCTAAAGCCACATTTAGCTTCAAAGCTGCAGGTTGGCCACCCGTGACGTAGTATAGTAGAAAAAGAGGTTGCGCACATTATTCACTAGTTAACGGGAGAATCAAATACTTATATATGTTCTCTTATGTCTAACGTATAACATATATCTTATTCGTGTTACTATTTAACTGTGCGTAAATTGTTATTTTACTATTAATAAAGATAAAAACATCCCTAATTAGTTAAAAAAATTTATTGATCGATCTTTAAAATTAGAATGCATTTTGTAGGTCGCAGGACCTAATGATCAAGAGAGCCCAATTTGTCCTAAAGACCGCAGGCTTAGAACAATAGAAAAAGAGGTAGCTTGCTTATTTATTCACTTTTGAAAAAGTTTCTCAAACATTCATATTTGTTTTCCTATGTCTAAAGTATAACTTTTGCGCTACATTATTAGTCACGTGCTATTCTAGTCACGGGCGACTCTACATCTTACTATGTCGGTCGGTCGGTCTTTGGGGGGTTGATTGGTCGGTCACAGTTTTGCAAATTCTTTTTGTAAAAACATGGTAACTATTCGTCCGATTTTAACGAAATTTTAGAACATTATGTTTATTTACATTTTCTTTCTAATGATATACTTGATAAAGTACTTCCAAGGTTAGCCCGAGAATTATTTTGTTTTTGCAATAACATCATAACTATTTGACCCATTTTAACGAATTTTAAACTCCTTATGTTGTTCGACATTCTCTTTTGATTGATATAATTGCCAAAGTCTCCCCAAGATAAGCCAGGGAATTATTTTGTTTTGGCAATAATATCCTAACTATTCAGCTGATTATAACGAAAGATGAAACCTTTATGTGAGTTAACCGCTAGTAAGATACTGTCGTTCCCAGGTGCATACTTCACATGTTTAACCTACGTGAGATTTCGTATGAGGCAGAATAGCGTCAATAGCTTTCGAAGTATTAATTTGCATTAAACATCCCTTTATTAGTCTAAATAACCAATTTATAAAGTTTATTAAAGCAATATTTAAACAATTTTTGTGCAGGACTATATTTATAGAAGTGGTGAGTGAAATCAGATTTCATATATAAAATAAGCACCCCAAATTTATGTTAGAGTATATATTTTCATGCCTCCTCAAAAATAGTGTAAACTAGTGTAATTTCCGGTATTTGGTTTCGTTAAATGTTCTATCAATTACCTGAAAAACAGGATGATTCATATTAAAAGTTAAGACCCCTAATCCTATAAAACTGCAGCCTTCTAAGCTTGACTGTAGGAACGATGTTCTTCTGAACATAAGAGGTTCTATTAAATTGTCAAACATAACGAGATACATTCCGGCCAAAGAGTTTAGTTTTGGTCCTATTTGATCAAAGCATATCATGCAAAATTAGTCTGCCTCCTCTTTTTGATCCTGAGTAAACATTCCTAGTGAAGGATTTTGTGTGCATGATAAATAAATAAACTTCACAGTGATATGTAATAATTATATATAATTTTAAGAAAGTTGTGAATGACATTGTCACTATGGATTTATTTTCTGATCTGGTAATAAAATGGAAGTATAACGCTATAGCGATATTGGTTCCTGAAATGTTTTAACATCTTATTGGCTAATTTATTAGGTCTGATTTTCAATCTAACATTACTTTTTCTCCGTCACCTACAGTCTTGTAGATTTATTTATAATTGTCAATATTGTTTTTTTTAAAGTTGTAAACACAAATAAACATTCAAGCGTAAAAAAAAACATTTATTTTTTATATAAAAATTTCATAAATAGAGAAGTTTACTATATTTCACATCTATATCACTCTAATTCGACGATATTTCGATCAAAGTTGTTTCTGCACTTCGCTTTTAAGGATGTAATTTTCCAATGTTTACCATATCAGTCTGTATTAGTATTTAAGTATCACGTGAGTCCAACTTCGCAATGTCGTAGGGGAATTTTTCTATGTGTTACTCGCTGACATCTCCGGGGTTTGTTGAAAAAATATCAAGGTAGAAGTGAAAAAGATGTAACTTCCGGGACACCCAGGATGCAAGAGATGGAGAACATTAAAAGTATGCAGCAGGATGTCTTCGTAGTTGGCTGCACGGTGATTTTCGGGGAAGTTTAGTATGACATTAACAAATGTAATCAAAGCTTTATTTTTCGTGTAATTTAGGGATTTTAAGGACTCTCAGTCGTGAATAGGCGAATAAACTTAAGACCCTTTCAATAGAACTGCTTTCAATATTGTTTGACTCAGACCCCGAATTAATTTCGTTGTTAGATAGTGAAAACCCGAATTGGCTGGGTAAATTGCCTTTCGAAAGTTCTTTAAAAAGCCCAATTTGAGATGTAGTGATAGTAGAACTAACTTCTGTGGATCGAGTAAGCACTCGGAAATGCAGTTGTATCTACCTGGTATAACTTAAAAACATAGTGGTCAATCACTTTTGCAAGTAGTGGTTTTGATCGGCTCTGCTATTTCTTGAGCAGATGAAACACAAATACTTCGTATAACCACTTTGAAGATAAAGGACTAAGCTAATTACTTTCAGGCATCCCCATAGCCCCTACCCTTGGGCTTCATATTTGTTATGAGAAAGGAAAATTTACGTAATATCATAACAATCAGTAATTTCATAAGCACGTGCGATTGGAACCAAAGGGAGCTGATTGCAATTATTTAGGGAAACGGATTTCTAAGTAGTCTTTGCGAATCTAGGGAAAGCCACAATTCTTCTGCTCTGTATGGGTAGGCCTTTCAGAGGCCAGTGATCAGAGCATGATGAGTATTAAAGAGAAAAGGTTGCCCATCCATTTTCTAGAATGACAAAACTTCCTCGTCTTTTTCTTTCGGTAGATCAAGGAACCTAATTAGGTCATGTACATCTTCATCAGTGAGTAATTGTGTTTCCGTGCTTTAGGAATCACCAGCGTATTCACTACTACTTTGGCTTCCGACATTAAGATCAGTACTCTGTTCATTTTGATCTTGCGTAACTTGTGGACTTGAAACCAGTACCTCATACTTGTTTGTCTCTGGCCATAATGCGGATGCTAGGTTTTGATACTTGATTCGATCTCGTCTCTTTCTGAATAACATTTAATTTTGCATAGTATTTGTTCTGGTTCTATGGTATCGCCATATCATTAAAACAGAAAATGGCAACCAGAAATCTTGTTTTCAATGCATCTATTCATTCAACTGATTGACACATTGTATAAAGCCATATAGGAGAAGTGTTCTAATTAGTTCAAACATTATTAGCGATCCATTGAGATTCAATTTCCACATTCAATGTAGGCTTTTTTTAACTTGAGCTAGAGTATTACACTCATAACAAATGACCTGCGACAATAAACGGCAACTTAAATGTTATATTAAGTGAGAATGTGATGTACATATGTGACTTAGCACACCAGAAAAAACGAGTGAGAGATTTAGTAAAAAGAAATTCATGAGAATGAGTTAGACTAAGAATGGAATAAAATAAATTTGTTTGGTATAGATTCGCTTTAATACATATTTTTTCAAATGAATTTAAAAATGTGTTTTTTTATGAAGTTTTATTGGTTCTTTTCCGATCTGACACTTCTTTTCCTCAGAAATGCATTCTTTTTTCATGATCGACTGAATGGCCATTATAGGAAAAGTCTGTATTTCCAGTCATAACGAGTTTCAGCACTGAAAAGTACACACAAAAGTGCATAAGAAAAGCATTTTTAAAATCATTTAAAACATACAAAACCAAACCAAACCTAACCCAAACTCATAAATCAGAGAGAAATTTCTGAAAAAAACTCACCTCATGTGTCTTGAAATTCATGTTGATACTTGGTCGAATGCAGGCATTAGAAAGTCACTTGCCCTTAAACACAGAAGAGTAAATTTTGATCCTCTCTAAATCTACAAATACTGCGTTATGTAGGCCATGTAATATTTCGCGGGATTACACTGTAAGCCCGACTTATTTCGAATGCCTGAAAATCAGGATCAAAAACTTCTCGTATTAGTTGGTATTGCGACCTATTACAGCTACCACACGCCATTATACCATATGAACTGTAAACACAGACATCCGCGAATCTTCCGAAATATACGAAAATATAACAAAAAATGCTATTGGTTAATCGCCAAAGGTCACATGCGCAGATCGCCTTCAGGTATAACAAATCCTGCTATTCGCTAACTAATTAGGCCAAAATTTGAAGGGAATAGGGAAAAGGGCACAGCAAGATTAAAATTTCGCAGAGTAAGGATATATTCTCAAAAATTGAATTATTACGTTATTATTAAGTTCAGGAATTTGAAAATGACCTATGTAAGCATCACTTTAAGAATTAAAAACGTTTGAAAATTAAAAAGTCAGAATTATGTTATAACGAATCTTATCAATTTCTTTAGTTCTCAAAAATTATAAGAAATAGTGATAAACTAATGCCATATTTCCATCTTTGTATACAGCCTGTTCATTGACCCTAGGTTTCCATCAGTTCACCCAACAACCGTGAACGATGCATTTCTTTGACTATTGTAATTAAAAGAAATAGAGTTGCAAAGACAACATAGAAGAGTGAGTCTCAAACATCGCTAGAATATGATTAGCATCTTTTCACTTAGAGTTGCATAAAGAGCTGTGAGGGCTAGACGGTAATTTTAGTAAAGCATATGCTAAACGACCAGATTAGGGCCAAACGAATGATTTCTATTATTCAAGATAATAATGATGATTATGTGTGAAAGGATTTTACAGAAAATAGACTAAAAGTTGGACGTGAGTATAATATAATTCATAGCACTGAGCGGTGTCCAAGATGTACCTTAGGTTTTCTATAGTGTTTCTTAATAAAATTGACCTCCTAAATCCGAATCTGTCATCCGTTTTTCTCTGTCATCTCCAGTTTTTGCGATACAGGGGGTGCTTATAATTTTATAGTTTATACATCTCCTATATTACATCAAATTTCAATAGTTTTTGCACTGCTCTATTCGCAGTAAATTTTGTGTACATTTTAAGTAATTATGCAAATAGGTTTATATTTTGCAGGTTAAAAATTGCTTAGCATTATAATAATTAGAATAATAATAATAGTGGTTGAGTTAAAAATGAACAGAAAATGTAAGAATAGCTCCGACAGATTTTGCTATGTTTGCGGCAGCAAAGTACAATCCCTTCTGTAATTAAATCTTTGTATCATGCATATTTTGGAGTAAGGCTAAGCGATCGAAATATAAGTTTTGCACCACATATCTGCTGCAAGGGATGCTACATAAGTTTAAGAAGCTGGAATCAGGGCGAACAGAAGTCCCTCTCTTTTGGTGTTCCCATGGTGTGGAGAGATGGCAAGGACCACACTATGGACTGCTATTTTTGCATGACAAATCTTAAAGGTGAGCATTGTATCAATTATTTAAGCTTTCTGTATTATACTGGCTCCTGAAAATGTTATTATTATGCAAAGACTTAGCATAAAATTAAAAACTAACATAATTCACCTTAGCATGAACATATCCTTTACCAAACATTTATGTACTATCTGCAACTCCAAATCAATTCCTTTATGTAATATGCAATTATATTTTCCACAGGTATAAATAAGAAGAATAAACATAGTGTGGCATATCCAGATGTTCATTTGCCATCAAACCCCTGCCATATGGCCCAGGAATTCCTATACCTTCTCCCCCTGAACATATAGAGGTACATGGAGAGATTAATATGGAAGTTGACCAAGATTATGACACATCTGAGTCTTATCAGGTTTCCACACATGATATGGTCGCCAGACCATTCACTCAAGTTCAGTTAAATGACCTGACCAGTGATCTGGGGTTTTCAAAGGCAAATACACAACTTCTTGGCTCTCGACTTGGTAAAAGTAATCTTATCGCTTAAGGAAACAACATTTAGGGGGGTACAGAAATAGAGAACAAGAGTTTCGAAGCTATTTTTTACAGCATTCTTCCAGCTCTTTAGTATACTGCGCCAATATTAAAGGACTTGTTGAGGCCCTTGGAATTCCCTACAACCCATTAGAATGGAGACTGTTCATAGATTCCTCCAGTAGAAGTTTAAAAGCTGTGTTACTGAATATTGGTAACAAGATAGCTTCCGTTCCTATAGGCCATTCAATCCAACTTACTGAAAGTTATGAAAATATGAAAAAATTGCTGGATGCAATAAATTACTCTAGCTATAAGTGGAGGATATGTGGTGACTTAAAGGTAAGATCATTTTACACTTGGAATTGCTAAGCTTTTTGATATTGACATTTTCATTTTTAATTGGTAATACTTGTATACACCTTTTGGTCAACTTACATTTTACAAGAATGCAAATCTGGAAATCATGAGTCATTTTTTAGTTATATTTTTGTTGAAGTGTGTCCCTATAGGTTAATGCGTCCTATTGGGTTAATGGGGAACTTATCCTAATTTAGAAGCTACACAACACAACTCAATAAACTCAAAATAAGATGTACATAAATCCAATTAGTTCCAATACGATGATTTAATGCATCGGCATAAAGGATTTTTCAGTACATATTCATATTCTTATTGTTTTAAGAAATATTACTTTGAATTTGTTTTTAGAAATATTACACTGAATTTACATACCGTGCTAAATTTTTTTCAGGTAGTTTCTCTTACGCTTGGGACGCAAACAGGATACACGAAGCATCCCTGTTTCCTATGTTTATGGGACAGTCGTGCAGATATTATGCACTCTGAGAAGAAGGTTTGGCCTCCACGAGAAGCATTTAGAATTAGATCAAACAATGTGATAGCTAAACCTTTAGTGCCTCATCAAAAAATACTCCTCCCTCCACTGCATATAAAGCTTGGCATAATGAAAAATTATGTAAAAACCCTTAATAAAGTAGGCCAAGCTTTTAAATTTCTTCTTCAAAAATTTCCACAAATCAGTGACGCTAAGCTCCATGGGGGAATTTTTGATGGACTTCAAATCAGGAACTTGATCAGCAATTTGATGCATCAATGAAGGACATATAAAAAGATGCCTGTAAAGCTTTCAAAGCTCTAGTTAACAATTTTCTAGGCAATAAAAGAAGCCTAGAAGAATATGTTGCCCTAGTCAATCAGCTCTTAACAAGTCTCAAACATTTGAGAGCTCGAATGTCTATAAAGATACACTTTTTACAGTCCCATCTGGATTATTTTCCTGACAAATGCGGGGATTACAGCAAAGAACAGGGGCAAAGATTCCACCAGGACATAAAAACAATGGAATCCAGGTACCAGTGTAAATGGAACGGAAACATGCTTGCTGACTACTGTTGGTGTTTTGAGCGTGATGCACCAGATGACAGGCACAAACGAAAATCGTCAAGGGCGTCTGTTCTTCGAAATTGCAATTATTTTCTTTATTATGTTGCATTCTTTTATTTTTTGTTTATTAAAAGAATTATAGTTTACATACGTGTATTCCTTTTTATATGATATAACAGTAATAATGCATTATTAGATAAAGAAAGTTTTTTTTTTTTAAATATTTAGAAAAAAATGAGGTAATCTCAATGAAAATGGTGTATGCTGTACTGAGAAAATCTGACCTGATTGAACAGATATACATTCATTTTTGAGCTCAGGAGGTTGGATTCATTAAGAAACCACAGAAAAATCCTGGGGAACATTTAAAAAAATTTCAAACGCAGACCTGTGTAGTAGGTGCGTTGGGGTGGGCTATAAGCGGAGGCGCTTGAAGCCTTTTTGATCAGTCTGCACGGTGACTGAAAGAAACGCTCCTCAAATAGCATCAGATAGCTAAGGTGGGCTAATGTTGCGGAAGAAAGAATTGTAAGATTCGTTTTTATTCTTGCAAAACCAGGGTTCTTGGGATTGATGTTTTTGTTGAATTGTTGAGTTCTACCACCGCATTGTTGTAAAACTATTGAATTTGAAGTTAAACATGATTTCAAACAGAGTAAGACTGCTAACTAAACTCATCTTTTTAAAATGACCCATGTCAAACGTGCCAAAATATTTCCTTCAACATGCAGCATAGTGGCGAGTCTCGCAAATATACCCAAGCAGTTTAATACACAAACACCTTCTTTGCAAAAGGAATAAAACAAACCTCATAGATTTATATATTTAAAAAATGTAATCAAACCTTTTATATTTTATCATATTATTAATAAATAAGTAAGAAAATAATGTGTATTTTGCTAATATTTGAAAATTTCGTTGATATGTTGTAATTATTAAATATTTTAGTATATGGGTTATAATTACTAAAAGAGTATGTTTATTAAAAGCAAAATTTAACTAATATTTCTTAGGATTCAGCTTAAATTTGTAACTATTATGTATTCAATATCGCTTCAAATAAGTAATATCACTAACAACAAAGAACTTACAAAACTCAGAGAGCACCAATCATACTTCTCCATAGCCCCGAGTTATTGCAGGTAGAAATTACCCCTCAAAAACGGCATGCTAACTAAGCCAACATAAAGGATATAAAGAGATAAAGATTTGGGTATCAATTATAAGAAGTGATAGGAAGCATCTTATAGCACCAAGAGAACCGGTCTAACACTCGGGCTTGAATACAGAATAATCATAACACACTTCTGAACTCGCTAATGAGGTTATTGAAAGTTCAAGTTCAAGATAATCGCCCAGAAAAGTAAGAACGAGATATAAAGATCAGTTTTTAAATGTATACAATGCTAGAAAGAAGCTATGTATAATTGATATAAAAACATAAAAAATACGTCTCATTGTGCCAATTATCGCAAAAATTGGAAGACTAAATAATGGTCAAGTTATCTAGTTAAATGAAAGTAATAATCTGGCATGCAAGAAAGACCATTATATTGTTGAATTTCTTGTAATTTATATAATTCCATTTAAATATATATTAGATGTAAAATACTTCAAAAGTGAACTTTTCTGAAACATTTGGGCAGAATTTTAGCTTTTATTCGGCTACCTTTGTGAAAAAACGGTTTGAAAAGGCATTTCACCCTACTTGTGTGGGGCCAACAACAAAGCAGGTAGTTGCTTCAATCTTGGTAAAAGAATACCTATATTTATCCTATCTAAGGGATATTTTCTTTTGTTCCAAAGAAAAATGATCTACTAAACTTATACTAAAATGTTGTCACAGCTTTTTATCCCATCTATCGAGAAATAGCATCCTACAAATCCCCAAATTGATTTGGATACATGGAGTTAGACTTATGAAGTTATCCTATACAAAGCCCAGACTTAAATCATAGAGGACATTTGTCGGAAATGCTTGGAAATGCAATAAGTACCACAATTATAAATAAGTGGAACTGTATAAAATATATTAAGCCTGCTGGGGGCAAACTTTGGTCATATATTTGGGAAATTTGGGGAAGTTCTTTCCACGAATAATTGCCAATAGTTTCCTGAGTTGCCGGATCGCCAATGGCGAGCTACTTATCGACTGCTCCATGATGAATCTAGATATACTAATGCAAAGAAAACTTTTAAATTACTTGCTTGTCGAAGTTTATCATGGGGAAAATGTGATGAAAAAAGGAATTCATATAATGATTCCATGGAATCTAATTTTCTAGATCACGAAGAAGAAAAACTTGGATGAGCGTTTGGATAAAAGGAATTCGACATATTAGGGAAAGCCTCGCATGGAATTAAGAAAAACTCATAATCTCTTCAAGTTGAGTTTAACCATGAATTTGTATCCAACATAAATAATTAAAGGAAAGCAGAAAACGAATGCAATGTAGATATTGATATTTGGAGAAAAGATGATTCGTATAATAATTTGGACTCTATTCAACCTTTTTTAGCGTCAACTACCTTTATATGTACCTATTAGTATTGTACTGTTATATATCCCAGATACGTAGGCTTCAAAACCAAGCTATTTACTCCAATTAAATTTAGGGAAAGTCTGTAAAATGTAATAAAAGCATTAAATAATACATACATTGCGCAGGAAATTAATTTTCTCTCTTTGTTTATTCAATTAAAATTTGGCGTTTTCGGAAGACGGAAAAGATGCACTCTGAGACTTATCGTGACGGATGAGCTTAGCATATCCTCGATGAAGGGTCCATTCTTTTTTCTAATTCACACGGCTAATTTGTTGACTCAAACCCTGGGTAGATTTGGGAAGGAAGGCTTTCTACTCGAGAGAATTGGAGAAGCCATAAAGAGGTGAACCTAAATTTGGACACTTAGGTTCTTACAAGAAATATAAGAAAAATCCATATGGGCAGTAAGAAGATAAAATAAACTTGCGCGTAAATCGTGATAGAAAGAATAATAATGAAAGACTCAAATATCTTAGTCTTATTAGGCAACAATACACCTTCTTGGTAATAAATTTATAATCGTCTTTCAATACTTAGACTGCACTACACTATATTTGATCATATGCATGTAAGTGTATACCTTCAAAGTTAAACTTTATTAACCACCTACAGTTCTTCTACTTGGAACCAATTACTCTACTATCGTTACGAGTTGACTAAGCAATTAAGTCATACTAAGGAGCAAAGAGGAACAGAGAAGAATGTCGAGTAGAAAAAGAAAATAACTGGTTTCAAACTTACAACAAGGAAAGAAGGTACCCTAGGAGACCTTACGGTCCATTCAAAGAGGGTACAATCTTAGATGGAGAATTAAATAACGATTATCGTGAAAAGATTAATTTGGCCTCACTAAAGACCAAGCAGTAAAAAACATTAAAATAGACATCATAAATCATATAACTAGGCCAAAAGCATTTATTTTTGCGTTGATATAACATGGTTAAACAGATAAAACTACATATAAATAAAATCTTTATCTATCATTATCCGAGAAATTGATTCATTTATTTCTTTGATGGCATGAAAAATAGCATGTTTTCGAAATATTTACAAAAAAGGCATTTAATTTTACTTTGAAATAACATGTGGGAACATAAATACCACTAAAAAAGGAAGCTAAATAAATTTATTCATGTCTTTGATTACACCCTATAACTGGTATTTTTTCTCACTTTTACTTTATACTCACCTAGTTATAGTTAAAAGGCTAGATAGTTAAAAGACTAGAGAGCTCAGAGATCATTAGAAGTGCCTCTGTTTGTATAGTGATCGTCCAAAACTCTCTTAAAACTACTTTTTGATTTAGAATAAATCACTTTGGCAGGTAAAGAATTCCAATCTTCAATAATACGAATGTCAAAATACCTTCGCTCCAAAGCGTTTTTGTATTGGAGGTGCATAATGCTTAACCATGTGGTCGCCTACCATATCTGAAAACCTCACTTTTAAAAGTAAATAGTTTCTTTCTAGTCACATTCTCATAGCTATGTTTGATTTTAAAACTTCCTTTGGATTACCTCTTCTCCTCCTTTATTCCAATGTGCTAAGGTTAAGAAGCTTTTCCATCCTCTGCTTATAGGAAAGTTTTCTTATTTCAGGAACAAGTTTGGTAGCACGTCGTTGTACTTTTTCTAATGTCTTCATATCGTCTTTAAGTTGTAAGAACCAAACCTGAACACATTATTCCATATGGGAGCGAAGAAGGCAATGATAAACTGCATTAATAATGTCCTAATTCATAAAATTAAAAGTGTCTTATTCGTGCTATTCGTTGTCTGTAACAGCAACCCTAGCATCATGAGTAGCAGTTTGCATTGGAAGCTGGCAAAAACTCCCAAATAATTTTATTCAATTGTTTCTAAAGAAAGATATTATTCATATGATAATCAAATTTGAGATTTTCTTTCCCAATGTGTAGAACTTCACATTTCTTTTCATTGAACTCAAGAAGCTATTTACAACTTCAAGACTGGAATTTGAGGAAGTCATCTTGTAGCATATCACGATCAAACTCAGACTTTATTCTTCTAAAAGTTTTTCAATCATCAGGAAATAGGCCACCATTAAAGTTATACCATCAAGCAAGTCGTTATTTAATATAAACAATGGTATGGGACCAAGGACATTTCCTTAAGAGACACCACTCCATTTAGAGAGAGAATCTGAAAGAACACCTTTAACAATCACTCGTTGGGACCTATCCGCTAGTAAAACTTCAATCTATTTAAGTTATTTCCATGGGATACCACATACTCTAAGGTTTAGACAATAATCTTTTGTGGGGAACTGTATCAAAAGCCTTCTTAGAGTCCATGTAAATAAAATCGACTGGATCTTTATTATCTATCTCATCATGAATTTCCCAAAGATATTCAAGCAAATGGGTTAAACAAGAACTATTGGACATAATGCCATGCTGAAAATTGCTCAATATATTACTTTCTTCTAAATATTTCACAATTTATGTCTTAGAATTCTTTAAAGAACCTTACAAATGACAGAAGTCAGACTTATTAGTCAATAATTTAAAGGATCTTTCTTTGGGCCTTTCTCATATATTGGAGACACATGGACAATCTTCCAAACTTCTGGGAATCTATTTTCATCTAACAAACCTCTATAAAGTATATATTTCCAAAGCCAAGGCTAAGTTTCCTGCACACTCTTTCCAAACCTTTGGATGAGTACTATCAGGACCAGGTGCTAAACTTTCTTTGTGGTTGCATTATATCAAATAAATAGTATTAATTGTAAAGTTAATATCCTCAAGGAAAGTACCATCAAAATTATAATCAATTTGAGGTAACGGACCGTCATCATCTTTAATAAAGACTGAATGAAAAGTTAAGTTAGTAGTGCTGTCTGCATCCTTATGTATCCTTATGGCCTTTAGAAAGTGTTCCATTCGACCTCATAATGCTGGCAATACTTTCTTTAATTGAAGTTTTACTTCTAAGATAGGTATAGAAAACCTTAGTCTCACCTCTTTTAAAATCTTTAGATACTTTTTGCTCATAAGTCATTTAAGCTAGCCTGAAATCACTTACAGAAGCATTTCTAAAGTCTTACTACGTAGCAAAACAGCATGAGTACGTTTTTTTTTTTGTAGGCTCTATCCACGTTTCAAGCCCAACATGGACAAACCTGTCAACTACTGAATTACGAATATCAAATATACAGTTCCACTTCTCCTGAATATCCATACCAACCAGTGATAACCATCTTATCAACTTTGGGAAACTATTGATCATAATATAGTCGCCTTTAAAATATATTTTCTTAAGAAATTAAGATTCATCTTCCTCAACAGAGCCCTCAAGCATGAAGTCAAAAACAAGGACTGCATGATTAATTGTTGCAATTGGTGCATCATAATTGAGAAATTAAATTTCAAGTTCATATTTAGTAAAAACAAGGTCCAACAAGGAAGGTTCATCAGCTCCTCTCTGCCTAGTAAATTCAACATGGTGGACGAAAGCATCCTGATATCCGTTATAGAAAATTTGTTCAACAAAATCATCAGGTACTAAATGGTTAATCTAGTCAATACGATGATAATTAAAATAACCACATAATATTGATTGATCATCATTAACCTTAGACTACATAGTAATTGTAGCATTTATCGCATTATTATAATCACACTTAAAATTTGTAGGACGGTGGATGCAAGCTGCCAGCAAGTAGCAAAATCCTTATTTTATTTTTCAAACAACTGTTTCGTTGCTTTTCAAGAGGTGATGAGTTAAAATGTCTGAATGTAAACTGTTATGAACGAAAATAGCGACCCCACCTCCGTAATCAATTTTAGGTCTATCAATGCGATCAATATTAAAATTATTAAACCTAAAGTAATCCTGTGGTAAAATAAAGGAACAAACTTTGGTTTTTGTGCTAAAAACAATTTGTGGCTTCTCTTGATTAATATATAAACCAAAATTAACATCCGTATTTCTAATGCCATCAGGATTAGTATATATACACTTCAGTTTATTTAGATAGCATGTTTTATTTACAACTGGATTATTTCTGCTAATTATTTCCAAGTTGAACAAGCTTAAGTTCCGACTAACCAGTTGAACTTTGTTAACTCGTCTAGCGAGCGCTCAGAGGTTTCGTTTCAGCTTCAGCCTTTAACAACTAAAGTCATCCCACTCACGAGTAGTACAATCCTGAACCATTTTTATATTCTTGAACCTATTCTCTGAGAGGAGAACCTGCAACTTAAGCCTTGTATCATGCTTACAAAATTAGGCTCTATAATCCTCATGATTAAATTTAACTTTGAAATTTGATGTTCCAGAACTTCAGGATGTATATCTGTAATTATCTTTAACATCTGCCTCCTCAGAACCAAGATCTGGGTATCTGATAATTCTTTAACCACAGGTTTATCATTGACAACTGTGGAGCAATTTAAAATTGCCATATAATTTATTTTATTAAACTGGTCATAGTTTTCAGCCCTAAGTTGCAGAATCACGGTCTTAACTTTAACATCTACAGCAGAATCGAGTCGAACATTAGGTGTAGAGACCATACGATCCATTCGTTCATTTAAATTCAGTTTTAATTAATTTAATGTTGTTATAATATCCTCAACAGAGCAAGAGAGGGCTGGTGATTCCAGACAACGAACACAGTGTTAGGGATGACTTTTAAGAGCAGTAAACATAGGTTCTCACATGTCTCATGATAACAAGTTAAACACCTTTCATAAAATATCACACTCTGGGTTTCAGGGTTTTTACAGAGACATTTATTGTTTCTTGGTTTAGTACCAACAGATGATACTTGTAGGTTATGATTACGTGGGGTATGAGCAATATTACTTGTTACTGGAGGTAAACTAGGGGACGCCAGTAAATTTGTCGATGCAGACGCTCCACCTCTCCTTTGTGACCTGGTAGCTGCTTTATCTGCTTATAGTGGAATTTTGGCAAAGTAATTCAATGAAATATCAGCATCAAAACACTACAATATTATATCTTTAAAATACCCATTAATACTAACATTAACTAAATACCTAGGCAATAAAACAGTCATAAACAGGCCTGCAATAATGGTGCGTAAATTAGGCCGCTTGAATAGAGAGCTCGTCAAGAACACGTCCTTTGCTACGTTATGTCTTGGATCAGATAGTAGAAAAAACGAGACTACAACATCTACCACTGTACTAGGAGCCTATTTAAAGGAGCATATTATTTTTGGGTTAAGATTTTAAACATATTGCTTGTACAAAACAAGTTCCTTTAATGACTATTGCAACGTTCTTTATTTGAAATAGTTCAGTATTCACTAAAATTACATTTTCACACCTTTGCTTGAATCAAAACCCTTTGCACCAAGTATTTTCTTTATATCTTGCAGTGTTAAAAGTTTTCAATAGATATGTTAATTAATGGTTCGTTTTATTTTCCATTGCAAGAGGCAAAGAAAAATGAGCAATAAGAAATGGAAGAACATTTTAACATAAGATGGATCTTTTTTATACATAATCCATTTGACAATGTTTTATATTGTATGGTAACTGTTACTATACTAAATTGTAATATTTATCCATGTATCCTATCTTCTTACCTGCGGCGAAGCACCAGGTCTAGGCACGCTTTTTTCAAAAGGAGTATAGTTCAATTGTACCCATTTAAAACCATGAAATGAACCGTATGACCAGGGGACATATAGTGATTCACCCTGGAGATTTCAAATCTGCCATCGAATTTGGCACTGGGTGGCGCTATCTAGTGCCAGAGCCTCATTTAGCCATTTAACCATTCAAAGGCACTTGTAAATGATTTGAACCATGGCACACCATCAAGGCAATAACCATTTATCATCTTCTCACAAAACACCGTGGGTCATTGGATGGACTTTCCCTTCTCTTAGAACTGACTCAGATGGCATTCCGAATCCGGCTAACTATTCTCTATAAAATTGAACACTCGAAGGGGATTTGCAGAGTATCTTCTTCCACATTAAAAATCACCAGCTCAACTTCAAAGAAATATCCTTTGTAACAGTTCATAAACTGAATATAATCTTGATCTCCATCATATGAAACGTATTATTCTAGGGAATAGAGTTTTAAACCCCAAGCAGTTATTTTATTTGATAAGTTGGATGTGTTATGGAGAGAAGAATATCAGTGTTCCACTGCGATAGCATTTCTCTCCATGGAGGGGACACGCCAGAATTCCCTATATATGGGATAATAAAAATGGGGTCTCTAGATGCGCGGCATTCTTTCTCTTCCCATTTCTTCCCTCCACCATTCACTCTCCTTCATCACGCGGGGCAGACGCAATAATGAACGGTTCGTTCGTCCTCTGAGATATCTTCCTTATCTCATCGAAGCCAAAGACAAGATTGACGATCTCCTCACCTTATTTTGATACATCTCGAAGCCTACATTTTATTGTCTGGCTTGCTTTCACACTCGAGTTTCTTATAAATTAATCGAACTAAAATAAAATTTCATTTTTTTTACAAATTATTACTAACTTTAACTTGCGATGAAAAGTATAGTTAGTAATTCCTATAATTACAGTCTTCTCACAGTGCCTAAACAGAAGAAATATATAGAATATACTAATGTTAATTAACGATTCCTTAGTAATTTCCCTTGAATTGAATAATTACATACTTAATTTGCTAACAATTTATGTTTTAGATACTTTTGTTATCGTCTAATTACTTATTTACCGTGTATTTTAGTAAAGCACAAAATACAATCTTTTTCCTTGATGCCGAAATTAAACGATTCCCTACATTCAGCTCCAAATAACACCAGGGATATTAGATTAAGTTAATAACTTAAGACAAACGGGGACCATACAAGGGTTGAAAAAATCTCTGCTGTGCACTTCATGGCAATTTTTAAGCTACAGTATGTAATAAATCTGCGCATTAACATCGAGGAAGATGCTGGCATTATTTAGAAATTGGGCGTGTTTCCTTAGGTTAATGTACATCAAATTGATAAATAAGACTTAAGAGTAACTCTCGCTTTCGAAGCTCTTAAGAGACCATGAATATTCAACAATATAGCCGCCCAAATCTATACAGAACTGGCACGATATTTCACACTTGAGGTCAAGCAATCAGAATCAAAAGATTCTTCTGGTGTCCTTAATACAATAAATGGTCCTGAAACAAGGATAAAAATGTGAATGTTGATTCGTCAGTGAAGATGAGATATTTCTTTGATCCATTACCCACTTAGAGTGACCATTTATTATTTTAGCCGTTCTATAACAATGTAGTTTTTGTTTTATTATTGTTTTATTATTAGATATGGTTTCCCTCGAAACGTTAAGCATCCCAACAAGTTTGCAGCTGAAGCCCAAGTCATTTTGATGTATATTTATGCCGAAATCTGTAAAAAAAGAAACAACTTGGGTAGTACATTTATAAAACCCATTACGATCCATATTTATGTCTAAACGTTAACCAAAATATAGGGTTAGAGATTTGATCGGTTTTCACTATTTTGTTACTCAGTTCCTTGAACTAATGAAACATTTATTGCTGCCAAAGAAGTACTAACTCGATTTTAATTAACAGAATTATTTCTATTATTTTGTCCAATCTCACTGTAAATATACATATACTAACTATGATACCTATATTTATATATATATATATATATATATATATATATATGTGTGTGTGTGTCTGTGTATTTAATGGCCCAAAGAAAGGAAAACTGGTAACACAACCCGGAAAAACGTTAAGCATTAATGGTCCACGTAATTAATTTCCTTAGCGTATTTTCCGGGTTGTGTTACAAGTTTTCATTTCTTTGGGCCTTTAAAAACATCTATTATATATCACAGCGGTGTCACGTGATTTTCGATTATTTATATATATATATATCCGTTATCTTTAAGATCCGATAAAGGCAGTGCTCGCTTCGATTACTAATTTTATTTTATTAGGGTGGGTTGCAGACTCTTACGTACTGAATATTGTTCGGATGGCCTTTCAGTATTTTGGCCGAAAATGTCAGCATTTGACTTCCCTTAGCTGAGCTCTAAGTTTCTTCTCACCTACTTGCGAATTCTGATATGCGTTTTAGCATCGCATATTATTGCTCTTATGGATGTTTATGTGTTTTGCTCTTGACGGTGTCATTAGGTAAGTAAGGGTGCTTGGTAGATCAGAGGTCAACACGAAACATATAAACGAATGACTATAATCTGAAGAAAAAAACTTATAACGTAACAAACGGTAATGTATGATGAAGTTAAAAGAGGGATGCTTAGTGTTTGGTAAAAAGAAAGAGGGAATGTTAGCCTATTATTATTATTGCAGCTCCTAACAACTTCTGGCAACCAGATTTGAATTCGAACGCTAAGTTAATTATTTCCAAAGTGGCTGCGTTGCCCCTACCATTTTTAAATGGTTAGGAGCTTGAAGCCCACACACGCTCCGCTATTTGCAATTAGCTTGTAGCTTTCACAGTTAAAAAGCTTAGCATTTGTTTCGAATTCAAAGGCTATTGCCATACTTCGTTAGGCACTCTGATGTTCATTGTTTTTAAGCCGTGCTGCTTTAGCTCAGATATATTAGCCTTGCCCCCGATTGAGAATTATATCAATCATATCTTATTTAATATTGATTAGTATAAAATTTCTATTTTATATTTTACTTCCTAAAAAAATTTCATTTCAAAATGATATATAATAAAATATGATGCGATTTCAAATGACAATGTGACTGTATTTCAAATTTAACGGAATTTCTTTCTAAATTAAAATATGATATGAACATTTTCAATTAGGCAATACTAAAGAACATAGGATCGATTTATTTCTCATTCGGAGGCGGGGCTAATAGGTCTAAGTTCAAGCAGCATGACATAAAAACAAGGAACATCAGAGAGCCAGATGTTGTTAGCCGCTCCTAAGCTCATTGTTTTTATGGAGTGTTCCTTCTCTTCGGGGAGAAGCTAGATTGATGTCATTAAACTTCCTTTTAAGTAGATAACCTTGTATTCCAAATTTATCGCTTATTTAACAAATATTTTTGGGAGGAGAATGTTCTATTAGATCTAAACCATTTGATAAATAGCTTAATTAGGTAGGGTATCTTTCCAAAGTTTATTTAGTATCTGATCTTCAATTGCAAAATTGCAAAGTGCACTGAACGATTTTATAAAGCAAGAAGGTTTTACAGTACATAGATGAAAAAAGTTGAAAAGGTATTTCTACAGCCTCGAATGCTCCTTTTATCCATGTTAGTTGATTTCCTTGTAACTAGATGACCTCCAAGACTGATGCAAATGTTCTCCGAAGTGGAGCTTCTAAGAAAATATCGCAACAAACTCGTGAACAGATGCTAATTTCGCCCCTCGAAGCAACCTATGAAAAGTAGAACAGGACTTCAAGATGATATACTTAGATCTGAGGCATCATTAATGCAATAATATAACTACATATTAGAAAGCTAAATGGAGAAGCTCTCAGATCTCGATCTACGCAAAAGACCTTTTCTGAGGCAGTATCACTAATGCCTTGTTTTTTCAAGGGCACATAGCAAATATGAATTTGGAATTAAAGTCTTTTGTTCGGATTGGAATAAATTATAACTTTTTGGTCAGAATTCCTGCTCGCTATGTTAGGCGTCGTGATAGAATCGCCGATACTCCAAAGACCCTCTCTTTCGTCAAGCTCAAAGTGTCACGTTTATGGTGTGTGACTATTTGTCTTTTAATGTGACTGTGCTCTTCATTTATGTGATGGAACAATAAATAAATCCAATTATTGATAGACTTGTACGAATATCTTGACGTCAATTCAAAGGTGAAGAATTTTGTGAGGCATGATGAGGGTATATTCTCGAATGAGAATGATCCAAAATGCATATCGGAGCAACATGAGGGTAGTTCCTGCCCCAAAATATTAATTTTTACTGTAGTTATTCTTTACTATGACTTCAATCTGATGGAGGGATTTTGGCAAATATTGGCGCAACAATTCTACACGAGAAAAACTGAAAAACTAGTAAAATTAAGGGTATGTACATGTGAAGAGGAGTAGGGATATAATTCCAACACAAAATTGCCAGGACTTGTTCAAGGCATATTAGAAACGCCTGACAGTTATCAATGGAGGAATTACGAAATAGTAGGGGACATCCTCTCTGTCATATCCATGTTAGAAATATCTTTATTTTCTCTATTAAATATAATAAAGAACGGTTAAATAATAATATAGGTTAAGAAACAAAAAAAAATAATTTAAATAAATACAACTTTATTTGACCGTCCAAATACTTGGTTTCATATTATGGTTTATATATAAATAAATAAATATTTATACCATATATATATAATATATATACATATATGTATATATATTATATATATACTGACGGTCCGTACATTTTCCCCCCAATTTTAGCATATTTTTGAAGATCATATCTGCATCTTGTTTCGGTCTTGCTTTCGGTCTTCCCTTCTCAAGAGTATTCAATCGGTAATTGTTCTAGGAAATCTGCTTCAGCCATGATCTTGGAATCTTGCAATATAGCCTATACATTTCAATTCAAGTTCTTGATTGCTTTTGAAGATGATATTTGTCTTTCCAAGTACTTTCCAGCCTAGATTAATTCTACGTTGGATTTTTTAAACTTTTTTCGGTGACATTGTAATCTGTTAACCTATATACATATACTTATCTACAATTTCACTTTGTTCTTTTTCAATGTTAATTTCTATATAATGTATATAAATTTACTCATAGGCCAAATCATCAGGAGCCGCAGACGTTATATAAATATTAAACCCAACACAACGTCCAAATAGAATTAATGTTCTAATTTGTTGTGTTAGTTTTAATATTTATACTTCGCCTACGGTTGGGGAGGAATTGGTCTATTAGCACTGTTATTAGAACGCGCTTTAATGGAGATAGGACGCAGATAGTTCCGCTCCTCTCCCTCTTGTGCCTCTGAGCACAGGGAGTGAGATGGATGGGGAAGCTGGAGTGTCTGGGATTCCTCCCCCTCCAATTTGCTCCGAATTGTGCATTGGGGAAATTGTAGGGGAGTCAGAGCTTCTAGCCCTTTACTCACTTGCACCTTTTTCTACTTATCATATCGGCTTGGAGAAGTTGCAGGAAAAACTTTAATTGTTGACGAGGTACAAAGATGATGTAAGAAACTTCCAAATAATATAATTGAGAAAAGTTCCAATGTGTATTTTACTAATATTCTTGTTTGAGTATTTAACTAAATGGCGTGTAATTAATAATTTTTTTTTTCTAAAACCAGAATTAAGCAATTTTTCTTAGGGATCAGCTTAAATTTCTACCTATTGTCTATTCAATCTCGTTCTACATAAACAATATGTCTAAATTAAAGAACATACAGAAGCAGAGAAAGATAAATTTAACGGCTCCATAGAAAATTGTTAAACAACTAAAATATTCAAGATATACTGTCTAAACCTCTATCAAACAATATCAACTGACTAATCGCTCGGTATCAATTAAAGCAAATATAGAAAACATCTTACCATACCATTATAAGACAGATCTATCATTCATACCTAACTACCGTTTCGCATAAAAATACTTCGAAACTTACTGGGGAGTTCAACGATGCTTCTAATCAAATATCTCACCCAGAGGCGTCCTTTATTACTTGAACATATAAAAAGGATGCACAGAGCCATTGTTCTAAAGTTATCTAGTCAGAGGAAAGTACTTATCAGTTATGTATAAAAAAAATTTTTATTGTTTTTTTGTATGGAATTTTTCTGCATTTTATTTTCAATATAATTTGGCTGAAAATTATTTCAAATTTGACATTTTTTAAAAAATTTTAAGATTATCAGCACTTCCGAAGCTCCTTTTGTGCGATCATGATTCGGAAAACCATTTCACCTTGCTTGTGAGGTATCATCTGTGAAGCTTGGTAGTGGTTCTGTCAGAGTGTAAAGCTGCATGTCTTCATCAGGGCCAGGGAAGATGTTTATTATGCTACGGAAGAATGAACTTCAAAACATATCGCACCATATTTCCCTAAATTTTACAACCATCTATCAAGAAATTGCTTCTCCAACATCGAGAACTTATGATATATTTTAGCAAGACAATTTTCCATGTGATACTCCCAGCCATAAAAATAAATAGTTTGGAGAAATAGAGATAATCCCTATAGAGTAGCTGTAGAAGTCTAGGTACATCCATACATTAGTATATACATAAATACATTAAAAAAGCTGCGTGTCCCTCCCTTAATCCAAATTCGCCTTTCGCATCGAATCTTACTCACCCCTTTTCGCGCAGTCATAAACCCGCAGTTTAAGACGAAGAAAAGCTCGGGTCACGGCGAGGCGTTAATATGTCGCATATCTGACAGCAGTCAAATAAGAGTTGGCGCAGCGATACGGATTTTATGAGAATTCGGTGCTCTCTCTCGATTTTTGCTCATGAGGAAAATAAAAGGGAAAATTCTCCCTGGAGTTAGGCAGAAGATCTTGGACCTACATTGTGTGTGGAACTATTCTCACAAAGGAAACAGCTCTCCCGTTGCAAGAAAAAAACTTCGGGGAATTGGTGGTTGCCGTTACGGTACTTGTAGGTGCCAAACTTCTCTCAGAATCCCCCTTCCCTTCAGAGTCAGAGGTTACACACGACCTTCCTCTGCAGATTACCCTAGGCGGAGCTTGGTAATAATTTTGGCTACCTACTACAAGAGCCAATAATCGGAACGAAAACATCGAGGAGAAGAATTCCGATTGGAGTTACAGTCTGACTCGTCTTCGCGATCCGGCCTAGGATCATTACATCAGTGAGTCGGTCTAGGATTACCCACCATTAGGTAACCTCGGACGACCGAGTTAAGAGTGAACATCATCATCAGAAGAAGACATTCACCTTCACCCTCCAAATACTTTCGAACTGCAAGGTATCGAATAAAGAGAAAAATTCCTTCCCCTAACTTCACCAGTTTAACCTTCAACTAGAATTTCCATTCCGAGCTTATAACCTAGATTATTTTAAGTGATTAATTAAGAGCTTAATTCCATAATATTATTCAATTCATTCCTTCGGGTGTAATTAAGACGCAAGCATCCTAGTACGTAGAATTTAACTGTAATGCCCACGACATTATATAGACATACTTATTCAGTGCAAAGATTAATCCCATTTATATCTATATACGCTGTTTCATATTTCTAATTAATGTATATTATAGATTATTTTTATATTTATGTGTTTAACTAATTTGAACGAGCCTTTGGCAATTATTATGCAATCCGCTCGGCTTAAATCTCAATATTACACCGATCCAGCCATGATTGGCTTTCACTGAGTGGGTACACACTGAGGAGATCATCTTCTTAGTTTTGTTCAAAAGGGACGCACTGGGGTTATTCTTCTTCACCGGAAGTGGCTACGGTAGGTGTATTGGCTACACTTCACCTCCACCTCACCTTGGTGCGGGATTATAATATATTCCTAGGAAGTGGGACTGGGATTACCCTCTCACTAAACATCGACAGTGGCCACCAGAGAGCCCAGACCAAAATCAATCAGAACACTTGAGTGAAATGCTTTGAAACGAGATAGGAGGTGCCACATGTAGAAATAAAGTAAAATTGTATTAGAAATTACAAGCTGAGTACAGAAAGCTGTGAAAATATAAAAAATTGTTCAAATTTGTTGAAATCCAAGCCAAGAAGACTTGTAGATATGGTTAAAATGGGATCCAACTAAGTAATAAAATAAAAAAATAAAAAAATAAATATAATGTATATATATATATATATATATATGCGAATATATATATATATATATATATATATATATATATATATATATATATATATATATATATATATATATATATATATATATATATATATATATCTATTAAACTCTCTCTTAGACAGAAATAACATCTGGGTCAATATTTTTACGTGAGTGAAAGATAGATTGTATACCGCCGACGGTGTCCCTTAGATATGTATAGACCCATCAACGTGACCACGGCTAAAGGACGTTCATCAAAAGAGTTATGGTGATGCGGCTTTTACCTAGTTATTAAAACTTCTCTCTACTACTTGTGATAATCGTGATTTCGAGTATGCTATATTTTTTATTAGCTTACTTTCCTTAATTTAGTCTTAACTTTCATATATTATAAGTGTTTAGTTGATCTCTCTTATATATATATATATATATATATATATATATATATATATAAGCCCTAACCAATATATATATATATATATATATATATATATATATATATATATATATATATATTGGTTAGGGCTTCTCTTATGGAGATTCAATTTAATTTGAAGGATGAACAAAAGGACGTATAAAGGGAAATTCATTTCATTTTATTGAAACAACGTTTCAGGTGAACTTTTCACCCATCTTCGAGTACTGGAAATACAATATGTGGAAAACAATTTAAGTTAAGAACCAAACAGATAATCAAAATGATGATAAAAAGGTCAAATAACAAGATATTTTTTTATAAGCCAACCTTCACCCTTCATGGCCAAAACTTTTTTAGGTTTTGTGACCTTTTTTTCAAAATAAGTGCCATCAAAACACTAATATTCCGGGCTTTTAATATTTGTTCATCCTACTCTGGATTTCACCAAAAGGTCGTATTTCTGACTAATTATTTCAAAACAAACGGCTTTTCCTGTGTCTCTGACTGAAAAAATTACAGCCCAATTATTAAACAATATTTTCCATCTCAAATTTAAATTCCCTACTCTTGGCAAAGATATCCGTTATATAATTTTTCCGGATCTGGGTTATTTAAAAAAAAATTTCAAAAGAAATTACATCTCTATTAAATAAATTTTTATTATATACCGACTTTAAGTTGAGATCGATTATTATTTTTTTTATTATTTTTTTTAAGAAACTTCTTTCTTAATCGCCTCCTTTGTATTTTTTCTTTATTCGTAATTGCAGATTTATTTGCCTTTTTTGCGACTAATATATCGTATAACAAATTAATTCCAGCATTCACTGAATGTTCTAAACATATCTTCCCTTAGTATTCATAATAATACATTACCAAAGCCGGAACTACGGACATTACGATAGAGGTAAAACAAATGAATATAAATTCATAAATGACTGAACAGAGATTCACAGTTTATTTTCCATAGACTGTTCACTAGATATTATTCTTAAATTAAGACTTAGAGAAGATATATACTTTTAAAGTCAGGCTAATAATAATGGGTTTCTATATATTAAAATGTTACTTTAAGCATCCAACTATAATTTTCTATCCTATTATGATGAGAAACGTTGTTATATATATATATATATATATATATATATATATATATATATATATATATATATATTCCTATACATATGAGGTGTCAGAAAAATCTGAACCCATAGGAAATATTTATTAAATTAAAGGTTTAAAATGGATTTTCTTAATTTTTTTTATATTATGTATCTTATAATGATGAAGATCTTTGATTTTAGATATTAGGTTATACATTTTAAAATTTAGATTTCAAATTAATATATTTTTTATTTTTCAGATTGGTACGTTATGGTCGCAAAGCTAACCGAAGCAGAAAGAATAGAGCTGGTTCTTTTATATACAAAGGATAGTGCCAGTTCAAGTTCCGTCGCAGATACTTTTAATACCAAGTACCCCGAAAAGTTTCCAACCAACTACAGAACTGTCAGTAAGATCTTCGCCCATTTCATGGAAAATGGAAGCGTCTGTTATCGACCAACCAGTGATCTAAAAAGAACTTTTAGTGATCTCAGAACATCTGCACTGGTAAGAGATTGTATGGGGCAAAGCCCCCGTAAGTCAATACGAAAACTTTCATAGGAAATAGGTGTATCTAAGAGTTTAGTTCGGCTTATTCTAGCCACTAATCATTTCCACCCGTATAAAGTCCAGTTAGTCATGTAATTACATGGCGATGATCGAGATCGTCGTATGGAATATTGCGAATGGTGTATGCAGCAGAAGCACCTGAGAAAACATATCATATTCAGTAATGAGGCAATTTTCTACCTAAATGTTGATTTCAATAGACATAATGCACGATATTTGGCGACTGATAATCCACATAGGGTAGAGGAAGGACGCGCGCAATTCAATCCCAGAGTTAGGGTATGGGCATCTATGTTTGGCGATAAGGTAATTGCTCCCTGTTTTTTTCCCGATGCTGAAACTGCTGAGGTATATCTACATCTGCTGGCAAACTTTCTTAAAATAGAGAAAGTAGATGATATATCGTTATACGATCGGAGAATTATGTTGTTTAACTAGAATGTGGCTCCGCCACATATTGCAAAGATTGTTCGCAAATTTATATTGGAAACATTTAGAGAAAAATTAGTTCGATGACCTGGACCACTTGAATTGACACCTAGATCTTCAGATCTGACAGATTTAGATTATTTTATATGGGTGCACCTTAAATCAATTGCTTAAAATAACCGTCCCAAAACAATAGCACATCCCATGGCAAACATAGTAAAAGAATTTGAACCCAGAAAATTCAATAACCCTTGCTAAAAAATGTTCAATGGTCTTGCGTGGAACGCGTTATAAAATGCATAGAAGTAAATGGATGTCATTTTGAACATGTAATCTAATCGATAACGATAATTAATATATAAAAAAGGTCAAGTTAGTTTCTTTAATACATTTCTATGAGGCCATAATTTGGGAACACCCTATATATATATATATATATATATATATATATATATATATATATATATATATATATATATATATATATATTAGTGATACCAGGAAGTAATGTTTTTTGAGTAAGTATTGTCACTGCGGATTTAGTCGTGGAAAGACATTGTTTCTTTCGTTTATTGGTGTTAAAGAAATACACTTTTCTTCTTCAGAAACATTTTGATCGAGTAAAGGACCTTTTTTAATTCTTAAAAACAGATTATTGCAAAGTGTTGAATGCCTTGCTTTATTCTTTGGAAAAAGATCATGATGCACACAAATGCCCTCTCTATATACCTATCCAAGTTTTGTAAGATGTTCCTGAACAATGGACCAAGGTGGATTAAGTCTCTGGGATAACTCTTTCAAAACTTCCCTATCCAAAAGAGTGGGTCTTCTTGACCTATCCACATCGGAAGGGTCAATATTGCCTTCTCTTAATTGCAAAAATCATCCCTGGCATATTTGAAGACCTATTCCTTTAGAATAAACAGCGCAAATGTTTTTCATTGCTGCCTCTGTAAAATTCATACAGCATGCAATGGCGAATATGAAATTTTTTAAATTTTTTGTCTTCCAGGTGCTATTGATGTGTGTAAACCATAAACACAATTAAAATCAACTAAATGAGTAGTTTAACTTACCATCCAGTACGTGATTTCACCTTGGAAAGTGTAACTTTTATTAGGTTTGCCTTTTAAATTTGGTCCAAGAAATGCGACTCTTCTTTCTAGTATCCATAATATATATTTTAATAATTAACAAACAGCACGAGAAAAAAAGTGATGGAAATAGGGAGAGAGAGAGTAATGAAGAAGAAAGTTAAGTAGAAGAGGAAAAGGAAGAATAAGAACATTACTTCAACTAAAATAATATCGTTGGAATTTTCCTTGGCCATCTATCATGGTCGACCTATTGTATAATGTCATTCAATAAGTAATGCGGCCTTTTTTCATGTTTATTATTATTATTTTGAAGTTAGAAATCAAACAACTATTTGAAGTTTTTATATTTAAAAACGTATTAATTTATTAAGTAAAGGAATTTTCATTAGTTTTTACCCCTATTCGGTATCTTTCGATAAAATATTCAATACCATGTTTGTATAAATCGTTTAATATTGATTTATAAGATTTTATGAGGATTTCGACATTTGTTGTTGAAATCATTCTCTTAGTCATTCGCTAAACTCCTGGGGTTATTCAGGAGAGTATGGAGGCTTATTCTGTATTTCAGATACGTAATCTTTAAGCTTTTGTGTCGGATCCCTTGCGAAATGAGATTTCGTGTTGTCCTGATAAAAGAGTAGAATTCATTTATTAATTATTGCTGGCCATTTTATTCTTATTCAAGTGCTGCACGTAAGTAGTCCGACTGAGCACAGTAAGGTTCTTATGTAATGTTTTGATTCCGGTTAAAAAGTTCAAAACATCTTTAGCTATTCATATCCTATCAAACCCAAAAGAGAAGCTTCCTTGAATGAAGCGCCTGTTTCGGCTATTTCTCTACTGGTTCTGGATGCTGCTTTTGTTGAGTACACACTTTCATTTTACTCATTAGTTTTTTTAACTATTCTTTTTCTATCCTGAATAATTATAACATCTTCTTGTTTTATAGATGCCATGAGAGATTTGGAATTTTGAAGTCTCTTTTTAGTAATTTTAAACCCATATCCGTCTTTGATGGTGTCTTCAACAATATTTCTATTATATTTTCTGAATTAAGCTTTTCTGTTTCTTTTAAATTAGCTTGTTTATTTCTTCTGCTTCAAATTGTTGGATGTTCTTTGTAGCTTTAAGATGTTTGGGCTTCTTCATTAAGTTTAGTCTTTTATTTGAGAGTTTGTTGTTGTTCTTATATTGTCTCCTTTAATTTCTAGCAGTGTCTGCCATATGTCTTATCATTTTTTTTTCATCGCTTTTATTATGCTAGGGTTACTGGTGGCAGCAGAATTTTCATTGTTCGTACTTTGAAGGTGGCGCTTTTATTCTGAAACGAGATTTTTCGGGATGTATATTGGTTTATATTTTGAATGGAATAGCTTTCTTAAAGCTTTCTGAATATTCCTTTTTATCCTAAATCTGAATAGTGATGGACCTAAGCATGAAGTGAACACAAAGATCTTCCCTCAGAAATAACCTGCTATGGAAACAAACAAATTTGCAGTAACATAAAAAATTCATTTTATGAATAATCATCAAAAACGATCCTCTAAAATTATTAAGGAAAGGATAAGACACAATGTGTTCCTTAAATAAATGAAAAAACGAATGGGCTTTTTTTACATTTTTATACTAAGGCATATTCATTCAATTGAGGGAAAGAGCATTTTATAATTCACCCCAAAAATATTTTCCTCCAAGACTAAAAAAAAACTTTTATCCTGTCTGAAATGCTTAGGCAAATTCTGTAAAATCTCTATTGTTTCACAGCGCTGTAATGCAGTTTACTTTAAAAAATGGAAGTGAAATTCAGGGGAATTATTTTGAGAGCAAGGCAACTTTGCTCATATGGAAATTATTAGATAAACAATAAAAATGTAGGCAAAATAGTCAAACTTTAGTACAGGATTTAATATCTTACTTTGTCTCTAGGTATGTCCTAGAGAAAAAACGTGTTGTTTCTTTTATCCTTTCGGATCGGGATAAGGAATTGTATGATTTGAAGTAGAAAATTTTGTTTACTTACCGTGGTTGCATCCATGGTTGCCACTTACCTCTATTATCTGCCATTTAATCATCTCCACCACACTTCTTCCCTCTGAGTCTTGCTCTATCAGACAATTCATAACTCTCCTAGCTCTCTTCAGCATGATTTAATACTTTATGTTCTTCTTAACACACAATCGTTCTCCATGCCTCCTTGTCTCATTATTTAACCTAAACTTTCAATTATCTATTTTCTTATCATTTACCAAAGTTATCTTTTACTTACTTTTCTGCTCATTGCTTCTTCAATCATTACTCGTGGAGTCCAAAGGATACAGACTATATATTTTCAAACCACTATCTGCATTATACCTGGCCAATAAACATAAGGTTTTGAGACATGTCTCAACAATTATTCCCCAGAAACATTAGGAGATTGATTCGTTTCTTTGCTACCATAAAATTTAAAACAAACTTATACTTTTGATGTAAATGCATATAACTAGGTGAAGGTTAAAAGTCTGGTATGGTTAGTACAGTGAAGGTAAAAATTAGTTTGATGAATTCCATTATTTAACAAATAAGGTTTGATTCTTTGTTCTTGTTCCTTGTATATTTCTACCATGCTGAATATCATGGTCGCACACTTTTTATCATAGTATAAAATTTTGTATTATTAAAAAACCCTTTTTTTATATTGTATAACATTGTCTGCTCATGTAATATTTGATTCCCTTTACTATATTGACTTATTGTTTTATATAGAGTGACATCTTCTGGACAGCGCCATATATCACTTGACTTTTATGTATGTGGACATGATAGTGAACAGAAAAAGCGTAATCTTTTCTTGGGCAGAATAATAAATAATATTTCGCATATGAAAAGGACTTCGTGACTTCCCTTGGACGAAGTCCAAGGGAAGTCACGAAGTAGAAGAATGGTTGCGTGGAAGCGGGAAATGAATGCATTTGTACTTTTCAAGTTTATGGCAAGTACCGCCAGTTCTTCTCAAAGATGTTTCTGTATGGGTATGGATGTTCATATATAATATGGCAGAATATAAGTACACTGACAATCCAAATCTCCATTCTTCAATTGCACTATTGCCATATGAAGAATAATCATCGATTACAACTCGTCGAGCTTTTCCTTCAACGGATCGACCTCAAAAGTTGTAATCATCATGAAGATAAGCGGAAACGAAAAGCATCATGCTCACGTGTAGAAAACTAATTCCCACACAATCAAGAATTTGATGATCTCGTAAGATTCATGAATCGCACAAAATAGGGTGAGAGAAGCTCCTTGCATTTGAATTGAAAGAATGGAACCTGATGTAGAATGACCCCGACAAATAATTTACTTCTACCCAATAGGCGATGTCGATCAAGGTCAATGCGTGACCTTGATTCAACTCTGGTCACAACAGAGATGGGGAATAGAAGTGTGTGTTGGGAAAGGAAGCGAGTGTAAAGGATTTAAATTGAGAAGGAGTGAGTGCAGTTGGCCGATATTAACTAATGAAGGCTCTGGCTATGAGGCTTATGGAAAATTAGGTACAAAAATAAACTTTAATATATACACAGTTATACAAAATAAATAGATTAAATAAAATAATGGCAATAAATACTCTATATTTACAAGGACCGAACGTATCAGAGCTACTCAGGGCAGGCTCTACGGGGGGAGGTCGAGAGGCGTTACGAGCCTCTGTACAAATATACACGGCGATGAATTGCGAGATAGCCACAGATGATTCTTCTCAGCCTGGCTTAAGGTTCAAAGCTTTAAGAGATGAAACGGGAGGATCGGATAGTGATTTAAGGGGCTTTAACCACAGGGAGTTTAACCTCTAGTATTAATACTAACTGGAGGAAGTATTCGTGTCAAACGAAATGTACCAAAACCAAGGATAGGATAATTGACTGCAACTCAGATCCTTTGGTATAATTCTAGCCTTCAGCTCGTCGAGAGAATGGAGAGCGATCGAGAATGACGTGTTTCGTTGTAAAAGGCAGGTGTATACTGTCGATGTTCTATTGGGACCAACAATATATATGGATCAGCCAAATCCATTACTGCTTTCGTCAAGGAGGGGGGGCGTAGGGAAATCTTTCTACAAACCAACACGGGGCTTAAGGGATGGGAAACACTCCCGCGGGGGTTTCTTAATAACACCTTGGGAGACAACAGAAGCGCGCGTTTTAGATTCCAATTCCTTGCTTATCGCGAAAAGCAGTTCGATATTCAGAGTGCTCTCACCGTCCTCGCACACCTGGACTCACCTTTGGGTTTCAACGGGCCGCATGGCAGCAAAGAGCCTCTATTCTCGACACTCATCCATTCCCAAGATGTTACTTTGAAAAAAAGTGACATCTGACAACCGCTGGATGGGTATTAAGAGTCTCAAACTTTCCATATCACAATAGGAGGGGGGGGGAAATGAGAGATACCTGACCTTGAACGGGTCACACTTTGGTGGCTCGGACATATTTACGTACAAGGTGTATCCAGGAACACGAGGAATCAATGACTCAACAAGGAAACATGGGCTACAAGAGCTAACATTACTTAAAAAGGGGGTCGATCACTGAAAAACAATAACGACCTCGAGATACACACATAAAATAAATAAATAAATAAAACATACAAAAGATTAAAAGAAAACAGAAAGCAAAAAGATAGAAAAGGGAAATATAAAATACAGGGAATTAATTGATCCGAATGATATAAGGGTTTACCGGATTGTTCTTGATTTGTGAAGAGAGAGAAATATTGTCAGAATATATACAGTTTAAGAGGAACAAACTTAAACAGAACAGCTACTAGCATAAAATTTATCCTAGATTAGTTTGGGTAGGCTATAAGGGTTCCTACTCAAGCTATCCACTATACAATTCTCGGAACCTTTTATATAATCGATTTTAAATTGAAACCCCTGGACGTATAAACTTCAGCGAAAAGGCAACCATTATTGCTGTTTACATTTCAAAAATATGCGAGGGGGCTTGTGATCCGTCTCTACAAGGAACTCTTTACATAATAAATAGATTCTAAACTTTTTTAGGACCCATATAATGGTCAAAGCCTCCTTTTCAATAAAGGCATTATTTTTCTCTCGCTGGAGAAACATACGGCTAGCGTGGACGACAGGGTAACTACCACCATCATCGCTATACTGTAGTAAAATGCAACTTAACCCTTCATTGCTGGCATCGGTCTGATACTAAACGTCTTCTTCAGGTTAGGGAGTCGGAGGATAGAAGCGAAAGGTATTTTGCCCTTCAGCTGTTCGAAGTGGGAGAGATCTAATGGGGAACAGACAATGTGTTCCGGGGACTTCTTTTTCAGCAATTGACACACAGGGGCCGAGAGAGAAGCGAAATGGGGAAGAAAGCGGCAGTAGAAAGAAGCAGATCCCATGAAGTATATTAGCTGCTTCTTATTGTACGGACGGGAAATTTCGTCAATGGCGCGGATTTTTTCCTCCTGGGGGGCCAAACGGTTGTTCCCAATGTAAAAGCCAAGGTAGTCCATCGTACTATAAGCAAAATGGCACTTGCTCTGGCCGATTGTGAGTCTGTGCTTGCGCACGCGACGGAGCAAGGCCTGGATGGCGATCACATGATGGTCCCACTCGCGAGGTGCAACGTAAATGTTATCGAAATAAAAAGTAACGTTTGCCAACCCGTCTAATATTCTTCGCATCATGAGATTGTAATTACTACAGGCCGTGATCGAATTAAGTTTCCGAGAATTAACCTGCTATGGGGCACCTTATCGAATCCTTTATGAAAGTCTAGGTATAAGATGCCCACAGAGAGATCTCTATCGTTCTCACTCAATATATTTTGGAAGAAATCGAGTAGAGTCATGAGACGCGATCGGTTTATGCAAAACCCATGCTGTGATCAATATCAGGTTGGGAGATTCTTAGTCCTTTATATGCCAACAGCGATTATGCTTTCTAGCAGTTTCGCCACTAAGGACATCAAAGTAATTGGCCGATAATTACTCGGACTTTTGCGTTCAACTTTTGTAAAAATGGGTTTTACGTCTACCATCTCCTAGTCTTCTGGCAACTGTCACATCTCAAGCGAAACATTGAAGAACGCAGTAAGGTGCGCAGCAGCCTCACCGCTAGCCTCACGAAGAATTCTGAGAAGGAATCCATTTGGACCATGAGACTTATATGGTTTCAGATTACCTAGCCGCACCTTCATTCTTATCTACAACGATTTTATATTAGATGTTCCCCTCATCCAGGTTAAAATCCGGAGATCGGAGCGGGACTGTATTCTTTCCTGGTAAACATCGAGGACAAATAGTTGTTCTCCACGTGGGTGATGTCATATCCGATTCCCGACATATCCATCTCGTTTGCAGCTGTTGCCATGCAAGAAAAATGATTTGGGGTCCTCTTTGCAGATGAGGGTGATCGGAGGTTCCTCATCGCGTTTAGCTCGCAGCCCCAGTTTTTTTTACCTTCCCTACAATTCTCTATGTATTGGGCAATATATTCGCCCTTATCGTTGGCTTTCCACTTACTGTATTTGGTTTTCTACTACGAATTGCATAGGTGATGTCGTGATTGAACCTCTTTGGTTGAAGGAGATTTTTGGTTACCTTTTTTTCTGGAACGAACTTGGCCTACTGTGGTTTGAAGTGGTCCTTTAATTTCCACTAGTTGACTTGGCTCATGGCCCATTTTAGGTTACAGTGGATCTATTACGGTCAGAAGCCCATCAAAATATTCTCATCGGTATCAGGTTTGTAGATAGCAATGCAACCGCGCATATTGTTGGAGTTTAAAGGAAAAACGTGATGGTTCGGTGATCACAAACAATAGCCCATGCTCACTCCTGAGAACCAGTAATCATTGCTGGTGACAAACAAGTCAAACAGTTTCTCATCCTTCTTCGGCTCCTCGACCCATTGTGTCAATTATTTATTGGCAGCGTAGTTGACGGTTCGTTCTCCCCATCACAGTTTCCCGATCTAACTCCCTATTCAAGCCCTTGAAGTTTAAAGTCACGCATACTCAACTTCCTTTACAAGTGCTTCATAGCCCCGGCGCCTAAAGCATCGGACCACCTAACAGTAGCTTTCATTGTCAGTGAGGTGGTTCTCTCCCTTCAAAGTTTCCTAGGAGAACATACTTCACCTCTCCCGTTGAGAGACCCATAAGCGGCCCGACGATTTGCTTTCCTAGACGCCGTGCTGACGCACCCTAACCTCTGAGCTGCGGTTTAGGTTGGTGGATTCTTAACAAGTCCCTCAGTCCCATCCCTCACCTTCCTTATTTCCCCATTTTCTTTTTTTTCATCGACTATTAATTTTACGCCAACTCTAATGGTGGAACCGCCATGCTGATGGGCTACCTGGCTACTAGACGGAAGGAAAAGCCTCAAATGGCAGGAGACGTTAGAATCCCATGATATTTATTGGGTCACCATCCTCAATGATAAAAATAAAAGAAAACTGTCTTCACTTTCCTCTTTCTTTCTTCCTTCTCTTCATCTCATTTGTTTTGGTGGTTCGCCAAAGAGTTTCCAAAACGCTGACGGCAACTACACCCACGTCTTTGGCATGGTTTGCTCTTCCATGGTCAAAGACCGACGTCTCGAAGTTAACTTCAGGACCGAGTGATGACGTCAAAACCTCACAATAAATGGGTTTGGCACTACAGTGTATTCAAATGACCACCCTCGCAGGAACTAGGGAATCTTTGGGACGAAGAACACCTCTTCTTTCTAATGGCTAGCTCCTTGGTCTATTTCTCCCTCAACTCTGCTTCGCAAGTCCCCAACAGCAGAAGCCGTAGCACCGTTCATCTTCTCCTGACAACCCTCAGAAACAACACTATTTGGCTCAGAACCAGATTAATCCCTCAGTCCTAGCTGACACAGCGCTCCTGCATCTCTCATTTGATCTCGAACTCCAACCTTGCCCAACTTTCCATGACAGGGGTAGAGTGAGATAATGATATATATATATATGTATATATATATATATATATATATATATATATATATATATATATATATATATATATATATATATATATATATATATATGAATTGAAAGTGCCATGACACGTGATTTTATAGATGTATTTAAAGGCCCAAGGAAATGAAAACACAACCCGGAAAAACACTTAGGAGAATATCGCATGAACAAATAAAAGCTTAAGAAGAAAAAGGGGAGATGTAGAGAACGGAAAGATAGGGCAAACTATTTTAACCGTTATATGAAAAAAATAAAGAAGTTGGATTTGAACCTGTATCATTAAGCGCTCATTGCTTATATGACCAAAACGCTGATCGCCAGAGCTACCATCCTCAAACAGCTATTTCCTTTTCAATAATAATGTTTACCAACAAATTTATGGTGCAGGTATGGGTTCCTCCATTGCTCCCATCGCTGCTAACATTTTCATGGCAAACATGGAAGAACTGATTTTTAATATCTGCCCTAAATGATTTGCTCCACTTTTTTGTCGCCGCTTTGTTGATAACTGCTTAGCCATATTTCATAACAAAGATCAGGCAAACAGTTTTTTAGAGTTCGTCAACACCGACAATGTCCTTTCATTTTTGGATTTATTGCTTGACAGGTCAAGGCAATAAAATGAACACTCAAGTATACCGAAAATCTCCCCTTACTGGCCTAGGACTCAATTTTTTCAGTTTTTGCGATGCAATCTTCAAAATCAATTTTATGAAAACACTTCTCTTCACCGTGCTTATCACTTATTCTCAACCTATTCTTTTCTCCACAAATAATTTGACTTTCTTCGTGATATTTTAAAGGTAACTGTTATCCCAGTAATTTATACGATAAGTTACCTAAGAAATTCTTATCGAAGCAATATGAGCCAAGGTTACCTAATAGCACCGCCCCCAAAGACTCTCTCTATGTATCTTTACTATACTTAGGTTTTCTTAACTACTCTCTCTGCAAATAATGATTAAGACTCTACAACAATATTTTACTCTCATACATTTTAAAATAATCTTCACCAATAATTTATTAATTGGTTCAATATTCAATGTAAAGGACACACTCCATCGGTACCTACGTAGCTGCTGTGTTTATCAGTTCATTTACCCTGGATATGATCGAGGTTCATATATAGGCAGCACTGTTGTTCTCTGAGGGCCAGGGGGTGTTCTCACTTGGGTATTAGCAAAAGAACTGGCAAACCTTTGAACCATAAAGAAATTTCAGCCATAAGATGTCACATTATGCGATGTAAAGTTGATATCACACATGAAGAATTTAAAATCATTGAACATTGCAATAATGAAATCTCCCTTCGTATCTTAGACTCTATGTATAGTAAAATATTAAAACCTCTTCTTAATAACGACACAAGTGCTGTTTCCTTCCTCCTGTCACCCCCTTCCTTAACTTATTCCGTTGAGTTTTTCTCACTACTCAATTTCTTAGTCTCCCCCATTTAAATGATGTTTGTTTTTTTTATTCTAATTTGGCTTACTACCAATACATAATGTGTTAGAATTTAAATATTTCTCCATTTCCCTCTGTCAGACCTGATGATAGGCTTGGAGCCTGAAACGTTGTCATTAAAGAATAAGTATAATGGGAACTACTTTCTTTTTGGTCCTTAGATTCATTCTTAAGATTAAATTATCTCTAGTCAGAAGAATCTACTTCCAATATATATATATATATATATATATATATATATATATATATATATATATATATATATATATATATATATATAGTACAAGAAAGAGAATTTGGACGCGAATGAGCAATGAGACAAGAATCAGGAGTTTTTTAGAGGTAAAAGAAAGGGACATTAGAAGAAGACTAGAATCAGAGAGAACAGAGGGCGGCACAATGAAGGCAATCCTTTACCGAGAAATTGTTTTGAAAGGCAGAAAATAAATATGGCGAAAGCCCTGTGGTGGTTGTTATCACCCGCAGAACTTGCATTTGCTCCTTCTTCTATATATATATATATATATATATATATATATATATATATATATATATATTAGAGATAATATAAATGGAAAGCTAGGTAGATAGAAAAAGAGAGAATGAGAGAGAGAGGAAAGAGATGGATGAGATAGTGATAGTTAGGGAGAGATAATGAAATGGAATCATTTCAATTTATCCCTCTATCTTTATATAACACAGCGCCCCTGCTTCTTGCATTTGACCTTACACTCCTATCCTTGCCTGACCTTGCATTCCTGCGGTGAAATAAAAGAGAGATAAATAGATGGGTTAGCGAGAGATAGAGAGAGATGATAGAAGTAGAGAGAGATACAGAGAGATGGAGAAATATATTGAGAGATAGAGAGAAATAGATTTGTCAAGTAGTCCAGAAATTTAGGCATTTTTTCACAATTCCACATATATGTATATAACAAACAAACCAACTAAACCAAGTTGTGGTAAAGTATAATGTAGATTTTTTTGCAAAATATAATTTAAACAACGACTTTCTTTGCTGTCCAACCTTCAAATTGGGTTATTTTTAATTACTGGGACCTTTATTCAACAAGAAAAAAGTACTTTCGCAAAATTTATAGTTTTTAGTTCAAACTTAGAAAGGAATTACTGAAACCACAAATCATCAAAGAAGCAATTTTCCAAGGATCGGTGGCTATTAGTACTAAGACGTTTGTTTTTGAGGTTTCGCAAATGAGATGAGAGTCACAGGTATTTCAACTTTCAGGAAGAAATCGATCCTTTACAGATGACAATTTGATTAACTAATGGAAGCATTCGGAGCACACCAGGACGTAACCTCGTTTGAACAATGAGGGCAAACAAATCATGCATTTCAATCTACTGATTAAAATTGATTAAAGAAATAAACAATTCCATTCAATGTTGCAAAGGTGACGCTTCAGAAACTAAACGAATTTAGAATTCAAGTCGGGCCTTATCAAACTTATTCTCCAGCCTTCGCTCCTACAGAGTTTCATATCTTTAGACAACTGTAGGACCTTCTAAAGAATTTACGGTGCAAACTAAAGCAGGTCCAAAAGAAGCCATTTGGACCTTTCTTGAGTCGAGGCGTCAAATCTTCTAAAGTGAAGCCATAAATGGCATATGAATAGTTTAGTGCAAAAGTCCGTACAATAACTTTGAACCTAGTTTGATTAAAATTAAATTTATTATTTACCAGTCTGTTTTTTTAAACCTTGCACCATATAAAACGTAATTACTCCTTTTGATCATTCTTAAGTATATTAGAGATGCTCTATATTAAGAAAACCAAACCAACACTCAACGAATTTAAT
This sequence comes from Ceratothoa steindachneri, assembly GCA_963969495.1. Lineage (NCBI taxonomy): Eukaryota > Metazoa > Arthropoda > Malacostraca > Isopoda > Cymothoidae > Ceratothoa > Ceratothoa steindachneri. Next base: position 72,307,639 of record OZ018337.1, read on the forward strand.
TTCTCCTTCCTCCTTCGTTCTTTATAACCCTACAACCTACTAACTTAATTTCATGTTTCTTTTTCGTTCTCTTTTTAATTCTTGGCAACGATCGGCTATCTCATAGGTAAATTTTGTTTGCATCATTCACGTATTCGGTTCTTATCTTAGGTTCTATACTTTATCATATTTCAACTTTAGGAAATCCTTTTTGGCTTTATTTAAGGGGCCCTAACTCGTTGCTAATATTTTTATCATTCGCTTTGTTTTTGTTGATGTACTTTCGTAAAGTGAGTAATTTATTTGACATTATCTCTGACAAAGATAAATAAATGTCCTTTTCTATCTACTCGTTAGTCTTCATTTCCTTGCTTTCCCGCTCTGTCTCTGTCTGTCTCTCTCTCTCTTTTTCTCTCTTTCTCTCTCTCTCTCTCTCTCTCTCTCTCTCTCTCTCTCTATATATATATATATATATATATATATATATATATATATATATATATATAGTATGAGAGAGTTAGTTACAAGGTGTAGAGAAATGGCTACATAAAGCCCCCCCTCATGTTGAACGCCGGAGAAGCGAGCTCCATGAGGAGACTCGTGGGAACGGTAGCCGGCGAATAACCGTTACTGCCTACCCTGTTTGATGTCCCTGCCACAGATAGAGCGACCATCTGTGTTTAGGCAACCACCTAAGGCCCTTAAACGACGCTCTAACGATCCATTTACCTACTAGATCCATAAACCCGTGGTTATGTCACCAAAAAAGGGTGCTAGTCAAAAGGCACGCCAAGGAGTGTGGTGGTTGAGGGTCTCACTAATTAACCAGCCGACTTGGGCACCTCAGTGCTACCTCTGTACTTCTCCCTCTCACCAAATGCGAACTCACAATTCGCACTCCTCTCTGTGGCCTCGCCCCTCTCCCCTTAGATGGGGTGGTGGTCCCCCTATAAATAAGCCCCGGAAAGAAAGAGAAGAGATTAGAATTCAGTAAGAAAGACGAAGGATCAGTTCGTGAACATCGATCCTTCAGCCAGATAAGACGATTTCCATGAAAAACGATAAAGAATCAGATTGAGAAGTTCGATCCCCCACCCCGGGCTGGATTAACATAAATCGTCAAGCTTTTTATCGGTACCATACCGAAGAATCTTTTACAGACTTAGAAGAAGTTTGACTGGAGAAAAGAAAACCCGCTCACACTCGAGTGACTCACATCTAAAGCTCCGTAACAGTGAGAGGAGAAGAACCCAGCCCCAATGAGGTTCCGTTCTTTAATGACGGTAGAAATCCCCCCAAATACTCCAAAATCTAAGTATGCACTCTACGTTGAAGAATAATACACCAGTAGGCTTCAAGATTATTCAGAAGAGGACTTTTGAAGCGAAGAGCACCATAACTCTCTCAGTCTTCTTAACTTAACCAGAGGTAAGGTTACAATAAGAAGTTGACGGCGCCCTACCTCGCTATCTCCATCACATCTCATCGAAATTCTATCATCGGCACTCCAAATCCCCGAAGTGCAAGATAAGACCTCCAACGACCTCCGGCAATCCCTGATCCGGTCTGTCATGTAGGTTAGCAAGAACATTCATATTCATATTGCGATAGTATGAGGTTAGTACCTTTCGTGATTTAATAGAAGTAAAAACCATTGTGCGTGAACCCTTGTCATATTAGTTAGTAGCAGAGAGTACTTTAATTAATTTTTAACGCTAATATAAAAGGGTCACGATAAGATTACTAATCGGCAATTGGTGTGTTTACCGGGAGCCTATTTGTTTTCTTTTATCACTGAAGATATTGTAATAGGCCTAGTTGCCAATCGGGATAGTCGAGGTTAGCGTAGGACGAGGATATAAATGTGCTTACTGTTTGTTTTTCATAGTTAAGTGTTAAATTTAAAGTATATGTTTATTTTGGGATAATTCCTGTGTGTTTCCTTATATCCTTACGTGTTAAAGCTTCTCTTCCTTAAAACAACAAAATTCGCACTCTTATATCAAAGCCTACTTCATTAAAGAAGTACATCACGACCACAAGGTATTCTGCGACACAAAGAGTTACAAGAAAAAATCAGAACTTCCAAATTTCTAGCAAACCATACGGAGGAGGTCACTATAGGAAGGCCTAACATAATAAGTATAATGGAAAGTATAGCAAAAAATTAAGAGTCTTCTTACTCACCTATATTCCCAAATATGCTAACAGGGAACCTAAAATGACCTAATAATGTTGAAAAACCTCATAGCTATGTATTTTGACTCATACACTACGCTGTTCAGTCGAAACTTGATCTGTTTAAGCGATGAACTGTTCACAACCTTCGCTGGAAAGATAGTTCGATCTATCGCAGATCATGTACGAGAAAAGGCTCACACAAACTATAGATCTAAATTGGAGTAGATCAAAATTATATCCACGGTTGGCCTTGAGATTCATTTTCAAAGTGTACAACTTGTTGTAATCCACGTTTTGTACTAGGTTTGAGATGTCGACAGCCGGTAATCGATCGTACTTGTTCAATATACTCTGGTAGAATTCAACTAGATTTGTGAGACATGTTTGGTTTCTTCAAAATCCATGCCGGGATTCTAAGATGAGGCTGTGAGATTGTCAGTTCTCAATTACGCGACCAGCGTTTATGTTTTCTGCCAGTTTAACTAAGATCGAGATCAGATTAATAGACCGGTAATAATTTGAGATTTCGCGATCTCCCTTTTAAAAAATGGGTATCACGACCGTAATCTTTCAGTCTTGTAGCAACTGTCCCGTTTCAATCGAATCATTCAGGATCGCACTAGGGTGTGGCGCAAACTACTACTGATCCCACGAAGGAGACTACGAAGTATGATAAGTTTACCCTCGATTCAAACCACTCGTTATTCGCGAGACCTGTTGGACATAGCCAATCAACTCCTAAGTTAGTTATTTGTTGTTGTTACCCAAAAAGGAAATCGAATCAGGTTAAGAGTGAAGAAGATTTATTAACCACCAAGCCTCACCCTTTAATAACACTGTTTTTCATTCCGTCTACAAGGAAGGTAATTGAGGGCATTAAGAAATTTCAAGTTGGTCATTGTCTCTAATTTATGGAGTAATAAATTAATTCTCTTCATCAACACCCATTTAAAATTGGTAACTTGAGCCGAAATCACATTCACCTTCACTACATTTTAAATATGACTGAGCCTCTATAGTTTTGTTAGCTTTGGTTAACTAAATCTTATACCTAATTCCACACTTAATGAGACACCTAGGTAGTGATTGCTTTTGAAAACTTATCTATACTTTATCTATTCTTGATAGGTAAATGGTTTAATTGGCATCATCATTTCTTCCGATCCCACAATTTTAACTCAAACTAACAAAAGCACTGCAAAATTATACCTTGCTCCATAGTTTGTACACCAAACAATTCTATCTTTCATTAATCTGAATTTTCACGCAAATAATTAAATATTTTAAAATTTCAACCTAAATTGTCCAGTCTTACTCTAAACTCAAGCACTCTTTTTTTTTCGTTAGACAAAACCACCGGCCAAATTTAACTATGGCATAAAGGTAATCCCTGGGACTGCTAACTAGTATTAATTATAAATGAACGAATGTGGCTAACATCTGGAAGGTTTCACATCTTTGAGTACTCCAATGAACCAGTTATCTTTTTAATAAACACACTCAGTCTCACTTCCACCCTCTACACACTTATTAATAATAACCAAGTTGGATGAATGAATTAGCACCGAATATTTTGCTTTTCTGTAAATGTGGAACCCTGCAGCCATCTTTTCATCGTCAACATTAATTATGGTAATCATTTTCTCAGCGGATTTGAAATAAGCATTTGACGCGCCCACACCCGGTCTATTTGAAACGCAGTGCCAACCACCACTAAAGAATTGAAAAAAGAATATGTTGAGTTCTTTTATTCTTACAATTATAGGCATGCTACATCCTATTTACCATCAGTGTAAGGAATGTTTATTAGAGGGAGTGCCACGAAACCAGACATATGTCCGATTGATCGTCTGTTAATGTTTAATAACTACATGGAATCAGCACAGGTAACATGTAGCCATCATATAGGCATCCTGTTTACCAAAAACAGGAACCATATAGAAATCCCTGCTGTAGTTAGAAAGAATTCCAGAAAAGCAGACTGGGTATGGTACGCTTGCCTTCTCGAGGTACGCACGCCATTCACCGACCTTGGATGAAGCAATTTTCGAGAAGATAGACAAGGCACTTGACGACCTTAATAACCATCTCCTCAAAACGGATAAAGCTTGTATCCCTAAATCCCAGAAAAATTCATCTTAACCTAAAGATGGACTTGATACATAAATGATGTATAGTGTGATCTGAAAGTATTGTATGAAATTGACATCAAAAAGTCATCAATTGAATTGATACAACGATGTAAAGAGATTAAATAAGATTCAACCAGTTGATTATGTACAACAGTGGAGACGCTGGGGCGATGAGATCGAGAGCCTCGATTAAAATCCATCTCCAATAGATATATGGAGTAAAATCAGGCGTCTCAAAGGATCAACTGGGACGAAGAAAAAAATAGAAGTATTAAAAAAGACACAAAATCGTGATAGAAGATATAAGAATAGAAGAAATATTCCGATGATATTGGGAAAGAATCTTCAATATAACTGAAGAAGAGAATAATATCTCCGCCAAAGAGTTCGAAGGCAATAGTATAAACGAGCTTAACGCACAAATACATAGGGCGCACCCTCACTTCCAGGTGGACAGACAGCGCGACGGAGACGCCGAGATCATCCAAGAGGAACTAATCAGCGCCCTTCGCTCATTCCATTAGGAAGCCCAATGACAATCGGGGCTTCAAAGTTAAACTTTTAAAAGGCACAAGCTAACGTCATCGAGGGAATGAGAATGATATTTAACGTGTGTGTAAATATGGGATACTTCCCAGATACTTACAAAACCCCCAAAATGATTTTCTTGCCAAAGCATGGAAAGGATCCAACGTTGAGGGAGAGCTACCGATCAATTTTACTCCTAGAAATGGCGGAAAGCTCTTCGAAAAGATCCTCAACAAAGACTGGAGCCTCACATGCAGGAAAACTCTCTTTACAACCAATACCAATTCGGGTTTACAAAAATTCGACGTACCGAAATGGTAATAAATTTCATCAGCAAAAAGCTAGCCAGAGCCAAACAGGAAAAGGAGTTACGTAGACATTGTTTGTTAAGATGTGTTAAAAGCGTTTGATAAGGTATTACAACGGGTAATGCAGTTTAAGATCCTACGGCTGGGTCTAAGTGAAAAGTTAGAAAAACTCTTTGTGACTTTATCATGGAGAGATCAGCGTAGGTCAGTTTAGGGGCATGGACGGGTAAAACTTCCCAGTCAATGTGGGCCTCCCGCAGGAGGGTTGTCTGTTCCCCACTCTCTACTCAATTTACAACGCAGATGTTCCAGCCTCTGTGAACCCCACTTGCCTCAAAATTCACTCTGACGATGATTTCATAAAGATCATCTCTTCTCCATGGAAGAATACGTGTTTAGTAAGAGTAGATTTAAAAGTAGGTGTTAAGGTAAATTGAGGAAAAGAAATGACTAAGGGTTAGTGTTCTTTGCTGGATGACCAGCCATCTCCTGGTTGCTTCTTATTTTCGTTTTATTCTCTTCTTATTCGTTCTTTATATTAAGGCTCTTCCACCTCCAATATTTCTTGTTGAATTTCTTTGGGTTTTATTTGAGTCCATGCAGTTGTTAATGTTTCTTTATTTTCAACAAACCAATTAAAACTCAATATCTCCTAATTATAAAAAATCACCGATTTTTACCAACTTTCACCGAACAAGACTCACCAAACTAAACATGATGCGAAGAAAGAGGAAAGAAGAACAGAAGAGTCAAACAGTAATTTACAAGCAATACAAAATAAAGAAGAAATAATGAAAACAATGGAAAGAAAATAAAGTACTTTCTTATATAAACAACAGCAAATGCACATAACATACCAAAGAACATTAAGTTTGTGAAGAGAAATTGCTTGAACGCCATAAAAATAAAAAATATAATCAAAACTACAAAAAAGAGCTACAACAAGAAAATAATGAAAGTTATAGGACTGAACACGAGGCACCTAGCAACCCTTTGTACCCTCCCACACTACTGTCTCTCTCTTCACCACTTGTCTATGTATTATTTTCTATCTACTCACACACCATTTTGTCCCCTACACATAACTACTCACTTACAACGATTCGGAAGTAGGAATTACACAATGCAATTATCCACTTGAATCGGTTTGTTAAAATTGAGTATAGATTAATGTGTCCTAATCGATCATTAGAATCGAAGTGTAATATCCTAGATCGATGATATGATTAAATGAATTAGAAGTCTGTAAAACTGTAGTAATTATAAAAATAATCTATTGAGTTGTGAAACAATTAATGATAAATATTAGGGTTACCGAAAAGAAGGGTTGCATTTTAATAGCCCACGGAAGACAAAAAAAATTAAAGACAGTCATATTCGCCATTGCATGCCGTATGAATTTCGACGACACCAATGCAACAAGTGCAATAAAAAACATTTGCTTTGATTATCTTGAAAGAGTATGACTTCGAAAATGCCAGAGATGGTTTTCGAAATTAAGAGAAGGTAATTTTGACCTTACTGATGGGTATCGATCAGAAAGACCCACTGTTATGGATGAGGAAATTTTAAAAGCTGTAGTTGACCAAGATCCTCGTTAATCCTTTAAAGAAGTATCCCAATGAATTCATCCCTCTAGGTTGGCTTTTCAAGAACATCTTAAAATCTTGGAAATTTGCATAGAGATGTTATTTGAGTTTCTCGCGAACCATTGAAAAACAATAAAGCATTGCGTTTAACAATCTGCGACAATCTGATTTTAAAGAATAAATAAACGCCTTTCCACAATCAAATTATTACTGGCGATGAAAAATGGATTAACTTTAATTCTTGCTCTAGTGAACAGAAAAGGTCTCATTCTGCAAAACTATCACGCAAGACCACATTCTGCCAGAAAAACTACAAAAAATATAAAGTCCTCAGACCGGGAAGTCCTTCCCCATCTACAATACTCACCAGACTTGGTTCCATCAGATTTTCATTTATTTAGATCTTTAGCGCATTCATCAGTGGAAAAACATTCATAAGTAATCAAGAAGTTTTAACAGCATTTAATTCATTTATTGCTTCTAATGACCCAAAATATTTGGACCAAGGAATACAAAATCTCACCGCATAATGGAGAACGATTATATTTCCTGAGAGTGGATATTTTATTGAGCAATAAATATGTTCTAATAGTGTTTTTCATTAATTATTTTCCCTTATCGAAAAACGACATTACTTTCCGGTATTCCTAATATAATAAATAAATATGAAAAATTGTAAAAGAATGGCCTATCTATTTCCTCACCTTGAATTACTTTTTTCTATTTCACCCGATTTCCTTCACACCGAAATTTCTACTCAAGCTCCGTTACACACAACTCCAGTAATTAGTTGCTTCTTCTTTTTATTAAATAAGAAGATAGAAGTGGATTTTTCTTTTGACTCGATTCATTAGCTTAAATTAATGACCTTTATTGCGTGGTATTATGATGCGGACGGAAATGTATCTAATCGTTTCATACGCAGAGCTCGCCATGGTTTCTCTATATAATTTTAAAGTTAATCAAGTTATTATACAAAAAAAAATCAATGTTTTAAGGAGAAAGAGAATGGGGAGGCAATTTTAGACTAGATACTTTAATAAAAGCTGCTGTAAGATAGTGATACTATTGTGAGTTAATTATGGGCAATCGTTTATTTGGCCTTCTGCTATGTAGGGCAAAAGTGGTATCCAATTTACTTAGTCCTGCGTATATCCATGCGTATGTCGTTTTTTGTTTGCCTTCACATATTTAACACATGTAAAAATCAAAAGAAAAGTACAAGCTTCCTTAGAACTTTTTTTTTATTTAAAATGGCGATGCTATTGAAATACATAAAATCTTGCTATAAGTATTTGGTATGTTACAGTCAAAATGTCTTCATACAATATATCATATTTATTGATTAATAATATATTCCATGTTTAGTGGATCTGATAATGTAATGATAATGGTAAAAACAGTTAATTATACCTGGGAAGAAAGCAGTGTGTTCGGTAGGCTACACAAACATGACTTCAGACTTCTACGAATTGCCTGGACGATCAGCGGATCAAATTCCTGCGTTGCAGAATGATTGAAGAAGATCCGAGAAAGTGGTAACATTTAAGCACGCCTTCTGTAACGGTCTGGGGTGCATGAGAGTTCAGGATTTGGTCGTTTCCCCGTTAGTGAAGGCACCTTGAATTCAGAGAAGTACCAATTGTCTTGAAAGGTTATATATATACTGTCCTCTCAAGAAATGCTCGGAATATGAATTTCCAGCAGTACAATGTCCAATCTAACAAGTCTGCCTCCACTGAACACTTGTTTGGGACAAGAATATCCCGGTGATAGATGGCCACCTCAGTCTTCGGATATGAATAACCTGGAAAACTTGAAATGAACCGTATGACGTCGTTATCCCTCCTATAATGAGCAACTGAAGGTATTAATTCATCACCAAAGACTGTGCCAAGATCAAATCCCGCAGGTGTCGCACATTTGTGTGACCATGCCTTGAAGAATTAAAGTTTTCGTCAGTGTCAAGGGACTTTGGCACGCTATTGAGCTTCCGGTATCAGTTTGATGTGGCTGTAATTTTCATAGACCTCCATCCGCTTATATGTTAGATGTTGCTAATAAACATCTTTTGGCAATTCTTTTATTTTGTTAATTCATGTTGACTGTTCTGGGCATATAAACCTTATTGGTATTTATTCATCATTATTTGACTGTTATATTCATGTTAATATGGAAATAAAATCTTTGCGACCCTGCATTGATCTAATTTCGTAAAACTCTTGGAGCGGCTGTACCTGCTGGCCATTTAAATTCAGTATCGTAAAAATATATATTATAAGATTGTGTTTGAAATGACAAACAATAAAACCAAACAACCAGGTGCACCAAACTATAATAAACTATCAACTTTAAATGAATTATTTGGGAATGTTCTAGAAAATTAATGAAAACTGTTAAAAGTACGAAATAATCAAAAAGAAATGGATATAAATCTTCGCTTTTTTTCTCTTCAAAGAAAGTTTCTTCCCTTTTAAATAACTTCTTTTAAGTCAGGCAGAATAGATTCGAAGTAATTTTGTTTTATTTTCTTAAATATGTAGATTTTCTTTACCATAAAATAGTTTGTTTGTCTAAAATAATTTCAGCGTTTTAAGACAATTTCTTTCTAAAGGATTTTTCCAAGTTTTTCTTTTAAGAATACCTGTGTAGAGAGGCGGTATTTTACTTGAAAATAAGCGTTGATGTTTCTTTGTTCAATGAATTGTTGACGAATGAGTGAACATTGCATGTTTGTGCTTTTTTGTTTCCTGTACATAAATTACTACTACAGCCGAATTCCCTTGAGTTTATTATATAATTTTAGCAATTTTATTGCCGAGATACACAGAGTGAATTGATATGTTAAGGAAAATAGGATATGGAAGGAATATGATAAAAAATATTTCCTTAGTATATTTTCTACAAAATCTGTGAAAGAATCCCACTGGCAAACGAAAGTGTGGAATTGCTTCATAGATTATTCCTCTGGTTATTTGTGATCAAGCGTTCATGTTTGTCTGTTAATTAGCTCGTTTTAACTATTCCAGTGTTTCTACTACATAAACGTACCATGAATTCTATTATCTCTTTTTCATCGGAGTTTATCCTTAACATCTCTTTGGAAGCCGGTTTTTGTTCCCGTTCAGTTATACTTTGAAGTAAAAAATAAATATTTTGATTTTAAATTTTTACTATATATTTTGATTCCTATATATTTTATGGTAGCTAGAAAATCTCCAGAATAAGTAGAAGTAAAATGAGGAAAGCAAATCAATTATCTATTTATCTGTAATGTATATGCATTAATTGACAAAACTTTTGCGAATAATATATATTTTTTCATTCGTTTTTAAAATATACGGGAGAGGAAAAATGATTCTGCTATTTAAATTATTGCAGGTTTGTTAACCCATTAAAGGCCATAATTATTCTGTAATGAATTTTAATTTTATGTTGGCAGATCTTTTCTCCAGAAGACCTTAGAATAACGTTACAAGCATTGAATAATTCATTTTTACTTATCTTGGGCCTAAAAGATGGCGTCCCATTTTTGGGACATTGGCCGTCACATAGTTTTTAGGGTAAAAAAAGCTAAAAGTATCAGATTTGCTTATTTCTAGTTTTCTATGAAGAAGTAAAATGTAAACAAATATATCAAAATGAAATTATGTTTCAATTCTTTTCATAATGTAGACGTAATTATGAACAATGGAAAATAATAAACCAACTCGCATAATGAAGAAATAGTGAAATAAATTGAAAAAGGGAAAATATTTAGATTTAGAAGAGAATTATATCGTTCACGCATAAGTATGGTTATGGTGAATTGCTGTAGTTCATCAATATTATTTAGTGTGAAAAGCTGCAAAGCACAGATCATGGAGTGGAACATCACAACGACTGCAAATTCTCTTTGTTTTCTTCCCACACAATGCACAGCGACGTTGTGTCTGAATTGGCATCACAAGGTGATTTCCTTGATCAAACCTGATATCTTCACTTACTCTTCCTTCCAAAAGCCTACTTCTTTATGGGCCAGGGCGTTTATGGCTTGATGGAGAAGGCTTTAAAACATAAGCCAAAACAATTTTCCTTCTTGCATCTAGCAAAGAGAGTGTCTCACCTGGATTTGCATGTTGATAAGCCCTCCAAGAGTTCACAATAGCAATGTCAAGCAGTCGCGTAAACAGTGGGAACCACCATTTCTTTCCACGCATTTTGACCCTATATAAGGAAACATGTTTGTCTAGTAGATCTACCTCTCCCATTGATATGTTGTATTCTGAAATAACATGGGGGATTTGCTCTCCTATTTCCTTTTTGAGTTTCTGAGAATAGCGTGTAGCAGTACCAGTTTGGAAGACCTGAATGTAATTTGTAGCAACTGCAACTGCAGTGTTGTCACGCCATTTTGTGACTAAAATCTCATTGCTAGAATCAAATCTATAGTCTATGAACCATCTTTCTGTTGTTTTTTCCATTACTTTAGATTGCATAAGTAGACATTTTTTTTGTACGATTTTCACGAATTGTGCCAGTTGCCTTCAAACCCCTATCTCCCAGTTCTTTCAAGGTATCAATGCTTATAAAGAAATTATCAAAAGAGATTTCTTGATTTGCAGCTTTAGCTTCAGGAATTACTGCTGTTAGGTTATTTATAACCCTCATTCCTATAGGTCCACTGTTAAGTTCGCTGCCCTTACCAAAATATGGCGAAAGGTTTTATAGGTATCCGTCGGAACCACAAAAACACCAACACTTGTAGCCAAATTTGATTGGCTTACCACTCCTAGACATTTTAGCAGAATGCATGCCATAATACCTTATCATCATTTCATCGATTAACAAATGGGAATCAAAAAGGCCAAATTTCTGAAAGTTTTCTCTTAGAGCATCTAAATATGGTCTCAGCTTAGACATTCTATCATTTTTATCAATGTTGGCATTATCATTCAAGTGAAGAAACCTTTTTATTTCCTTGAACCTTTGCCTCGACATAGCATTGTATTCCTAGAAATATATTTAACTCTTCAATGTTGACAGAAAAATTAGGATTATTTTTATGCTTAGAATATGTCATACTCTGCTCAACAATAAACTTCAATAACTCATCAGTCCGAAATTCTTTAAAAATGTTACAAATGCTCTACCCTGCAGCCTATCTAGTTTGTCATAACTATTTTAAGAGGGCAGATTCATTACACCTTTATATTTTAGAACACATTTTTTCCATTTGCGAATCGAATTGGTGTCAATTTTTCCTAACTTACCTGAAGGAGGTTGGGTTGCTGAAACCCCAGTTGATTCAATTTCTTCACCATCATTGTTGTGAACAATCAACTCCAGTCTACCCGCAAAATCTTGAAGATTGTTTTCTTCAGGGAGGTCTTCATCATTAATAGCTTCATCATCTGTCATTTCATCTGGACATGGAGGAATAATTGCAACCTCCACGTTTTCATTCCATGCTTCATCATCACTCAAGTTCATTAGCGCATTGGCAACTTCATTAGTTGTCAATAAAGATCTTCGTGTGTTAATAGTAAAGAGTAGGCCTCTGGAAAAGAAATAATAACATCATATACCAAGTTTTCATCTTAAAATGTGGTTATATATATATATTTATATATATATATATATATATATATATATATATATATATATATATATATATATATATATATATTATATGTACATATATAATAATATATATATATATAAATCATAAATGTTGGAAATTACTAATAAAAGGCCTAGTGTGTAAATTTTGCACTAAATAATTATAAATGATAACAAACAAATGACTAAATCATTTAGATCGAATTGCCAGTATCCCAAAATGGACGCGAAATTATAAACAACACAATACTTACATTTTGTATTTTACAAATCAGTTGATGCTTTTCTCGTGTTCTCTTATAACCAATGCACATCATTAATACAACCGACCTTCCTCTTATGCAGATATTGAGGAACTGAGGCCATTCATGCGTTAGCGTGGCATCTCACCAAAAATTGCGTGACTTTGGCGCCATCTGATGATAAAAGCTCTCAACCATATACGATTATTTTTATGGATACTTTGATATGATTGTGAAATACATTCTGACAAATAAAAATAAATAATTAATTATTCCTGTAATGATTCTACCAACATAAAATGTGGCGTTAATGGGTCAAAACAAAGAAATAAGAGCGGAATCTTTCACTAAATACAACCTCGCGCTCTGGTTTGAGCGTTGTTTACGTCCCTGTATCTTTGCTATTCGATCAAAAGGATAAAATGATGACAAATATGTTTTAAATAAATAATGCCGTGTAATTATAATCTATCCCGAAATGTTTTACGTGAAAATAAATTTTGGAAGCTGTTGTAATTCCAGAAATGGTTCTTTACAAAGAAAAGCGTGCAATTATTGTTATACTGGACAAAAGTGGTCAGTAGTGTATGGAATTATTACCATTTACGATTAATGACTTTAAAAGACTGGGTACATTTTTGTATGGAATTTTATGGACTTCCAAGCACTATAAATAAACGCTAAGATTGCGTCCTGGTAAGATCGAAGATAAAGGGGCGGTTTACATCCAATGCCAAATATTATTCACGGTTGGAAAGAAGCAGATCTACAGGCTTCATGGCGTACAGTGAGGTGAAGAATTTTGGATAGTCTCAAATCGAGAATGGCTACGAAGATGCCTTATCTCATAAGGAAAAAAATTACGGATATGATCCAATTTCCTAGAGAATATAAGGAGATAACAGTTTTGAGGGGCAAAGTGATATTCTCTGATGCAGGTCACTTCGGTTTGTATGTTTTTCTGAAAGATCCTTTGTCTAAGAAGGAAAAAGAGGAGGGCTTTCACCAGTCCTGTGTCATGTCCATGTGAAACATCCAGACATTCTCCATGTCTGGTGCTGCTTTAGTATATGGCAACTTTAACACTAACAATTTTGCCTAAGAACACCGCAATGAGTTCAAAACCGAACCAAAACGTGCTTCATGAGCACATATGAAGCACAAACAATTCGGGAATGATAACTAGATTTGATAGCATTAAAGATCTTTCGTCTAAGAAGGGAAAAGAGGAGGGCTTTTACCAGTCCTGTGTCATGTCCATGTGAAACATCTAGACATTCTTCATGTCAGGTGCTACTTTAGTATAAGGGAACTTTAACACTAACAATTTTGCCTAAGAACAGTGACATGAGCTCAAAACCGGACCAAAACGTGCTTCATAAGCACCTATGAAGCACAAAAAATTCGGGGATGATAACTAGATTGTTTAGCATGATGGCACACCTTCCAACAAAACAAAAAAAAATGGCCCATTAGCCAATTAATTTACCAGATTCCAACCCGATAATGAATTCGTGTGGGATAATCAACATAGGGGGTCGATAAACAGAAGCCATCGATTTGTAAGCATTTGCAAGAGGTTATTGAACACAAATGAAGCAAAATCAGTCAAAATTTTAGAATAAAATTAGTTTCTAAAATGAATTAGCGTGGAAGACAATGGATAACATTTCAAATATTGATTGCGCATTCCAATTTACCGTTCTTAATAAAAGAAAACATTTGGCTTCAACTTTTTCTATATTCCACCTACAGATTATGATAATAACATATTAAAATAAGCGGCAACATTTGATTAGTTCTATTATTTTTTTATATTAGAAAATAGTGTGCCTCGAAACTTTTGGCCATGACTGTATATTTCATTGACTCCTGACAATAAAATTGGAAATTATTAAATTACATAATGGATTTCCTATATAATTTTCTATCTAATAAAAATCGGTATTGTATGGTTACTTAAAGAACTAGAATATATATATATATATATATATATATATATATATATATATATATATATATATATATATACATATATATATCCCATTAAAATAATAAAGTGTTCATAGATAATTATATATCAATATGTATAAACAATTATGCGTCTCCAGTTCATATAGAGAATATCTTTGCTCTACAGATATAAAATATTAATGGGATGAATTATTTCTTTTTTAACTGGTTTTCTTTCATTAGCTTAAAGTGTGATACTCATTTTTAAAAGAAAATTACGTTCAAGAACTGTATTTCGAAAATTTAGAGATAAAGATGATGCATTTGCCCTTGATAGATATGATTTAGATGTTATTAAAGAGGAGGTTGAAATGGATGCATATCCCTTTCCAAATAATGATTTTATTATAACAATTGCTCTCCCTTACGCTTACCACATTCCCTAGCACCAAGAGGAAACATTCTTTAAACGAGTCCTTTCAATCATCTTCAGTGAATGATATTTAGTAACATAATGATTCAGGACAGGAAGAATACAACTTGCCACTAATAAAAATCAGTGAAAATTCCAAGCTATTTGAGGTGTTTGGTTAGATAAATAAGTTTGATGAATTCTTTTAAGATATCGTTCTTTCAGAAAATCGACATTTATAGTTAACCAGTGCAGGATAGTACAAGGTGACCCCATCAAAACGGGCTTCAAATTTTGATAGGCTTCATTTCTTAATTTTCTTCAAGGATTGAATAAAACTTTGGTAATAACTAGTTTATTGTGTCTAAAAACATCATATACAAGCATGAAAGTCTTTGCACTTTTATTCTTTATTCTAGAGCGCGTGTTTGAGATGACCTCCATTCAACTCTGTGTATTTCTTGAGGCGCAGCACAAAGTTCTCCATGACGTCCTTACAAACCGACCGACTAATGGCTCTGATCTCCTCCTTGATGGCTTCTTTGAGTTCGGTGATGTTCCTGGGTCTCCCTGCATACGGTCTTTCTGTAAGATAGTCCCTGAGAATGAAATCTAAGGGGGCTAAGGTCTGGGCTGTGAGGTGCCCACCTAAAATCAGTCTTGAGGCTGATCACACGGCAACCAAAGTTTTCTTTCAGCCAATCTTTGGACAGATTTGAGGTGTGAAAGCTTGCTCCATTTTTCTCGAACCAGAACTTCCCCATAAGCGACGGGATGAGGGTCTGCAGCTCCTTCTTGAAGGTTTTGACGACCTCAACATACCGCTTCTTTGGGAATGTCACTGTTGTGCCAGATTCCTCTAAGAAGAATGGTCTGATGATGCCTCTGGCTAAGATTGCACTTAAGGGAGTGTAGAGGCTTGGTGGCTACCTTATTTGTTCTGGAGGTCCCACAGAATGAATTTGTCGTCGAGTTTAGCTTTCCTTCAAGATGGAAGTGAAATTCATCTGAGGTCCAAAGGGGCTTAATAAATCTTTCCATTATCTTGACTGCCATATTCTTTCTCTGCCCCTTGTTAGAGGCTATAAGGGTCTGATTCGTTTGTATTATGTATATGTAGGCCTTTAAATCCATTCCCGAGGGAACGACTTCGCCCACGCACATAGCGTTTTGGACTCTGCTGAACTGTCTCTCTCACGCTCTCGAACAGCTCAGCTGTACGCTTCCTGAGGCGTCATGAATGGCTTGAACGTTTGTCACTGGCTGCATTGAGGTTCTCTATTGCCCCATAGTTCTCGAAGTGGTCCACATAGTCCTGAATTCTGCTCTTGAAGGGTGCTTTTTCACATTCGAATTGATGCACGAAAGTATCCTGTACTTTCTTGAACGAACCTGCCATGTAGTAATGTTTAACACAGTATATTTTGATCTGGAGCGCCCATTGAGATCTAGTTGTGTTCATAGGCGTTGCTTCTGTCATGTCCTGAAAAGTTATGGTGATAAGTGAATGAATGAAGGATATATCACAAAAAGTGTGTGCAGGCCCGTTATTTTGTTATTTTCAAGGTCATCACAGTTTGAGGGTAACTCAATAGTTCTTTCTCTCCCTCTGTTTATGATCACTTGACAAACAAATTATAAAATTCAGGGGAACACAATATCGTGAAAGGATATATTCAAAGTGAACCAGTGAAATGGGATTTTAAATTGGGATGTAGAGTTTATTAAAAATTGGTTATTTATTTAAGTTTGACAATTTAAACAAGAAAGAAATATGGGAAAACATTAGGTGATCTTGGGGGAAGGTGCCTTTTTATCATATACAGAGAGAATAAATTGAATTAGTTGTCGAGTTTTCATTGATATTTTCTATTCTTCATCTTTGCAAGTCTTCCTTCTCCGAGATTAGGTCCATATAGCAAAGAAATTCAGAGAGGTAATTTTGGTTTTCATGTTCAGAGGCAGTCCACATGGCAGGCATTTATTTTCTATTTATCCAAATCATGGTCTACATATGAGATCAAAAAGATCAATTGATGTAAAGAGGGCTAATTCAATAATGCAAACCATGTGTCGGGTTGGAACAAAGTGAATTTCTATCGAAGGCGACTGAAAAGGGGAATTTTAACACAATTAGAGCAATTAAGGCTTTTACAACCCCTCTCTCGAAACATGGCGCTGCTTTCTGGATTGAGTTCTACGATAAAATTGCGAATTAAAAAATTTTGTTTGTTTTTCTCTAACTTTTAACTTGTGAATTGATTTTTTTTTATTTTTTCTCTGACTTTAAAGAGAAAACAGAGTAGACGTTTTCCTTGAGAAAGATTGTATAAGATATCTATAAAGGAATGGCTGAAGAAAAGGGATCTAAAAAGGTGTGTAAAATATATATATATATATATATATATATATATATATATATATATATATATATATATAATATATATATATATATATATATATATATATATATATATATATATATATATATATATATATATATATATATATATATATATATATATATATATATATATATATATATATATATATATATATATATTACACACATTTCCATAAAATAATCAAATACTTAGTTAAGGGCAAAGAGCTAATTCGTAAGCTTGTTGTTACTACACCTTCTTTGCCTTACCAATATGGATTGGTTAAAACCCATAAACCTGGTTTTCCTCTTAGACCCATTATTAGTTCGGTTGGGTCCATCTCTAACAAACTAGCCAAGTTGGTATCGATCCTAAGTCCTTTAATTGGTACAATTTCTGGATCATGTGTTAGGAATAATATCGATTTTATTGATAAACTTTAAGAACATTATGTGAAATTTGATTTTAAAATTGTAACTTTCATTAACTTTTTCCACTAATGTTTGTATCGAGTTGATTGAATTATGGATAAAAAAATGTTTCTTCAGCTTTAATGATAATTATTTCTTGCAACGCTTTATTATGGCAATGGGTAACCATCTATCTCCTTTACTTAGCTGCTTTACATGGAGTTTTTTTAATCTAGGATGCTGCCAAGAATTTTGACAAGAAATGTTATTTGGCTTAGGTATGTCAATGATTGGTCCAATGATTGTGATATTGAGGTTTTTCTGAATGAACTGAAAAACTTAGTACCATCCATAAAGTTTACTCATGAAGTTGAAATTTAAAGTAAACTTTCTTTTTTAGACTGTATTGTTCATCGTACTGTGCAAGGGTTTAAATTTTCTCTTTTTAGAATACCTACCCATGTTCCTCTGTATATTCATTTTTGCTCGAACCATCCCACTGTTGTCAAAAAGTCTGCTTTTATCTCCATGTTTTTACGCGCACTACGTGTTTGTAATTCTGAATTTTTAGACCGAGAGCTTAAGTGTATATATATTAGTGGTAGGGATCTAAAGTACCCTCTATATGTTTTAGATAGTGCCTTGGCTTCAGCCAAAAAATCTTTTTACAATAATCCTAAATAAACTTTCTCCCACAAAAGTATTTTGTGTCTTCCCTATAATGATAATTTTAGACATATCCCCAAGCTTTTATCCTCATTTAATGTTCATGTCTTTTTACCTCTAATTTAGTTTTAAAGAATTTGTTAATTAATAATTCGCCCTTTAATAAGCTTCCCTGTATTTATGCAATTCCCTGTACTATTGTAATGAGTTTTATGTTGGTCAAACTGGAAAAGGTTTATCTGTGAGGATTACCCAACATAAATATAGTTGACGAACAGGGCAGACTTCTAATGCTTTATTTATACATATTTGCTCCACTGGCCATCAATTTGATTGGTTCGCTTTTATTAAATCTACGAAGCACCTAAAGTTTAATCTTAGTGATTGGCCTTTTAAACTTGATAATTTTAACACTGAAAGGATATGTAAACAATATAAAAAGCTCTCTCAGGTTTTATATAACATATTTTACATATCAATCTCTTTATTCCTTTGTTTCGTTTTTAGGGATACTTGACGTTAGTCTATTGTTTATAACGTCACGTTTTTTGTTTTATATGCCCGCTCCACTTTTTTCTTTAACATTTATCTTTGTACTTGTCCCTGAAGAAGTATTGACATCGAAAGCGCTTGGGCTATCAGTTGTTTGTTATTTTTTTTCCTTGAGAATTTCACGTATTCAAAGATCACGTGCTGATTTGTGATTATTTTGTTTGAATATATATATATATATATATATATATATATATATATATATATATATATATATATATATATATATATATATATATATATATATATATATATATATTCACAGAGGAAGAGAGAGAATCACGTGGACAAAGAGGCCTAACGGGGTATCTCACTGACGAAAGGACCGTCAACCGGCGTCTTTCGGTAAACTTCCGCGGTGATAACGAAGCGAGACGAATCAAATTGGAGCCCAGAACCCAAATCAGCGAAATGGCACCAAACCCTTCCCCGCCGCGCCTGAATCGGTGTCGAACCCCCTGCCGAAGGCAAACAACATCGCTTGCGGTGAAGTCATATATATTTTCCAGCGCGAAAAGAGTAAATTAGTTTTCAACCAGGAGGCAGGAACTGTTCACGCCGTATCAAGCAGTAATCAAGAGGATTTTTTTAATCAGCCTAAGGACACAACGCGCCACTTTAAAAGCGACCCTCTGGTAGCCTAAGGTGTCGTAGAATTCTTTCTAATAAAAACCTACTAACCTGACACCACTTTTATAATAGTGTGTCGTAGAATGCCCCCCCTTTTTGTTCTATTCTAAAAGTGCTAAGAGTGTCTAATATATTGATATTATAAGAATATCTTAATGAACAGAGCCGTTACGATACACGTCTCCAATTTCTTATTTGACGTGAAACTGGATCTCACTCTCCTGGGGGAGATCTTACATTTTGACCTTTAGGGTCTTTCATGGCACCGAGTTGTGCCACGCTGCGGTTACGCAATGGACCCGCCGATGCCTGGGCCCGATGTCTTTGCGGTAACAACCTTGGGACTGCCCCACGAGTGAACGGGGGGAGGGGACTATTCCTCTACATACACCTCCAATCGAAGAACTTAATGGGGAGGGGGACTCCCGGGAACTCAAAACATCTTACTCAACCTAGTCGAAATTAGCAAAGTTGTATTTCTTTGAGCCCTCTCTCACATTAAGTTTCTTTACACATGAGCGCCCTCGCGCGCGTTTACACAGACAATGTGTCGAACTAGACCTACTCGCAATACAATTTTACATAAAATAAAAAACCTTAATTTGTCAATTACGCACAAAAAAAACAACAAAACAAGCTACTTCCTTACATTTCTAAGTTTTTGAGAACTTAAATCCTACCGATAATTTTAACACGTACAACAAGTGAACACATGGTTTCACCCTCATTAGGTACTGAAATACCCTCAATGGTATTTCGTCTCCGCCTATAGAGCAGCTGTACTTTATCGGCTCCTTTGATGTAGCTGATCCTAAAATGGTGCTCTTAACCAATACTTTACCGCGCCTGAGTCGGCCGTTCGGGTTATTGAGTCTACCCCAGTATGTTACTAAATGTTAGCGGTATTTCAACCTACTCGAATTACCCTTCTTATGGTAATTGACTACATTTAAATTGAACATTATGGCTAAAGTGGCCGGTTGCAGCGGGGTATAATTGATGGGCGCGTGGGTCCCATAGCTCTCCTTTAACCAGGGACACTGGAAGATCGTGTCTAGGTTCGATCTTTGGGGATCGAGAAAACTTTTTCCTGTGAGGTCGTTAATGGGCGTGGTGCTCACTACGACTTGGCGATTTAGCGGTAACTCCGTGGACGTTCCGTTCTGGGAGAAGACTACTAGGGGTAGGGGATACTCATCCGCGTCTACCATTTGATTAGTCTTACCTGGGTGTATAGCAATAGCACCTTTTTCCTCCTTCCTTGTCAACTCATTTGACTCACATCTCTTAGTAGGTAGTTCCTCAGGTACACCTGCTTGTACCTCTACTCTACCTTCTTCTTCTTCCCTTTTAACCCCATTTGGCTGGGTTCTCCTCGTAGGTTTTCATTTAGGTACTCCTGCTGGTACCTCATCCCTACTTCTTACTTCTTCCATCGTTACCCCATTTGGCTGGGTTTTCCTCGATGGTCCTTTCTTAGGTCCAGGCCGGGCTACAACTTCCTCGGCCTCTATGAGATTCTCGATAGGTGCTCTTTCGAGTGCGAGCAATCTTTCTCTTTCTTCTCTCTCTTCTCTTTCAACTTGAGCACGTTCTTTTTCCCTCTTCATCCTCCTTTCCCCCGCCTCTTTTTCTGCTTTCGCTATTTCATTTTCCCGTCGGGTACTTCTTTCTTCATCTTCCAGGTTTATCTTTATTTTTCTTTCATCATCTTCTCGTTTTATCTTTATTCTCCTTTCCTCATCTTCCCTTTCTATCCTTATTCCGAATTCTTGTGCTTCTCTTTTCAAAAGTTTTATTCTTTCGCTTGTTTTTACTCCTTCCAGCATTCTTCTTTCCTCTCTTTTTATTTTTTCCTGTATTCTGTCTTTCTCTAATTTTATGTCTCTCCGTATTTTTATTGCTTCGCATTCTCTTTTCCCTTCTCTTTTTATATTTTCCCTCTTTCTATCAAACTCTATTATTTCTTCTTCTTCTTCTCTTTGTATTTTCAATTCTTCGAGGATGTAGGCATCCCTATCCTCGCCTTCAAATCCAAGAATTTGGGCTTGTAGGTAAAATCTTTTGACCGGATCCATTTTGTGTTGGTCCGTCGATTTTTCCTTTCTTTATACTAAGGTTATTATGCCACCACTCACCAGGTAGCGCTCAGCATAACTTACCCTTAATCCCACTACTATGCTGATTGAAATACCACTCCCGAAAACAAATTTACCACTTGGTCTACCAATTACCTTAAGATTAATATCACCCCTAACTCTACCAATTTTCCTCTCGTCAATTATTCTCTTATTCCTGATCTGATATTCCTTTACGTGTTGGCTCTTTCTTAATTTGACACTGCTGGGTTCTTTCTATTAACAACCTACAAACCTGACACCACTTTTATTTAGGTCATAAAATTCTTTGTAATAAAAACCGTACTAACCTGACACCACTTTTATAATAGTGTGTCGTAGAATGCCCCCTCCTTTTTGTTCTATTCTAAGACTGCTAAGAGTGTCTAATATATTGATATTATAAGAATATCTTAACGAACAGAGCCGTTACGATACACGTAAGGATATATAAGAGAAACGAACATTAATCCCAAAATAAACTTATATTGTAACTTTAACCATTGAATACACAACATCTAAACATTAATTACAGCAATACTCTGAATATTATCCTAAACAAAAATTAATTAAATTAGTTTACCCACAAAAATTGGTTAACGTTTTCTCTACACACAACAATAATATAAGAATTAGGCTTACGGACTCATGTGGAGTTTAAAGGCTTCAGAAATGTTATTTACTCTCGACGCGTGCTGCCGGCCAGATGTAGATGAGCGAGATCACACGGTTGTTTTGGCGAGGGTGGCAGCTGGGGGGGCCACACGTTCTTCAAAGGTAGGGTTCTTCAAGGACGAGAACCAATAAGGTGCTTTATGCAACACCTAGGCAGTCGTGATCTCTATGGCGAGAGTGAATCGAACTTGGTTCTTGAATCAAGTCAACCTGGAGTGCGGTGTGACCACCGAGTAACGAGCTCGAGGGGGAGCTTTTCTCCTTCGTTACTTATTCCCTTATGGACGAGGACTGAACTCGGGAAAGGGTCTTCTTCAAGGGCGAGGATAACGGAGGGGGATTTCTCTGACGAGAATACGTTGAACTTGGTTTCTTACCAAGTTAACTTAGGAGTTTGGTGTAGGCCACCGAATAACGGGCTCGAGGGGGAGCCTTTTCCTTCTTCTTTTCTTAATTCCTCAAGGACGAGGAATACCCCTGGTGTTTAAAATGCACCAGGATATGAGGAGTCTCTCTGGCGAGAGTAAGTTGAACTTACCAAAGTTAACTTATCGTTTGGTTTGATAACCAGGGACTTAGCTCGAGGATGAGCTTCTTTTTAGCACCTTAATGTAGGTAGCCCTGCCTCTCTTGCAGGGTAGTTCTTGGTCTGGCGACCCAAGTACACTACCTCTCCAGTCTCGGTAGTTCGGTTTGATCCGAAGACTTCGTCACCTAGAGACTGACGTATACTACCTCGATTTTCCTCAGAGTTCCTCATTTATACCTCGTCACCCCACTGTGGGAGTGGTAAGGGGGGAGGGGCTTGAGGACGGCCCCAGGAAGGTTCTTTTTCCAAACGGTTTTTCCCACGAAGTCAAACATCGGCTCCTCGTTAGCCTTCGAGCTTGGGAGAAACACGTCTCCAATTTCTTATTTGACTTTAAACTGGATCTCACTCTCCTGGGGGAGATCTTACATTTTGACCTTTAGGGTCTTTTATCGCACCGAGCTGTGCCACGCTGCGGTTACGCAATGGACCCACCGATGCCTGGGTCGAATGTCTTTGCGGTAACCGCCTTGAGACTGCTTACGAGTAAGAGGGGGTGGGGGACTATTCCCCTACATAAGGACTCACAGGCAAAAAACTAGTTGTTCAGAACTTCTGCACTCAAAGATGTAAGGAGTCATTCTGGAATAACGCGCTTCGGACCATTCCCTGCAAGGCTATTCCCTCGAACAACCACTCGAGGCCCCCTCTTACTTTTGGAAAATCGTAAGCATATTACATTTTTCTCTATCGCCGTCGAAGAGACGTTACGTTTTTCGACTACGAAGCTTTACATCATCATCTCTTCCCGTTTTCTTTCGAGTAAATATTGTGCTACTAATAGTTCAGGCCCAAGCATTCATTATAAATTAATTTCCTTTTGCTGAACGATTAGTTTTCCCATAGTGTTCAAAGAATTGTTATTTTTTTTATTTGATTGCATAATAGTAAATATTATTTTTGTTTCTATTGTTTAAATCCAAGAGCCACATTAAAAGCCATTGATCTATTTTCTAATTTGCTCAGCCGTAAGAAAACGCACTCGATTATCCACCGTACTTAAAATAGACTTCCCCCGCGTCTAGGGCGGGCAATGGGAGATCAGTGAATCCTACATGACCTAAGACATAATAATAATATATATAGATAATTAAACTTGTGTCAGGTTTTTAAGAGTCGTTAAAAGGTTTTTATTTTAAAGGCTTTTAAGATTGTGGTACTGGATATCATGGAAACAATAATTTTCTTGCTAAACTATTTGCAAATTTAGATACACGATCCAGGTAAATATTTGAAGTTAATTACATTATGATTATTGTGACTGTGGAGCCCTAGTTTTCCCAAGCGTAATATCTGTTCTTATATCTGTTCTTCCGGTCACATCTACAGTGACATTTGAAAGATCAGAGAAATTTTATTTGTTTGGCGTTCCTAGGGGTAGGCGTCAAGGTTTGTTCGCCTCAATCACAGAATTCGCATCGTGCGAATTAAGCGAGTTCTTTTTGCCTGTGTTTTTTTTGTTTACAAGTGGGTTACGTAAAACCAATTGGCACTTCTGTCAGTGCTCATAATTGCCTTAAGTGAAAGACGATTAATTTGGGTTCGACAAACCCACTGCATCCTCTTGTTGTTTGTGCGTTATTTGTCAATTATTAGCAGGTCAAACATCATGTCCTTGTTCGAAATTTTTAAGACACTAGGAGAATCTCTGGGTCTAACCTGGAAAGGACCTAATGTCCTATATCCAGGAATAAGAGAGAGCCTCAAGAGAGGAAAGCGAATAAACTGAAAGAGAAAGAAAGAAAAGAGAAAGAGAAGAAAGAAGAGAAAGATAATAACGGGAAGAAAGGGAGAGAATTCGCTTGCACGAAATAGAGATGACAAGGAAGAGAAACTAAACCGTATGGATCATTTCGGGAACTGGAATCCAGCAATCAGCATCTGTCAAAATGCCTATCTTCAAAGAAGCGGAAGACTTCGCTACATATTTAACTCAGTTAGAGAAGATCTTCTAAGTAAATCATTGGGACATAGAATCAGACGGCGTAGCTAAATCGTTGCAACTACTCAACACCTACCTGAGAGATACCTTCCTTTCCCTACCATCAGAGGCAATATTTGATTATTCATCGTTGAAGGCTGAGCTACTTGGCACATATAATATGACCCCAGATTTTGACTGTGTTTGGTTTAGGTAGTGCAGAATTTAGCCCAATCAAACCTTTAGACAGTTCGGGTACAGATTACAACGGCACCTTAATTTCTGGCTGGACGCATTAAAAGTGCGCCATGACAACGTTGCTATGTTTGATTTTATTCTTTAGGACGAACCTTTGGTATCAGTTCCATCAGAAATCAGATCATTCTTGAAAGACAGAAAATGCATTAGTTTCAAGGAGTGCATAGAAGAGGAATATGAAACAGCCTTGCTTTAAACCATAGCGGTTTAATAAAAGAAGCCCATCTATAAAGAAGAAAAGCACCATTAGTCTACTTGCCCGCTTTTCAAATAGTTACAACAGTCTTATATTGGGAGGGTTCGACTGCTCTTTTATTGATTTTAGGAAAAGTATGAGTGTGAAATGACTGCACTGATGACACTTCTAACTTAGAAGATTTTGGAACTATAGAAAAACCTTCTCCAACCTAAAATTATTTTCGGTCCTTTCAGAATTCGTAAAACTTTGTTGACGTGGAAGAGAAAACACACTGCCTCGAAGATTCTGGCAGACTAATCCTCAACAAGTGGTCCGTTACTTGCCGGTAAAAAACCCAAGGGACGCAGCACATAACTGTGCAGCCAGATATTGCTTTTTAAGGAGAGGTATCCAAAAGGCCTTCTCATCATTGCCATCACGTTCCAGATCTACAGACCTGTAGTCTAAATTCGAGCAGCTGTCTAGCTACCTCGTCATGGTAGCAAAAATAGTCTAACATAAGCAAGAAAATCGTAGATACCAAACAAATGTCAAAAGGTATGGTCACCTCATTAACTTTGTGGGTTTACTAGCGGAAAAATCTCAGAAACTAATGACCCAACAAATTTTCTATCTTGACCACTATGAATATTAAAAGGCATAAAAATAAGTGTTCCAAGGCTTTTCCTCTGACTCAAAATGAGGAAGCTGCTCAAAGCTTTAAATCTAGATAGGCAAAAGAGCACAAGCTTTGTCAATTTAGAATTTGTAGGAGGATAAAACAGGCCAAAAGAGGATCAAAGAAACGACACTAGTGTATCTGGATGTTGTTTGTAATGCTTTTTTATAATTCATTTTAATGCCAGTAATTTAATAAGCAAACTTTCGAATATGCGGGAGATACCAATACCCTAAATAAAGGATGTAATCCAGTAAATATATAAATCGGTAATGTAGAATAGTTGAAAGGGAGATTTTAATCTTGTGGAAGTTAACTAGCCTACGTGGAGTTCATAATCAGTCATCTATAAGGCTTGTGCTGCTCTGGAACAATAATATATAAATATATATATATATATATATATATATATATATATATATATATATATATATATATATATATGTTGTTTGTAATGCTTTTTTATAATTCATTTTAATGCCAGTAATTTAATAAGCAAACTTTCGAATATGCGGGAGATACCAATACCCTAAATAAAGGATGTACGTAGGTGAGTCAAAAAGTTCTCAGACAAATGCCAGATTATTGAAATGTTCGATTTTGTACAAGTAAATACAGGGTCAAACACGACTTTCATGTTTTCTGAACAATTCCTACAAAATTCGTCATTCAATTTGTCGAGACTCTTTGTATTAGATGTGCTTCAAAAAGGTTACTTTTTTGAACCCATAAAATGGCAAATTTTGAGATAAGAGCGAACATTAAATTCCTGACTAAACTTGATTGGAAGCCTGTTAAGATTATTGACGCTCTACAACAGGTTTATGGTGACTCTTCGCCATGTAGAGCGGTAGTTTACGACTGGATTAAGCGCTTCAAGGGGGGCAGAGAAGAAGTTGAAGATGATCCACGTGAAGGGAGACCCTCCACCTCCATTAACCCAGAAAATGTCGAGCTTGTGAGGAATCTAGTGGATAAAGATCGCCGTATTACTATTGATGAAGTTGCCAATGCATGTGAAATCTCTCATGGCTCAGCATTTGGAATTCTAACTGAAAATCTTGGCCTGAGCAAGCTTTCAGCACGTTGGGTCCCAAAAGCGTTGCGAGAAGACCAGCTGAATCATAGGGCCAACCTTTCTTTGGCTATTTTGACCAAGATTGAAGCAAACGAGGATAGTTTTTTTGAGCGCCTCGTAACGGGAGATGAAACTTGGGTGTATCAGTTTGATCCTGAAAGTAAAAATCAATCAAAAGAGTGGCACCCAAGGGGGGCAGCAGGGCCTATCAAGTTCAAGACAGAGAGGTCCGTTAAGAAGATAATGGCTACAGTTTTGGGGGATTCGGAGGGAATTATTTTAATAGACTTCTTAGAAGGACAAAAAACTGTTACATCCAGCTATTACGAAGGAGTTTTAAGGAAGCTGAAAACTTCAATAGCCAAAAAACGACGAGGAAAGCTCCACAAGCAAATCTTGTTCCACCATGACAATGCCCCTGCACATTCGTCCAAAGCTGTGAGATCTCAGCTACGGGAATTTCGATGGGAAACTCTTGCTCATCCCCCTTATAGCCCTGATTTAGCACCCTCTGACTTTTTTCTGTTTCCAAATTTAAAGGGACACCTAAAAGGAACCCGGTTTCAATCATTAGATGAAGCAAAAAAGCAGGTCATTACTTGGTGCCAGAGACAACCCCGTGAATTCTACAAAGATGGTCTTTACCGTTGGATTCATAGATTAAGAAAGTGTAAGATGTTAATGGAGCTTATGTAGAAAAATGATTACAGTATTATTACAAATAAAAATTTTATGCCATTTATCTGAGAACTTTTTGACTCCCCCTCGTAATCCAGTAAATATATAAATCGGTAATGTAGAATAGTTGAAAGGGAGATTTTAATCTTGTGGAAGTTAACTAGCCTACGTGGAGTTCATAATCAGTCATCTATAAGGCTTGTGCTGCTCTGGAACAATAATATATAAATATATATATATATATATATATATATATATATATATATATATATATATATATATATATATTCGTATAATTGGTTAGAAGATTCTCTTCTTGACATATCATATTGAAGGCGACTGTGAATTCAACGTTAATAATTCCCTTTTCGAGTCTCTCGATTTCTCTAATACTCCGCTTTGGGTCGTTGGTTAACCCATGTATAAGTTTACAAAAATTCATGACAAAATTACTTGATGAAATATTTATTGGCCTGACGCGTTTCGATAGACACCTGTATTATTATCAAAGGTTGATATTTATAACTCAAGCCATTGAAGAACGGGACTTTATATACATCGTTATTTAGTTAGCAAATATACGAACATACTTATAATATGGAATTTAAATTCATAAATACCAAATGTACGTTGAAATGATGTTTTTTGTGACAGTTTAAACACAAAAAGTTACATTAAAATGAACTTTTTGATACTGCTTTAAATGTTTAATTGATAAGATTAATACTTGGTGTACGAGGACGCGAGGAAGGCAGGGTGAACTGTAAGTTTGTTTGTGTGTTCAGTTTGGGCTGTTTTTCTTTTATATAGAGAGCTTCTAATATGAATAATTGTTAGCCATTTGGAGCATGCGCAAGAATTTCGATGTTATCTTCGAGTGACTTCCAGTCCAATTGCCTTCCATGTTTTTGGAATTTATGTGTTTTGGGGCCATCGTTGTTTAAATATGAGCTCATTCTTCGTGTTAATTTTGTTTCTGTCATTCCGATATATGAATGAGGTAGGAGCTCACAGTCTTCAATTTTGCAAGTGTATTCATATATCAAATGACTTCTTTGTTTAGGTGTTAGGGTGGGTGTATGGTTATTTTTGAGTATAAGGTTGGATGTCCGTTTATTATTGTAATAGATTATGAGTAATACGTTGCTTTCGTTTAGCGTTAGTTTCACTCCTCTGTCTATGATTTCCTTAATTACTCTTTCGTCCGTTTTGTACGCTGTATTCATAATATTCTTGTAAAATAGTTTAGTAGTAATTCCTTTTGCTCTTTGATTGGTGCTAGCTGTAGGTGACGTGTACCATTTTTTCATATTTTCCCGTATAGCTGTTTGTATGTCGTTGTTTGTAAATCCATTATTTACAAGTACTTTTGTAGTTCTCTCGAGTTCTTCGTGATTACCTTTCCATGTGGAGCAGTGGGTAAAAGCGCAGTTGATATATGCATTAAGCCGCTTCTTTTATAACTGTTAGCACATTTGCTTTTAGCGTTCATACGAAGGCCTTAGGTTGTCTTTTTTACATAAACTTTGGTAGTTATTTTGCCGTCGTGGTTAGTGGTTAGGATGTCTAAGAACGGGAGTTTGTTATCTTAGCTATTTTCTATGGTATAGTTAAGTGAGGAGCAGTTCTTAAATTCTCTTAATAATTCCAGGATTTCTTCATCAGTTTGTATATATATATATATGTCGTCTATGGATCTGCAGTAAATATGTGGTTTTGGCTGATTTGTAAAAACTGGGTTCTTCTTTTCCCATGTAAAAGTTTGCGAAGAGTACTACAAGGGGAGATCCCATTGCAACCCCGTTTGTTTGTACGTATATGTTGCCTCTAGGTCCATAAAAGGGGGCTTCCGTATTGCAAAGCAAGAGGAGTTCTCTTAAGTCGTCCCTTGGTATGTTAAGAGGGGGGCTATCACTTTGATCTTATACTCTCTCTATGATTAGATCTATAGTCTCGGAAACAGGAACGTTTGTAAATAAGGTTACAACGTCCATGGAGGCGATGAAACTTTTGGTGTTGGTGGACTGGATGAGATCGATGAAATATGTAGAAGAATTCTAAATAAAATTGCTAGGCACGAAAGGGATGATTATCTTATTTAAGAACTTACCGAGATTATAGGTTGGTATAGGGATTTGGCAGATTATGGGTCTTAGAGGGTTGCCGTTTTTGTGCGTTTTTACTGTACTGTAGGCGTATCCGGGGCAAAGTCTCCGATTATTTTCTGGAATTTTAAGTTTCCTCGTTGGCGGTTTATGTGTTCGATGGTTTTGTTCAACCTTTTCTTTAAGTCTTCAATGGTGTTTCTTGTTATTTTCTTAAACTTGGTTCGGTCGTTTCATATAGTGTTCATTTTTGTATATATATATATATATATATATATATATATATATATATATATATATATATATATATATATATATATATATATATATATATATATATACGTATTTTTAGGATAAATAAACAGGCTAAATTTAGGAAGTTCATTACTATATTATAACTTCAGATAAGTTATCAGCTATTTATAAATTAATTATATGGGAAATGGGAAACAGCAGAGGTGGTAATATCGAAATTATATAAATGTAGGGCTTTTAACTATTTGAGGAATGGGAAATATGTTTTTGTTTTTAAATAAAACTGAAATTAATTAGTTTTGGGTGTCTTCATCGTAAAAAGGGGGAGATAATAGAAATATTTGAAAGATAGGGGTTGTTTTGGGGGGAGTGGATTTGGCGTATTTAATTCGTGGGTGATTATAGTTGTAGTAAAAGTGAAATTGAGCTTGTGTTAGAGTTTAAATTGGGGTTTTCAAATCTAATATAAAGAGATTCCAGTGTACGTAGTTGGTTTTCGTTGTTTGCCTTGTCTTTAATTAAGAAGTTATTTAAGTTAGGTTTATGGTGTCGATGTTTGTTTTCCTAGTGTATTCCGATAGGGGCGAATTCGAGACTAGTGAGTGGGGCTCCAATTCTATTGCAAATGCCTAAATGTGGGCAAATACGGGTATGTAGTGTGCGCTGTGTCGATCCTAAATACACCTCGGAATTACATTTCGAGCAGTGAATCTATATATGATGTACAATCAAAGCAGCGTTGGTATTTCGTCTTTAATGTTGAAAAGATGTTGTACTTTGTGTGTGTTTTGAAAAATTGGTATAAAATGTGTTGCAGGAAATGAATTCTTAAGAAATGGTGAAATTTTTGCCCAGAGAAGTGAATTGAGGGGTCCTATATATGGGAGGTACAAAAACCTTTTCTTCAGGGACGTTGTATGAGGGATCTTTCGGGGTAAATATTTTATGGATAAAATTTCGAAGAGGTCGGTCGTAAAAGTTTGAAAGATATTCGTTTTTTTGTAAATAGTTAGTAAGAAAAGTGATCTCGTTGTGGAAATTGAGGTATACGGGAGAGATTGTAAGAACGAGAAAGTAAGATTTTGATAGAGTTTAATTTGATTTTGACCGTCCCCCAGCGAACCTTTAAACTCTTTACGGATTAACGGTCAATAATGACCGAAATCCTATTCCCAAATGTACCTTTCCTAACTACTTCCTCTCAACCACATTCCCCCTTCTTATCATTATCTAAATTATCTTTAGTATATAAATGTAATCCCTTTAAATGTTTAACCAGTGTAAAATTAATTCGCTCCGAAGATGTTCAAACGTGACCGAAAGCTCAGCTAGCTAAAATAAACCATGAATATTGGAACATTTATCTATAACCTTTCCCAAGACGAAAAAAGAAGCTTATCATGGTTCAACTAGACCTGGTCTTTAATAAAACATGCATAAAAGAGAAACTCCTACCTAAATATACATATATATATAAATATATATATATATATATATATATATATATATATATATATATATATATATATATATATATATATATATATATATATATGTCGTAGAATGACTCCCGACGATACTATATATAACACTATTCGTTGAGGGAACTTCCTTAATTATCTTTAGAGTGCGTTTTACTGTCTGGCGGCCGATATTATATATCTTCGATATGCTTAAGAAGTGGAACTGAGCTCAAGGATAATAATATTGCTATCATTAATAAAATAGAGTTTTATTAATAATAACTATAAACAATACACAAAAACGGAAAATATTGACAAACAGAATGGAAAGGGTCGTGGAGACTCGGGCTAATCCAAGGATTTAAGGGATCAAAAAGGGTAAAACAAATATGGAGTTAAAGAGATGGGATGGTTCGATAAACCATTTAAAGCACAGGATAGAATTGACAAATAAGGGATCAATACTCAAAAGGTGACGCTTGGCTTACGTAACTTCATTAGGGTGCAGTGGAAGGTACTTGAAGGAATATTCGGTCCGCTGGCGAGTTCCAGCAGAAGGGGGGGGATAAAAGGATCCTGACGAGGCGTCTTGGAAAGGAGAACCGTTACTCGACGAACGGCTCGACGAACAATGGCTGTTCTACTTTGTTCTCTTCTGAACAAAGGGGGGATGAGAACCGTCTCTTGTCTACGGGCTCAAGAACAATGGCTGTTCTAATGTTGTTCTCCTTTGAACAACAGGGGGGGGATGAGAACCGTTTCTTGGCGAAGGGCTCAAAACGAACAATGGCTGTTCTAATGTTGTTCTCCTTGAACAACAGGGGGGGATGAGAACCGTTTCTTGGCGAAGGGCTCAAAACGAACAATGGCTGTTCTAGGTTGTTCTCTTCTGAACAAAGGGGGGGGATGAGAACCGTCTCTTGTCTACGGGCTCAAGAACAATGGCTGTTCTAATGTTGTTCTCCTTGAACAACAGGGGGGGGTGAGAACCGTTTCTTGGCGAAGGACTCAAAACGAACAATGGCTGTTCTAATGTTGTTCTCCTTGAACAACAGGGGGGGGGATGCCTTGGGGACTTGGCGTCACTAAAGGCTCGAACCTTTGGCACTCAAGGAATATTGTCCTCCTTCTGGACAAGTGATGGTGAATCTCGAGGTCGAGGTCCCTTGGCGCACAAAGGGAGAGAGGGTCGTGGTGATGTTTCGCGACGAAAATCTGGATCTCCAATCTGATCTTAGTGGTAAAGTTTCCATATAAATAGCCAGGACATCTCCTTGGCGTGGGGGAGAATGGAGTGAAAGCTTGGAGGGAACGCACAGCTGGGCCGGAGAAAAATGCCTTATCTGTTCATAAGCCTAACTCGATCTGGCGAGGTCGGCGTATGGGGGCGAACGGGGGGACGATAACCTCCTTGTTTAAACATTGGCGTCCGGTAGCTGTTGATAAGACTCCAAGCCTCGAATCGAAGATGCACGTGGACCTCCTCGAGGTTTTAACTAATATGGGATAGGAGTTGAATTTAACACAGATTCAACTCGTTCTATCACACCCCTCCATTCCAGGGGAAGTTGTCACTTCGAAAAAAAAAGAGAGAAGGGACAACGATAGAGCTCCGTTCTAGGGAACTCGTTTTCTTGTACCAACCGTATCTTCCTGCACCTAACTAGTATTACCTCAGTACATGATTATTTTGATCTTTAGATTACAGGGGAAAATAACCTTTAATACAACTTAATAAAAAAAAAGGGCATGGAACAATGAAATGTTATAAACTTAGTACATACGGGACAAAATAATTTATACGTAAATTAATAAGAACAAATATATATACATAAAAAAAAAATTAGACATTGAGCGTTACAAAATTCAGACATATACATTAATTAACTATATTACAAAAGAATCCTAAATTAAGTCGTACAAGACGGTATATACCTACATGGAGATACTAATCCTATGAATACAATTGTTCTACGCTATTCGGTAACGCATTCCTACTGAGTGCGTCAGCGACCTGGTTATCGGAACCTTTGATATAATTTATTTTAAATTGATACTCTTGCAAGAGTAAACTCCAGCGCATGATGCGGCCGTTTGAGTGTCTCAAATTCCTAATATAGGCTAACGGACGGTGGTCGGTTTCTATTTTAAAATCTTTACATATCAAGTACAGCTTGAATTTGTCTATGACCCAGATAATTGATAGAGCTATCTTTTCTCTAGTGGCATATCTCTTTCCGCGTGGTAATAATTGACGACTAGTATATGCAACTGGATGACTCGTTCTGTCATCCACGTATTGAAGGAGTACACCTCCAATGCCCTCGTTGATCACGTCGGTCTTAACCCCAAAGGATTTTTCCGGGTTGGGCAACTTAAAAATGGGGGCAGAAATGAACTTACTTTTGAGCTGATTAAAATGATAAACAGCGACATCATTCCAACGTAAACGATCGGGGAAACTCTTTTCCTGAAGGGGGCATAGGGGGGCCAAAATTGCAGCGAAATTCGGAACAAATCGCTGATAGGGAGAAGCTGATCCTAGGATCGATCTTAATGGCTTCTTTGTAATCGGGAGGGGCATGTCGGCGATTGCCTTAATCTTGTTCTCTTGGGCACCTAACTGGCTTGGTCCTATTTTGAAACCCGAATATTTAATGGGTTCGTGAGCAAAATAGTATTTGCTGGGGCCAATGGTGAGGCCATTTTCACGCAGTTGCTCGAAAAGAGCTAATAGGGCGGGTAAATGGTGATTCCATTTAATTAGTTCTTGTATCTGACTCTTCTGACGTGGTGTCAGCTGCGCATCACTTTTCAGGTCAGAGGGTTCCAAAGACTCGCCTGGTAGTGAATGAGGAGGGTAATCGGCATCAGGTTGGATGCACACTGTCTGGATTACCTTAAGGGACTCCGCGGGGCAATCCTCTTCAAGCGCCGATGCTTCGTCCAGTTCTACGAAGGTATCTCCATGGGCGCGTTGGGGTTTCTTTTTTTCTTGGGGTCCAGGGACAGTCTCCGTGTCCTTGTCTGGGGCCTTATGACCTAAGGGTTTTAGTGAATCACATTCCTCTTTTTCCGTCCTAAAGTCCTGGTTAGGGGTCTCCGAGAAATCGGACGGTATCGGGGTTCTGATGGGGACGGGCTCCTGGGCTTCTTTCTTATCTCGGCCTTGAGGAAGGGTGGCCTGAAACACAGGGTCGAAACTTACTTGGGGGCTCTTTCCTATAAGTACGGAACAGAATTTTATTGGTGCTACAATGACTTCAGCCCAGCCATTATAATATTGACACTGCAGGTAACATCTAGCGACGGGGAATCTGTTCGCCCGCCCAAGGTAGTCACGTACCACCGCAAATTTTTCGTGGTTAGAGGCCACTGGGAGGAGTTCGTCGGACACGATGAAGCATGTACATCCTGTGTCCCTGACGAGAGTCGATACTCGACAGCTGTCCACGCTGCCCTCCTCATATTTCAAAGTTCCCGATGAACTTTTACCAAAAACAAAATTTACCTGGTGGCCTGACGGAGGGGGAGAAGTTTCTGCTTGGGTCTGCACCACCGGGGGAGCCGGGGTTGCATTAATCTGGTGAACTTGGTGGGCTGGTCCGCTCTTAAGCCTAGAATTTTGGGGGCAATTCCAGCTCATGTGGTTTTCTACACCACAGGTGAAGCATATGGTTGGTCGCTTCGGGAAGAGAAATGGAGGAGAAGTCTTAACGGGAGGTTTGGAGTCCCGTTGTTGGTTTTGAGGAAAGAAGTTTGGGGGTTTTACGGGGCTCGGAAACTTTGTCAGCTTTCCTGGAAAGGGGCGCCCCGCAAATCCTTCCTTCTTTCTTCTCGTTGGATTTCTTTTTCTCGTTCTTCTCGTAGGATTACTCTTTCCCGTTCCTCTCTTTCTCTTTCTTTTTCTACCTTTTTTCTTTGAACTTCTGCTTTAATCCGAGCTAATTCAATCTGAAGCTCAGCTTGTCTTATCCGTTCCCCTCTTTCTTCTCGTTGGATTTCTTTTTCTCTTCTTTGCTCCTCTTGAATGTACTCAATTAGTTCTTTTCCTGAAAGTCCACAGGACTCTCCTTGCGCTTTAAAGATTTCGAACGGAGTCATCTTTGCACTTGGGGGCGCACTAGTCAACCAACTAAAATTCCTCGCAACAAGAATTATGCCTCTATAGAATTAGCCTACCTAAATATGGGCACTGACCTATTCGTACTTGGTTTCTCAATCTAAATAACCACTGACTAAAATCAAAAAACACAAACAAATTATTATAACCGTTCCTTGAGCTACTCCAGCTTCTTAAGTTTAAAAAAAAAGGGGATAGCAATCGTTAAAACAAAAGGGAACTACTATATTCTATTATTATAACGAATTACACTATGCTTTACTCGACTGAGACCAGTGTTTGCAAAGATATAGCGTTAAACCTTACACACCTGATACCAAAATAAATAGTATATATATATATGTCGTAGAATGACTCCCGACGATAATATATATAACACTATTCGTTGAGGGAACTTCCTTAATTATCTTTAGAGTGCGTTTTACTGTCTGGCGGCCGATTTATATATCTTCGATATGCTTAAGAAGTGGAACTGAGCTCAAGGATAATAATATTGCTATCATTAATAAAATAGAGTTTTATTAATAATAACTATAAACAATACACGAAAACGGAAAATATTGACAAACAGAATGGAAAGGGTCGTGGAGAC
The DNA here is from genome assembly GCA_963969495.1 of Ceratothoa steindachneri. Lineage (NCBI taxonomy): Eukaryota > Metazoa > Arthropoda > Malacostraca > Isopoda > Cymothoidae > Ceratothoa > Ceratothoa steindachneri. The sequence continues at coordinate 72,343,917 of OZ018337.1, forward strand.
TCGGGCTAATCCAAGGATTTAAGGGATCAAAAAGGGTAAAACAAATATGGAGTTAAAGAGATGGGATGGTTCGATAAACCATTTAAAGCACAGGATAGAATTGACAAATAAGGGATCAGTACTCAAAAGGTGACGCTTGGCTTACGTAACTTCATTAGGGTGCAGTGGAAGGTACTTGAAGGAATATTCGGTCCGCTGGCGAGTTCCAGCAGAAGGGGGGGGATAAAAGGATCCTGACGAGGCGTCTTGGAAAGGAGAACCGTTACTCGACGAACGGCTCGACGAACAATGGCTGTTCTACTTTGTTCTCTTCTGAACAAAGGGGGGATTAGAACTGTCTCTTGTCTACGGGCTCAAGAACAATGGCTGTTCTAATGTTGTTCTCCTTTGAACAACAGGGGGGGGGGATGAGAACCGTTTCTTGGCGAAGGGCTCAAAACGAACAATGGCTGTTCTAATGTTGTTCTCCTTGAACAACAGGGGGGGATGAGAACCGTTTCTTGGCGAAGGGCTCAAAACGAACAATGGCTGTTCTAGGTTGTTCTCTTCTGAACAAAGGGGGGGGATGAGAACCGTCTCTTGTCTACGGGCTCATGAACAATGGCTGTTCTAATGTTGTTCTCCTTGAACAACAGGGGGGGTGAGAACCGTTTCTTGGCGAAGGGCTCAAAACGAACAATGGCTGTTCTAATGTTGTTCTCCTTGAACAACAGGGGGGATGCCTTGGGGACTTGGCGTCACTAAAGGCTCGAACCTTTGGCACTCAAGGAATATTGTCCTCCTTCTGGACAAGTGATGGTGAATCTCGAGGTCGAGGTCCCTTGGCGCACAAAGGGAGAGAGGGTCGTGGTGATGTTTCGCGACGAAAATCTGGATCTCCAATCTGATCTTAGTGGTAAAGTTTCCATATAAATAGCCAGGACATCTCCTTGGCGTGGGGGAGAATGGAGTGAAAGCTTGGAGGGAACGCACAGCTGGGCCGGAGAAAAATGCCTTATCTGTTCATAAGCCTAACTCGATCTGGCGAGGTCGGCGTATGGGGGCGAACGGGGGGACGATAACCTCCTTGTTTAAACATTGGCGTCCGGTAGCTGTTGATAAGACTCCAAGCCTCGAATCGAAGATGCACGTGGGCCTCCTCGAGGTTTTAACTAATATGGGATAGGAGTTGAATTTAACACAGATTCAACTCGTTCTATCACATATATATATATATATATATATATATATATATATATATATATATATATATATATATAGATAGATACATATTTATATAGAGCCACTAATATATTTTTTTCCTATAAGAAGATTAATATACATAAATAATCAAATGATGTATTTCGTTTAAGGTAGAATTGTATCATAATTTGAAGGTAACATGTAGACAAATTTAGTCTAAACCCTTTTTATTAATAAACACACAAAAAAGGCAATAAATGTTTACCATGATATTCTTTGGTCTTCAGGACTTCTTCAATTCGTTTTGACATGCTCTAGACCTAATTTGGGATTATATCTTGCCTGATCTTACTCCAGTTTTGTTCATAAAGCACCGAAACTGTTCATAATTGGATGGATTCTCTTTAACGACCGCCCGTTTGATTATCGCCCACAAATTCTCTAGTCTGGTGAATTGTTTAGACAAGGTCCCAAAAGTCCAAGGCTATTTTCAGCGAAGAACTTTTTGATTACTTAAAGATTGTAAGAAGGAACCCTATTATTTTTTCAAAATATATTTATCCCTAAATTGGTTGGATAAAGGTGGCTAAAGGTGCTGATAAAGCACGTTTTGACACTATTCTTAGTTAATAGCAGTTTTCTCGGTTAGAAGTGTTAGTAATGTATTTCCCTTAGATGAGAAACACCCCAGATATGGAGAGTTTCTACACACTTCAACGACGACACAACACAGAAAACAGTCCATTCTTTATATTTTATACAAAAGTGTTCTCAGGCAAAGCGATTTTTCCAAATGACCTGATATTTGTTTAAGAGGCATTCATAGGCCTCGTGAATTCGGCGTTGGATGTCTAACGCAAAGGCATGAGTTCGATCCTAGCTTATGCGGCCACACAATATTCAATGCAGTCAGAAGCTGGACGCCGAGAAGCAGATCCGCTAAGTAGCTTCACACGCTTCATCATGTACATAGCAGGTCACAAAAAAAGCTAGCACTCCATCCTGTATTCACACCACACAATACTCTATTGTCCGTTTAAAACCGTCGTACTAATTGACTATTAGTCCCTCTGAGGTACTCATAGCCATATATCTGTGTCCTTGAATTGGAGCCTCACCCTTCCTGGGAGCAGGAATGGGTTTCATGATCGCCAATTCGTGACAAAAACGCACAAGACCCCACGACACATCCCCTTTCCACAACGAGAACCAAATGTTGTTGGTTTCTGGACTTCCAGCTGTCGTTATTCTGATCTTTATGTGCATTTCATTATCCGGTCGGAAGCCCTCAAAACGCAACTTTGAAAAAATATTTTGATTCGATCTTAAGCAACAACTCAATTGAATTTCCGGAATCTATTTCAACGGCGATTTTATTAAGCCTAATATATCTTTTCGATTTGGCCGTAGCTGTTTCTTAACCAAGTTCCCATCATTGATATTTTCAGTGTACTAAATACGAATACATTATTTTTCTTAAAGGAAGTGTAATGAAATATCAAAAAATATACTAAATATGGACTTTGTTCATATTCCCTTTGACCATAATAAACTTAAGCACTGTACTGATATAGGCTTTTAAGTAGGAAAAAGGTTTTATTGTCTTCCTTGATCTACATAGAGAAATATTTCTTTGGTTTCCCCGCTATTTTAACGAATATTTATGCTTCACGAAGAGTACTTTTAGTGCAGCCTCACGCATAGCTGCAGTTAGGATATCTTGAACGTTCACTTGCACTACCGAAAATTTGCATATTTTGGTGCCCATGAGTAAGAGAATATTCGACTTGTTCTTAGAGAAATCGTAGCACTCTAATTCCACCAATTTTTATTGGATATAGTTTCGTTTTGCACATCTTTTTAGAGCAGGTGCAGCTTATATATTTTGCGACTTTATTTATTTGCATTTGTTTTTTATCCTACGTAATTCCTTCTTTAGGCCAGGGGTAAATTACTAAAGAACTTACTACACAATTGTTTACTTATTATAATTTCTCCATAACTTTATTTTCTTACGTTGTTTTGAATAATAATTTCATCTTAGTTTGATTTTGATTTATGTTTTTTTTATCAAAGTTATTTCTAATAATTATTTTTTAATATCACAAGCCGCTGTTCTCTTGCTTAACAGGAAGAGCTTGGTTACACAGGCACCCCTGCGGGAGTGTGGCCTACAGCCTCATTTGCTAATATAACCGCCTTTTTTTAATCTCCTTTATAGACTCTTTATTTTAACAACCTGATAACCCTTTTCTGCACCTTCTTCTTATTCTTCTTCTTCAACTTCATCTTCATCTTCATCTTCTTTTTCATCTTCATCTACTTCTTCATCTTGATCTTCTTTATCATCATCAGCTTCATCATCTTTATCCTCATTACCTTCATCATCATCATCATCATCTTCTTCTTCATCTCCATCTTCATATCTATCTTCATCATCATCATCATCTTCTTCTTCTTCTTTTTCTTCTTCTTTTTAACTATTTCAATCGTTTGAATTTCCAAAACACCCGAAGTCATTTGTCAACTAAGCAAAAAAACATTTATAAATTCTAAAAAAATATCCATCTTATATTACAGTTATAGATAAAACAAAATGCTGAAGTTCAGAAATGAATATAAGTTTCGAAATTTTTTGATTTTTTAAAACTCAAAGAATTACAAATGGTGAAGTTCAGAAAATGTATTTTTATATATGTACTATAACTCTATATTTTAGCAACGTGATATTTTGTAAGGGGGAAAATTTAGTTTAGAGTTCCTTTTTAAAACTACTATCATTTGCTGAGTTCAGAAATTTAACCATGGCTGCTTTTTTTAGATTTTAAATTTTTATCTTAGTAGCGAAAAGCAGGCTCTCTCCGTATGGTGCAATGGCAAAGCCATTGCCTGGTAGCAATTATACTATTACAATGGATTTTAGTCGCTCGATAATTTAAAAGAGGTCAATTTTTGATAAATCACTGAAATCCAGAAGTCTGAATTACCGTTCTTGTTTAAGCGAGACAACCATCAACTAACTCGGAGAAAAAGCTAAAAAAATTCTAAAACAATTAAGCGGTAAGTGATTTATTGTAACTCTTTTTCAATCACGACCGGACAAAGACACAGGCACAAAAAAAACCAACTCAAATCCTCAGTAGCTACAAAAAGATACTATTTGGGAAATAAGAATTGAGTAGGTTAAGCAAGTTGCTATACCGGGAGGAGAGATATATTTGTAATCGGATTGAACTGAATATAAGTATTATAAATTAATTCAATTTTCTTTAAATTGATAAGTAAGAGTTTCATTAAATTCCAAGGATAATTAAAAAAACATTTGGCATTGTAAATATTATTTGATATATATTTTTGCACGATAAAAAAAGGAGTAGCTTTACCTTCTTTAAAAAAAACTTCCTAATTAATCGAACATTTCAAATCTTTTCGTATATTGTTTACTGCACAATTGTTAACTTAGTATAATTTCTCCATAATTTTATTTTCTTACGTTGCTTTTAATTTAAATTTGATAAGTTCATTTGATAATCCCATTCCTAAGTAGTCCGACCTTTCAGATGGTCCTTCTTCTTCAATTGTTTACTTCATAAAACTTTTATATTCCCGTATACTGCATAGCATATATAAACCATATAAAAATACTTGTTTTCTCCGACACAGTTCCGCAATTAAGCTAGCAGTGACGGCCTGGTCACAGGAAAGAGTTACTCTTTATTCATTTACGCAACTAAATTTTGAACAATTCTCCTTTTAGATCAGTAATTCTCTATCTCCTTTATTTGTTAGAAAGCGATATTGATAGCGAAACTTAACAACCATTAACTACCCATTTCTGCAATTTTCTCTGGATAGCGATTTCTCAGCGCCATGACTTTGACTTACTTCTGTTTGCATAATAAAACTTGAATGATCAAAACGTGAACTAACTATCGGCTGTTTAACATAGATGTCTTTAGGTAACGCTGTTTTATTCATAACAATGCATACTATGTATATATAGCCTCTAGGAAGATGATATGCTCTAGCGCTTATAAAACAATGTATTTTTTTAAAACAAAATAGGTACTTTCTACGCAATTGTCTATTTGTATGGAAATCAATTTGGATTTTGAGCGTATTACTGCTACCAAATGAAGAAAACATGAATATATTAGGTGACGATAAAATCATACCTCTCAGTAGTTAATTGGAAGCAAAGGTATTTAAAAAGTAAACGTTGATGTATTATTTGATAAAGGGAGGTTGGATTTTGCATAAATCCACTGTAAAGTATAATTAATTTCCATTATTTATCTTATTTCCAGAAACATTTATATAAATATACAACTAAATTCTATAGGGCCAGGTAATGGCTTCGCTACTAAGATTAAAATTTAAAATAACGAAAAAATGATGGTTAAAGTTTTTGAAATTTTCTGAACCTCAACCGATTATAATAATTTTAAATAGGAACTCTAAACTACATATTTCCCTCCTTTCAAAAAATCACGTTGCTAAAAAGCAAACGTTGATGTATTACAGGTAGGTTGGATTTTGCGTAAACCCACTGTAAAGTATAATTAATGTGCATTATTTATCTTATTTCCAGAAACATTTATATAAATATACAACTAAATTCCAAAAGACCAGGCAATGGCTTCGCTACTAAAATTTAAAATTTAAAATAACAAAAAAATGATGGTTAAATTTTTTTAAATTTTCTGAACTTCAACCAATTATAATATTTTTAAATAGGAACTCTAAACTATTTCCCTCCTTTTAAAAAATAACGTTGGTAAAATATAGTTATAGATAGAATTAAAAAGAAAACTTACTTAAATTTTTATAAATTTTCTGAAATTCACCAATTGTAATTTATTTTCTTTTAAAACATTACAAAGCATTCGATAATCATATTTATTTTTCCTGAACTAAACTAATTTTTTTTAAACTCCAAAGAAATTTTTAGAAAATACCTTGATAAAAATTTTAAAAATACCTAAGTCAGAGCCAAACTAAAATGAAATTAATATTCAAATACTCCCAAAAATCCCCTTTTTAAATTAAAGAGTTAGTGATGATGATGATGATAATAATAAATATTATATAAATTATTGCATTATAATACAGCCAGGCAATTGCTTCGCTACTAAGATTAAAATTTAGAAATATTAAAAAAAGCAGCCATGGTTAAATTTCTACAAATTTTCTGAACTTCGCCAATTATAATAATTTTAAAAAGTAACTTTAAACTAAATTTCCCCCCTTTCAAAATATAACGTTGCTAAAAGATAGTTATAGAAGATATATAATAAGAACTTTTCTGAACTTCACCAATTTTAATATATGTATCGAAATTCACAAAATTTTGATACATATATTTATTTCTGAACCTTGATAAAATAAATAAGTCATAACCAAACTAAGATGAAATTATCCATCAAATACTTAAAAAAATCCCCTTCTAAATTTTAGAGTTAGTGATGATGAGATAATGATGATTATTATTATATTGTTGCAAAAATATTTTGGAATTGACACCGAGTTACGTAATAATGTCCTTTTGTTAGACATTTCCTTTCATCTGCTTAAAATGGAAAAGATCCAGGGTAAGAAAGTAATAAAGGTTCTCCTCTATAAACTAGCAATGACGGACTTTATCGCTAGAACTTCTGATTCGGCGTATAGCCCCCTTATTAACCATATAATGCACCTGAAGGCAAGGTACATACATCACAAAATGTTTTAAAATATGTTGATAAAATAAATAAGTCATAACCAAACTAAGATGAAATTATCCATCAAATACTCAAAAAAATCCCCTTCTAAATTTTAGAGTTAGTGATGATGAGATAATGATGATTATTATTATATTGTTGCAAAAATATTTTGGAATTGACACCGAGTCACGTAATAATGTCCTTTTGTTAGACATTTCCTTTCATCTGCTTAAAATGGAAAAGATCCAGGGTAAGAAAGTAATAAAGGTTCTCCTCTATAAACCAGCAATGACGGACTTTATCGCTAGAACTTCTGATTCGGCGTATAGCCCCCTTATTAACCATATATCGCACCTGAAGGCAAGGTACATACATCACAAAATGTTTTAAAATATGTTGATAAAATAAATAAGTCATAACCAAACTAAGATGAAATTATCCATCAAATACTCAAAAAAATCCCCTTCTAAATTTTAGAGTTAGTGATGATGAGATAATGATGATTATTATTATATTGTTGCAAAAATATTTTGGAATTGACACCGAGTCACGTAATAATGTCCTTTTGTTAGACATTTCCTTTCATCTGCTTAAAATGGAAAAGATCCAGGGTAAGAAAGTAATAAAGGTTCTCCTCTATAAAATAGCAATGACGGATTTTATCGCTAGAACTTCTGATTCGGCGTATAGCCCCCTTATTAACCATATATCGCACCTGAAGGCAAGGTACATACATCACAAAATGTTTTAAAATATGTTGATAAAATAAATAAGTCATAACCAAACTAAGATGAAATTATCCATCAAATACTCAAAAAAATCCCCTTCTAAATTTTAGAGTTAGTGATGATGAGATAATGATGATTATTATTATATTGTTGCAAAATATTTTGGAATTGACACCGAGTCACGTAATAATGTCCTTTTGTTAGACATTTCCTTTCATCTGCTTAAAATGGAAAAGATCCAGGGTAAGAAAGTAATAAAGGTTCTCCTCTATAAACTAGCAATGACGGACTTTATCGCTAGAACTTCTGATTCGGCGTATAGCCCCCTTATTAACCATATAATGCACCTGAAGGCAAGGTACATACATCACAAAATGTTTTAAAATATGTTGATAAAATAAATAAGTCATAACCAAACTAAGATGAAATTATCCATCAAATACTCAAAAAAATCCCCTTCTAAATTTTAGAGTTAGTGATGATGAGATAATGATGATTATTATTATATTGTTGCAAAAATATTTTGGAATTGACACCGAGTCACGTAATAATGTCCTTTTGTTAGACATTTCCTTTCATCTGCTTAAAATGGAAAAGATCCAGGGTAAGAAAGTAATAAAGGTTCTCCTCTATAAAATAGCAATGACGGATTTTATCGCTAGAACTTCTGATTCGGCGTATAGCCCCCTTATTAACCATATATCGCACCTGAAGGCAAGGTACATACATCACAAAATGTTTTAAAATATGTTGATAAAATAAATAAGTCATAACCAAACTAAGATGAAATTATCCATCAAATACTCAAAAAAATCCCCTTCTAAATTTTAGAGTTAGTGATGATGAGATAATGATGATTATTATTATATTGTTGCAAAAATATTTTGGAATTGACACCGAGTCACGTAATAATGTCCTTTTGTTAGACATTTCCTTTCATCTGCTTAAAATGGAAAAGATCCAGGGTAAGAAAGTAATAAAGGTTCTCCTCTATAAACTAGCAATGACGGACTTTATCGCTAGAACTTCTGATTCGGCGTATAGCTCCCTTATTAACCATATATCGCACCTAAAGGCAAGGTACATACATCACAAAATGTTTTAAAATATGTTGATAAAATAAATAAGTCATAACCAAACTAAGATGAAATTATCCATCAAATACTCAAAAAAATCCCCTTCTAAATTTTAGAGTTAGTGATGATGAGATAATGATGATTATTATTATATTGTTGCAAAAATATTTTGGAATTGACACCGAGTCACGTAATAATGTCCTTTTGTTAGACATTTCCTTTCATCTGCTTAAAATGGAAAAGATCCAGGGTAAGAAAGTAATAAAGGTTCTCCTCTATAAACTAGCAATGACGGACTTTATCGCTAGAACTTCTGATTCGGCGTATAGCCCCCTTATTAACCATATAATGCACCTGAAGGCAAGGTACATACATCACAAAATGTTTTAAAATATGTTGATAAAATAAATAAGTCATAACCAAACTAAGATGAAATTATCCATCAAATACTCAAAAAAATCCCCTTCTAAATTTTAGAGTTAGTGATGATGAGATAATGATGATTATTATTATATTGTTGCAAAAATATTTTGGAATTGACACCGAGTCACGTAATAATGTCCTTTTGTTAGACATTTCCTTTCATCTGCTTAAAATGGAAAAGATCCAGGGTAAGAAAGTAATAAAGGTTCTCCTCTATAAACTAGCAATGACGGACTTTATCGCTAGAACTTCTGATTCGGCGTATAGCTCCCTTATTAACCATATATCGCACCTAAAGGCAAGGTACATACATCACAAAATGTTTTAAAATATGTTGATAAAATAAATAAGTCATAACCAAACTAAGATGAAATTATCCATCAAATACTCAAAAAAATCCCCTTCTAAATTTTAGAGTTAGTGATGATGAGATAATGATGATTATTATTATATTGTTGCAAAAATATTTTGGAATTGACACCGAGTCACGTAATAATGTCCTTTTGTTAGACATTTCCTTTCATCTGCTTAAAATGGAAAAGATCCAGGGTAAGAAAGTAATAAAGGTTCTCCTCTATAAACTAGCAATGACGGACTTTATCGCTAGAACTTCTGATTCGGCGTATAGCCCCCTTATTAACCATATAATGCACCTGAAGGCAAGGTACATACATCACAAAATGTTTTAAAATATGTTGATAAAATAAATAAGTCATAACCAAACTAAGATGAAATTATCCATCAAATACTCAAAAAAATCCCCTTCTAAATTTTAGAGTTAGTGATGATGAGATAATGATGATTATTATTATATTGTTGCAAAAATATTTTGGAATTGACACCGAGTCACGTAATAATGTCCTTTTGTTAGACATTTCCTTTCATCTGCTTAAAATGGAAAAGATCCAGGGTAAGAAAGTAATAAAGGTTCTCCTCTATAAACTAGCAATGACGGACTTTATCGCTAGAACTTCTGATTCGGCGTATAGCCCCCTTATTAACCATATAATGCACCTGAAGGCAAGGTACATACATCACAAAATGTTTTAAAATATGTTGATAAAATAAATAAGTCATAACCAAACTAAGATGAAATTATCCATCAAATACTCAAAAAAATCCCCTTCTAAATTTTAGAGTTAGTGATGATGAGATAATGATGATTATTATTATATTGTTGCAAAAATATTTTGGAATTGACACCGAGTCACGTAATAATGTCCTTTTGTTAGACATTTCCTTTCATCTGCTTAAAATGGAAAAGATCCAGGGTAAGAAAGTAATAAAGGTTCTCCTCTATAAACTAGCAATGACGGACTTTATCGCTAGAACTTCTGATTCGGCGTATAGCCCCCTTATTAACCATATAATGCACCTGAAGGCAAGGTACATACATCACAAAATGTTTTAAAATATGTTGATAAAATAAATAAGTCATAACCAAACTAAGATGAAATTATCCATCAAATACTCAAAAAAATCCCCTTCTAAATTTTAGAGTTAGTGATGATGAGATAATGATGATTATTATTATATTGTTGCAAAAATATTTTGGAATTGACACCGAGTCACGTAATAATGTCCTTTTGTTAGACATTTCCTTTCATCTGCTTAAAATGGAAAAGATCCAGGGTAAGAAAGTAATAAAGGTTCTCCTCTATAAACTAGCAATGACGGACTTTATCGCTAGAACTTCTGATTCGGCGTATAGCCCCCTTATTAACCATATAATGCACCTGAAGGCAAGGTACATACATCACAAAATGTTTTAAAATATGTTGATAAAATAAATAAGTCATAACCAAACTAAGATGAAATTATCCATCAAATACTCAAAAAAATCCCCTTCTAAATTTTAGAGTTAGTGATGATGAGATAATGATGATTATTATTATATTGTTGCAAAAATATTTTGGAATTGACACCGAGTCACGTAATAATGTCCTTTTGTTAGACATTTCCTTTCATCTGCTTAAAATGGAAAAGATCCAGGGTAAGAAAGTAATAAAGGTTCTCCTCTATAAAATAGCAATGACGGATTTTATCGCTAGAACTTCTGATTCGGCGTATAGCCCCCTTATTAACCATATATCGCACCTGAAGGCAAGGTACATACATCACAAAATGTTTTAAAATATGTTGATAAAATAAATAAGTCATAACCAAACTAAGATGAAATTATCCATTAAATACTCAAAAAAATCCCCTTCTAAATTTTAGAGTTAGTGATGATGAGATAATGATGATTATTATTATATTGTTGCAAAAATATTTTGGAATTGACACCGAGTCACGTAATAATGTCCTTTTGTTAGACATTTCCTTTCATCTGCTTAAAATGGAAAAGATCCAGGGTAAGAAAGTAATAAAGGTTCTCCTCTATAAACTAGCAATGACGGACTTTATCGCTAGAACTTCTGATTCGGCGTATAGCTCCCTTATTAACCATATATCGCACCTAAAGGCAAGGTACATACATCACAAAATGTTTTAAAATATGTTGATAAAATAAATAAGTCATAACCAAACTAAGATGAAATTATCCATCAAATACTCAAAAAAATCCCCTTCTAAATTTTAGAGTTAGTGATGATGAGATAATGATGATTATTATTATATTGTTGCAAAAATATTTTGGAATTGACACCGAGTCACGTAATAATGTCCTTTTGTTAGACATTTCCTTTCATCTGCTTAAAATGGAAAAGATCCAGGGTAAGAAAGTAATAAAGGTTCTCCTCTATAAACTAGCAATGACGGACTTTATCGCTAGAACTTCTGATTCGGCGTATAGCCCCCTTATTAACCATATAATGCACCTGAAGGCAAGGTACATACATCACAAAATGTTTTAAAATATGTTGATAAAATAAATAAGTCATAACCAAACTAAGATGAAATTATCCATCAAATACTCAAAAAAATCCCCTTCTAAATTTTAGAGTTAGTGATGATGAGATAATGATGATTATTATTATATTGTTGCAAAAATATTTTGGAATTGACACCGAGTCACGTAATAATGTCCTTTTGTTAGACATTTCCTTTCATCTGCTTAAAATGGAAAAGATCCAGGGTAAGAAAGTAATAAAGGTTCTCCTCTATAAACTAGCAATGACGGACTTTATCGCTAGAACTTCTGATTCGGCGTATAGCTCCCTTATTAACCATATATCGCACCTAAAGGCAAGGTACATACATCACAAAATGTTTTAAAATATGTTGATAAAATAAATAAGTCATAACCAAACTAAGATGAAATTATCCATCAAATACTCAAAAAAATCCCCTTCTAAATTTTAGAGTTAGTGATGATGAGATAATGATGATTATTATTATATTGTTGCAAAAATATTTTGGAATTGACACCGAGTCACGTAATAATGTCCTTTTGTTAGACATTTCCTTTCATCTGCTTAAAATGGAAAAGATCCAGGGTAAGAAAGTAATAAAGGTTCTCCTCTATAAACTAGCAATGACGGACTTTATCGCTAGAACTTCTGATTCGGCGTATAGCCCCCTTATTAACCATATAATGCACCTGAAGGCAAGGTACATACATCACAAAATGTTTTAAAATATGTTGATAAAATAAATAAGTCATAACCAAACTAAGATGAAATTATCCATCAAATACTCAAAAAAATCCCCTTCTAAATTTTAGAGTTAGTGATGATGAGATAATGATGATTATTATTATATTGTTGCAAAAATATTTTGGAATTGACACCGAGTCACGTAATAATGTCCTTTTGTTAGACATTTCCTTTCATCTGCTTAAAATGGAAAAGATCCAGGGTAAGAAAGTAATAAAGGTTCTCCTCTATAAACTAGCAATGACGGACTTTATCGCTAGAACTTCTGATTCGGCGTATAGCCCCCTTATTAACCATATAATGCACCTGAAGGCAAGGTACATACATCACAAAATGTTTTAAAATATGTTGATAAAATAAATAAGTCATAACCAAACTAAGATGAAATTATCCATCAAATACTCAAAAAAATCCCCTTCTAAATTTTAGAGTTAGTGATGATGAGATAATGATGATTATTATTATATTGTTGCAAAAATATTTTGGAATTGACACCGAGTCACGTAATAATGTCCTTTTGTTAGACATTTCCTTTCATCTGCTTAAAATGGAAAAGATCCAGGGTAAGAAAGTAATAAAGGTTCTCCTCTATAAAATAGCAATGACGGATTTTATCGCTAGAACTTCTGATTCGGCGTATAGCTCCCTTATTAACCATATATCGCACCTGAAGGCAAGGTACATACATCACAAAATGTTTTAAAATATGTTGATAAAATAAATAAGTCATAACCAAACTAAGATGAAATTATCCATCAAATACTCAAAAAAATCCCCTTCTAAATTTTAGAGTTAGTGATGATGAGATAATGATGATTATTATTATATTGTTGCAAAAATATTTTGGAATTGACACCGAGTCACGTAATAATGTCCTTTTGTTAGACATTTCCTTTCATCTGCTTAAAATGGAAAAGATCCAGGGTAAGAAAGTAATAAAGGTTCTCCTCTATAAACTAGCAATGACGGACTTTATCGCTAGAACTTCTGATTCGGCGTATAGCTCCCTTATTAACCATATATCGCACCTAAAGGCAAGGTACATACATCACAAAATGTTTTAAAATATGTTGATAAAATAAATAAGTCATAACCAAACTAAGATGAAATTATCCATCAAATACTCAAAAAAATCCCCTTCTAAATTTTAGAGTTAGTGATGATGAGATAATGATGATTATTATTATATTGTTGCAAAAATATTTTGGAATTGACACCGAGTCACGTAATAATGTCCTTTTGTTAGACATTTCCTTTCATCTGCTTAAAATGGAAAAGATCCAGGGTAAGAAAGTAATAAAGGTTCTCCTCTATAAACTAGCAATGACGGACTTTATCGCTAGAACTTCTGATTCGGCGTATAGCCCCCTTATTAACCATATAATGCACCTGAAGGCAAGGTACATACATCACAAAATGTTTTAAAATATGTTGATAAAATAAATAAGTCATAACCAAACTAAGATGAAATTATCCATCAAATACTCAAAAAAATCCCCTTCTAAATTTTAGAGTTAGTGATGATGAGATAATGATGATTATTATTATATTGTTGCAAAAATATTTTGGAATTGACACCGAGTCACGTAATAATGTCCTTTTGTTAGACATTTCCTTTCATCTGCTTAAAATGGAAAAGATCCAGGGTAAGAAAGTAATAAAGGTTCTCCTCTATAAACTAGCAATGACGGACTTTATCGCTAGAACTTCTGATTCGGCGTATAGCTCCCTTATTAACCATATATCGCACCTAAAGGCAAGGTACATACATCACAAAATGTTTTAAAATATGTTGATAAAATAAATAAGTCATAACCAAACTAAGATGAAATTATCCATCAAATACTCAAAAAAATCCCCTTCTAAATTTTAGAGTTAGTGATGATGAGATAATGATGATTATTATTATATTGTTGCAAAAATATTTTGGAATTGACACCGAGTCACGTAATAATGTCCTTTTGTTAGACATTTCCTTTCATCTGCTTAAAATGGAAAAGATCCAGGGTAAGAAAGTAATAAAGGTTCTCCTCTATAAACTAGCAATGACGGACTTTATCGCTAGAACTTCTGATTCGGCGTATAGCCCCCTTATTAACCATATAATGCACCTGAAGGCAAGGTACATACATCACAAAATGTTTTAAAATATGTTGATAAAATAAATAAGTCATAACCAAACTAAGATGAAATTATCCATCAAATACTCAAAAAAATCCCCTTCTAAATTTTAGAGTTAGTGATGATGAGATAATGATGATTATTATTATATTGTTGCAAAAATATTTTGGAATTGACACCGAGTCACGTAATAATGTCCTTTTGTTAGACATTTCCTTTCATCTGCTTAAAATGGAAAAGATCCAGGGTAAGAAAGTAATAAAGGTTCTCCTCTATAAACTAGCAATGACGGACTTTATCGCTAGAACTTCTGATTCGGCGTATAGCCCCCTTATTAACCATATAATGCACCTGAAGGCAAGGTACATACATCACAAAATGTTTTAAAATATGTTGATAAAATAAATAAGTCATAACCAAACTAAGATGAAATTATCCATCAAATACTCAAAAAAATCCCCTTCTAAATTTTAGAGTTAGTGATGATGAGATAATGATGATTATTATTATATTGTTGCAAAAATATTTTGGAATTGACACCGAGTCACGTAATAATGTCCTTTTGTTAGACATTTCCTTTCATCTGCTTAAAATGGAAAAGATCCAGGGTAAGAAAGTAATAAAGGTTCTCCTCTATAAAATAGCAATGACGGATTTTATCGCTAGAACTTCTGATTCGGCGTATAGCTCCCTTATTAACCATATATCGCACCTGAAGGCAAGGTACATACATCACAAAATGTTTTAAAATATGTTGATAAAATAAATAAGTCATAACCAAACTAAGATGAAATTATCCATCAAATACTCAAAAAAATCCCCTTCTAAATTTTAGAGTTAGTGATGATGAGATAATGATGATTATTATTATATTGTTGCAAAAATATTTTGGAATTGACACCGAGTCACGTAATAATGTCCTTTTGTTAGACATTTCCTTTCATCTGCTTAAAATGGAAAAGATCCAGGGTAAGAAAGTAATAAAGGTTCTCCTCTATAAACTAGCAATGACGGACTTTATCGCTAGAACTTCTGATTCGGCGTATAGCCCCCTTATTAACCATATATCGCACCTAAAGGCAAGGTACATACATCACAAAATGTTTTAAAATATGTTGATAAAATAAATAAGTCATAACCAAACTAAGATGAAATTATCCATCAAATACTCAAAAAAATCCCCTTCTAAATTTTAGAGTTAGTGATGATGAGATAATGATGATTATTATTATATTGTTGCAAAAATATTTTGGAATTGACACCGAGTCACGTAATAATGTCCTTTTGTTAGACATTTCCTTTCATCTGCTTAAAATGGTAAAGATCCAGGGTAAGAAAGTAATAAAGGTTCTCCTCTATAAACTAGCAATGACGGACTTTATCGCTAGAACTTCTGATTCGGCGTATAGCCCCCTTATTAACCATATATCGCACCTGAAGGCAAGGTACATACATCACAAAATGTTTTAAAATATGTTGATAAAATAAATAAGTCATAACCAAACTAAGATGAAATTATCCATCAAATACTCAAAAAAATCCCCTTCTAAATTTTAGAGTTAGTGATGATGAGATAATGATGATTATTATTATATTGTTGCAAAAATATTTTGGAATTGACACCGAGTCACGTAATAATGTCCTTTTGTTAGACATTTCCTTTCATCTGCTTAAAATGGAAAAGATCCAGGGTAAGAAAGTAATAAAGGTTCTCCTCTATAAACTAGCAATGACGGACTTTATCGCTAGAACTTCTGATTCGGCGTATAGCCCCCTTATTAACCATATATCGCACCTGAAGGCAAGGTACATACATCACAAAATGTTTTAAAATATGTTTAGTAAAACCTTTGATTAACAGACTTCTCAAAACAACGATGAGAAAAGATAGCATTTGAAGCAATTAAATGTCGATCGGTCTTCAACGCTAGCCATTCTAAGTATGCAAATTCAGGTAAATAGTTTATTCCAATGTGGCTAAAGGAAGGTACAATAATTGATAATCTCAAAGCATTATTTTTATTTATAGAAAGAACAATAAAGGGTATTATATATTATGAAAAGAGGCAAGGAGAGTCCAAATTTAATTAATAAACATCTATGAATGAATGAGAACCCTTATTATTTTTTTTACCCTGGATCTTTTCTATTTTGAGCAAATAAAAGGAAATATCTAACAAAAGGACCTTATTACTTAACTTGGTGTGAATTCCAAAATATTATTGCACTGAATATATAGCTTCACATTTGGCACTCTCAAAACACTGTAATTATAATAATTGGTAATTGAGCTTTTTACTCTATTAATGCAGCTAGCGATCTCTCTAATCAATACATACTACGGTGCCTTGGCACTGATATACAAGTATATTCATCCGTTCTTCTTTAGTCGTAACAAGCTACATCAGCCAGTTAATGACCCGTTTGAAGCCAGCAGTCCTTGATATATTCAGATTTCTCATCCAATTTGAAGATTAACAGTCGTCTGTCACAGGAATAGCATTCGTCTGCACCGTAAAAGTTCCCTTAAATCTACCTGGTAGCCGCAAAATGACTCGTCTACAAAGAAGAAATTCAGTGTGGCATTTTTTCATCTCCCAGCCGAAAGGAGGCAACCGACCGATACTTAACCTGATAGACAAACTCAATACCCATGAGGCGCTTTGGTCAATGTTCTTAAGCACCACCAGCTTTGTGAGCACGAAAGGTTTTAGAACCTCACAAAGAACATCCTGCTAGTGTCTCAGAAGAGAACAAAACTCTTCCGGCACTTTTGAGAGGCACGCGGTTCTGAATTTCACGCAGATAAGCGTAAGTAAGCCCTCGTCATTCCTCTCTCTATTTATGTTGTGCACTTCTTTGAGAGGCTGGAGGAAGTTCAACAAATCGACATTTTTGGGGAGACTGCGGATCACTTTTTGGCTCGTAATGCCTTAGGAGGACAATAATTTGCGACATGACCTATAGGGACCCACCATATCGAAGACCCTGCAGCTCGTTCACTATCTAAGATCGATAATTTCAGTTTCGACTAACGGTAGATAACGACGTTTAATAATTTCTAAGCAATGATTCCATGAATAGCAAATACTCTCTATCATGAAAAAGATGCATTCCAATTCTCTCTTCTAGGGACGGACTATTCCAAGGATGGTATTGGTTCCAGACATACGTCACCTATCATGAAGAATTCCTGCAAAACACATTTCACATGATGAATTTAAAAGGGAAAACTCTTAGGAATCGAACCTCCAGGGGCGTTATTTAAGGCATTACTTCTTTTCTGACCAGCAGTTCACTCTTACTCTTCGGCGAGTTTCACAGTCGTCCCTTCAGCTGCTTACCACACGATTGAAGCAAAATAGGCCAGGCTCCTTCCATCCTTTTCAGAATTAACTTGAACCTAGTGCGTAGGCAACCATTTAAATAGTCAACCAAACACTATATACACCTAACTGACCGCCCCCCTGTCCAGTTACCGCCGCGCTCCTTACCACCAGATAAACTCAATGCCGTAAAGAATGATTTTGCGCAAATGAAGAAATTGGGCATAATATGGAAAACACGGTCCCAAGGGGGATCCCCATTATAGCTTTGCTAAAAAATTGGATCATATAGGCCAGGATGTGGTTTATGTGCCTTAAACAGAGTTACCATTAAAGACCGTTAATTTGTGGTTCCGGAATTCTGTATAGCCTGAGGAAAGACAACTTATGAGCTTTCATTAAAACCACTGATTACTGTATAGCCCCGCTGACAGCAGCTGGCTTTGCTCTAAACTTAACACATTAAGGAAGTTATTGTATATTCGGGTAGGGATGTGGGGATGGGTTCTAAAGCATACATTCTACTAGCATTTGTTTTATATGACAAGAAATGTTGTGGCATACATATATAGGGCATTGCTTTTTTTAGCAGATTTTCTCTTTTACACCCGCAACAGAGGAGTCTAAAAACCAGAACCTATTTCCCAGAAAACATCTAACACAGGTTTGCGGGTATAAATTAAAGGTTGTATAAATTATCTTACGCAAGAATGGTTTTGACTATTTTCTATTTTTCTGAACTTGCGCGCAAGACAAAATATTTCCACAATTAATATGTTGACTAGTTTATGTTGAGTTGATATATATGTTTTGATTTTTCTCATTAGAGAATAAAAACTCTCCTGATTCTGATGTATTTTCGCTGTCTAATAGAGAAAATGACTTAAAATTAAACTTTAAATATTGGGGAAGTTAGTCTTCTAATTGTCTCACAGCTGCTTATTTTAGTATTCACAATACCGCATACGAGTTTTCTAAAGGGTTTACATTTTATGTGGCAAAAAAATTGCTATATAATAGGAAAATTTTATTCCTAATAGAGAGATGCGATCTTTAGACATAAAGGCGGAAACATCAGAATTTTATCTTAAAAACTATCGCGATCAAATAAAAATAATTACTCCCATGTAATTCTAGTAAAGCTAATTATCCGCACAAAAGTAACCCACAAAATTAAAGTCAATTGAAGCAATCTGTCATAGAGATAAAAATTAAAAGAAACTTATTATTTATGTAAATAATTTTACAAATTATATTATTTTGTTAATTCAATGTAGTTATTTGGTGTAATGAATTATTTAATTTTAATTTGGGATTGAAGATATAATTGGCATATCCAAGGTCATTTTCAATGTTTTGATAAGCTTTCCAAACGTCACTCCTGTACATGATTCTTTACGGTCGGACCAATTATTTATTGGCAAGTGTCGCTGAGCTATGTGATTCAACATCTGTAAATATTTCAACGATGCAATCCAGAATAACAATAGACTAGCATGAGGTACCCGTTATAGATCATGCTTTGGTTAAGTGCTTTTTACAAATTTCGAAGTAAAGGTAAAGTGTAAATCACAGTCAGTTTTGAAAGGATTAATAATGCATCGCCTCTGATACAGGTATTTTACCGATATAAATTTTCCTTGGGGCACCCAAAATTTTACCAATTAAAGGTGATCCTTGCTCATTGCTCATATGATCAATTTAAGATAATTTATTCTGACAGAAAAGAGAGTGATTATTGTCGGAGAATGACCAATACATATTTATATTATATTTAGACGGAGTAGGTAGTCAAGGTCATTTGAGTGACCTTCACTCGTCTCACAGCAGCAGCAGACGAGGGGGTAGATAAGGGAATGGGGTTTCCAATCGAGTGTGTAGAAGGATTTATCTACCGAATCGAGTGCAATTGGCCGTTAGTATAGCACTCTGGTGCTATGAAACGAGTGTACCCCAAGTAATCTTTAATAACACTGTCCCCCAATGATTTTGTTACAGAAATGAGAAGGTAGTTTTCTATTATAGTTTTTTGCGTAGATTACGAAATTAAGCTTTATAGTTCCTGGAATGACTTTAGTTTTATGTAATCTGCTCACTTATTTTTTATTAATATTAGATTATACAGTGTATAGAGGTGTGAAATATTTGTTACAATTTTAACTTATTTGACAAAAAGTACAAAGATAAGTAGAAACAAAAAACTTATTCATCAAAGGAAATTAATAAGTGATTTTAATACATTTCAGACTCTGGTATTAGGAAAATATATTTCTAAAAAATAATGAAGATTTAAGATTTTTTCAAAATTGCTGAAATCTATACAATAGTTATAATTTTAAGAATATTTGGGTTTATTTTATGTACAACATCTTGTCTGTCTCTGTGAAGGGTGCAGCAGAAGTCCGCAAGTATTTCTGGACTCCATTTTCCTTTTAACGATTTTCTATAATAGCAATATCTTGGTGGAATCCTTCACCAAGCTCATCGCTGATGTCTGTTGGATTTTATGAAAAGAAAGACTGATGGAAATGCAAAAAATGTACCTTTAGTCACATATTACATACCAACTCATTATAAGACCTAACCAAATTCTAAACAAGAATGTGGTAATTTTCTAATTTGTGCCTTCCAAGAAGACCATTATATACACTTTTGAAACTATGCCAGATCTCAAATTCTGGCTTGCTCAATTTTGCCTCAAACTCACTATCTACCATAAGTTGTTGAATCTGAGTCCCAACAAAGATTGCTTCTTTAATTTTAGCATAACTAAACTTAGAAAATTTTGTTTTTAAATATAAGAAGGATGGCTAGTCCAGATTTAAGGGGGTTGACACATTGTTTCATTATACCTAATTTTATGTGAAGTGGTGGCAAAATTATGTTTTCCTTAGGAACTAATGGTTCAGGTATGACATTATGACAACCTACTTTGGCTCTTCTTTTAAAGGCCATTCTAAGCGTATGTAATGTTTTTTTCCGAGCTCTACTGTCCCACTGGCACAAAAAACACATGAACTTTGTGTAGCCTGACTGCAAGCCATTTAAAATGGCTACTACCTTAAGGTCAGCACAAATCAACCATTTATGTTCACTATATTGAATGCTTTTTAAAATGAAATCTAAATTCTCATAAGTTTCTTTCAAAACAATAGAGTGAGCTACTGGTATCTATGGTAGTTTATTTCCATTATGCAGTTGCACAGCTTTACTACTATATAAAGAAGCGTCAATTAAGTCTCCATTGACCGGGTTCATAATCTATATTTAATTTTTCAAAGACGCGTGGAATATTATTATAGTAGCATAAATTGTTGTAAAATGGGAATTTTTCTTGTAAATTGTTTAAAAGAATGCGAAACTTAGTAATTCGAATATCTTCTGGTACTATATTTCTTTCTTTTAGTCTCAAGGACAGTAATTCACTCTGTTGCTAGGTTAAGTTTAGATCTATTACAAGATCATCTAGATCAAGTTGTAAGAAAGGTTTTGGAGTAGTATCAACAGTTTCAAGTACATAAATTTTAGCTTCTGGTTCACATGATTCCATATCTGATTCATCAGCGTTATAAAAAAACATTTTCTGTAGCAGGTTCAGGTACTGTAATGTCTTTTGAGTGAGGTATAGGCCAAATAGCAGACCTAAGGTTGGGATATACCACAGCTGAAGCGCCCTTCATTGGTTACATAAAAGTATGGAATAATGCATAAAATTTAAAGTTATGTACATATGTGTGATAAAAATAAAGTGTTTCTAAACATAATTAATTTTATATTTAAAAACAAATAATATTACAGTATACTACTTTAAAATATAGGTACAGTGGACAATAAGCAGTTACTTACTTTGTATGTCTACCAAACAGAAATAGCTGTCAGTGGCATGATCCTGGGTCTCTCACCATACAATTGGAACTCCAAATTGAAGGCTTTTTATTTTTCCTTAAGACCATTTTGATTAAGAATTAAAGCATGTCGTGCAACAAATATGTGGTGCCCATGGTTTATCTTGGTACATCCAAAATACAAATTATTTAGTTTTTTCACTAGAGAAGAAATCTTTCTTTGATTTTTTTTAAATGTTACTGAACCACATATATAGCAGAATTTATCTGGGCTATTTTATACTCTTCTCCTGGCGTTTTTATGAAAATTGTTGCTTTTATTCAAAATTTTATTGAGTTAAATAACCTGGAAATAAGAAATAAAAGAATCAAATTGGTTAAAATCTTAAAAAATTTAAAATAATCCCAAGCCAATTAAAGAGTGCAACGAGCAGTTTAGGAATACCGGGTGTCCTTTATATCGAACTGAACCACATGCTTAAAAACATTAAATAAATTTATTTTTAACTTTTTTGCCAACAAAAGAAATAATTTGCTTACAATATAACCGCATTATACAAATTTAAGTCCCACTTCGGTCTCCGCCTCTTCCGTTGGGGTCAGGTGATCCAGCATAACCCCATTTTATGGATAAGAGGCAGCTTCATGAACTAGGCCTTGCCCTCGCACCTCATCTAACTGAAGTCTGCCGAGCTGATTGAAGCTGAAATGATCGCTTTCCCTTTTTTAACAATGCGACTCAGTCTGCTGGACCCAATGATTCATAAAGAGAAGATGACCCCTTCCCAAAACTCCTTCCCCCACATGGCCAATATATTTTCCAGCTGGGAGAAATATCTGACAGTGGCTGACACGTCCGGCTTTGGAGACTCTTCCGGGATCGGGGAGATGGCGGTTTACTTCCTACCCTTCCCTTCAATCATAAAAGGAATGGTAAGAAGAAAACAAGGTGGACAAAGGATTCCTCTGCCTCCGCAGCTTGTCCGGGTTCTGATGAGTATGCTGCCGTTTTTTCAATAGACTAGGCCAAGACCGGCAGATCAGACCCCAAGGAGCATTCAAGGAGTAAAAGCCCAGAACAAAGTGAAATATGCGTTGATTAGAGCATCGATTACGTGAGGAGTCCCTCATTTAACGATTAACTGGTGTTATTTTTTCAGCTGGCTTGAAGCATTTTTATTAATTCACTGCACTGATGACAGCAAGGTTTCCTAAGCCCACTTGCTGTATTGAATTAAGATTTAGTTAGATTTACTGCTAGTAAGTTTGAAGGGCCGATTTTCTCATACGGAAGTCTTCTAAAAAATGCGGCAGACAATTTTCAGGCGGCTATTATTAGTGCACTTAGGACACTCAATGTCTCACCGGTTATTATCACTCCAAACTGTACCATGAATTTCGGGTAAGGAATGAATTATGCGAAGGAACTCCTCGATTAACCTGTAGAAGACCTTATTGAAAAGCTGGCTGACCACGAAGTACACAAGGTCTTGGATGTGATAAGAAAACAGGGAGGGGCTTTGGGACCCACCCCTACACTCTTTGTCACGTCAGCCATGACAGGTTCCTTAAGTCGGTGCATACCTGTTGGATTCACTAACGAGTGATGCCATTCGTGCCACAACAGCTGAGGTACCACTACTGTAATCGCTTTGGTCATACAAATCGCTCGGTTAGATTAACAAAGTCGATTTCCGAAAATTCTGTGTCTCTCTGAGATTCTACATGATAAGATCATACCGTTATGGCCAAGTTTATGGCCTCACTATTAGAAAAGACAGTCCCTACTATTTTTTCATCCAGGCTTAAGAGCACTGTTGATTCTACGCCAATTCTAAACCTTTATGCGGGTTCAACCCAGGTGAAACCATGAGAGGGTGGGAGGCGGCAGCCTCCCATGCGCGGACTTGCCTCCTGATCCGGAAGATATACCATATGCTATGCTTCAACATCTAGGTCAACAAGGCATAGCATTTTTACTAGATCTTTTAAACAGGATCTGGAGAGTGGGTAGTTTCCCCTACTCCTGGTGAATAACTACTGAGCTTCGTTTGCGTAATCTGTAGAGGGATCACTATACCCCCTGTTTTCCTCTGAATTTCTGTCAATTTTTGCGTTTGGAATTTGATAAAGAAATTATTAACTCTTAGATGAGCCTTTTTATTGGACAAATGAGGCTACCTGTCTTCTACTTAGTACGTTTCGCAAGTTCCACTGGGTAAATCCTCTGCTCCAACTGGAAATGCCGTCTGAGAGGCCTTCCTTCGTAAACAGCACTACGCTACGGTGTTTTTCGATCTGTGAAAGTCCTATAATACCGCATGGCGATATGGTAACATGGAGAATCTCCACCTAGTTAGGGCGAGGGATTGCATCCGAATCTTTATATCTGAATTTTGGTGAGATCATCAATTCCTATAGGATAGTCAAGGAAGCCATCTTCGCCCCAAATGAGTAGCAAGAGGGCTTCCAGCAAGAAAATGTCCTTACTGTCTCAGTTATTGCCCTGACCTTTAGCAGTATCATATCGCTCCTACTGGAAGAAGGTATCGTTCGGCTCTTCGTGGAGGAAATTTCGAACACTTTGGAGGCGATCCTATATGCTAATTTTGGAGCGTCGACCCCAACAGTCGGAGAACACTGGTATCAGTTTATCTTGGCCTAAGATTAAGGTGGTGCACCTCTCCGGACATCCACGGCTCCACAAAAGACCAGCCTTTTTTCTAAACTGGGTTCGCCTGGAAATGTTAAATTTGCCCTGTTTCCTGGTTCTTTTTTTCGACCGAGGCCTCACTAGGGAGGATTACCATTGCAGCTTAAGGGTTTCTTTGATCCATGCTATGGATATTATTCATTTTGTGAGTTTTAACTGTATCATTTTGGAGAAAATCATCCAGTGTACTGTGACGACAAAACGTTGAAATACCCATTTGATACATTTCATCTTTTGGTTGTAACAATGGAATAATGGATACAATCACTTGCTTAACTTGGATGCTGAGCGTCACCCAGTATGTGCGATACGATGTGAAGGTGGCTAATTATTTTTATAATGACCGCACTATTACGCTCTGCCATTTGACTTCAGCTATCCAACTATTCAATTCAAAACTCTTTAATATATCCCGTGTAAATTTAGTTTATAAATTACACTTCAAATTAGACCATTGAAACTGTTAAAGGCTTTTTCAATATATGTAAATAAGACTTAGACTTCCTCTTATTTAAATATTTAGTTACATAATCCATAAAATACAGTAAATGGGTTAAGCTATGGCTACTGTCCTAAAAATAGTCTGAATAATTAGAAGTGCAGTCCGCGTTCAGGACATCTTGAACTCCTTCTATTTTCATAATCAATGCACTTATCCTCTAAGTCAACCAGAGTTTCTGTCCCAAGTTCAAGTTACTTACTACTAAAAATAAGTTAAAACAATATGGCTTGTTTAACATCATGTAAACAGAGGACCAAAACTAAAAGGATAGTGCCCATTTGGGTGGAGTCACGTGTTTGTATTTATATTTAATTATTTATTTCATAGTTCTTAGACTATTTTTGACACCACCTCTTTTATCTTGTCCTGCATTAAATTGTATTAATTTGTCAAATTATCCGTAATATAAGAAATTATACAAAACTTTTCAAATTTGTGAGGTTGTGGGCACCTAGTTAACTAAGATAAAGATGGAGTTTTTTCACTTCCATAGGATGAAATTCCTTTTAACTAATAGAACTATAAAATATATCTTTTAATATTACCCATCTAAGCTTTTAGATAATATTTTTATTGTTATTATTAATCAGAGATATTCATCTTTGATTCATGTAAAATAGCTTAGTGATTAACATAACTGGAAGGAGCTTGTCTCTCTCATTCATTTTCCCTCTAGTTTATTGGTTATTAATTAAAGCAACTCTGCCATTCAGTATGAGCAAAGAAAGACAGTACAACGGAAACTAAAGTTCCCTTAAACTGCTTCTTTATTTTAATGGAAGTAATTCAAACATATAATTAACATATAATTATGGAAAATAATATAATTGATTCAGTTAAATAATTTAATAGTAATAAAAGCTATAGAAAGTTGATTCAAATGAAAATAAAACTTCTAAAGTAAATGTAATTTGAAATAGAATTATATATCGAAGTTATACAATTGTAAGTTACAAGAATTATAAGCTGAAAAATGGTACAGTCACAAAATAGCGTCTATTTTCTCTTTAAAAGTAAAAATAAATGTTTCCCCAAGAGTTTTGTGATGAAGAAATATGAGATCATATTTTATCTTTTAGTTTCTTCCGTTATTTTTATATAATAATGCGACTTCCGGCTAAAGAAAGATATGTCTGTGTTCATTCCTCAAATCCTTAACCCATAAGTTCAACTTATATCACCCACAAACTAAATATTCACAAACTACAAACTATTTCTTGAACTTTTTTATCACTATCTACTTCTAATAACCCTTAGCTATTCACAATTTTGATTTCTGCTTTGTAAGCTTAGTTTTAATTATATTATTATTTAGAACGATATTGGATACACAATTGTTTGATATTTTAGATGATATATAAGAAATCTACATAATAAAAATGAAGTCTGTCTCTGTGTGTGTCTCTATTATATAAA
Organism: Ceratothoa steindachneri; assembly: GCA_963969495.1. Taxonomy (NCBI): domain Eukaryota; kingdom Metazoa; phylum Arthropoda; class Malacostraca; order Isopoda; family Cymothoidae; genus Ceratothoa; species Ceratothoa steindachneri. The sequence continues at coordinate 72,370,547 of OZ018337.1, forward strand.
GAATAAACTAGAGAACACACTTAAGAAATGCAATAAAAGTGTATTCTCATGTAAAGTTTTCCAAGGAAGACATTGGAAGTGGGTCCGTGTCTCTAAGTTACCCCGTAATCAGGTTAATGGCCCTTTTCCAAAATTGCCCCATCTGCTCGACCGAGAGAACGTGAGCTGGGTTTACACTTTGTGAGAGACATGTTAGTTTTACGTGTGGGAAGCAAAAGCAACTTATTTTTCAATGCACCACAAAAAAATACGAAGAATATTGTCTAACAAGAACTATTGTTATGTACCATTGGTTGAAGAACACTTTGTGATAAATATAAGATTTTCAACCTGTATCTTGCATATGATTTTTTTTACCCAGGCATTGCAGGGGCATAAGGGACCCTTAAATGCACTAGGCAGGAAAATAATAGACATCGGGGATTGTGAGGCTGCTATGGAAGGTGTCACTCTTTTGCTGTAAGGTGATTTCAGGCAGACACTTTCAGTGGTCCTAAATGAACCAGGGCAGATGAGGTTCGTGATTGCCTTAAATTCTCTTCTTTGTGTAGGTACTAAACACAAATATGAGAGCAGAGCTATTTGTTGATCAGCCAACAGCACAATTTTACAAAAACATTCTGACAGTGGGAAATGGCAAAGTAGCTCTTGATATGATAGTGGAATAGAAATATTTATCCTCTGCATAGTTATTAAAACTTTTGATAATCTCAAGGACAAGGTCTTACCTAATCTTCACCTAAACTGCAGAAAAGTCATCGTTGCCGATTAGTTGGGACGAGTGGATTTATTTCCTCTTGTGTCTTGTTACCTTCGATGTCCTTATTAGGACTGCTTTATGGACGTTATCAGAGATCCAATCAAATTTGCCGGTATCATAGTTGGTAATATTCTGGGATTTAGAGATCCTAATGATACTAAATGCTGGTCTTCCTCGGCTGATGAGAAAGTTGTCTCCCTCAACCAGGACTCTACCATTCAACGTCCGGGATGAAAGGCTTCGCTCGTACTAACGGATAACTTTACTCTGCCGAGATATTCTGCTCTAAATCCGGAACCCCATCAAGTATGTGCAGTCCAGACCAGAAGCAGTAAAATGAAGCGTATTCACCCTTTAGCTCTCCCTGCTCTCCAGCCCCTCTCTTTTACACTTGATTACTTCAGTCGCCTTTAGACTTGTCGTGAAATGCTCTCTGCTACCAGAGATAAGGAGGCCTCGGGAGAATTTGACCAAGCGAGAAACAGGTCTAGCTACTAATTCGTCATTGTTGACGGCCTCCTCTCCCGGAAAGGTTTCACATTTAATTGTACCGATAAGGTAGCCAAATCAACCTTGGCTATTGACCTTGATGGACGCCCTATTACCCTTTGTTGCTCATGAGAGCACATTGGCCGGCTATTTCTCCCACAAGAAGTCTAAGTTGAAAGTCGCAGACCAGTTTTATTGACCTGACATGGGAACCGACATCATAGCCTTCTGGCGTTCCTGCGAAAAGTGTCAATACTTTTCGGCAAAAAGGCGAGTACGATCAGTCCCACTGCAGCCGATGCCTATCATCACTGAATTATTTGCCCACACTGTTATAGACTTGGCTAGGCAACTTTCTCCTAGAACTTTGCGACGGACATACAAAGGTACCACCTCACCCTCATTAATTTTGTTAGGGATTTTCCAGAGGCTGTATCTCTAAAGGACATAGACCACATATACTTCCCTGAATCATTGCTGAATTGGGATTCCGCGAGAAATACTGTCGGAGCGTGGGACCCAATTTACGTCCAACTTGATAAATGAACTTCATAAGATGGTAGGTGTGAAACCGATCTTTATCACTCCTTTCTATTCTAGTGAGAATTGTAGGATCGAGAGACTACATGCATCTGTAAATTATGTGCCTAAAAGCCTCGTGATTGGCATAGGTAACTCCTTCCAACCCTGTTTGCCCTCAGAGAACTTCCGAGCGACTGGAATGGATTTTCAGCCTTAGAACTACTGTATTTTCTTTCAGTCAGGGGCCCACTCTCCGTTCTGAGAGATCTGTGAGAAGATCTCGCATTCCAGTAAGACGAAAGGACAGCCTTCCAGTCCCTCATAGACCTGCAGGAAAAGCTGGACGAATGTTCTCAGATTGCTGTACAACATGCTGACATTAGCAGTTCCCGTTACAAGACTTACTGCGATCTCAAGTCACAGGACCATAAATTTAACCAGGTGACGAAATACTGGTACTTCGGGCTAATGATACTAATAAACTGCTCGTTACTTGGAACGGACCCTATTAAGTACTGGAGAGGCGTGGTAAGGTTAACTATCTTATTGAGGTTCTTCGGGGACCCAGGCTTTATCATGCTAATCTGTTAAAAATATATCACTACAGGGCCCATGAGAAGCTGGTGGAAGTACTGGACGGAACTTCTACCCTGGATAAAGATACCGCTCCTGAAAGGAAAAAATGACTGTTCTTGAGAAAAGAGACACTGATAGTTTGCATCTGACCTTTACAGCAAATGGTATGCTTAACCCTCCCTCAACTGACCGCCCTGAGGTTAGAACACTTAAATAAAACCAACAATTCCAGCTTCAGGAACTTATGAGTAGGTATAAGGATGTGTTCTCCAATGAAACCGGATGTACCTCGAAATGATTTTCAATGACATTACTTTAACAAATACTGACAGGGTACATATTGCTAGATAGACAACTTAGGTGCCGACTTCATGAGGAGGTCCTCTTGTTAATTATTCTTGTTAGTTTTCCGTTTTTTTCATTATTAAATTTCATGTTATTAGGTTATATTGATTTTTTAATCTACTCCTAGTATATGCATGTTCCTGGGGTGGTGTAAGAGTAAACTACTACGTAGCTTACGACGCAATAGTAAATAACGTCGTAGCAGCTGGAAGGCGCAGCGCAGCGAGTTGAAAGCCGCCATGAATTTAGTCACGCAGAGACTCACGGTGAATGAAGGATATAAATAAGCCCCTCTGAATCGAAGAACCAGAGCTGATTAGGAGTTCGTACACCGATGACCTACTATTACCTGAACCACCTTAGCAGACCCCTGCCCGTAGTTGTCGCTATTACCTATGCTGCTGCATCAATTGCAAGTGCCCGATTTAATCGTCTCTTTCGCTCTCACCGGGAAATTGAATACCTCCCGGCTCTCCCCTGTTTCCAGGACAACCACCCTCTGTTTATTTACTCACTACTTCTGTGACAGCTATTTGCTGAATTTCTTTTCATCTTACGCGCGATTCTTAGGTTTTCGTTATCGAGACCTACAGTTATTTATAAACGATGTAAGACGGTAGTATATTCCTGTACCGATTGTCCGGAGTAGCAGTGCTTATTTTCTAACGACGTGTTAGTTGTGTGATCCTATGATATTTGTGACCTGTTTGTGCACTATATTTATTTAATATATTTAAGGAAGCATTCCTTGCATTATTATACCCTGGCAGATATCTAAATACCTTTCTTTTGTACATCTTTATTTCTGTTTTGGGCCAAGAGAACTTTGTTCCTCGTCTTGCCTCTACTATGTTGAATGCTCTAGAGTTGAAAACTCAAGTAATCTGTTTTTATATACTCCGCAAGGAAAACCTAAGCATGTTGTGGCCCAAAAAGTTCTGAGGCGTTGCTGAACAAGATTAATTTTAGTTCATAGACCGAAATATTGTTTGTGAAATATCAAACAGAGAAAAGATCAAATCCGTCTTACTTTATTTCAAAACGCCCATTAACCCGGGCAACGAAATCTATCTCTGCTCCTTTCAACCCAGTCAACGACAATATTTGTGCTAGTATCTTATAAATTCATATTCTAAAAAACGCCATTTTATTTATTACACACAATTAACTGAACTACTAGTTAATTACAACCTTGTAGCCAGAAAACACCATTTTATTAATTACACACAATTTACTAAAATATTAGGTAATTACATTTATAGCAAAATATACATTATTGACATATATATTTTCTTTTCCGAATTAAAATCTTTTGGAATTTTTATTTAGCAAAAAATATTAAATATAGTTAGATTATGTTATGTCTCAAGTATCTCTTTAGCTTTCATCTTTAACGTATGGCCACTTCGAGTCAACCTGTCTTAATGCAGTGTTTCAAGTACGACTTCACAAATGTATAACTTAAGGGCAGGGCAACCCATTTACTCTTATAGTCTCATCCATATTTATGAATCCCAATAGTTTATTTTCTCAGTTTCCGAGTTCCATACATTGTTTGGAACAATTTACTGAGCTACGACTTATTTTCAATAGTTTACATTCGATGGATTTAGCAGTACCTTCCATATCCTAACTAAACTTTATTTTTTATATTCTTCAAACACTCAACTATGCAACCTAAGACTAAAACATATCATATGCATCTTTATGCCATGCCATTAATGACACACACCCTTAAATGTTATTCTAAATTTAATTAAATTGCCTTCATTCTTTCTCTTTTATCCAACATCGTCACTTAATCTTGAAATAGAAGCAGATTCCATAAGCATGATCCACTCGATCTGTCCCAAAATGAAGATCATAAATATAACCCTTTCTTTCCAAGTCTTATAAAATTAAGTTTCTTCTCTCCTTCCTCTCTGTCACTAGACCTTTCTCAGTTATATGATTGTATATTTGTTCTCTTCCCACTTCCTTGCCATAGTTCTACCCTATCTCTTGCCCACATGATCCAAGTAATATGTAACTTAAATACCAAAACTAAATTTACATAGAACTGATGAAATAAGGGGGATGTGAGTTTCAAGTGATTACGCGCAATTTGAACCGTATAAATAACCAACCTAATGTTTATGTTTGGAAGGGAAGTCATTTAAGCGGAATTAAGTTCAACAATATTCGGCAGAAGAATTCTTGGTTAAATTAGTTAGGTAAAGTAAACGCAATGTTTAGGTGAGTAAGTTTCAGTTTCAACGGTATATCTAAGCGAACCTAATGATCGTGGAGCACAACGCATTCATAGTGAACATATTGTTGACATTGAGAATTCTTAAACTGGTTTCGAGCACGTTTCGGTATAAAGTGTAGAAAGTGCAGTGGCACAAGTGACTAAGCTTAAGAAATTTACAAAAACTTATAATAGAGTGAATTTTCATATCCTAACTACTCCTCCCACTCTACTAAATCATTATTTTTAAATATATTTACAGAAATTTAATAAAAAATGGATTAATTCAGAAAATCATTAGCTGAATAAATGTTAGAAAAATTGCAATCGTTTGATAAAATATTAGTAGATTTACAGAAAAATTTACAGTAGCTTTTTTTACAGGAACTTATTCCGAGTTCTTTTAACGTGTGAAAAATAGTTTTCTTTAATTGCATCTTCCTTTTATTAAATAGTAAATAGGTTAATTGATTTTATAAAAGAACTAAATGAAACCGAATAATGCTTTTTATTTTCCATATATTTGCTACTCTTTTTATAAGTATGAATTATGTGACATCGCTCTAGACACTTTTCCGTAAGGGGATAAATGGTGTAACGGAGGTAATTAATACCCCTGCTTTACCTCTGACCACAGGATCGGAACTAATCCCCAATCCGACTGCAACATAAGAAACGATTGCTCTCTCTATCACCCCTCGGGTCGTCTTTTTCGAGAAAACATAGGTAATAAATTGCTTAGGGTTTTTTTGTGGAGGGGGGGGGTGTTGAGCACACTAGTAAAACACAGACAGGCTAAATTAATATAATATTAACAAATTCGAATCCTATAATTAATATAAAACATAAGCTAAGGAATTAAAGTAGTATCAATTTTTTTATCGCAAGTGTTGCATTAAATTGATCCTCGCGTCGTATCCGATTTGGGGTTGATGCAAATGCCTTTAGAGATGAACACCTCCATTTCGTTAATTCTCGGAAAATCTTCTGTAGTTCGTCGGGGCAAACTTGAAACTAGTTCCTTATTAACTAAATTGCGTTAATGTATTTAATAAATATATTTCTTACTAGACTCCTAATGAGCAAAGGCCATTTACATGCAGAGTTGGCTAAGAATAAACGGACATAAATTGTACAAATGAGATAAATAATAATTATAAACAAATCCCAAAATGGAACGAACCATATATCTAGTTTTACTTACAATATGGTTTAAAATAATGGCTTTTTTTAGAGAGCTCATCTGACGACTGCCTACTTGGGCATTAGTCGCCGTATTAAAAACTGCCTAGTACTAGGCTAATTTAAAATCGAATGCAATAACACACACAAAAAAACACCAAACCCCAAACACAACACCAAAAACTAAAAAAGCAAGTCCTGCATCAGCGGGAGGACCCCGAGGGGCAGGAGCGTACGGCCTATAGGGAAAAACAAAACAAAAGAAAATAAAATAATCCTGGTTAAATAAAAGGGAGAAGGCCGGCTTCCCCTCCAAAATCAAATGGTCCACCATTCAATGTGCACGCACTCGTCCTGAGTACATAGGACAGGCGGTAGCGACCCCGCCCATCCCGGTACCGGAACAGGTAACGTGGGTGAAGATCACCCAGACTGAGACATTTGACAAGAATGTGCCAAACAGTCTGGGGGACGACGAAGTCATCAAAATAGGGCGCAGGCGAGCGTTCCATCAAATAGCGATGCGTCACACGAGTGTGTCCAATTCGGAAACGACAGAAAGCGACTTAAAGCCGAAGCGGCCTTGGGGGATAGGTCCATTGAAACAGTTGAGACGCAAAGGAAGGCCAAATTAAGTTCCCTTCAACCGTCTCCCATCTTCTTCGCCAAGCAGTCCGAAAAGATGCCCGTATTCCTGGCATGTAGTTGAGGTAAAGAAGACCCAAACGCTGGTGCGGCCGCAGAGTCCTCGCGGACTCTTTGGCGCCCTCATCGGCGCGCTCAGTTCCCGCAATTCCTACATCTCTAAAAACCCAGCAGAAGATAATCTCGACATCCACCCGGCTCGCCAAAACCGTGGAGTAACGGTTATCGCAAACCAGGAGATGCGGAGATTCCAATGCCTCGAGAGCACTCAGGGCACTTTGTGAGTCGTTATAGATCACAATCCGGTCTCCAAACCAGGCATGTCGCGTAATCTCACGTACCGAGTGGTGTATTACCAGCATCTCGGCCGTGAAGACAAACGCAGCGCCTGGAAGAGCCCCGCTGACTTTAAACAGAGGGGATACGGCGTGGAAGCCGACCCCTCTTAGGACTTGGATCCATCCGTATACACTGGCACGATTCCAGCGTGACACGAGGTGTGCTCCAAAAAGGTCAAACGCAATACTTCCCGCGCTGTACAAGCTTTAGGAGCAGAGGCGTAGCGACAAATAGCCAAATGTGTTACCATCGAGAGGGGCGTCCTGGACAGAACCAGGGGCGCCACAGTTCCGAGAGCTATACCTAGCTCTCGAAAGAGTTTTCTGGCCCTAGACCAAAAGGGTTTAGGGTATGTCTGGCGTCTATCAGCGGCATAGGCACCGTCTAGATCAGCCGCGGATGCAGTAAGAGCTGTTGGCGACTGAGAGAGGCGCTGGTCTCGTGCGTACAGGCGAGTGATGAACTGTACGCGGCGTAGAGCGAGTAGCATCTCCCAAGCATCGACCAACAGGCGAGCAATGGATGGAGTGCGAAAGGTACCGGTCGCAAGGTGAAGGCCGGTGTGGTGGATCGAGTCCACCTTCCGCAATAAACGTTCGGCTGCGGATGCATAAAACTTGCATCCTTATTCGAGCTTCGAACGAACAAAGGATTGATAAAATAGTAGGGCAGTAGCCCTATCAGTGCCCCAAACGCTGAACGTCACGGAACGGACAATATCCATAGCGCGGGTACAAGAGACAATAAGGCCGCGAATATGAGCCTCCCAGCTGAGGCGTCGGTCAAATACAAGGCCAAGGAAACGGTGCGATTCAACCACTTCCAGGCGCAACCCATTAAGAAACAAATCTGGGTCGGCAGAAGTGCACCAGCTTAGTCTTGGCCAAAGAAGACCAAAACATGTGCGCTTGGGGATAGCGAGAGACGCAGTTCAATGCCTGTTGGAGTCGACGCTCCTGAGTTGGCATATGGGCCGCGACAAAAGAGATCGAAAGGTCGTCCACGTAGAGAGTATCGAGAACATCTTCTGGCAGCACCGAGGTGATGCTGTTGATGCTCAGGGCAAAGAGTGTGACACTGAGGACACTTACCTGCTGGACACCCTTTTCCTGCTCATTTGGGCTCCCTCCACCTGTACGCGGAATCGACGATCTCGCAAAAATTCAGTTATAAAGATTGGGAGGCGTCCCCTCGCACCCATCGTTTGGAGAGTCTCCAAGATACCGTATTGCCATGCGGTATCATAGGCCTTCTCCAGAACAAAAACACTATGGCGTAGTGCTGTCTAAGAAGAAAGGCCTCGCAGACGGCATTTTCCAGTCGGAGCAGAGCACCCGAAGTGGAGTGGAGCTTGCGGAAGTTGCTGTCCCAAAAAAGGCTAATCTAACATTTACACATTTCTCCATCAACTTGCACATGCAAGCGGTTAGAGAGATTGGGCGGGAACCGGCCGGAGTAGAGTAATCCTTTCAAGGTTTGCAAAAGGCGAGCACAGTAGCGATTCGCCAGGAATCTGGGAGGAGACCTTCAACCCAGACCCTGTTGAACAGATTATGAGAAAGACCATGCCTCTTTCACCCTCTTCGAAAAGAATGCCCTCACTGGAATGTCCGTAAGCTTCCCGATGGCAGATCCCCGGGCACTATTGGCCGTACAAAGCGCTGAAGGCGCTGTCACCTTCAAGGATTTATTGGGGGAGGTTTGGTTCATATGGAAGTCTTTTCCTCCCTCCGCCTCGAAACATTAGGCGGGCGTTGCGCCTTCGGAGGCGGCAGGCCTCTTTTTGAGGGAATCATTGGCTCCGAGCCAGTCTACCCACCACTAGGCGTTGGCGAATGAGTCGAGGCTCCTTTGTTGCTGTCCTCCTTTCGGGGGACAGCTTTAGGAACCCCGGAAGATGGCCTGGCGACCAACTTCAGGGGTGTTGCCTCCTGTGAGTCTAACGACTCGGTGGAGGCGCGTGGCCGTTTCACCTTAGTGGAGGGAGCTGTGGTTTTAGCCGGGGCTGGGCGTAAACCCTATTTGCCGCAAACTTTACCAAGGAAGCGCCCGGTTTGAGTAAAACCCGCAGAAGGGCTCCGAATGAACGCGGAAACAACCGTGCTCGTTTGCCTGGATGGGCCAAGAGCAGAGGGTGCCTTTCTACCTATTAATACGTAAGACGTCCTGAGCAGAGCCGAGCGCGCCAGGACCAAGTCCTTTGCCTCGCGGAATGAGAGTCGATCGTGGGCCTGAACGGCCAGGATTTCTTTCTCAAGGAGATATGCACCACATCGCTTCGAAGAAGCGGGGTTCGGCTCTCCGCAATTAACACACTTGGCCACACATAATTTAGACTTATCGTTTGCAGCCTTGGAACAATTTACACAAACTTCGGGGGACCCCGAATTTTCACCTGTACATGAACGATTCCTATGGACGAAGCAGTGACAGCAATAGCACCACTGCCACAGTGGCACGAATGCGCTCACGCGGTAGTGGTACCATGCGGCACGTACCGACTTAGGAAGCTTGTCACAGTCGAACGTGACGATGAACGTAGGGGTGGGTCTCGAGGCCCCTCCCTGTTTTCTCATCACACGTTCGAACTTGACCGCCCCATGGTCGGCTAGCTCTAAGGTGATGTCCTCTATGGACTAGTCAACGAGTTCCCTCACATAAACTACTCCTTTCACAAAGTTTATGGTTGAGTCTGGTGTCACACTCACCGACGTGCCATCAACAGTCCACAGAGCACTTATCTTGGCTGCCTCGGAGGGAACCGCGGCATTCGCCAGAAGGCTCCCGTCCGAGAACGGGTCACCTTCGGCTCTCTACCAATTACCCTAGCTAATGCTCTCTTCTGATGGATGATGTTACCCTTGGCCAACATGCTGCCATTAGTGAAGGGAATAATGCGGAAGCGTTTAACGCCAGTGGGCTCAAAAACGCCAGGTAGCCTCTGAATGAGAGGCCTCGATGTTATCGAGGCTCCACCCTGCACTCTTTTCGTCTTAGTCGCGAGCTCCGCACCCGAGGGCAGAAGGTCCGGATGTGCCGATCTTGGCTTGGTCGCTTACCAAAGTGGCAGCAGATCCATGCATCCCCGCAGCCCCCGCTGATAGAGATGAGCCCTAATTCTTATTAGTTCTTTTTCTTTTTAGAAGAGGAGGGCGGAAATAAACCTGCTTCTACCCCCCGTCGGCAGGAGCCCCCAGGCCAGATGTACCAGCCTCAGCTAGGCCTTCTTCGAAATGGAAAAAGTCCTAGCAGTCTATAGGGCACCGGTCAGAGGAGATCTCTCTCCTCCTTGTTTTGCTTCGGGAACCTAGCCATTTGAGGAGGACCTTGCATAGGGACAAATTCCGGTTCGGAGCTTGGCGCCGATCCCAGATTCACTCCCATGAAAGGCCCTACCATCTGAGGCTGTGTTGCCTCAAGGACCATGTCTATCTGAGGGCGGCCTCCAATTGGCCATCTCCTACACGACATCGCAGGTCCCGTTGGCATCATTGTCAAGTGTCAGCTGGTGTGGAGAGGCACATTCCTTGACCCCGGCAAGGTTCAATATTCTTGCCAGCAGGTCTTTTGAGGGAAGCGACCGGAAGGGCCTGGCTTCCCTCTCCACCCTATGATCTACCAAGCCGGTTTAAAGGGGAGCGGTCGGCTATGGACAGACTGCTGGATTTCTTGGCTCACCCCTTCGAAAGAAAAAGAGGCCCTGCCGCTGGAAACAGGGAGGTACCCGAAAGCACCTCCAGAGAAGAAGGTGAGGGGGAGTCCTCTATACCCGTAGGCATTGGAGAGGAGTAAGCCTTCTCTCCTATTATAGAAATATGAAGGATCCCCTGCGCAAGCACAGGGTATACCTCCATTTTTTCCCTGGAGCTGCCCGAGGGCGGTTCCGTCGATGGAACTGGGGGAATTAAAGGTTTGTTTTTTTTTACTCATCATTGGGCATGGTTACCCGCTTTTTATTACTGGATGCAATAGCTCATCACCCCTCGCAGTAGTCCGCTCTGCAAGGATTGCAAACAGGCCTGGCACAGCCAGGTGCTGCCATTCAGGACCACCCCTCCGGCCTGCTGGCCTGGCAGTCCATCGGCATGGCGGCTCCACCATAGACACAGGGTAAAATTGATAGAGTGTGAAGAGAAAAGGAAAAGGGACGTGAGGATGGTATGGGTGGGAAAGAAGCAGATTGTTAAAAAAATCCCATCCCGAACCGGAGTTTAAGGGTTAGGGAATATTGTCCCCTTCCACCCCAGCCCCGATCCAGGATGGTTAGCTGGGAAGAAGGTCAGCATCTACCCTGTGAAATTCAAGGACGACCAGAGAAAGTTGTGGGAGAGGTCGTATGAAAAGCGACGAAGTAGGGGAGAAATACAGGCTGTCTGAAAGAAGAAGAAGAGGCTAAGCTGTGGTCGGACGGGTGCTGAGTCCCGTCAGCAGGGCGGCTAATATGGCAAATTGGCGCGCCCCTTACTTAACATAATGGAAGCAACTAGTAAGGTAATCTGGTTATTGTGGCCTAATTTAAATAGGGTCCTAAAACTTTTACTCTCTATTTTGAAATGGTTAGCTATTTTGCCCAACATTACAAATAAAGTGAACATACCACTGTTTGAAGTATCAGTTGGATTGTAAAATTGCTCGTCGGAGAGAGGAGTCGCCTCTTGGACACTTGGTGAAGGAACTTAGGTTTGAAGATCCATGGTTTCCATCAAATTAAATTTGAGAAATATCGAAGTTATCTTTTCTCCAATTTTGATAAAAGTTGGCCCGCATGTCGTGGATAAACTCAATGAAAAAGCACCTTGATGCAAGTGGTTTTACTTATGATACGTTTTCCTGTTTAAAATCAGTGGAAAATGGGGAAGCAAGGCCATCCCGCAAGCCTAAATAAGCTGAATGTAATGTCCCCAATTGCAACGATTCAGGCAGGATAAGAAAACACTTTGTTTAATACGTCAAGTGATGTTTTCTTTTCTCGAATTTTTTTTACTCTAAAATTAGTATATGAGAACTTGAAAAACAACTCAATAATATTATATGGTCAGTTAACTAAACTTAAGGCTCAGGAATCATTATTTGAGAAGTAGTGAGGAAACCATAATGCCCAAGTGGTCAAATTTAGAGTTTATACATGAGATTTTACCATGAAAATTATGTGCGGTCGTTTAATTGATGGGTGTTTTCATATATATATATATATATATATATATATATATATATATATATATATATATATATATATATTTACTCCTGTATATTATTTTCCTACTTCTATGACTTCTCTCTAAGATTTCCCACTATTTATTTGGTACCAGTATAAACCCCGAAACATGTGAGAAAGGGTGTTATCTTTTCTTCTACCAAAACTAAGAAATTTTTGTGCTTATGATCAGCTGTGTCATCAAGCCTTTTAAAAAACGAAGTGTATTTTTGGGGTCTATTTAAAGACAAGACAAGTATTCTTCTAGTAGGAGGGGGCACGGGCTTTGTGGTTTATAAAAATGGAAAATCAGATGAAACGTGATATATAATATATGTATTTAAAGGCCCCCCAAAATAAAAACTTGCATCACAAACCGGAAAAACGCTAAAAAAGATATGACGTGGACCATTGAATGTTTAAGAAAGAACATGGCAGATATAGAAATGGGGAAATTAGGGAAAACTATTTTTAACCGTTATATGAAAATAAATAAATGAGCTGTCATCAAGCGCTTATCGCTATTATGACCACGACAGTTATCGACTGAGCTACCATCTGACTAGAAAAAAAACAATTATCTTGCCTCATACTTGATTATTCAAAAGGCTTCAGGAATCAACCTTTTGGGGGGTTGAGGATGGTAGCTCAATCTATGAGCGTCGTGGTCATAATAGCGATGAGCGCTTGATGACAGCTCATTTATACTTCCGAGTCTAGTCGGAAGTATAAAGGTATATAAACACTATTATCCGTTTCTGTAAAGTCCCTTTGCATTTTTTATATTAAAGTGAGCTGTTCGTCAACCATTAGTATAATTTCAATCATGTCATTTTAGAAAGCCTTACTTAAATTCAGTGATTTCATTTCTCTGTATTTAATATGTCAATTTTCGTTGGTTCATGATTTTTTTTGTTTTACTTAAAGTTTTGGGTTTTGGAACAAACATTTAGGAGAATTTAATCCTCGAAATGATAAGTAAGGCACTAGGAATCCTCCAAATTTAAAGATAATAATAATAATTAATCATAATAATCAAATGTATAACACTCTTAGAGATAAAACGTTATCCCGGCGGAGTTGTGAAGTACGTAAACAACCGCTACCTACGAACTCCATCCATCACTCGGTCCTTCCTAAACCACAACAATATATATCACGTTTTATGCGATTTTCAATTTTTATAAACAAAAAAGCCCACGCCGCCTTTGACCTTTAAACCATAATCCAATCATCTTCTTTGGCCTATGAAATATATACTAAAGCACAATTCTAACCGTACAAATATATAATTGCTATTTTTAGCTTTGAATAGGAAAAATAGAGTTTAAATAATTTCTAAAATTAGAGTTTAGATTTATAGTAAAAAGAAAAAATAATTCAAATTAGTTATCGACTGCAAAATTGACTTAAATTTCATAAGTAGGATTATGAGTTTAATATTTTGTATTGAACTATTTTTCAAAAAATTATTATTAAACGATATACTAAGGACAATTATCTTTCAAAAACAGCACTTTAATTTAGTTAAGTAGGATGAGAACCGACGATAAATCACTATATAAATCTTCATTGAGCTGCTTTTTATATAAGGTTTCCAAGATTTCAAATTTAAACAGGCATTTATCTGAATTTAAAATTTTGAAATCTCATATAAAGATGTCACTATTACTTTTTATTGTGTGATCTCTGATTATTGAATTTTCTTTACGTTGTAGTATTTTCCTCTTCCATTACTTATTTTTATATCTGCCGAGAATCTTGCATTCGGACTTCTCACGGAGCTTCCCATGTATTTGCCATGTGAACACCCAGGACATTTGAATTAATATATTATTGAACTCCTAAGACTCTTTCCGGCCTTATCCATTGTTTTAAACAAATATTTTAATTGTATTTTTATTTATCTATTTATTTATTGTAATATGTGTGAATAAATTTAATAGTTTATGGATCAATGAGAAAGGAGAAAATACATGTAACGTTTGAGAGCAGGGAAGAGGTAGAACAAGAATTATCTACCAATTGTAAAATAAATGTGAAGATAGATGCGTCTAATTTGAAAGTTTTGACATTTATGAGTAGGGATCTGTTAAAAGTATTATATATATATATATATTAGCAGAAAAAGAAGCAATTTAACACGACACTTTTATGCTGGTCAAGGAATCGAAGGTGGAATTTTCGAAATACCATTTAAGCAGATCTATTGAACGATGCTTTTTCTCATGCGAGACCTTAGAATATATTTCCTATGGTTTTAGAAATTCGGGTCTATACGAGTGATGGTGGTTACAAGAGATTTGACGTGAATTGGCTCTCTCTCCATCTATCAAACCTAACCCATAAATTATAGATATGATAACCAAGTAACGTTACTTTACATATACTTAAATGAATGGGAAAATTGTTAAATATTATTTTAATTTCAAAGTTGTGTATAAAGTTATTGGAGAATAGGAAATTTTGCAATTTTTAATAACATCACAACCCCTTTCTTGGTTTTGGTTATGTATTTTTTATTTGAGAAAATGGATGATCATTTAGGTAATTTGTCATTTAATAATATCATGTACTTCAATGACTTTAAATATTTATGTTCGAATGGGATTAGAGAAAACGATCTCCAATATTAGAAATACAAAACATTAAAAAAATATAGGCAAAAATCGCCCACAGGAAAAATGAAATGTTGATATTTCGTCTGGGTGATTTTTAAATTATTGCTTCCCTCACGCGCTACTTTGTGAATGTATCATTTTTTTAAAAATTAGGTATAATAAAACAGGTATTATAGGTTTACTAATTCTTTGTTTATAGAATAATAATTTACTTAGCAGATTTCGTCATTGTTTTGGGTTTATTTTACAAAGTTTTATATGTTAAATTCGCCCTAAGATTATATCATTTTGTGCCGCCCACTTTTAGATTTGGAAATCAGCGTGAGGGGATAAATACAAATGTGCACAAGAGTTGGTCTGCCAAAGAGAGAGGGGAAAAGGGTAAGAGATGTTTGATTTGACTTTTGAAAGAAATATTATGTTAAAAGATGTGATGGATGTAAGAGGTGTAAGAGTTATTATGATTATTCACCCCTCTGACGAGATGATTGTAAACTGTGTTAATAAATTTGATAGTTTATGGATCAATGAGAAAGGGCGAAATAAATGTAACGCTTGAGAGCAGGAAAGCGGTAGAACATGCGATGAACACGAATTATATACCTATTGTAAAATAAATGTGAAGATGAATGCATCTAATGTGAAAGTTTTGACATTTATAAGTAGGGTTTATATCTAGATATAGTATTGCTTAAGTAAAGTTTAATCATTTGGCGTCTCTAAATGAAGAGCAACAAAATGCACAAGGAAGGGAGATATTTAAGTATCTAATATCAGAGAGAGGTGAGAGAGTATGAAAGACTACTACTCTAAAACTGGGAAAAGGAAGCGTGGGAACATACATAAAATAAAGAGATTTAAAAAATTCAATATATATTCATAATTACTTGCTAGTCTTTCCTTCTATCTTTTCATATTTCAATGTTCTAGAAACCAAAAGTGCACGGTAATTTCAGATTTTTTAAAGACTACTGATTGAAGGTGAATCTAAAGGTGAACTGTCACAAAGACAAATTGATACGAATCTTGGAATATCCCTTTCTTCTCTTTATAGAAATATAATTCAATTTTAAAGGGCCAAAACATGATCCAAGTTACTGTTAGCTTGGGCATTATATAAGATATCTTCGTGCTATTTGAGTATTTACTGAAAAAAATCTCGGTCCAAAGCTTCTAAGGTTACATAAAGATTACAATTCATCCCAAGAACACTAGTCAATTAATAATACCCAAATAATGAATGTTATCGTCATGAATAATAATCTAAATAAGAATTTAAAAAAAATATCAAACGTGGACCCAACATTCTTTTGAATTTAAATAAGATAGTTAGATGAAAAGAACTATTTCAAGCATTGTTATATGAAATTATGAATAAAATAGTCTGCTCTTTTTTACCTGTGATGCCGTCCTAGGTTTGAATAGGGTACGTATTTAAACACTTCTATTAAAATACATAAATATATATCTGTGTATATTATAATTAAGTGTACTTAGCTACGAACCAAAGGGTATAGATGAAGTAACATTAAATGACGCTGTAAGTTTTTAAACCGTCAATTACTGTAATTAACATAATTATATAATGTCAAAAGTTACAATAAATGCTTCTTTAATTTAAAGATTTGACGTAACTTACTGGCAGTTTTGATGCCTGTAGTTTGCACACTGTAAATTTTATAGTCCACATATTTTTACCGCAGCTAATCTTTATAAGATAGTAACGATCAGCTTCTCTGGCCTAATCACTGGTGGAGACTGGTGGTTGTGGGCTCCTCGATCCTTTTAGGGTCAGTTTGAGGTGTTGGGTAAGACGCGTCCTTCTTCTTCTTGCTTCTGTCTGTTTCCTTTTTGTTGCGTTTTTAGTCTGTTCCTTTGCTTAGTATTTTGCTTTTGTTTTTCTTTGTTTGGTTTCAGCTTGCTAAGTTTAAAGTATCATAGTGCTAGTTTGAACTTTCAACAGCGGCGACTCATGCCTTTGAAGGCAGTCTCCAGTTGGCGTAATAAAGAAAGAAAGAAATCCACTCTTTCTATCATTATACGGTTTAAGTAAGCCTCGGTGACGCACCACGAGTGAGATGTTTAGTCAAATAACCGTTAATAAATTTATTTGAGAACAAATATTAATATAAAGAGATATCAAAGATATTAAATAGAAAAAGCAAATTAGAGTAACTAAGAAATGCTACATAGGAGTATGTTTTAAATTCATAGATAAGAATTTTCTCCAATAAAAACGCCCTTGCCTGCCTCTTATGCTCTCCTCGGAAGTGACTATGGTGCAAGTTAAGTTGGTTTACATTCATGTTGGCCAAAACGCCAACCATGGTATCATTTAAGATGCAGTACTGTCAGGGAGCGCAAATGGTCCCCCTCAACCATCTCTTCTGGAAGTTAACATCTATGAACATTTTCGACCAGACAGTTCTTTGCAGTGTTGGCTGTGTGTGGGGGGAGTAGAATGCTACTCAGACATTTGACGCCTTATCGTATTGCTGAGCTGGCGTTAATGATGACCCCAATCTGGTTTACTGGGCTGAACTAACGAGTTCTGAGGACTAAGAATGTTTCATTCTACTGGCTATGAATGACACATAGATATCAGCCTCATGTAGCCATTATCGAAACCTGAAAACGATGAATCAGCCTAACTTTAAGATGGTAATCACTAAATCATCGAAGTTGATATTTAAGAAAAAGAGGATCGTGTGCCATTTATTTCATGCAGCAGATTTTAAATTGTCATTTTGGAACTGAAATAGGGAGAAGATAAATTTGGTTTATAATGCTTAGTTACCTTTGGTTTTCAAATAGTTGGTTTTAAATGAGAGACAAAAGAAGCTTTGGGCAGGCTTTTCATATTTGTTGTCTAAAATATATAACGACCTTTTACGAAGCCTAACTAGAATACTGCTAACTAATGTGCAGCATCGACAAACTAATGGGGTGGTAAGTTTTATATCCTAAGATATGATGGATAACCATGCCCGATTATGATATAATAGAAAATAACTTTGTAGTTTTAATCCCAAGAAATATCTCTGACCGAAGAGGAAAGCGAGATTTGCATGATTGATATAAACTATGCTTACGTTGGAGTGTTTTCTTTTCACCTGTCTCAGCTGCTAATTCGGTTTTCCATATTCAAATAATTTCGCGCGTGAAATCGTGTCCCATCCCAGCATATATGCGCCCCATCTCCCTCTCTTTTCTCTCACATATGCCTCTCCATGGAATGAAAAGATTAGATTATTAAACCCCTTCTCTCGAGCTGCAGTATGCTTTTTTTATTTTCCCTGATAGGGATTATGTTTTAAGATAACTTTTGTCTTCGTGGCACTTGCATGGTCATGGCTTCATCCATTATGAATAATGGAAGTTACTCGACACTATAAAATGATTATGCCACATAGTACTAATTAAACGCATTTTAGCGTTGTCGTGTAAAATATAGCATAAAGAGAGCTACCAGAACTCTTGCAATGGAAATAGCTACAATATTGAAACGTGAGAAATATTATAAATAAGTTAAGGATCTTAAATCAATCAGAGATAGCATCGGTCCCATGGATGAGTTTGAAGTTGTGCTAAGTGCAGAACCCTCTGAAATAGAGAATGCATTAAATGGCCATTTTCACACCTTTTAAAGAGAGAAGATTCAGAAATTTACATACAATCCCCAAAAACGAAATATGTCTTAATATAAATAAAATTAAAATATCTAAAGCGCCAAGTCACGATAAATCTACCCAAGTCATCTTAAAATTAAGAAAGTGAATTACCCAAACATCGTTGCAACATTTTCAACAAATCACCTAATGAGGAAATTATTCCAAACGCGTTTATATGCTAATTTCTCTCCAATTTTTAGAAAGGTAGAAATCATATACAGGAAAGTTATCTCAGATTTTATAAAACTTTTCTAGCTGAAAAGTTCTATGAATCTAAAATTAATAACCATTTAGAGAAACATTAGACCTGCCAAAACTTAATGATATTCAACAGTTTCGGCTTCAGCTCACAAGTTTGAGTAACTTGTTGGATTTTTTCACGAAATCTGTTTCAATTTTCTCCAGCCTAATGTTGTTAATATAGTCTACCTCGATTTCGTGAAGGCATTTAATTTTGCTCTGTATAAGAGAATTTTAATCAATTTAAAAGCGCATGATATAAGGCAAAATGAACTTAAAAAGATAAAAAATTGGTTTAATAACCGTGGGCCGTTTCTTTTTAGGTGGGATTATCTCAAGTTCCAGTGAGAATCGATTACTAACCGTCGATTAATTGATAAATTCTGGATCCATTGTTGTTCATAATCTATATTAACGTTATTGTTATTCATTTTTGTGCCAAATTTCTGACACATGTAGGAAATTTACTAAGCAAATTTAATAGACTTTGAAATATAATGAAAAATAACCTTTGAATTATAATCTAGATTAATGTAAAGTGTGCACTCAGGTTTCTAAAGCCTCCAGGAAATGTAGACTATTGTAGGCAAAATATTAGTACGGTTAAAAGAGAGAATATTTGTGGTTATTAGAGAGAAACAATCTAAACGTTTCGAAACGATGTGGCATGGCAGCCTTAAAGGCGATAGGAATTATGGGGTATATAGAAATGATATTTGAATTTATTACTCTATCCTCAAATTATCTTCTCTGACCTCACCTATAATATGTGGTATACATAAATCAGATCTCGTACTCTTCGTCAAAATATCTTATCCTTTGAACTATTTTGAGACAGATAGAAACATTAATTCTTGAATTTAGAAATAAATCATATGAAGCCACAAAGTAAGGGAACTAAAGTTATCCCCAGTGCAAAAGCATCATTTATTCTGTCATCTCAATGAATTCTATGAAATATAAAATGTTTTATTAAGAAAAAGTACCAGTTGCTATTTGATTTAGATAAGCAAGCGGCCAATAGAAACAGTACATAACGCTTTTAAAGAGGATGCTTGGTATAAGTTACCTAAATATAGAATAATTTACCATTTCGGGTTGTCAAAATCTCTTCTAAAAGAGGTTTAATAAAAGAGTTGATAAAATTAATATATTAAGTCACTATAAAGAGTAACATTGCATATAAATGTTGAGTAAGGTTTATGAGCTGTTCCCTCCTCTTCTCTGTGCCATCTCTTCCTTCCTTAGGATTGCCTAGAGTCGCTCTTCTGGTCTTGGCTGGTCCATAAATCTCGAAATCTCGTACTGTTCCATAGAGGCAGAATATTTAAGATGTCATATCCGATCCCACCAATGTTCTGTCTATAGATAGATATAAATAGATAGAAATAAATAAATAGTATTATCGATATTTAATGCTCTCAAAAAGATACCCTTGAAGATTCTGAAAGAATTTGTTTCCGCATAAAAATTGTTTTGATTTTTTTTTAATGTTTCTTTATAAGGAAGAATAATGATCTTACCTAAAATAAACGTCAAAGAAATTTGGTGGGAAAATTTAAAGTTGAGGTTTATCTAGTTCTTTAGTATTGAACCAAGAGACAGACAAATTAGTTATTTTAATGATGTTTATTTCTACGGTGTTTTAAAAAAATTGAAATGGTGATATCACTGCAAAATGCTTTAAGATTTCAAACAGACAACTATAAGTGCCCCTAAATTTCTCAGTATCCTAGTAAATAGTTCCCTATAAGCTATTTAAGTACTAACGATTTACGCTCACTTTTATATCCTTTTGGCTCTTAAAAGAATACCTTAAGTGCAATAAGCATCGTAGGGTAATTACATATTAGTTAGAAGGAAAATGCGACAAGGAGCCTAAAAAAATACCTAAGCTATGTATGCTTCGTACTTTACATAAAGTAGAATAATAAGATATTTAAATATATATGAGTTTTTTTAAAGGAAACGACAAAGAGAGTAAATAATAAAATTATGATAAAGCAATAAAATGGTAACAATTATCAGTTATTTTTCGAAATTCCCCTGAAGATTTATGTTCTTTCACCATAGAAGAAAAAAGAGAGTAATTGTAGAAAATTCGTTCCTACTTCTATCATATACAACAGAAGTTTTAATATCTAAATCAAAATGTGCAAATAAAAATCAAAGTCGCATCCAGAACCCATTTGGGAACATGACTGGACGTGCTAAACATTCGATTCTAGAATCCAAAGTTAGTTCAAACTACGTCCAAAAAGTTTAAGAGAAAACGGGAGAACTGGTTTATAATTTCCCTTGATGTCTGTAAGGGGATGAAAGAAGAGAAGTGACAAGTCCAACAGATTTTGCTCTTTGCATCGGAAAAGAAGACTCTCTGTTACTTTATTCAGACTTAAAACAGTTGGTAACAATTCAGTAGGTGTGGAATAATTTCATGCATTCATTAATCCTGTATAAGGTCTTTGACTCCTCTGCCCAAAATAACCCTTCTATAGTTCCCTTCTCATGACACCCATTTATATATATATATATATATATATATAAAGAAAAGATCACCAAGCACAAGCAGGAGAATAGCAAAATTAATTTTATACGTTATAAGCTAACACGCTCATTCTCGGGAAATATAGTTTAGTGAGAAAGACACATTAGAGTTATCAAATTTAAAATTAACCTACTTGAAAAATTTATAATAAATCATATTAATTGAAAATATTTAAATCAAAGAAAACGAAGGAAGATGTACAAAGGTATGCCATTTTAAACACGGTTACGGATGAATAAATTATTTGAACAAAACTGTAATCGAGACAATAACTCCCCTTACAAAATTACATGCGAGCGTACACTAAAGATCTTTAAGCAATAAAATTATGCGATAGGATTTTATGGATTATATAGTTATTAGTGGTTATGAGATTAATAACTAAGGAGAGATATAGTCAAGCTGACTCTTGGGTTTACATAATTTATGTAGAGATATTCTGATAATCGCAGCATATTTGGGCATTTATTTTTATATAATGTTGCGAATTCTTTCAATTTTACACTATACCTGCGTTTTCTCCAGTCCTCGCTAATGTGAGAATGCATCTTTTGTTCTAAGGTTAATTCCCACTTAGAAACAAACCATAGCCTCAAGAGTAAGCAGATTTCTGCCTAGGTATTAATTAAGAAAAGACTTTGTGCATTTATATATATATATATAAACGAAGTTAGTGACCAAACCCATAGAAGTTAGACTGGCTGATTACCTTTTATGTGTCACCCATCTTGCTCTTACACCAAACTCACCAAAGGCCTAAAATTTATTCTGATAGGCTCAGCTTGCTGTATGAGACTTCATTTAGTAAAGTTGGCAAGACTTCATCCCATAGGAGGAGCAATAGACACCCCTACCCGCCAGGATGATCACTCAGGTTGTGGCCGCTGCCAGATTCTAGCAGCTACTTGGTGCCACAATTTAGAGTTGGGTGAACGGTCGTGCCCTGATGGATGAAGCCATCTTGCAGTATGTGTCTTTCCCTTGCAAAATGTAATACAGCTCCCATTAAATTAGATTCGTGGTCGGAATTAGTTGTTAGGCATTTGAGCTTCCCTTGGTAATTGTCAGCTAGATTCATGATCCTTTCTTTTTTCCGTTTATTTTACAAGTTCACATTATAAGTTATTAATTTATTATATATTTAAAATATTAATTTTATTTTTATTTTATTATTTATATAAATGAGAGAAAGTTAACATTGGCATCTCCATTAGAACTGCAGAAAATCTTTTCAGAAATATTACATTTTAAAAATCACTCTCCGATAGAAGAGTCATTTGCCACGACCGTTTTTCTTAATTACCCCTTGTGAAATTCCTTTTCTTATTTTCTTGATTTAAGAAATTAAGCGAAGTTTTGTGCCTGTATTCAGGTCAATGGTTTAGCGTTGAGATGCACCTTAGATTTTCAATACACGAGAGTTAAAATATGTTAAATACCTTTAAGCCTGAGTTGCATTAGAGGAGTTTTATTGAAACAAATATCTGCCAATAAGGGACGCGAAAGAAGGGTTGAATTATTCAATCATACCACAAATCAAGAATAAATAAATGGAATATTTTCTTTGATTAACAAATGTACGAGGAAATTATGAAAAAAGCATTTATCCGAAATAAATATCCGTTTATTTTCTCTTGAATGCCTTATGACTGATTTATAAATATATATATATATATATATATATATATATATATATATATATATATATATATATATAGATATACATATATGAGGAATTAAACCACATTCTCCGAAGACAATTCAATTCACATCAGTTTCGGTGTATCTCACACCCTTTTTCAACTGACACTGGATGGAAAATATAAGAAAAGTGCATACAAGCATAACACAAGGTCAGGTCGTGAAAGATTCCCTCTTTTTTCCCTAATCCTCTACTTGTCGCTAATCTGGGGGGGAGGGTAGGCCTAAACATATTGATGGGCTGACATTTTACTATTTTGTTTATTTGCTTTCTTATTACAGGATTAAAAGAAAATTGACCCTCAGATAGATTTAAATTAGGAACTAACGATATCAAGCTCGATTCTACGATTCTTCTCTTAACATAGTAGGCCGATTTAAATACCAATTTACTTCCATTGAAATCGATTGTATGATTCTTGTCTCTAACATGGCAAAATATTCTACTGCTTTCACTGCCCACCCTAATTGTATGAACACAAAAGAGATATTAGAGGGGGCAGTGAAAGCAGTGGAATATTCTGCCATGTTAGATACTTGAATCATTCGATCGATTTCAATGAAAGTAAAATGTTATTTAAATAGGCTAACTATGTTAAGAGAATAATCGTAGAATCGAGCTTTATATCATTAGTTCCTAATTTAAATCTATTTGAGGGTCAATTTTCTTTTAATCCTGTAATAAGAAAGCAAATAAACAAAATAGTAAAATGTCAGCCCTTCAATATGTTTAGGGCTAACCCCCCCCCCCCCTTCAGATTAGCCACAAGTTGGGGATTGGGAAAAAAAGAGGGGATCTTTCACGACCTGACCTTGTGTTATGCTTGTATGCACTTTTCTTATATTTTCTATCCAGTGTCAGTTGGAAAAGGGTGTGAGATACACCGAAACTATTCTGAATTAAATTGTCTTCGGAGAATGTGGTTTAATTCCTCATCTTTTCTTGCGATATTGCATCAATTTTCATCATATATATATATATATATATATATATATATATATATAATTTCACGGCAAAGGTAAAGGCACACGGGACGCTCAGGTACATCTGATTTATTTGCTTTGAGGAAACATCATTTCGGGAATAAAACCCATCTTTAGGTTCTAAAATCATAAAACTATAAAAATAAAGTAAGTTTGATTAAGTTATTATCAGTAAACTTCCTAAGACATCATAAAATCTTTGAAAATAAGGAATAGTTAAAATATTTACCCAGGGTAAGGGTGTAAAATATTAGAGGCTAAATTCATACAATTTCTTCAAATGAGAAAATATTAGGACAGTAAAATAAATTACGCAAGTAAAAATATAAAAGCTAAAAATTCTAACAAATAAAAACATAATATATAATAAGATCTTATTTAATTAAAATATTTTTAAAATATACAAAAATCAAAGATACATAGGCTAAAAATGAGGACTCTTAGATAAATAAAGCTTTAAATAAACCTGAGAAAAAAGACTAGAAAAATCTAAGGAGCAATATTAAAAAAATAAAAATAATCAAGTTAAGACCATTTAGATAAAAGAAAAAATTAATAGATAAGTTATAGATTCAAAAGACAAGTGTACCAAATGAAAAAAAACAATTTTAAAGTATCTATCTATCACATGTAAACACTAATGGAACGAAAGGACAAAAATAAAACAAACGTAAATTATTAAAATTGCTTACCGATGAAGTTCAGGTGAAATCACAAAGTGAACAAATTGTAATGGGAATGGCTTGATGGAGGAGCGGTTTTTGATTGTTGGTTGTTGAATAAGAGAAAGCTGGTTAGTTATTGGCTGATGTAATTATAATAAGAAATGATAAGGGGTCAGTGCTATTATCAATTTTAAGTGTAGGAGATTTAGTCTATCAGTTGAGATTTCAAAATTCTTGCTCAGTATTCATTACTACTACGGCCATTTTTTTAAAAATTGATAATAGAACATTTACTCTTTCTTCAATGTATAATATGATTTCTAATTACAGTAGTCTTCTTCCTAGAAAATTTCGCCCTGTGCGATGGCTTATTCTCATATGAGAACAAAACTTTCCTTCAAAGAATAAACCATACCCCTAATATAGTTTCCCTGCAGAAAACAAGTCAAGTAAATCCATAAAGAAATTTTCTTTTGAGCAAAAGAACCTGGCTATTTAAAATAGGTTGACAAAAGGTATTTTGAAATTAGTATGAAAAACGTATTTCTTGAGCATTTTGTTGCATTTTATAGTTAATATTTTATTGAACAGTCCCATTTCAGGTACTACGAAATATTTCTTTTATCAACAGCATATGAAAAAAAGATGGAAAGGAAATTTTGTTCAGAAAATTTGTCAACCAAAGGTAGAGGGCAACGATTATTTTTAAAATTAGAATTTAGAGTTTGGAACTCATTATGTATGAGGGACTAAGTAGAGAAGAGATGGAAACCTAAATATATTAGAGATTTTATTGCACTGAGTTTATTAAATAAGTCACAATGGCTGAAAAATTGATTCCAAGGACACTAAAGATTTTACTTCTGTATATTGAGGTAGTTAGTTTGTCGGTTTTTTCTATAATGACGTCTAGGAAAGGAAATTGATCGCAACACTAATTCTGAGTTTAGACCTTCTTCTATATTTATTCATTATATATGACGGAATAAGTAGAGTAGAGATGGAAACCTCAATATATTAGAGGTTTTATTGCACTGAGTTTATAAAATAGGACACAATGGCTGAAAAAATTGATTACAAGGACACTAAAGGTTTGCCTTTTGTATATCAAGGTAGTTAGTTTGTCGCTTTTTTCTATAATGACATCCATCTAGAAAAGCAAGTTGATTGCTAAACTAATTCTGAGTTTAGACCCTCTTCTATTCAGAAAAATTTCTAATTGAGATTGTTTGAGCCAAATTCATGCTTAATGGCACAGGAATTTTTTTTATAGACCAGTCATTCCGTGGCAATGAATCATAAAATGTAGGAATGAAGTGCAATTGTGAACCACTTTTTCTTTCAGAAGGTTGATATCCAGGTTTGCCTCCATCTTTTCTGGCGCTGATTCTGTGCGGCATCACATACAATGTCCTGTAAATATATATCATTCAAGGAAATATCAAACCTTTTATAAAATAGCTTAGACCCTTTTATTTGCTTCAAGCGAATAATAAAAGTTGAAACTACAAGTTAAATGAATTTGGTGACATATTTTGCATTAACCAAACAAATGAAGATAAATCAAATTCTTCAGACTTATTATTATGCTTAACATTATTCTGGATGTCATGGCCAGGTCACTTTTTATCCTCCAATTAGAACTATTTGAGATAGAAACTGCACCAACGTTGCCCCCATTCTAATCCAAATTTAAAAGTTCACCAATTCATGAACACAATTGCCCTCATTTTTTTTCTAAACTTTGAATTGACACAAGACTCAGATGTCGCCTTTTGTTTGTTTATTGGAATGACCGTGTTTAATCCAATCTTTTAAGACCATTCCTCTTAACTTAAAAAAAGGATTTGTTTTAAATGACGAGAAACATCTTTCAAGTTATACAGAATACCATACCAGCAATTACAAACGAGTGACAAGGGTGTAATCAGAGCTGAAGAAAAAGTAAAACCAAAATAAATTATAGCTAAAAAATTAGTTGCAATAATTTACTCTTGTTTCCCCAAAAAGAAATTTCTGAGGCAACCTTGCCAATAACAATAAAAGTTTATAATATGCTTTTACATATTCTGGTTTTATTACGATGCATATATTATAATGTTAATTTCATATATTAAAATGGTATAATATAGAATGAAACAAGACATAGACAGAGAATACTGAAAACTAAATATTACCATTACTTGGATATGACAATTTTGTAGGGACTAGTGTAATTTGCCTCCGAGTTGTTGCGCAGAAGTATCCAGAAGAGGTCACCCATTATGGTGAGGCTCCACTTGGCTTGGTTTTTTCTCATGTTTGTCACTTATGCACTGAAGTTCTGTTGGATGAAGTTGAGCTGAGAGTGAGTAAAGGGAATTTTCAGAAACGTCAGCACTCCATACTTTGATAAGTTGCAACAACTTCGCCACACGTTTTTGATAGTGTAGTGCCCATGTGTTACCGAGGAATCCATAAGATATTAAATTAAATGTTTCCAATGCATCAATACCTCTAGGATCTGAGGTGCGACGAATGTGTGCCCCTTGAGATTAGCAGAGCTGAGACAAGGGAACGCAGTTCATAGGTTATTAGAAAGCACCACCTTCTTTATCCATGACTTTGACGATATTTGCCATGATGCCAAACCTAATATGAATAGGTAAGAAGCACCTTTTTAATAAATACCGGAGGATTTTCATGGAGAATTTGTTTCTTAGGCATGAAATTGCTCCTAGAGCCCAATAAACTGGTTGTATTGTTTGTACAGAGCCCAAATGTCCCAGTGGTATAATAACAGTAGTAGATTGTGAAGCCCGCCTGTTTACCCATAAGGAACTCAATGATATTCAGTACCGACAGAGATCTCATTGATACTGGTGGTACTTTTTATCTTCCAATAGGATCTCCATATTTTAATAGGAATCATTCAAATGAACTGACTAGTTATTCGGATTGCTGGGAATTTATTCCCAATAAACAGGAGCACAGCCTCCAGACTTCGCGTTGAAGAGTTTAAAAAAGACGCCTATTTAAAGCATTGTGCGCGAAGCCATTGAAGCAGAATAAGCCAGAAAATTCGGTTTAGTAGCCCAACCTGTTTTTCATCTCAAAGAATGAGGCGAGCTCTTTGTTCCGTGCCCTGTACCTGAAAATCCTTTGTTTGTGTACCTTGAGCAGATTTCACTAATTCACCCTCGATAAAAATGACGGGCAAGGAATGCCATTTAGCTCTTCTTGTGCGACCAAGTGAAATTTGGCCTTCTACAAAGAAAGAGGTCTTCAGAAAGGAGTGACTTGGCGGAATTTTCTTCTGATAATATTTCTCATCTGATAAAGGAAGAAGATACTTATCGTTTTAGTGGGAAGGCTGAGGGCAAGGGAACAACTAAGTAGGGAATAGGTCTCAAACTTGACGAAGGTTGGATAAGTGAAATCTTCTGGAAAAAATACTGAAGCTAGCAATATATTTGGAGAAAAATATCAACCATCTGCATGGCTTTGTGGTTCTCTCCAGATCAATGAAAACGCAAAGTTGAACTCTGCTTACTTGCCATTAAATCATGCAGTTATACAATTGTAACAGGATTCAACAGATCTGTATTGATCCTTGTATGTCTTGATCTCTAATTATATGGCGAAGTATTGAAAGTAAGTAGTTTTCAGGAAGGAA
Organism: Ceratothoa steindachneri; assembly: GCA_963969495.1. Taxonomy (NCBI): domain Eukaryota; kingdom Metazoa; phylum Arthropoda; class Malacostraca; order Isopoda; family Cymothoidae; genus Ceratothoa; species Ceratothoa steindachneri. The sequence continues at coordinate 72,398,914 of OZ018337.1, forward strand.
GTCATTGTTCGGCGCTATGCAACCGTCGGGAATTTCCTACATGAATAACCTAATGAATCGGATTTGTTAACCTATTCGTGGTATTTTGAATTATCTGAAGTCATTTTCGAAATATGTTACAGCTTTCTAAAACCTGAAAAATAAAATCAATAAATTATATATTGTTACGTGAATTGTCACAAAATTAAAATATAAACGTGTATGTAATGTAAAATAAAATTGTATTTACAAATGTTGAATTGGTGTTGGGTAGAAGTGGTGGACTTTTTCTATATCAAAGGCTGCTTAAGTTTGCTGTAAGCTGCAGTCATATTATTTTAAATGCATACTGCATATTGCAATTTGAACATAATTTGTATATAACTAACTACTATGACTAAGTATCAATTTAAAAATGAAGAAGGCCATGTTCGGCCTATAGGTCACAAGTTTTCCTCCCCTGTCGCAGAACAATAGACAAGGGGTAGTGCAATTCATTCAATGGCGAAAAGTTTATCAAACGTTTACAATATTCTCTTAAATCTAACATAAATTTTGTGTTACATGTTTCATTTTACTATCAAATTGTGTGAAAATGATGCAACGACTATTATTATAAAATATAAAGAAACTGTTACTTTTTAAAAAAAAATCCTCTGACTATATATTTGTCAAACTGCAATAACCAGCCAGCAAGCCAGTAAGCCAACGTCAGTAAGCCACTGGTATTACACAAGTAAAGACAACTGGTGTTTTGGGATAAAACAAATGTTGTTATCGGCCTCCCAAAATATTTAATTGAATTCTGCAGCTGTATCTTTGTCTAAAACACCTATTTATGCAGTTTAATATTAAAATATTGAAATATTTGGGGTAGTAACCTCTATGTATAATTGCACATATATTAATGCATACTTATACATACGAGGGGAGGTCAATAAATTTTACGAATAGGTAGGGGAAAACAGAGGAAGAGGGATGGCTGTTTGTTGAGGTGTTAGGACAAGTTATGACAAGTCAGGACCTGCAGCCACACGCTCCTGCCTGGTCTATTTAAGAAGCAGTAGCAGATCGCAGATCGTCAGTCACAAATTTTTCAACAATGGAGAAGATTGAGCACCGCGCAGTGATCAAATTTTTGACCAAGGAAGGCAAGAATGCAAAAGAGATCAATGAACGCATGGTTGCAGTGTACACCGACACCGCCCATTCCTATGCAACCATTGCTCGCTGGAATAGGGAGTTCCGCCATGTTCGTGAGTCCCTTGAAGATGACCCCCGTCCAGAACGCCCATCAGACGTGACCAAGGAGGACAATGTGGTCCGTGTAGAGAGGATGATCCTTGAAAATCGACGGGTGAAGGTCGAAGAAATCGAGCGAGAACTTGGAATATCACATGGAATTATTATTAACATCATCTACTACAATTTGGCCATGACCAAGGTCTCTGCCCGTTTGGTCCCTAGAAACCTCACGCCCCATGATCGACTTCAACGTCGTCAAAGTTCAGGGGAGCTGTTGCTCCTGTACAACCAAGACCCGGCGGAATTCGAGTCACGCCTAGTGAAAACTTGGGTCCATCACTGGGATCCCGAGACCAAGCTCGAAAGCATGGCCTGGAAGCAGACGGGCTCTCCGACCCCCATCAAGTTTCGGACCTAACCCTCAGCCGTGAAGATTATGGCCACCATCTTCTGGTATTCTGATGGAGTGTTAATGGTTGATTATGCTCCTCGTGGAAGGACCATCACAGGCCAATATTACGCCGAGGAACTGGCTGGGTTGAAGAAGTGCATCCGTCAGAAGCAGCGCGGCAAGTTGAAACGCGGTGTCCTGCTCCTCCATTACAATGCCCCTGTCCACAATGCTAGAGTTGCACAAGCTGCCCTGCACGATTGCGGATTTAAGGAGCTCAACCTTCCTCCCTACAGTCCAGATATATCCCCCAGGGACTACTTTTTATTACGCAAGCTCAAGGCTGCACTGCGTGGACGCTGGTTTGGGGACGATGAAGATGTCCAGCTCTTCGTCCAGGTAGCTATATTGAAAAATAATAAAACACTTTTGCTCATATCTCGTTTCCTTATTTCCGAATTGCAAAAATTATTGACTGCTCCTCGTATATCTCCAAATCTAGAGGTAATGAGAGAATCCAGACTTCCTATCTGAAAGCAGCACACCCAAATTAGGTTAAAACACCGATTTTTAAGCTTGCCTCAATTGTTCATATGTAAGGTTATATTTATCGAATTTAAACTTATCAATATTTTCTTTAATGATTTTAATGAATTTTAAGGCAAGTTATTTCACCACAATTATATTTTAGAAGAAAAGAAACTGTGTTATAGTAGTGTTCGCTCTTTCTTTTATTAGGTTAAAAATGAGATGACCTGGCCACTAGGATATCTATCTCATGAATTGATTAATAATTTATATTGGTAAACATGTTTTGTATTGTAAAGTATTCAATACATTGGCGAATTGAAGGCGAGCACCCATGGAAAGCATCCTTTGGTCTCAGTCTTTTGCAAAATCTAAATAATTTCTATGTTCGGGAGGTAATTGTCTTGTGCACACCGGAAGATATAAATTCACCGCCTACTCAAAATAAGGTAATCTAAAATGAGGTATTTTTTCTAAAATTATAGATGAGTCGAGATATACAAAACACAAATCATTGGCCATTTAGACGGTCTTTATAATTAGACCATCACTAATATAATCTTTCTTTCTGCCTTCAAAAATATGTCATTAACCGAGTGCTTTGAACGAGATATCTTGAAAATTTTAATTTTTAGGAATTTAAACATTTAATAAACATTTGGCTATAGAGAATTTAGTTTTAGTCAAAATACTAATTTGGAACGATATTGAATGCACAATAGTTATAAAATTAATTGACTGATTAAAAGTAATGATTTATTTTGACTTTAGGAAAAACTATTTTATTATTTACATAGCATTTGGTAAAACACTAAGATATTATAATATATTAAAAATATATTCAAAATATTAGCAAAATATTTATTTATTAGCATAAATATTTCTGAATAATAAGATAAATTCTAAAAGGTTTGATTAAATATGTCAACAGAGTTGGTACTCTGTTTGGCCTTCCTCAGTTCTATCAGTTATATTGCCAAACGGTCGTTACTCTCATATTAACCATTATTTTGTGGTATTAGTACCTTCATTAAACTAAATGTACCTGACAACCAACTATTCCAAGGCCTTGGTCAATTTACGTTACATTTTTTATCTCACTCGGCATATACATCGTACAACCTTTTGTTTATTATTTGATAATTTTCTAAAAAATAAATATTTTGCCAATTTAATTCACCTAACTCAGATTCTTAGATTTGTTTAAATATTTCTTAGTCAACAAAAAGATAAATATGTACTTTCTCCTGTTATCAACCACTTATGCTGAATGCTATCAGAAAAGGGTAAAAAACATTATATTTAAAAATATGCCTCATACATGACAATCATAAAAGTAATAATACAAAAAGAAAGAAGATAATTCAACCAAAATCCTAATGGCATTGTCGCATCTAAGTTTAAACAATTCAATTACAGCTTTCTGCCTTCTCTCTTTAAACAGAGAAAAGCTCAACATCTAATTCCCGACTTTTCTCTCCCTCGCATAGGGAAAAGAGGAGAGTTACTAAATGTCAAATATGTTCAGATATAAGAAAGCCGTTATCTCTCTTTCTCTCACACTCTATCACTTTCTCTTTCTCTCTCCATTAAATTTAGATGTCGCCAAGCCTTATTTCTTCCGGTGTTGTCATTTCGGAGTCTATTATTCCAAGGCGAAGATTGCTTTAGAATTCATATGAATCCATTGTATTTATAATAGATTTATGTCACCATAGACAATCGCAGGGTAGGGATTCCCTCGTTCAAAAGGATTGGTAGTTTGTGTGAAAGCTAATTTTAAATGATTCTTTCGTGTTACAGAGAAAGTGAGAGTTCTTTAAGAAGGTTGAAAGGAGAGTTGCTCTCGGTTTATTTGTACTCACAATACATTTTCTGCTCAGTGGAGTGATGGTTTTACGACAAGGAGAATTATCGAATGGCTACACTATTGAGTTTGAGTTAAATTATTTACCACATTAAGAAGGAAGATAGTCATCCTTTATTCTAAATTGTCTTAATTGTAATCTTATTGTTTTGAATAACATTATGCAATCTTCGAAAATATACGGACCTAACCCATGCAAGTTTATAGAATAGATTTGCCTCTATTTTTTCTATCACCCACCTTTATTATGCTCTCTAATTTCCTTCATATATTCTAAAATTATGGATTTAATTGCATAATATATGAATAATAAGAGATCTCAGAGAACTTGTTCATATTACAATTTGCTACTTTTTTACGAGATTAAGTGCATATGTTTCGTTTAGGTTCGAAGGGTTATTCCATATTTAAAATAGGGTTGATGCTACACTAAATTTAGAACATAATATATATAATAATAATACCTATTACTCTGTCTTTTACAATCTTCTTTGTTCCGAGCGTCAAGTGCCCCATTTCCACGAAATTCCGATACTTAATCATTGACATAAATTCCGTTTTCAGATGTAGGATATGAAAAATATTTGTGATCATGCTTTAGTTGAACCATATGACCATCAGGATTATGAAGGAGTATGTCTGATTTAAGTCCAGTTTAATGATTTGGTTCGAGATTAAAATTCGACAAAGCATCAAAATTGGTTGCTTGCTTGGCTCGGGTAGGAATTTGCTGGAAAGGATCCTTAGATAACTTTGTATGGAGTTAAGGCCAAAAGCATAGAGACTACAATATTTGTTCATAAAAAATAATATCACTAATCTAACGTTGCACTTCGTATTAATGTGTTTGTATTTTAAGTTAAAAGTGAAATTTACAAAGATTTAGAGATTAAACAGATTTTATTTATTAATAAATTCATTTAATGCGAGCAGATAATATTTAAAATAATCTCCTTTGTTCTTTAAGCCTACTTCAATTCGTTTTGTCGATGTTCAGTTTTAAATTCGCTTACAAATTCGCTATTGGGTTCATATCTGGAGAATTTCCGGGCCAAGATCTCAAACGTTTGATGTTATTTCAAGCTAAGTTCATTGTTATTGATTTTTTGTTGTCATAAGTTGAGCCATTAATATTTGAGAAAAAATGCTAATAAAGCAGGTTTGCTATAATTTTGAGTTCATGAGAGTGTTTCGGGGCAAGATCTTTAGTGCTTCTGTTCCTCAAGATTAAGACCAGACACAGACATGTAGAATGCCCGGATGTTTCACCATTACACGACACATAAATGGTTAATCGCTCCGTTTTAGTCTTCCACTAGTTCTAAACAAGTCTAAGCTAGATTCATCAGAGAATATGACTTTTCCCTAGTCTTCAACAGATGATTCTTTATATTTCTTTAAAAAGTGAAGCACATGCGGAAGGTTCTTTTGGAGGAGATGAGGCTTATTTGCATCCCTTCTCGACTTGAGACCCTTGTCTTGTTTTCTCAGCCTCACTATTCGCACTAAATTGTTCACTCCTGCTTCTTATCAATTGTAAGACAGCTTGGCACAGTGTGTAACCCAAATTTTAAGCTGGAACTTTACACTAAAGCAAACTTGTCGTTCAATTTAAGTTCTTTGTCGTCCAGACGGTTTTTCACAATAGTTTAACCATTATTTGTAAAGTCATTAATAATCCTGAAAATGGTGATATATGATACATTACCCATTCTATGACTGTATGATGAACTTAATTCAAACTACGATCTGTCACTAGATATTGCTTATCGTAGCATAATTATACAGTTGTAAGGCCATCATTTGGGAAAAATGTGAATAGTTTGCCCTCTCCTTTCTTTGCCCACTAATGTTTTTGAAATACATATATCCATGAAACTTAATTTATATAGTAATTACTATAAAAAATGAGCCTTAGTGTCAAACTTTCGCCGAATTGAAAGTCGTCCATAATTCAAAATTTATGTTATTATTTAAATGTGAAATTCTTAATAAAGCGAAAAACTACATTCGGACAAAGTGACACCACATACCTTATTAACTCGAGGTTTCCATAATGTTGTCCCAGAACCCTTCTTAGCAATAATCAAACATGTTTTCTCAATTCTACAGAAAAATATTTTTAAATAAACAATTTCTCCAAGTTTAACGAAGGAGCAACCATCATTTTACTATCTAAAATGTAGATTAACAAAATATTCAGGGATATAAAAGAAGACATATTTTGTCGACTCCAGATTCATCAACACATGATGAATTTAAGTTAATAGCCTGGTATGTCTTAGGCAGTGTACGTATGAATACGAAACCATTGTGATGAATTAATTCAATCTTATCGAAATATAAGTTGTAGCATTACTCTGAAAGTGCATTTTATTGCATTCTTCAAAAGATTTGGTTAGCTCTAAACCAGAAGTATGTACTTAGGGTATGATTGGGTTCTTATTCGACGCACTGCCGAAAAAATACTAGCTAGCGGTGACTCTAGTAGACGCTGAAAGTAAACCTAAATCGCAGTATCCACTGATTACACTAATTAATATTTTTTTAAATGTTTCGTGCTTCTTAAATTCATAGCAATCTTTATGCACTGAATCCAAATATCACCTTGAAAAATGCTTATTTGTATAAGTTTAAAGATATACGGCATGTAATATTTGATTATTTAATTATAACGTACAGTATATGTCATTATGTTTTAAACTCTAAACCATATCCACTCCAGGCCTTTTTCTTGATGCTTATACTGGGCTGAAGTATCATCCCTTGCCAATGCCCACCACTAGTTTGCAACATTGTTGTGCTCCATTTACCCTGGTACGGTTTCCATGAGAAAATATCTTGGTGATACCTTTCACCATGTTCGTCACTAACTACCCAACAGTTTGCTAGATGAGATTCAAAATATGAGGAACAAAGTGGATTTTAAATGACATGTTACATCTTATGTTCTCTTACGCCTTGATGACGTTTTCCACCAATTCTTTATAGTTTCCTTCCCTTTTGTTTCCGAGACTTCCCTTCGCCACTACCTTGAATTCTTCCCAAGCAGCTTTCTCCTCCCCATAAGGGGCTGATTCAAAGTTACCATTTTTAAGAAGCTCTCTAATCTGCGGGCCAATGAAAACTCACTCTTTTATCTTAGCCTCGCTCAATGAGGGGAAATTTGATGTTAAATACTTGAATCCATGACCAGATTTCTCTGTAGATTTTACAACGTTTTTCATGGGCCTCTTTTTTATGTTTATTAGTGGTAGCAAAATTTGGTTTGGTTTAGTAAGAGGTGGATGTTAAACATTTTTCTTACCAGGGTCCAATGATTGACGAGGTGGCCAGTCTCTCCTGATATAGTGGAAACCTCTTTCACGGCTGTTCCAATTTCATCAGAAGAGCAACATCTTTAAGGGCACCACAGCCCTGCCACTAATGTTCTTCATATTTTTTCCATTGAAACATATGCTTAATATTCTTATAAGTTTCTTTAATATGTGAGGTATAGCCCACAGGAACTAATGGTTAACTATTACCGTTATGCAACAAGACACCCCACCTCAAATGTAGCAGAAGTTGTCTGCCTTCTTCACAAATTACGTGGTATCTCAAAGAAGAAAACAACAAACAATTAGAAGATAAACAGAAAATTCATTCAAAAATTTAGCATTATAATACAGAACATTACATTCTTAACAGAATTATTTATATCATTGAGTAGGAAAATAAAATTAATATAAATTGCCTTACATGCATATCAATACCTTGCTCAATGCATAATTCTTATAGGTTTTAAAAGTGTTTAACCAGAAAAATCACCTAACTTTCCCCCCAAAATGTAGAGTTACACTGCACAACAACCTTCTATGACTACTGGAATAATACTGAAAAGCAATGAGACTGTGATTGTGGTAAGAATCACACTGCCGCAAACCTGTAGATTCCTGTTTCGACACGTATGTGTATTTTGAAAAGTATAACTAACAAAAAATTATAACAATTATATTCATTATCAGCGACCGAAAATTAATTGGAAATGGTTACTCTGGTCTTTGAAGAATTTAGGTTGTTGACCAGTGTTAAAAGAAAAGTGAGCGACTTCTTTTCGTTATCAAGACTCTCGATTAAAGAGAAGCGCCAAGCTTCCATTAAATAATTGTGTATGTTATTGAATCCACCAACTGCTGTAGAAATTAGACGTTTATATGTGTATCACTATCCTTAACAACCATATAAACTCTACATAGAGTAAAACAACTTATTCTATGGTGGGAACGGTGGTTGAATGTTTGCCTAACTACTTTCTTTCAGGGAAAATTTATTCATTAATACTCTGATGGTTCAGTTTGGTTTAATTTAGAGAGGTGGAACGATTTTATTCTATATTTAATTTTATATTAATCCTTTGTCCGGGAAAGGTGACACCAATTTAGGTTGAATTGAAAAGCTGAAGTAAGTGTTAGATCTATATGTTTGAGAACATGAAGCTTATACTTATAAGGGACACCTTCACAACCAGCAACAACAAGGCAACGTAGAATAAAATCAGAAAACACTCAAAGAAAGGATAGCGGGATATGATGGGGTCCTTTAAAATTAGCCACACAGCACTCTCCTTCCCACCAGGAACAAGGGCAAGGCAACCGGTATCTTCTTCACTGCTAATTCTATGTCAAATCGGCACAAATTCAAACTCGCCACGGCATCTCGGATTTTGATTCAAATTGTTGTACTAATTTACATCCATGGTCCTGAAAATTATAGAAGCAAAAGTTATATGTATATAAGATATTTCATACAAAGATTAAATATAACTTACCAGATTGAATATAATCTTTAATTTAAGATACATATGATAATTTATATTCCATCAAGCACATTCCCAAGATACAGTTGTCATTTGAGTGTTTACTTGCAATTACCCTTTTCAAAGTCACTGGATTAAAAATTTAAGCACTCTTCCATTGTAGTAAAGCAGAGTTTGTTCTTTATTGAATGTTTTGGAGATATTCCTTTTGGGTATAGGACGATTCATCGCCGCTGACACATCGCCTGCCAACTCATCACCGAGATATATTATATATTATAAGAGTGCTTAAAGTATAAAGAATCAAAGGAAAAATAAGACATAAAAATTTATTTATCAAAAGAGCATATCTTTGACATGAAAAAAATGACATTATTTATTATTAAAAATATTCCAATAGTTAGTATATTTAGCTTAGTGCTGTAAAATTAGTCAATCTTCCCACAAGACCTTTCTTTGCCTTCAAACCGTAGGCAGCCTTTTTTTCCTTCTCCCATCGGAACAGATCTTAATGTCTGATGACACCTTCCTACAAAAATGGGCCGTCATAAGACTCAAAAACACAACTTATACACAAATATTTACATTATAAAATTAAATAATACCACCTCTTTTTTCCGATAAAATACTCCACTCTACATAAGATTCCCACAAAACTTCGAAATTTAGGCAGCTCTTCTGGCCTTCCTGCATTTGGAACAGATCTTAATCTAACCCTCTCCTGATATTCAATTCTTTTGCTACCCAATGAAATACTAAGCTTCTTCAATTTATCTCTCCACCACCAAATAACATCTCAAGAATCACCTTGAAAGCTCTACATATAAAGTGGAGTGTTAACCATAGATTACCACATTTAGCTAAACCCCGAAGAATCAAAGACAAAATCCTTAGTAAGAGGAGACCCAAGATATTTTCCCACAATAAGTATTTGTATATATTTAAAAACGTAAACGAGATGGCCACTTGAAATTTGGCGTTGCAAACAGGTTGGAAGATGTTAAAAAGGAATAATACAAAAAAATAAGAAGTAATAAGAGAAATGAGTTTTCATCAACATAATCGATCAACTCTTGATGTAGAAATATTCGAAATAACTACAAACGTAAAACTTTACGCCGAAGAAACAAATAAACAACCAAGTTCAGTTTTAAATGAAATTCTAACGAACTTGTCTCAATTTGTGCAAGCAGCAGCTCCAAATACTTCCTCTATGAAGAAAATAATATAGCGGGAACGGAAAGAGAAAAGCGCTCTACTTACTAATGCTATAAATCTTAACGAGATAGTATTACTACTTGAATGTTCAATATATGAATATGTGTCTCATATTGGCGTCGAAGGAAGCGTTTGCTAGCTAACAATGCTCTGGGATACGTTAGAATTCAAGTTTGGGCGAGTAAAAGCTGGTTGAAACATATAGTCATTTTATATGAATGGTTCATTTAAAATAACTATAAGTCTGTTTTCACGTGAGAATAATTTGAGGCCAAAATCTATGTTAGAGTGCATCTATTTTTATGCTCTTCACCTGAAAAAGAGGGCCACTTATTTGGGAATATCATAACTTGTATAGGGAATTAAACTTAGGAATTAATCATCTTCCATTTATTTGTTAGCTGCAGTTAGAGCTTCTGATTTATATAACAGTGATGCAGCATTTTAATTTTCATTGCCTTTGTTTTTCTGCCAATATCTTGCATTAATAATATTGTATTGCTTTAGCAACTAAAATTAATTTGTAGTTACAATTGGAATAAATACTCAAATGGTTTTAAGGCAATCAGATAGCTCGTCCAAATTGACGACGATATCTTAGACATCCTCCAACATTTCTTCCAAAAATGTAGAACTTCTCTTTCTGCACTTTATTAGGAGAAAAGATGACTAACCTTCATGCAAAACTTGGCAGAATCTCACTCCAATGAGAAATTTGAAGGCATACACCTCGTATTTGGAAAATTATAGTTGGCTTGAAAAAATTTCATAAGGGACGAGTTTTTATTAAGAACAACTTTTAAGAAGACAAGCTTGAAAGTGTGGTTTAAAAGTATATAGAAGCTGATAACCGTATTTTAAATATTTAGTTAGCTTTTCACAACAGATCACCATTCAAATATTTCTTCAAAATGATCTTTTATGAAATATGGAAATAGTTTTGAATATTTTCTAGTTATTCTTTGTAATTAATTTATACTGACGTTTCGGTATTATAATAAGTAATATGATTTTCCAATTGTATATAGTCTAATATCTCTGCGCTATTTATAGTAATGTAGTCATGTGCTTACTAGTGCACCACTATATTTTTATCTTAATGGTATTTTTTATATAAATTTATTAAATAATAATATTTATATTTTGGGTAGGAATCTCAATAATATATATTTACGAAATTAATCATTTTTTAGGTTTAATTTTGGTTACTTGTCAGCTAGTTTACGTCTGCTAATTTTCGTTCCTTTTTATTGTTGGATTTTTAAATAAGTTTAGTCTTCCGATGTTAATTTTGTTTGTCTATATACTGTTGATAAGTGTTCGCTTATTTAGCAAGATTTGAAGCGTTTTGGTTGTATTATGTATTTTTTGTGTGTTACTGGTATATATTTAAATGACAATCTTGTGGCAGAGAAGTCTAATTGCCCGGGTAACCTTATTTAATTTTCTATATTTGAGTCATCTTTTTTTTAATCAATAAATACATATATTTCTTTCTCTTTTCCGTTGATTTTTTATATTTTAAGACTCTTTCTATATTATATTATATAAGTCTGGGCATGAGTTAGCTCACGATAAGTTGGCAGTGATGATACGTAGCTAAATCATTCTTACCTCTTTCATTGCACATCTTTTATCTTCATTTTATTGCACAGCTTAAGCGCAGTAGCAATATTTTGTGAACAATACAATTAATTAATGAAAACAAATAGACTTTAGAAAATTGTGAGAAAAGAATAAAGTATATGCGGTCATTGATTAAATTAACTAGGATCTCTTAGCATTCTGACAACTTGTCAATATTTTTCAAAGTTTCTATTTGAAAAAGTCTGTATTAAACCTTGTAAACTCTAATTGATTCATTAGAAACTTTGTGTTTTATTTTATTTAAAAATAAATGTCTTTATTAAACAAATTTTTATATACAGGATTTATTATCAACTGTGACATGCATGTTTGGTAAGTCACAAGATTCTTTTAACTTACTGAATTTGCTGTTCTCTCTCTTGTTATTCAACTCTACATTAATGTTGATGATTGTTGCATATCATCTGTACTCAAAGTGCCAACATTGGGTTTAGTATTGCTCGAAATTGCTCAGGGTTTGTGCACTCTTTCTTGTTTATATCAATGATGCTTGGTTTATCTGTAGGTGTTGACTAATCTTTACTCGACAAAACTAAAATATGCAATATCGCTGTTCAACTCGCATTTCATTTTCTTAACCTAAACTAAGACATTACCAAATTTTCAAAGGAAGTAACAATATTAATTAAACACTAATTAATGTGTACTTTGCTTTCTCATTATATGTGGCGCTGGGGCGGACTGAAGATGCGACGATGGAAGATCAAACCGTTTTATCTATTCTTTTTTCCTATAAAATCTCATCTGTTGAACGCAGTCAAAGCACGTCTACCGAAATCACAAACTAAAGCTTATTTTCAAGAAGTATTTACAAAAGCAAACAAAAAACAGCCTGAAAAGTAAACCAACACAAAGTCACTGAAGTAAACGTACAAATGAAGGCTCAAGTGCCGGAGGGCGTAACTAAAAAATTCAATAAGAAGCTCCGACTTTCCAAAAAAAATCCTCTATTTGGCATTCTGGATTGCCCACCTCAGGCGCGAGTACAAGACAAAAGCAGTAGTGACCTTGTTCGTCTCTCTACAGTGACATGTAGCTCAGGAAAAGTTTCCCTAAGATTGTGGCATTCTCTTTTTTATAGGCAATTTCAACAACAACCGTGGACAAAATTAAAAAGCGCGTCATACAAAGCGTACATCGTAGTAAAAGCAGCATCTGATCGGCAGCGACAGGAAAGCTTCATTTATGGCACGTGCCGAGAGCAAAACTACCAAAATGAGACAGGTTGTGGTGAATCATGTACATCATCAGCAATAAAACCTCGTCTGAGTTGAGAATAACTCGCATTGGTAGTCTAACTTATAAAGAAAAAAGCTACAGTGTATACCTATCAACACCAAAATTGGTAACGTGACACAGCTGAGAATTTCCATGACGACAGTACAGGAGAAACTAAAACTGTACATGTGCGCCTTCCAGGTGAGGTTTTGGAAAAAATATAGCACATTAGTAGGTATGAATTTATCACATCCAGGTAAACCCCAGGAATTAACAAGATTATGTTTATATGAAAGCCTGGATAGCGTAGAATTGTACCAATTCAATTATCGCTAAAGAAAACCCAAACCAATTCACATTAAGGACACTTATATACAACTCTTCCATCAGCTCCGCATAACTCCACTTCTTGGACTGATCAGGAATTGGCCTTACATGCGGTGCCTACCATTCAAGCCCCTGGGAAGAACTAGCTCTGGCAGGTAGGTTATAACTAAGAGGAAGTCCATCTTATCCAAAACACTTGCGAAAGCTTTGTTTGTGGGAGGAGGATCATAGAGGTATAGGTGTGAAATTAGAACAAACACCTCATTTGTGGCAAATTTGTGCACCCAAACTTTCCCATCAGTTGAGTTACAAACTCAGAAGAACTGCATGAATCCGGCGGGCTAGAAAATCTTTGAAAATCTCATTATCATGAGCTTTATGGTACCTAAGATTTATTTACCTTATTACTAAGGTGGTTGAGGGCCTGGTTCTCTTCCCTGAAAATGGTGTCTTGTAGCCTCCCGTGCCACCATTGAACTCGTTCCAAAACTAGTCGGCAGATTCTTCTCCATTCGAAGACCCTCCGGAAAGAAAAGAAACCTTACTCTTCATGCTCATCTTTTTTAATCCTTGGGCAAGAGAGCCGGACGACTCAAACTTGATATGATCCACATCCTCAGTGATTAACCACCTGACTACCTATGGAGCCCTATCAGAGGGACAAGAGCCTTCCTCTAACGAGGGCCCTCCACAAAGGCCACTGTTGCCTTAAGAGTTTCTTGTTCAGGAGTGATTTAGGCTTGGGCGTATTTCCATCTAATTACTCTCCTTTATCTTAGATGACAAAGTCATTTAAGGAAACGGCGACATAAGGGCTACCCTCGTACTTCACTATGTGTGTCAAAAAATTAGTAAGATGAGATCTGCAGTGAAAGTGATGAAGATACTTGCAAGCAGACTAAAACTAGTGGAAGATCAACACCTCAATTCCTGCAGAACGTAGGGCAAAGATGGTGCCCAAATGCGGGCCTGTGGTGCGTAGAATATGTTGTAGTTCGAGGTAAGCAAACCCTTGCAAAGGCATGCCCTCACATGACCAACCGAAATCGTTATGTTGAACTATTTACAAAGAATTACAAAACTAGCAAATCATACAAAGGAAATTAGTCAGTTTTGCCACTCCCCCAAAATAACCTGAATAAGCAGTAATATAAAATGGTTACGTTAAAAAACAAATTCAGTTTATAAGGAAACTGATCGAATGGTTGCTCTCTTTGTAGACCAAGAGAACTATATAGATATACATATCATTTGGCTAACTATAGGGCAAACCAATAACTCCTTAACCTAGCAAAGATTTAAGCGAATACACCGAAAACAAAGAAGAAATAAACTTGGAGGAATGATAATTATCATACCAACCAACATTATTGCACGAAATAAAGGATTAGTCTATTTTTTGCCAGAGAATTAGATCACCAGATGGGATTCTTTAGGATAATGAGTTGAATATCTAAATCTGATGTTAAATTTCGCAAGCTAAACTAGTACAGCCTGAATTAAAAACTGGTATCTCTTTTTATGTTTATGATTTTCTTTAGGTTAAGGGCTGAGGTTTGAAATTATTAAGCCTTGCACCAATGAAGAAGCTAAGCATTCTCTGACAGATTGTAGGCTATAAATAGATATTGGAAACTTCAACCAACACAAAGATTTAGGGGTTCTGGCGTTGCTGGCCTCCGAGAATTTTTTTAATTTTGCCAATTACCGGGATATTTGGAAGACAAATGAAATACGTATCGTAAAATATTCTAAGTTAAAAAATAAATAATTCAACCCATAACTTATGAATATATAGATTAAGTTTTAAAAATACATTAAAAGTTCATTGATTCCTTTGAAACATTCTCTCATTAATCAGAATTGCTTCCTGGTCTCTCAAAGATTAGTTGGCGGAATATTTAAGCTTGATGGCTTTATAGTACATCCGTTACTAGTTCGAAAAATGACTTGTTAATTCGTTTTTTTTTTTATTTCTGCTAAATTGAGAATTTACAACACATGAGAGGACAAAATATGTTTGATAATCAAATATTTAATAATTAGAGCAATTGATTTATTATGGCTGGGAAAGCATCTTTTAGAAAAATATTTTCTTTTCATAACATTTTTCCCACCTGATCAGTCCTTTACATCTTTATATAATTATTTTATTTACCTTAGGAATTTTAACAATTTATAAGACTTTATTTTCTAATTTACACATATTATATTTTTATTCTGGGGCCATTGTTCATTATGATTTATATTTTTTTAGAGTAAAGGTATTTCTAAATCTTTCTATTTCTAATCTTTCAAACAGCTTGCCTATCATTTCATTATTTTTATAGGTAACAAACAAGTTTGCTGTGTACATGTGTGTAGCAAATCATTCTTCGTCATTGTCAACCTCTTCTACGGCTTGGCAAAACCGACTTACTTATAGTCGACAATTTTTGAGACCATATCTGACGGCATTCTTTTTTGCCTTATGTTATAATTGTCACATCAAAAGCGACGTTGCTTTTGTTTCTTACTAAAAGTAATCATATTCTTTTCTTGTATTCCTCATTTTACCTGCTACCCCCTTTTTAATTATTTTTGACATCTTTATTTTGCTCACAATGTACGTTTGTAGAGGGTTTCCCTTCCGTATCCTCTTCCTGGTACAATTCTGTCATTAGTCCTGAAATATTTTGCTTCTTCAACTAAAAAATTTCACATTCATATAATTTGACTTTTCCTGACTTTTTTTAGTCGCTTATGAATTAAGACTAAATTAAATAAGAGTTACGGAATTTAGTTTTCTTTGGAACTTAAGGGGATTATAATTAAATTTACAAGGACCTATTTGCTTGAGGACCTTTTTTTTATTGAACGTCCTTATCTCTTTCTCTTTCTCTCTCTCTCATTTCTTGTTCACTAATATCAAGTTGATCTTCTATTACTTAGTATTGCTTTTATTGCTTATTTAGTAATATAGCTTTTATTTTATTAAACTTGATATGTTTTTTTATCTAGTTTTAATACATATTATTTTACATACATGTATTAAACTACTCCACTGTTTCTTTCATTTTATTCTTGCCAGAGAGTAAAAATGATCTTTTTGCTCTCTCTCTCTCGCCTCATCTTCGCTAATGTCTGTCTCTAGAACTTTGCTGCTTTCATTGAGTGTATGTCTCTGAAGTCTTTCAAAAACATCGTACGCTCATTAATAACTGGCTAATAGCAATTCTTCTATAGCTTTCGTGATTTTAGCTTATTCTTTTCACCTTTTCTATGGTTTCACTCTATCACGCATTGCCCATTTGGAACTCTATTTGCCCCATTTTACTTTGCGAAGGTGCAGGAAAATAAAGTTAAATTAGGATTTAAAAGGATTAGTATAGAAGAAAATAAAGCTTTTGAACAAATGAAGACTAAGAATCAGAAGGTAGGGGGAAGTTTTTTGGGAAGGAAAAGAGATGAGTGAGAAAGTAGCCGAAGAATAGCTCTGTAAACATCAAGGAAAAGAGTAGCACGGTACTTGTGAGCAATGAGTTCAACAGTGTATGGAGAGAAGATATTGATCTGTTGTTAATTGTGAAAAAGAAAGATAATAAAAACGAAAATAGGATTGTCTTTATGTAAATCGTGGGCTGCATTGGGATATGGAAAAGATAATCATGTGAGAGGACTGACAAATGGGAAGGCTGCTGTAGTGGATTATATAGTCCCTGAGTTATTGTAATTGGTTCATAAAATGTGTCTGCTCGCTGTGTTGTATAACATTTGAATATGAAAGGGTGCCTGAAGAATGAAAGAGTGCAGTAATAGTTACGTTGTATAAATTAAAAGGAAAGAGAGAAATAAAAATACTAGAAGGGGATAATTCCGTTGTGTCGTAAGTTGTGTCGGTAAAATTCTGATTCAAGTGTATACAAAGAATAACTGAGAGATTGATAGATGGTAAACAAGGGGGTAAAAGTGGGTAGGCAGTGTCTAGATAAATTATTCACAATGAGATTTTAAGGTTTAAGAATGGATGAAGGATGCAAATTGGATGCATCCTGGAGTAATTGGAGTGATTAGATTATTAGTAAATATATATGCTGGAAGTACGGCGTGCGTTATGGCGGAAAGGTTGTTGTTGGAAATAGGTTGGTAGGTAAGCCAATTGTGTGTGATTTCACCAGAGATGTTTAATATGATTGTAGGCAGAGCATTGTGAGAACTACGTATCGAAGTTGATGGGGTAGTGATGAAATTGATAAGAAAATGAGGTAGATTGTTACTGTAGCAGCTGTCATCTTGGCCAGCTCCTACCAATGTCCATAAAATTCACTGGCCATTTTCTCGTTTTATTAGTCAACTCATCTGAAAACAAATTCAATCACGACACTCCATTTACGACATTGCACTTCTGTTTACTCTAATACGATTGCTATAATCACAACCATTCTCTGACGAATTTTAAGTTAACGATTCAGTGTCGAGATCGCTTAGTCTCTGTATCGTTTGCATCCCCAAAGCCACTCGTGTTTTCTCCACCATCCAGACAAAGTGAGTTAGAGACAGTGTTTCTATAATCAAAGTTATTCTAATGTCCAAGTGTCGAGAATGTAATTTCCTTTTTTTCCAGTCCTCAGTAAAGGTTATAACCCGTGTGTGCATACCCCTTGTGGCTTATACCCTGTTGTCTTACCACCTGTGTCCATAACACTCGGATTCATAAACTGCACTCATACTCCTGTGTCTATAACAAAGATATGATCACATTTAATGTAAATTAATACGTATAACTCATCTAAATTTATTTTATTTGTATTCATATTCAATTGCTATTCTCATCTGGGTATTTACATTCTTCTCCTTTGCTCTTATTTATTTCTATTAATATCTTTCTGTGAGGGGAAATCGCAGGCATGTTTAATATTTATTTATACTAATTATTCATATGTTAAGTTTTAATAATACAGTTTATAAACATTCCCAATTTATTTAATACCTAGAAATATAAACCAGGTTTGCCTCAGTTAACGCTTGTATTCTGGATGCTAGCTCGTTTAACTTTTTTTAGAATCATTCTTGTCGTAGGGTTTGGTTGCAGCAGATACAGTAATGCTCAGAATAAACGGTCGTTCCTTGGAAAATACAAGTTAATTTACGTGCCACACTGTACTCACTGCAATTTTCGATAAACCAATACTCACGTGGTATGGAACTTTTTGAAGATTCTACTCATTTCCCGATCGAGGGATTGTGCATACCCTTATCACTACTAATTTTTGAATCAGACATTGATAAACTATTAACTAGAACTATAATGTTGTTATCGATGGGGTACTTTACGCAAATATGATTTTCTCTTTGCTGCTCTCACACGCTGAGATCGTGTGTGATTTCATCCCATTCCAACCAGCTATCGGAAGATAGTATGCCTTCAAGCAGACGTTAATAACCTGCAAAACCACCTCTAAGTACTAATTTCTACTGGAGCTCCTAATGAAAGGGAGCTTTCGGACATGAAACTCACGCAGCTTCAGTGTAAACCAATTTCCATCGCTGATTTACTTACCACTTCTTTGAGCGAGGATCTCCTCCGATAGCTATTATTGCAGCTGCTCCCTCATATGATGCAGTTAGTGTTATCCACCTACTTCCAAGCACTCCGTTGTATTAGTCAGGATAAATGGCTCACACTCGATTTCTCTTCCTTCGTAGTAGCTTCTACAAACTATCCCCTCCTCTCGCGAGAGGCGATCTACGCTGAGGCATGAATTGAATCTACTCTCTAAGAAATTCTATTTTTTTACATCCACGTCATAAGTTAAATCAACCGCTACTCCTCATGAAGCTTCTATGAAGCTTCTACCCTTGATAGGAGGCAGAAACATTTGGTACGTAAAAACACCGAACAAATAAAGTCTCGCAAGTGTATTGATCCTTATTCCTTTTTACGAAACTAAATACATCTCCTCATTTAGTATAGTATGAGGAGGCACCTCAATTTCTAAAATATCCAGGCAGTAAATGGTACCTCTATCCCAACCTACTGCAAAAACGGCTGATATTAGCTTTAAGTTAGGAGACAAATTCACATGGATTTTAATCGTAGCAAACGTATCACAGGCAATCCTCGGAGCCGATTTCTTAACTGAATTCAAAATATTAATTGACTTCAAGCCACGTCTGGTAGTCGAACTGCATACGAAGTTTGCTTAGAGGGAGAAACAGACTGCACTTCCACCTGCACTGCCTCACTTTTCCATTTGGTTTTATGCATCTTAGTTACAACTGTTCATTACTTTTTCTGAAATAGATGAACCACTGACAAATGGAGTTTATAACCCTAATAAAACTCATGTTATGTTCCTGGTGAACTCTTCTGCGCGCCATCGCGCGGAAAATGACGTGGACAGGCATTACTATGACTTCCTAGAGCAAATTAGCGTTGTTTCTGAAAATGGTTCACATTTTCAAGTGACTAACGCCCTGTAACAAATTTAAAGCTCGTTATCCCCTACCAAATGTTAATGGATTTTTGTGTTTATCTCCACGAAAAATCCATATTCTTAGAGGTAGACACTGGCGGGACAGCATTAAATACACGTTGACCCGGACTCTATCCACAAGACTACCAATATATCGCCATTTGGTATTTGAGTGGTTCCGGATGTCAATAGTACTTGCTTTTCTGTGATCTACTTTTCTTCTTCTTTCATTCAAAATGCCAAATTGGTCGCAGGTTTGAGTCCAAATAAACACTCATCCAACCTACGAACACTTTTCGAGCGTCTACAGAATGGCGGAATTCGAATTACCTCATGAAATTCTATGGTAGGGAGAAATAATTATTCTTACTCCTTCAAACTTTAATTGGAATAGATATCCAACCCATCAAAATTAATGTAATTTTCACAATAAAGAATTTGTGGCGAACATTGAAGAGCAAGATTCATTTGAGGGGGCCCAAGAACATCAAAGAATTGGAGGTAATTTGCGAAGAGAACTGTACGAATACTTTTTTCACCCTTGTTTTCAATAATTTTAATTTTACTGAGTAACACTTCTGTTTCATGCCTTTTTTGCAAAGAACTTTTAACTATATATTAGTATACATCTTTTGTGTGAATATCATGAAATTTTATGGGTTGGAAGTGTATAAAATTGACCTTTGAAGGAGTACGAATAATTATTTCCCCCACTTTACATTTTTTGGTCTCCGTATCATGAAAGATGAAATCTATTTAACCCAAGAAAACTTTAAACCAATAGCAAACTAACACAGCTACATTCCCTCTCACAATTATGTATAATTCTCTTTGGTCAAATTTTATCGACATTTCACTTCACTGAGATCTTAATATTTGAACCACGTAAGTGCACTCCTACAACGTTACCACAATTTAGTGGAACCGCGTCTTCTGTGAGGCTTTCCTGAGGGGCTACGTTAAAGAGGATATGGAGCTATTTCAACCTGTGGATATTTATATATATGTATATATATATATATATGTATATATATATATATATATATATATATATATATATATATATATATATATATATATATAAGTGGAAAACGAATTAATGGAGGCAAACTTCAAGCGAAGTATAAAAAGGATGACCAGGACAGAGACGTAGATGCCTCGTAACATTTATTTCAACCATTTCAGGATTATAACTAATGCCGTCATCAGTGCTAAGGAAAGAATACAAAATACAGTCTTAAATCTATACAGAAGAAGTTAACACATGTAATAAAATTGTAAAACATCAAAATTAAATTTGAAACTAATTGATTACATTAGAAATATGAGAAATATGGAAGAAAAACAAGCTAAACTAACAAAAGAAATTCTAAAAAAATAGGAAGGAAAATAATTGACAGTGGATTTTATTCTTGCATTTCCCCCAAGAAATACCAATGTGAAATTTAACAAATTAACATGTTTTTTAATTGGTCACTATATTTAATGAGACAGATAATGAGTTATTATTTAGACTGAGTTGAAGTTTTGTAATATAAATTGACTCTAGCAGGTAGAGGTCCGAGATGTTTCTTACCGCATTAAGTATCCTGAAGTTCACGAGTATAGACCTAGAGCCACATTGTGACAGATGGTTTCGAATTGGGGATGGATCAGGTTTTGAAAGGTGTCGTCCAGTTCTTTCAGATCTATCCATATGCTGCATGAAGCGGGAGTGAAGCGTACGTCTTGTTGCCCCCACATATGATACAGTGCTACTGCACGTACATCGAAAAACGTATATAATTTTAGATTGCATATTGGTGGGTGGTTGATCTTTGAACTTAAATAATGATCCCAGTCTGAAATCATTAATGAGAACAATAGATGGTAATAATTGAGGATAGGCTGAATTTAACCAAAGTATGGTAAGGAAAGGAAGATTTTTAATTTATTGACAGTTTGTAGTGGAGGCAGAGTCGAGTACTTTTTATTGAGAAATAGACTAATTTGTCTCAGAAATAGTGATTTGGGATAGCCATTGGAGGTAAAGAATTTTGTTAAGAATTCAAATTCTAAATGTAGGGCTGGGAAAGATGAAAACAATTTATATGAACTATGGAAGAGAGTAAAATGGCATTACTTTTGAATTTAAAATCACTGAAGCTAAAAAACATATGGTGGACATCAGGACCAAGAAGATAGGACAAAGACTTGAATTTCAAATAAAATTAGTAGAACAAGCAGTAAGAGCATACTATTACATTACACACGTTGTAATCCAAAAGAAGCAGTGCAGAATAAGAATATGGATTTGAATAAAAAAAAGGGTAAAGAGCGATTAGGTGTTCTTGAAAAGAAAAACTTTTATCAAAATTACATCGATTATCAGCTCTTACAAAGCAGATAGGGACTAGAAATATTACAAAACATGAGCAATACCCAACCTAATTAAGAGAGGGACAAACTCATAAAAAAAGAACCATACTATTAAATTTGCAAAGTAGACTACAAAACCTACCTTTCTAATTACATTAATAAACGAATTTTATGATTAAATTACCAATTGATATACCCTTTATTAGAAAATAGAACAATAATACATAACTGAAGGTTAGAATACCCAATAAATGCAGTTCTTGTAGGTGCAGTTAAATTGGTGTATTGGATACACTTAATTGTTTGGCTTGAATGAAGAGGGTCACCAGATCTGCCCAATACAGTCTAAAGGTTGCTACTCATTGCTGTGAAAACCATATACGATCCTGAATACATCGCAGGTTTCCTTAATAAGTATTATTTAATTATAGGCCAATTACATGGACAGTTAGGTAAACATTACTTAAAAATATGATTAACAAATGAGTAAAATATAAATTGGACTACTATCAGTCAACTGAACGGGCAGGTGCCGTTGGATATAGAGCACATCTGAATATGAAATACGTCTTCATATGATATCGTAAATTATCCTTTAACTAGTAATCAAAGATTCCATTCAAAGTGCACTACAGAAACAAGGAAATAACAAAACTACATTGGCATAATCTCTGACCGAAATTCTAATTAAATAACTTCATATCTACTACAATCGGTTAGTAATAAAAAAAAATCACAATTCAACAGATCTATATACAGCATCATTAATGAGATTTTGATTACTTCGCCTGAACGCTAAAAGAAATCAAAGTTAATTGAAGATAATTAAGTCATAATCGCTTTACTGATGAGATCATATTATTGAATTCTACTCCAGAATAATCATATTCAAAGATAATTGAACTATTTCAAGATATTTTACAGATATGAGGAAAATGAAATTTCCAATGATGGAAAGAATGTTGAATGTTTTTTCAGAAGATAGAGTAATTAAGATTGACAATAACTAATACTATACCTAAACCAGTTTATCAGTGCTGATGAGAGCACTGGGAAGGAAACAATTAAAAAACAAAGTACAGTTGGGAGCTTAAGGAAAGGATGCTAAAAACTCTGAAGAAAGAACCACCCCCTGTTTGAAGCACAAATTATTCAAGAATGTATCTTACTAGTTTTAATTTATTGAATTAAAACTTATATGCTGCGAAAACCTTAGAGATAAAAGAAAAGTTATTCTTTAGAAGTAATCCGTAGTAGTAAGAAATATAATAAATGGATAAGAAGATAGACGCAAGTAACAGATATACATAGTAAAGGAATTAAAGATCTAAAGTGGTAAAGTGCATTTACCTGTCCTATTTTTTAAGGACTATATGCAAACTACCACCAAAGGTCTAAGTGTCAGCAGTTAATTCATCATATTAATGGGCTATGTTAAAACACCTCTACAAAAACTAGAAGCTTAAAAAATAAGAAAACAAACAAAGCAAAAGAAAATCCACAAAATGAAGAAGCGAAGAAAGTATCCGCGAACGTCACGGAAGGTGTGCTTATCACCCGTGCCCAAGTATGCCTGCAGTATCAATAATATAATTCAAATAACATGATGTAGGCCAGCCTTCTCCAAAAAGGCAAAGAATTTATCAGTGTATGTGAACAAACTCGTCTCGTGTACAAGGGAACAAGAGGAAGCAATCCTGTTCGTTGCGTTAGCGGGAGAGGTAACTGGCACGGCGATCACCCAGAATGAGATAATCCAAAGGTATTGTCCGATCAGTCAAGGGAAAAAAAACAGTCTCTGCATTAAAGTGCATGGGAAACGAAATGCTAATCTGGTCACCCACTCTCGGGGAATTTTTGGCGGCATTCGTGGCCCATTCATTTTTTATTATCTCAACATGTTCAAAAAATAACCAAAAGATAATTTACCCATCCGCCTGCTTGCTGCAGCTATACCGTCATAGATATTGAGAACTAGGAAGTATGGAGCTTCTTTCGCCCCGATAGCTCTCAGAGTGCTTTTTGATTCCCTGTAATGGACAATCCGTTCTCAAAACTGGGCACGACTGGTGTATTGCAACCAGATAGAAGTAGCATTGGTAGAGCCACGCAGATTTCAAACAGACGGGATGCGGCGTAATATTCGACACCCTCTTCGGGCAAGAAATAATGATACGGCTAAAGTAACACTTCGAGGATGGCCCGACGTGCGCTCCATATATGTCTATCGTACTACTTCTGGCGCTTTGGAATCTTTTGGAGTAAAAGCTAAGGGATCTATAGTTAATGGTGTTATGCTCCTTACACAAGCAGAGACAGCACCGGTCCAATAGCTACATCATGCTCTCAAAGATTTCTTTTGGCCTAAACAGGCTAACTGGGAGTGCATTAGATTTGTCTTTGTTCCTCTTCCTAGTTACCGCTGTTCCCAGGATATAAACTTAGGTTTTAATCAGGCCTCCCATATCTCCGGTTACCTTACTTTACTCCTCTCTATTTTGGGCATTATTCCCATGGTAATTACTTCATCTGTACACTTCATGTGATGATTGTATGCCTTAAATAGAACGACAGTAGAATGTAAGCTCGAACTACATCCCTCCTCAAGAACTTATCAAAAGGGACTAGTTATTTAGGGAGATTTCAACAGCATGAATCCCGTATGAGGCGAATGCCACTCCACTTTTCTTCTCATACAAGAAAGCTGGTTCGCCCACCTATCGCCATCTTTCCGCTGACACTCATCCCTGCTTTGAGTTTTCCATCCTTCCTAATGAAAGGTTGGTGGACTTCGCCTAGGTGGTGTCATAGTAAATATTTGGACCAAGTACATAGCTTTAGGCTCATTCTTGCTCCTGCCTTTTTTCTAAACTGTATCAAGGCAGTGATGGATAATCACCTGGGTAGGTTTTTTGCCAGATACAACCTTCTTTCATACGCCTTAGATTTGCGCACGGTTAAAAAAGATCAAAGTTTTCTTAACTCAATAAGCCTTTCATCTTCTTACTCTTAGATCCTCCAATCTTCGTGCATATTCTCTTTGAAAGTTTACTTGGGGGAAAGAATATTTATTGGAACTAAACCCCCTGAACATCGATGGTCGTGGAAGCTGTGTGAGCGAGATCAGGAGTTATCAGGCCTTTGGGTGGAGCGGCACGTCACTCATGGAAGTCCTGGCAAGAAGTAGAGAGTATCGGAGAGAACAGGACCCTTGCCACCGGGACGATAATAAAACCACTGCCAAGAGAGAAGGGAGGATATATAACAACCCAAACCAAGAAGGAGCATTGGGTAGGGGTAAGTCCACAAGCAGGCCCCGACCAGTAGGGAGAAGGAGAAGTGTACCGACATGATATTCTCCGAAGTCTTGGCCCTCATGCACATAAACTGGTTTTTCAGACCAATGATTCATACTACTAACACAAAATTGCAATGCAGTTTAAAAGCTTATGCATCTCTTGGTTCTCCATTCTTCTCCTGGTATCATCTTGTCGTCAGCCGCTAAAGAGCTATTTTCAAGCTTTCGTTTTTACCGGCAGTTTTATCTAAGTTTGTATCCGTTAAATAACTTGAAACGTAGTTTTAGACTTGCTCCTTCTACTTTTCTCAGTTTTTTCAAGCTCAGTAGATTTACAAATTACTAAATTCATGTATAGGGATATTTTAGGAAGTATAATTGCCTGTTATGGTGAATTCTGGTTTTGTATCAGTATAACAGGTATGTTAAGTAGGAAAGCCTTTGCTTATCCAGGGAAGATTAATATTTCGATCAACAGTTTAAAGTTTTAACCAATTCTGTTTTTCTCTACATAGTAAGTATTCGTTTGTCGCCGGAATTTCAATTCTACTTTGAATATTGTTCTGAAGCAAGTGCCAAAGATTGTCATGTATTGGCGCAATATATTAAATTTACTTTTCGGTGTTTGATAGCTAATGGCTATTGTCGCTGCCATATTTCTGTTTTAATTATAACAGTCAGATAGGTCTCGTCAATATTTTTTTCTCTTTGAAGTCAAGGCCTATTCCTCAAGCTATGGCTGCTTTTTCAAAACGCTCATATGATGAGTTTGCCTTTAAGACCGAAAAAGGAACGAGTTCATTTTTCTTCTTTACTGATTTAATATGTGCACTGATATTAAGATTATGTTTTAATTGTTTTCTCTGAAGATGTTTCCCAGGTTTTTTTTTGTTTTTAGGATCATCGACATGTATTAATTTCGAGTATACTAAGCTTTCTTTCATGAATCGATTCTACATATCGCATATATTTTGCTATGTATCATTAAGGAACTCGAAAAGAAATTCAACTGCAACTTTAACATTTCTGTTGCTTTCAAATAGCAGTCAACTATAAAAAAACTTTTTAGTTCACAATGATTGCAATAGTTTTGGGGGAGTCTATTCGGTCGAATGTTCTGTTTGTCCAAGTAAATATTTTGGAAAGACAGGAAAGCCAGTACGTCCGTATTAATCAGCTTAAATACAATGTTAGGAGAGCTGTAAATAATCATGCGTTTTTTTATGCATATGTCCTAAAATAACCACTTAAAAATTAGAATTCAGAAAAAATTATTTTTCGTTCAAATGACTCAATTAAAGAAAACCTTATTGAATGTTCATGTATAAGCCAATTTAATACCTTTACATTTTCCCTGGTCTTTTTAAAATTGATGCTTTAATGAAAAAACTCATTCTTAAAGAAATTAGTTTTGACTTATGTTCTTAATTTTTTGGCAATTTTCACTTTTATGAGCACTGGATTTGTCAATTAAAATATTGCAGTTATTTTTGTATTAACATTATTTTAATTCTCTTCTTTTCTCCTTGCCCTTCTCCCCTACGTATCTGCTTACTTCTCGTGTGTCTCTTAATCTCCCTCTTTAGACTATCGCTTTATCCGTTGACTATTTCTGTTGTTGACTATTTCTGCCTGTTGGCTTGACCACGCTACCTGTTATAGCTAATTCCTAATGTGAATTTACCTATCAAACTCCTATTTCCTCATTGGCGATTTCTTGTCTTAGAGGTGGTCCTTCATATTTTACTAGTTTATATATAATATTGGATTAAGGAATAAGTTCTTGCTGTTTTATCAAATTTATTCATTACCATCAACAATTTTAGAAAAGATTCATTTCTAATTGATAACAATATGTCTCTTAAGTTCTCTGTAATTCTCAATCCCACATGCCACTTCCCAATACTCTTACCAAAATCTCCCAATTTACTAAAAATTCAGGTTCCCACAAACACCATACATCACAGTTAATTACTCTCTCCAGTGTTTTCCACCCTCTCCGCTGCTCTACAATCCAAAGTTGCCCTGTTTTCTCTACTTCCATCTCATCCTAAATCTGCCCCTCCTATTTACCGCACAAACTGCCGCTCTTCTAATTACACTTGAAGATATACTTCATATCCTTATGAAGACAAAACCACTAGACAACTCTTACCGTGATACTCTACTCTCTAAATCTCAGTGTACATCTGAAACTCTTTGACAGTTTATCCCTTTCCCTGTGTCACAACTATATACCTTATTTCACTCTCAACCTCCTGCTAATTCGTATTTCCCACAGTGGTCCAATGAATTATTACGGTAAAATATAGGCTAACTGGGAGCGCATTAGATTTGTCTTTGTTCCTCTTCCTAGTTACCGCTGTTTCCAGGATATAAACTTAGGTATTAATCAGGCCTCCCATATCTCCGGTTACCTTACTTTACTCCTCTCTATTTTGGGCATTATTCCCATGGTAACCACTTCATCTGTACACTTCATGTGATGATTGTATGCCTTACATAGAACGACAGTAGAATGTAAGCTCGAACTACATCCCTCCTCAAGAACTTATCAAAAGGGACTAGTTATTTAGGGAGATTTCAACAGCATGAATCCCGTATGAAGCGAATGCCACTTCACTTTTGTTCTCATACAAGAAAGCTGGTTCGCCCACCTATCGCCATCTTTCCGCTGACACACATAACTGCTTTGAGTTTTCCATCCTTTCTAATAAGGGGTTGGTGGACTTTACCTAGGCGGTGTCATAGTAAATATTTGGACCAAGTACATAGCTTTAGGCTCATTCTTGCTCCTGCCTTTTTTCTAAACTGTATCAAGGCAGTGTTGGATAATCACCTGGGTATGTTTTTGGCCGGATACAACTTTCTTCCATACGCCTTAGATTTGCGCACGGTTGAAAAAGATCAAAGTTTTCTTAACTCAATAAGCCTTTCATCTTCTTACTCTTAGATCCTCCAATCTTCGTGCATATTCTCTTTGAAAGTTTACTTGGGGGAAATAATATTTATTGGAACTAAACCCCCTGAACATCGATGGTCGTGGAAACTGTGTGAGCGAGATCAGGAGTTATCAGGCCTTTGGGTGGAGCGGCACGTCACTCATGCAAGTCCTTGCAAGAAGTAGAGAGTATTGGAAAGAACAGGACCCTCGCCACCGGGACGATAATAAAACCACTGCCAAGAGAGAATGAATGGTATATAACAACCCAAACCAAGAAGGAGCATTGGGTAGGGGTGAGTCGACAAGCAGGCCCCGACCAGTAGGGAGAAGGAGAAGTCTACCAACATGATATTCTCTAAAGTCATGGCCCTCATGCACATAAACTGGTTTTCCAGACCAATGATTCATACTACTAACACAAAATTGCAATGCAGTTTAAACGCTTATGCATCTCTTGGTTCTCCATTCTTCTCCTGGTATCATCTTGTCGTCAGCCGCTAAAGAGCTATTTTCAAGCTTTCTTTTTTACCGGCAGTTTTATCTAAGTTTGTATCCGTTAGATAACTTGAAACGTAGTTTTAGACTTGCTCCTTCTACTTTTCTCAGTTTTCTCAAGCTCAGTAGATTTACAAATTACTAAATTCATGCATAGGGATATTTTAGGAAGTATAATTGCTGGTTATGGTGAATTCTGGTTTTGTATCATAATAACAGGTATGTTAAGTAGGAAAGCCTTTGCTTATCCAGGGAAGATTAATATTTCGATCAACAGTTTAAAGTTTTAACCAATTCTGTTTTTCTCTACATAGTAAGTATTCGTTTGTCGCCGGAATTTCAATTCTCCTTTGAATATTGTTCTGAAGCAAGTGCCAAAGATTGTCATGTATTGGCGCAATATATTAAATTTACTTTTCGGTGTTTGATATCTAATGGCTATTGTCGCTGCCATATTTCTGTTTTAATTATAACAGTCAGATAGGTCTCGTCAATATTTTTTTCTCTTTGAAGTCAAGGCCTATTCCTCAAGCTATGGCCGCTTTTTTCAAAACGCTCATATGATGAGTTTGCCTTTAAGACCGAAAAAGGAAAGAGTTCATTTTTCTTCTTTACTGATTTAATATGTGCACTGATATTAAGATTATGTTTTAATTGTTTTCTCTGAAGATGTTTCCCAGGTTTTTTTTTTGTTTTTAGGATCATCGACATGTATTAATTTCGAGTATACTAAGCTTTCTTTCATGAATCGATTCTACATATCGCATATATTTTGCTATGTATCATTAAGGAACTCGAAAAGAAATTCAACTGCAACTTTAACATTTCTGTTGCTTTCAAATAGCAGTCAACTATAAAAAAACTTTTTAGTTCACAATGATTGCAATAGTTCTGGGGGAGTCTATTCGGTCGAATGTTCTGTTTGTCCAAGTAAATATTTTGGAAAGACAGGAAAGCCAGTACGTCCGTATTAATCAGCTTAAATACAATGTTAGGAGAGCTGTAAATAATCATGCGTTTTTTTATGCATATGTCCTAAAATAACCACTTAAAAATTAGAATTCAGAAAAAATTATTTTTCGTTCAAATGACTCAATTAAAGAAAACCTCATTGAATGTTCATGTATAAGCCAATTTAATACCTTTACATTTTCCCTGGTCTTTTTAAAATTGATGCTTTAATGAAAAAACTCATTCTTAAAGAAATTAGTTTTGACTTATGTTCTTAATTTTTTGGCAATTTTCACTTTTATGAGCACTGGATTTGTCAATTAAAATATTGCAGTTATTTTTGTATTAACATTATTTTAATTCTCTTCTTTTCTCCTTGCCCTTCTCCCATACGTATCTGCTTACTTCTCGTGTGTCTCTTAATCTCCCTCTTTAGACTATCGCTTTATCCGTTGACTATTTCTGTTGTTGACTATTTCTGCCTGTTGGCTTGACCACGCTACCTGTTATAGCTAATTCCTAATGTGAATTTACCTATCAAACTCCTATTTCCTCATTGGCGATTTCTTGTCTTAGAGGTGGTCCTTCATATTTTACTAGTTTATATATAATATTGGATTAAGGAATAAGTTCTTGCTGTTTTATCAAATTTATTCATTACCATCAACAATTTTAGAAAAGATTCATTTCTAATTGATAACAATATGTCTCTTAAGTTCTCTGTAATTCTCAATCCCACATGCCACTTCCCAATACTCTTACCAAAATCTCCCAATTTACTAAAAATTCAGGTTCCCACAAACACCATACATCACAGTTAATTACTCTCTCCAGTGTTTTCCACCCTCTCCGCTGCTCTACAATCCAAAGTTGCCCTGTTTTCTCTACTTCCATCTCATCCTAAATCTGCCCCTCCTATTTACCGAACAAACTGCCGCTCTTCTAATTACACCAGAAGATATACTTCATATCCTTATGAAGACAAAACCACTAGACAACTCTTACCGTGATACTCTACTCTCTAAATCTCAGTGTACATCTGATACTCTTTGACAGCCCATCCCTTTCCCTGTGTCACAACTATATACCTTATTTCACTCTCAACCTCCTGCTAATTCGTATTTCCCACAGTGGTCCAATGAATTATTACGGGAAATTATAGGCTAACTGGGAGCGCATTAGATTTGTCTTTGTTCCTCTTCCTAGTTACCGCTGTTTCCAGGATATAAACTTAGGTATTAATCAGGCCTCCCATATCTCCGGTTACCTTACTTTACTCCTCTCTATTTTGGGCATTATTCCCATGGTAACCACTTCATCTGTACACTTCATGTGATGATTGTATGCCTTACATAGAACGACAGTAGAATGTAAGCTCGAACTACATCCCTCCTCAAGAACTTATCAAAAGGGACTAGTTATTTAGGGAGATTTCAACAGCATGAATCCCGTATGAAGCGAATGCCACTTCACTTTTGTTCTCATACAAGAAAGCTGGTTCGCCCACCTATCGCCATCTTTCCGCTGACACACATAACTGCTTTGAGTTTTCCATCCTTTCTAATAAGGGGTTGGTGGACTTTACCTAGGCGGTGTCATAGTAAATATTTGGACCAAGTACATAGCTTTAGGCTCATTCTTGCTCCTGCCTTTTTTCTAAACTGTATCAAGGCAGTGTTGGATAATCACCTGGGTATGTTTTTGGCCGGATACAACTTTCTTCCATACGCCTTAGATTTGCGCACGGTTGAAAAAGATCAAA
The DNA here is from genome assembly GCA_963969495.1 of Ceratothoa steindachneri. NCBI lineage: Eukaryota > Metazoa > Arthropoda > Malacostraca > Isopoda > Cymothoidae > Ceratothoa > Ceratothoa steindachneri. The sequence continues at coordinate 72,430,395 of OZ018337.1, forward strand.
GTTTTCTTAACTCAATAAGTCTTTCATCTTCTTACTCTTAGATCCTCCAATCTTCGTGCATATTCTCTTTGAAAGTTTACTTGGGGGAAATAATATTTATTGGAACTAAACCCCCTGAACATCGATGGTCGTGGAAACTGTGTGAGCGAGATCAGGAGTTATCAGGCCTTTGGGTGGAGCGGCACGTCACTTATGCAAGTCCTGGCAAGAAGTAGAGAGTATTGGAAAGAACAGGACCCTCGCCACCGGGACGATAATAAAACCACTGCCAAGAGAGAATGAATGGTATATAACAACCCAAACCAAGAAGGAGCATTGGGTAGGGGTGAGTCGACAAGCAGGCCCCGACCAGTAGGGAGAAGGAGAAGTCTACCAACATGATATTCTCTAAAGTCATGGCCCTCATGCACATAAACTGGTTTTCCAGACCAATGATTCATACTACTAACACAAAATTGCAATGCAGTTTAAACGCTTATGCATCTCTTGGTTCTCCATTCTTCTCCTGGTATCATCTTGTCGTCAGCCGCTAAAGAGCTATTTTCAAGCTTTCTTTTTTACCGGCAGTTTTATCTAAGTTTGTATCCGTTAGATAACTTGAAACGTAGTTTTAGACTTGCTCCTTCTACTTTTCTCAGTTTTCTCAAGCTCAGTAGATTTACAAATTACTAAATTCATGCATAGGGATATTTTAGGAAGTATAATTGCTGGTTATGGTGAATTCTGGTTTTGTATCATAATAACAGGTATGTTAAGTAGGAAAGCCTTTGCTTATCCAGGGAAGATTAATATTTCGATCAACAGTTTAAAGTTTTAACCAATTCTGTTTTTCTCTACATAGTAAGTATTCGTTTGTCGCCGGAATTTCAATTCTCCTTTGAATATTGTTCTGAAGCAAGTGCCAAAGATTGTCATGTATTGGCGCAATATATTAAATTTACTTTTCGGTGTTTGATATCTAATGGCTATTGTCGCTGCCATATTTCTGTTTTAATTATAACAGTCAGATAGGTCTCGTCAATATTTTTTTCTCTTTGAAGTCAAGGCCTATTCCTCAAGCTATGGCCGCTTTTTTCAAAACGCTCATATGATGAGTTTGCCTTTAAGACCGAAAAAGGAAAGAGTTCATTTTTCTTCTTTACTGATTTAATATGTGCACTGATATTAAGATTATGTTTTAATTGTTTTCTCTGAAGATGTTTCCCAGGTTTTTTTTTTGTTTTTAGGATCATCGACATGTATTAATTTCGAGTATACTAAGCTTTCTTTCATGAATCGATTCTACATATCGCATATATTTTGCTATGTGTCATTAAGGAACTCGAAAAGAAATTCAACTGCAACTTTAACATTTCTGTTGCTTTCAAATAGCAGTCAACTATAAAAAAACTTTTTAGTTCACAATGATTGCAATAGTTCTGGGGGAGTCTATTCGGTCGAATGTTCTGTTTGTCCAAGTAAATATTTTGGAAAGACAGGAAAGCCAGTACGTCCGTATTAATCAGCTTAAATACAATGTTAGGAGAGCTGTAAATAATCATGCGTTTTTTTATGCATATGTCCTAAAATAACCACTTAAAAATTAGAATTCAGAAAAAATTATTTTTCGTTCAAATGACTCAATTAAAGAAAACCTCATTGAATGTTCATGTATAAGCCAATTTAATACCTTTACATTTTCCCTGGTCTTTTTAAAATTGATGCTTTAATGAAAAAACTCATTCTTAAAGAAATTAGTTTTGACTTATGTTCTTAATTTTTTGGCAATTTTCACTTTTATGAGCACTGGATTTGTCAATTAAAATATTGCAGTTATTTTTGTATTAACATTATTTTAATTCTCTTCTTTTCTCCTTGCCCTTCTCCCCTACGTATCTGCTTACTTCTCGTGTGTCTCTTAATCTCCCTCTTTAGACTATCGCTTTATCCGTTGACTATTTCTGTTGTTGACTATTTCTGCCTGTTGGCTTGACCACGCTACCTGTTATAGCTAATTCCTAATGTGAATTTACCTATCAAACTCCTATTTCCTCATTGGCGATTTCTTGTCTTAGAGGTGGTCCTTCATATTTTACTAGTTTATATATAATATTGGATTAAGGAATAAGTTCTTGCTGTTTTATCAAATTTATTCATTACCATCAACAATTTTAGAAAAGATTCATTTCTAATTGATAACAATATGTCTCTTAAGTTCTCTGTAATTCTCAATCCCACATGCCACTTCCCAATACTCTTACCAAAATCTCCCAATTCACTAAAAATTCAGGTTCCCACAAACACCATACATCACAGTTAATTACTCTCTCCAGTGTTTTCCACCCTCTCCGCTGCTCTACAATCCAAAGTTGCCCTGTTTTCTCTACTTCCATCTCATCCTAAATCTGCCCCTCCTATTTACCGCACAAACTGCCGCTCTTCTAATTACACCAGAAGATATACTTCATATCCTTATGAAGACAAAACCACTAGACAACTCTTACCGTGATACTCTACTCTCTAAATCTCAGTGTACATCTGATACTCTTTGACAGCCCATCCCTTTCCCTGTGTCACAACTATATACCTTATTTCACTCTCAACCTCCTGCTAATTCGTATTTCCCACAGTGGTCCAATGAATTATTACGGGAAATTATAGGCTAACTGGGAGCGCATTAGATTTGTCTTTGTTCCTCTTCCTAGTTACCGCTGTTTCCAGGATATAAACTTAGGTATTAATCAGGCCTCCCATATCTCCGGTTACCTTACTTTACTCCTCTCTATTTTGGGCATTATTCCCATGGTAACCACTTCATCTGTACACTTCATGTGATGATTGTATGCCTTACATAGAACGACAGTAGAATGTAAGCTCGAACTACATCCCTCCTCAAGAACTTATCAAAAGGGACTAGTTATTTAGGGAGATTTCAACAGCATGAATCCCGTATGAAGCGAATGCCACTTCACTTTTGTTCTCATACAAGAAAGCTGGTTCGCCCACCTATCGCCATCTTTCCGCTGACACACATAACTGCTTTGAGTTTTCCATCCTTTCTAATAAGGGGTTGGTGGACTTTACCTAGGCGGTGTCATAGTAAATATTTGGACCAAGTACATAGCTTTAGGCTCATTCTTGCTCCTGCCTTTTTTCTAAACTGTATCAAGGCAGTGTTGGATAATCACCTGGGTATGTTTTTGGCCGGATACAACTTTCTTCCATACGCCTTAGATTTGCGCACGGTTGAAAAAGATCAAAGTTTTCTTAACTCAATAAGCCTTTCATCTTCTTACTCTTAGATCCTCCAATCTTCGTGCATATTCTCTTTGAAAGTTTACTTGGGGGAAATAATATTTATTGGAACTAAACCCCCTGAACATCGATGGTCGTGGAAACTGTGTGAGCGAGATCAGGAGTTATCAGGCCTTTGGGTGGAGCGGCACGTCCCTCATGCAAGTCCTGGCAAGAAGTAGAGAGTATTGGAAAGAACAGGACCCTCGCCACCGGGACGATAATAAAACCACTGCCAAGAGAGAATGAATGGTATATAACAACCCAAACCAAGAAGGAGCATTGGGTAGGGGTGAGTCGACAAGCAGGCCCCGACCAGTAGGGAGAAGGAGAAGTCTACCAACATGATATTCTCTAAAGTCATGGCCCTCATGCACATAAACTGGTTTTCCAGACCAATGATTCATACTACTAACACAAAATTGCAATGCAGTTTAAACGCTTATGCATCTCTTGGTTCTCCATTCTTCTCCTGGTATCATCTTGTCGTCAGCCGCTAAAGAGCTATTTTCAAGCTTTCTTTTTTACCGGCAGTTTTATCTAAGTTTGTATCCGTTAGATAACTTGAAACGTAGTTTTAGACTTGCTCCTTCTACTTTTCTCAGTTTTCTCAAGCTCAGTAGATTTACAAATTACTAAATTCATGCATAGGGATATTTTAGGAAGTATAATTGCTGGTTATGGTGAATTCTGGTTTTGTATCATAATAACAGGTATGTTAAGTAGGAAAGCCTTTGCTTATCCAGGGAAGATTAATATTTCGATCAACAGTTTAAAGTTTTAACCAATTCTGTTTTTCTCTACATAGTAAGTATTCGTTTGTCGCCGGAATTTCAATTCTCCTTTGAATATTGTTCTGAAGCAAGTGCCAAAGATTGTCATGTATTGGCGCAATATATTAAATTTACTTTTCGGTGTTTGATATCTAATGGCTATTGTCGCTGCCATATTTCTGTTTTAATTATAACAGTCAGATAGGTCTCGTCAATATTTTTTTCTCTTTGAAGTCAAGGCCTATTCCTCAAGCTATGGCCGCTTTTTTCAAAACGCTCATATGATGAGTTTGCCTTTAAGACCGAAAAAGGAAAGAGTTCATTTTTCTTCTTTACTGATTTAATATGTGCACTGATATTAAGATTATGTTTTAATTGTTTTCTCTGAAGATGTTTCCCAGGTTTTTTTTTTGTTTTTAGGATCATCAACATGTATTAATTTCGAGTATACTAAGCTTTCTTTCATGAATCGATTCTACATATCGCATATATTTTGCTATGTATCATTAAGGAACTCGAAAAGAAATTCAACTGCAACTTTAACATTTCTGTTGCTTTCAAATAGCAGTCAACTATAAAAAAACTTTTTAGTTCACAATGATTGCAATAGTTCTGGGGGAGTCTATTCGGTCGAATGTTCTGTTTGTCCAAGTAAATATTTTGGAAAGACAGGAAAGCCAGTACGTCCGTATTAATCAGCTTAAATACAATGTTAGGAGAGCTGTAAATAATCATGCGTTTTTTTATGCATATGTCCTAAAATAACCACTTAAAAATTAGAATTCAGAAAAAATTATTTTTCGTTCAAATGACTCAATTAAAGAAAACCTCATTGAATGTTCATGTATAAGCCAATTTAATACCTTTACATTTTCCCTGGTCTTTTTAAAATTGATGCTTTAATGAAAAAACTCATTCTTAAAGAAATTAGTTTTGACTTATGTTCTTAATTTTTTGGCAATTTTCACTTTTATGAGCACTGGATTTGTCAATTAAAATATTGCAGTTATTTTTGTATTAACATTATTTTAATTCTCTTCTTTTCTCCTTGCCCTTCTCCCCTACGTATCTGCTTACTTCTCGTGTGTCTCTTAATCTCCCTCTTTATACTATCGCTTTATCCGTTGACTATTTCTGTTGTTGACTATTTCTGCCTGTTGGCTTGACCACGCTACCTGTTATAGCTAATTCCTAATGTGAATTTACCTATCAAACTCCTATTTCCTCATTGGCGATTTCTTGTCTTAGAGGTGGTCCTTCATATTTTACTAGTTTATATATAATATTGGATTAAGGAATAAGTTCTTGCTGTTTTATCAAATTTATTCATTACCATCAACAATTTTAGAAAAGATTCATTTCTAATTGATAACAATATGTCTCTTAAGTTCTCTGTAATTCTCAATCCCACATGCCACTTCCCAATACTCTTACCAAAATCTCCCAATTTACTAAAAATTCAGGTTCCCACAAACACCATACATCACAGTTAATTACTCTCTCCAGTGTTTTCCACCCTCTCCGCTGCTCTACAATCCAAAGTTGCCCTGTTTTCTCTACTTCCATCTCATCCTAAATCTCCCCCTCCTATTTACCGCACAAACTGCCGCTCTTCTAATTACACCAGAAGATATACTTCATATCCTTATGAAGACAAAACCACTAGACAACTCTTACCGTGATACTCTACTCTCTAAATCTCAGTGTACATCTGATACTCTTTGACAGCCCATCCCTTTCCCTGTGTCACAACTATATACCTTATTTCACTCTCAACCTCCTGCTAATTCGTATTTCCCACAGTGGTCCAATGAATTATTACGGGAAATTATAGGCTAACTGGGAGCGCATTAGATTTGTCTTTGTTCCTCTTCCTAGTTACCGCTGTTTCCAGGATATAAACTTAGGTATTAATCAGGCCTCCCATATCTCCGGTTACCTTACTTTACTCCTCTCTATTTTGGGCATTATTCCCATGGTAACCACTTCATCTGTACACTTCATGTGATGATTGTATGCCTTACATAGAACGACAGTAGAATGTAAGCTCGAACTACATCCCTCCTCAAGAACTTATCAAAAGGGACTAGTTATTTAGGGAGATTTCAACAGCATGAATCCCGTATGAAGCGAATGCCACTTCACTTTTGTTCTCATACAAGAAAGCTGGTTCGCCCACCTATCGCCATCTTTCCGCTGACACACATAACTGCTTTGAGTTTTCCATCCTTTCTAATAAGGGGTTGGTGGACTTTACCTAGGCGGTGTCATAGTAAATATTTGGACCAAGTACATAGCTTTAGGCTCATTCTTGCTCCTGCCTTTTTTCTAAACTGTATCAAGGCAGTGTTGGATAATCACCTGGGTATGTTTTTGGCCGGATACAACTTTCTTCCATACGCCTTAGATTTGCGCACGGTTGAAAAAGATCAAAGTTTTCTTAACTCAATAAGCCTTTCATCTTCTTACTCTTAGATCCTCCAATCTTCGTGCATATTCTCTTTGAAAGTTTACTTGGGGGAAATAATATTTATTGGAACTAAACCCCCTGAACATCGATGGTCGTGGAAACTGTGTGAGCGAGATCAGGAGTTATCAGGCCTTTGGGTGGAGCGGCACGTCACTCATGCAAGTCCTGGCAAGAAGTAGAGAATATTGGAAAGAACAGGACCCTCGCCACCGGGACGATAATAAAACCACTGCCAAGAGAGAATGAATGGTATATAACAACCCAAACCAAGAAGGAGCATTGGGTAGGGGTGAGTCGACAAGCAGGCCCCGACCAGTAGGGAGAAGGAGAAGTCTACCAACATGATATTCTCTAAAGTCATGGCCCTCATGCACATAAACTGGTTTTCCAGACCAATGATTCATACTACTAACACAAAATTGCAATGCAGTTTAAACGCTTATGCATCTCTTGGTTCTCCATTCTTCTCCTGGTATCATCTTGTCGTCAGCCGCTAAAGAGCTATTTTCAAGCTTTCTTTTTTACCGGCAGTTTTATCTAAGTTTGTATCCGTTAGATAACTTGAAACGTAGTTTTAGACTTGCTCCTTCTACTTTTCTCAGTTTTCTCAAGCTCAGTAGATTTACAAATTACTAAATTCATGCATAGGGATATTTTAGGAAGTATAATTGCTGGTTATGGTGAATTCTGGTTTTGTATCATAATAACAGGTATGTTAAGTAGGAAAGCCTTTGCTTATCCAGGGAAGATTAATATTTCGATCAACAGTTTAAAGTTTTAACCAATTCTGTTTTTCTCTACATAGTAAGTATTCGTTTGTCGCCGGAATTTCAATTCTCCTTTGAATATTGTTCTGAAGCAAGTGCCAAAGATTGTCATGTATTGGCGCAATATATTAAATTTACTTTTCGGTGTTTGATATCTAATGGCTATTGTCGCTGCCATATTTCTGTTTTAATTATAACAGTCAGATAGGTCTCGTCAATATTTTTTTCTCTTTGAAGTCAAGGCCTATTCCTTAAGCTATGGCCGCTTTTTTCAAAACGCTCATATGATGAGTTTGCCTTTAAGACCGAAAAAGGAAAGAGTTCATTTTTCTTCTTTACTGATTTAATATGTGCACTGATATTAAGATTATGTTTTAATTGTTTTCTCTGAAGATGTTTCCCAGGTTTTTTTTTTGTTTTTAGGATCATCGACATGTATTAATTTCGAGTATACTAAGCTTTCTTTCATGAATCGATTCTACATATCGCATATATTTTGCTATGTATCATTAAGGAACTCGAAAAGAAATTCAACTGCAACTTTAACATTTCTGTTGCTTTCAAATAGCAGTCAACTATAAAAAAACTTTTTAGTTCACAATGATTGCAATAGTTCTGGGGGAGTCTATTCGGTCGAATGTTCTGTTTGTCCAAGTAAATATTTTGGAAAGACAGGAAAGCCAGTACGTCCGTATTAATCAGCTTAAATACAATGTTAGGAGAGCTGTAAATAATCATGCGTTTTTTTATGCATATGTCCTAAAATAACCACTTAAAAATTAGAATTCAGAAAAAATTATTTTTCGTTCAAATGACTCAATTAAAGAAAACCTCATTGAATGTTCATGTATAAGCCAATTTAATACCTTTACATTTTCCCTGGTCTTTTTAAAATTGATGCTTTAATGAAAAAACTCATTCTTAAAGAAATTAGTTTTGACTTATGTTCTTAATTTTTTGGCAATTTTCACTTTTATGAGCACTGGATTTGTCAATTAAAATATTGCAGTTATTTTTGTATTAACATTATTTTAATTCTCTTCTTTTCTCCTTGCCCTTCTCCCCTACGTATCTGCTTACTTCTCGTGTGTCTCTTAATCTCCCTCTTTAGACTATCGCTTTATCCGTTGACTATTTCTGTTGTTGACTATTTCTGCCTGTTGGCTTGACCACGCTACCTGTTATAGCTAATTCCTAATGTGAATTTACCTATCAAACTCCTATTTCCTCATTGGCGATTTCTTGTCTTAGAGGTGGTCCTTCATATTTTACTAGTTTATATATAATATTGGATTAAGGAATAAGTTCTTGCTGTTTTATCAAATTTATTCATTACCATCAACAATTTTAGAAAAGATTCATTTCTAATTGATAACAATATGTCTCTTAAGTTCTCTGTAATTCTCAATCCCACATGCCACTTCCCAATACTCTTACCAAAATCTCCCAATTTACTAAAAATTCAGGTTCCCACAAACACCATACATCACAGTTAATTACTCTCTCTCCAGTGTTTTCCACCCTCTCCGCTGCTCTACAATCCAAAGTTGCCCTGTTTTCTCTACTTCCATCTCATCCTAAATCTGCCCCTCCTATTTACCGCACAAACTGCCGCTCTTCTAATTACACCAGAAGATATACTTCATATCCTTATGAAGACAAAACCACTAGACAACTCTTACCGTGATACTCTACTCTCTAAATCTCAGTGTACATCTGATACTCTTTGACAGCCCATCCCTTTCCCTGTGTCACAACTATATACCTTATTTCACTCTCAACCTCCTGCTAATTCGTATTTCCCACAGTGGTCCAATGAATTATTACGGGAAATTATAGGCTAACTGGGAGCGCATTAGATTTGTCTTTGTTCCTCTTCCTAGTTACCGCTGTTTCCAGGATATAAACTTAGGTATTAATCAGGCCTCCCATATCTCCGGTTACCTTACTTTACTCCTCTCTATTTTGGGCATTATTCCCATGGTAACCACTTCATCTGTACACTTCATGTGATGATTGTATGCCTTACATAGAACGACAGTAGAATGTAAGCTCGAACTACATCCCTCCTCAAGAACTTATCAAAAGGGACTAGTTATTTAGGGAGATTTCAACAGCATGAATCCCGTATGAAGCGAATGCCACTTCACTTTTGTTCTCATACAAGAAAGCTGGTTCGCCCACCTATCGCCATCTTTCCGCTGACACACATAACTGCTTTGAGTTTTCCATCCTTTCTAATAAGGGGTTGGTGGACTTTACCTAGGCGGTGTCATAGTAAATATTTGGACCAAGTACATAGCTTTAGGCTCATTCTTGCTCCTGCCTTTTTTCTAAACTGTATCAAGGCAGTGTTGGATAATCACCTGGGTATGTTTTTGGCCGGATACAACTTTCTTCCATACGCCTTAGATTTGCGCACGGTTGAAAAAGATCAAAGTTTTCTTAACTCAATAAGTCTTTCATCTTCTTACTCTTAGATCCTCCAATCTTGGTGCATATTCTCTTTGAAAGTTTACATGGGGGAAAGAATATTAAGTGGAACTAAACCCCCTGAACATTGATGGTCGTGAGAGCTGAGTGAGCGAGATGAGGAGTTATCAGGCCTTTGGGTGGAGCGGCACGTCAGTCATGGAAGTCCTGGCAAGGAGTAGAGAGTATCGGAGAGAACATAACCCTCGCCACCGGGACGATAATAAAACCACTGCCAAGAGAGAAGGGAGGGTATATAACAACCCAAACCAAGAAGGAGCATTGGGTAGGGGTAAGTCAACAAGCAGGCCCCGACCATTGGGGAGAAGGAGAAGACTACCAAAATGATATTCTCTAAAGTCTTGGCCATCATGCACATAAAGCGGTTTGCCAGACCAATGATTCATACTACTAACACAAAATTCCAATGCAGTTTAAATGCTTATTTTAATGCCTTATTCTTGTGTTTTTTTATACCTATCATTTGTTATTCGCATGTTACTCTGAGGCTGCTTCCTTTTATTAATATTAATTTGGTTCCAACTTTCTCTATGAGTTTTTTCTCTATTTATTTGTTCTATGAGTTTATCCCATATATTCCTTTGTTATCATTCTATTAGATTTCTCCATTTTACTTTATTTCTGCCCTGCGCTGTGTACCTTACTTTATGTTGTTCGAAAATCGCAATGTTTTCGTATGCATCTCTTGGTTCTCCATTCTTCTCCCTTGTATCATCTTGTCGTCAGCCACTAAAGAGCTTTTTTCAAGCATTCCTTTTTACCGGCAGTTTTATCTAGGTTTGTATCCGTTAGATAACTTGAAACGTAGATTAAGACTTGCTCCTTCTACTTTTCTCAGTTTTCTCAAGCTCAGTAGATTTACAAATTACTAAATACATGCATAGGGATATTTTAGAAAGTATAATTGCTGGTTATGGTGAATTCTGGTTTTGTATCAGTATAACAGGTATGTTAAGTAGGAAAGCCTTTGCTTATCCCAGGAAGATTAATATTTCGATCAACAGTTTAAAGTTTTAACCAATTCTGTATTTCTCTACATAGTTAGTATTCGTTTGTCGCCAGAATTTCAATTCTCCTTTGAATATTGTTCTGAAGCAAGTGCCAAAGATTGTCATGTATTGACGCAATATATTAAATTTACTTTTCGGTGCTTGATAGCCTATGGTTGTTGTCGCTGCCATATTTCTGTTTTAATTATAACAGTCAGATAGGTCTCGTCAATATTCTTATCTCTTTGAAGTCAAGGCCTATCCCTCAAGCTATGGCCGCTTTTTCAAAACGCTCATATGATGAGTTTGCCTTTAAGACCGAAAAAGGGAAGAGTTCATTTTTCTTCTTTACTGATTTAATATGTGCACTGATATTAAGATTATGTTTTAATTGTTTTCTCTGAAGATGTTTCCCAGGTTTTTTTTGGTTTTTAGGATCATCGACATGTATTAATTTCGAGTATACTAAGCTTTCTTTCATGAATCGATTCTACATATCGCATATATTTTGCTATGTATCATTAAGGAACTCGAAAAGAAATTCAACTGCAACTTTAACATTTCTGTTGCTTTCAAATAGCAGTCAACTATAAAAAACATTCTAGTTCACAATGATTGCAATAGTTTTGGGGGAGTCTATTCGGTCGAATGTTCTGTTTGTCCAAGTAAATATTTTGGAAAGACAGGAAAGCCAGTATCTGTCCGTATTAATCAGCTTAAATACAATGTTAGGAGAGCTGTAAATAATCATGCGTTTTTTTATGCATATGTCCTAAAATAACCACTTATTTAATTAGAATTCAGCAAAATTTATTTTTCATTCAAATGACTCAATTAAAGAAAACCTCATTGAATGTTCATGTATAAGCCAATTTAATACCTTTACATTTTCCCTGGTCTTTTTAAAATTGATGCTTTTATAAAAAAACTCATTCTTAAAGAAATTAGTTTTGACTTATGTTCTTAATTTTTTGGCAATTTTCACTTTTATGAGCACTAGATTTGTCAATTAAATTTTTGCAGTTATTTTTGTATTAACATTATTTTAATTCTCTTCTTTTCTCCTTGCCCTTCTCCCCTACGTATCTGCTTACTTCTCGTGTGTCTCTTAATCTCCCTCTTTAGACTATCGCTATATCCGTTGACTATTTCTGTTGTTGACTATTTCTGCCTGTTGGCTTGACCACGCTACCTGTTATAGCTAATTCCTAATGTGAATTTACCCATCAAACTCCTATTTTCTCATCTGCTATTTGTTGTCTTAGAGGTGGTCCTTCATATTTTACTAGCTTATATATACTATTGGATTGAGGAATAATGTCTTGCGGTTTTATCAAATTTATTCATTACCATCAACAATTTTAGAAAAACTTCATTTCTAATTGATAACAATATGCAATTTAATCAATAATGTGATCTCCGTTGTTATTTACGACTTCTTCCCAACTTTCAACTAGTTTTTCGATGCCTCCGCAATAAAGATCTCTGGATTTTGACTCGAAGAATTCGTCTAGCCTGGTTTCTAATTCCACATCATTATTGAACGAAACGCAGCGCAAATTGTTGGAGAGCAATCGGAACAGATGGAAATCCGATGGAGCCCAGTCTGGCGAATATGGAGGATGCGGCAGGATTTCCCAATTAAGCGTTTGGATGGCTTCTTTTGTCTTTGAAAAAAATTATATTACAGAAAGATAATTAGGAAAGATTTTCTTACAGAAGTATTGAATGCTAATAATATCGTTGAAAAGATGGATATTGTTATTTTGCCGAAATGAAGATTACAGAAAACTATATCCCATTTTCTTTTCTAATGCGTCCATCAAACGCTACTTTGAAAATTCGAAAGACATCTTGAGAGTTATCGCGTTTCAAAAGTGACCTATTCATTTTAAACCGAAAGTATAGCCTTGGAATCAATTGTAAGAAGGCTAAACAATTTTAGGTTGGGTGATTTGAGTAGGTCGGTGACGCATCAATTTTTGTGTTTCCTGTATAAATTTGATAAACGATTCAAAAGTACATTAGAGGGAAAATTCTGCTGCTTGAAATGAAAAAAAATCAAAATATCACTTAAAAAAGACAAAGGTATGTAAGAGATACCTATTGAAAATCCTAGGGCAAATGGCATTAAAAATAATTAGTGTTTTGAAACAGAAACTGACTAGTCGTAATAATGTAGGGTACACTTGATTCTTTTATGTTAATTTAAAAAAAAATATCTGAGTTTTAAGGGGTGTAAAGACATATTATAGTCAGCTTAATGAGAGATATCTGAAAGGAAATAGATAGAAAATCTGTTAACTTCAGTAACACTGTTTAATTGACGGGATTTTCCAAACGGTCTGTCGGGGATAATATTCGTTTCAAACCATTTACGACTTTCTAATTTAAAAAAAATAAACATTCTTAATTTTTAAAATGATTTTCACCGATGTCACTTTTACCTTCCCGAACTAAATAATAATATAGTTATTCATTTTTCAAAAATATGTTAGTGTTTTGGTAAATTTGAATCTTTCTGCCTCATTTGAACTGTTTCCTTCAACTTTTGACCTACTTTTTGCCTGATAGTTAGCCAATAGCATGCTACCTTATATCTGCAGGTGATCTGCGCGTGCATGTTTCGACTGATTACCCAATAGCATGGTTTGCTATTTTAGACGGTTGGCGCATTTAGGACGGTATCTATGTATTCAGTTTAATTGTTACAATGGTTAGATATGGTTGTTATAAGACACAATATCAAATAATAGGTTAACTGCTTGATGACAATATTCAAGCCTTAGAAATACATTGGGATCACACCATAATCCCGCGAGTTATTAAATGCTTTTCATCCAGGAATTGTAAATTTATCCAAGGTCGATATTTCTCTTTCTGGACAATAAATTCAAATAATCTAAAGGCCGTAAATCCACATACAAATTTCGGCTTAATGCGTCAAAGGCACGTAGCTTTTTAATGCCAGCATTCGCCCTAGTGCTAGTTTCTTGTCTATAAACTGTTTTATGAGCAAAACCTTGTTTCTGTGAGAAGTTGAGGAAAATATCGTTAGGTTTAGGTTAGGTTAGGTTACGTTAGGTTAGGTTAGGTTAGGTAAGGGAAGGTTAAGTTAGGTTAGGTAAGGTAAGGAAAGATAAGGTAAGGTAAGGTAGGGTAAGGTTAGGTAAAGTAAAATAAGCTAAGGTAAGGTAAGGTTAGGTTAAGTCTGGTACAGGATGTTTTGATTGAATTTGAAAATGTGTTTTTCTAATGCAATTTTATGTCTACTTCTATTATGGAACTTCACGTCGATTATGGGTAAAGTATGCATTTCCAGGGAAAACGAATAAATGAAACTTCTTTTGATGTGATAACAAATGAAGTGCCTGATTTCTTGCAACTCGAATCAATTTAATGACAATCGCCCAATTCACTGAAAGCTAATTGTAATACTGAATCTTTTGGGGATTTTTATAGATTGCATCTAAATACTGTATGATATCCGCTTTTGCTGAATCACGATTTGAAAATTAAATCCTTGTTTTTCACCACATAGTGATTTCAGTAATATTTGACCAGTTAAACATAACTATAAATCCACTTGCGTGCTAGGCTCAGAGAAAATAATCTTGAAAATTAACTCAGAAGTGGACCGTAATTAGTCTCACCTACAATCTGTAAGGTTTCCAAAGCGGAGCAGAATAAACTCATTAAAATGCAAAGTAAGAAAATAGAATTAAGTTTAGAATATTATACTCACTGTTTTTTATGTTTTATAATTAAAACTATTAGAAATATTGTGGCGGTCAAAGATCGAACCTAGTAAATATTTGATTGAAAAATTTAAACGGTTGACACATGAACCTAGGAAAAATTTGTTTGAAATTTAAACGGTTCACACATTGAACCTTATAAACAGGAAGATAAACTTCCTGCTGTTAATTTCTCTCTTTTGTAAATAGGAGGGTAAACTTCCCGCTGTTAATAATGTTTTTTGTAAATAGGAACATAAACTTCCCCCTTTGCCGTATTTCTCCTTCGTAAACAGGAGGTTAGATTCCCCAGTACGCAGTACGATATATTGTGTCGGCCATACGTAGCTCCGTACAAAAATAGATCTTATTCATGAAGTCCCGTGGAGAAAGGGTAAAAATCGATGGCGTTCTTGACTTTCCTTGCCCTCGACTTTTCCTCTTTTGCCTGCTGTGAACTTTTCTGTGAGTTCAATTCTTTTGTTGATTTCTTCCAAGTCTTAAAATTCGGAATTATTATGATTATGATTTATTAAAGCAATAAATATACAATAAGTTTTTCCATTTTACAAATATTAAAATAAAAATTTTAAAATTTTAAATACATATATGTAAAATGAAACAATAGATAGGTGTAGTGGTGAAGTTATATTTTTGGAAAATTTAGCGGAGAAGAGTAAGAGTAAACTGTAAGTATGAGTAGGAAAACAGATTCTCCCGGAATCAACGGAGAGGTCAACTTATTAGCACTATATATTGTTTTGAAAGAATACATGAAATGTTTTTAATTTTTGTTATTTAAACTTAGTATAATTATTAGAGATAAATTTTTAAGTCAAATTTATAAAGAAAGGTTTGAAGTAATTTTTTAAATATAATCCTTTTATGTTTGATTTTATTTATTTTAGCACTTACTTTTAATTGAGTATTTCTTTTAGTCTTATTTACATAAATTAATTGTTCTGGTTTTACTATTTTCTCTTGTTTTGTTTAAAACTATATTTTGGTAGCACTCTATGATATTACTATTTAAACACGAGTTAAATTATTATCTAATCTGTTAAATAGTTGTACATATATTATTATTCTTGTCTAGCTTAATCGTTAGTTTACTTTTCTATGTTTTACACTATTAGACCATTTTAATTGTTATTCACTCGATTCATTCACTTTTCTCACTTTAGATTGCTTATTTTAGACGCTTTAATTTGTTCAATTGTGATACTCCGAAGTCTTGTAGCCATTCTCCATTACCTTAAAGATAGCTGAATCGATGGTGTGTAAGAACGAGTCCGGGATGTAAATCGCGCGCTCCATCAATAGTCTACCTATTTCCTTTGGGGACCATAGTCCTTCGTATGTCCATTTGTATTTACCTTTGTTGATTCCGTCGAGCAGTTTTTCATGAACCTAGGAAACATTTGTTTGAAATTTAAACGGTTCCCACATTGAACCTTATAAATAGGAAGATAAACTTCCCAAAATCTTGTGCCGGCCATACGTAGCTCCGTACAAAAATAGATCTTGTTCATTAAGTCCCGTGGAGAAAAAGTAAAAATCGATGGCGTTCTTGACGTTCCTTGCCCTCGATTTTCATCCTTTGCTGGCTGTGAACTTTTCTGTGAGCTCAATTTTTTTGAAGATTTCTTCTAAGTCTAAAATTCGGAAAATGATTATGATTAAGTCAAAGTGGGTGCATGTAGGGGAGAAAGATAGGGTGTGTGGGTAGACAGAGAAAATAGACAAGCGGAGAAAAGAGAAAGAAGTGTGGTAGGGTGCAAAGAGATGCTAGAGCCTGGTGATCACGCTTAGCACTTTTATTATTTTTTGTAGCATGTATTCTATGTTCTTTCTGTAGATTTTAATAATTATTTATGGCGTTCAAGCCATTTATCTTAATAATTTCAGTTTAGTTTTTTGTATGTTATGCATTGCTTATTTGTTTATGTTTTTTGTTTTTTATGTTTTTTTGGGGGGGAGGGGGTTGTAAATTCGGAAAACTGACTTCGGCCGTGTTTATGTGTAAAAGGCATAAAGAGAGATGCCTGATATATTTCTTATTCATGGTACTTGGCCGACATCTGTCAAGAGAATAACCCAACGTACATAGGATTGAACTTAAGTTAGATGCTATGCAAACAATGCCGATTCTCTTTGCAGGAAACATAACTGTTCGTTTCCTATTGAACAATTCTATTTCTCTAGTTCATTTTTCATCTGCTAATAACTTTCATTTTATTCCTAGAAATTTGACGCGAGCATATGCCAATTATCTAATGTTTTGACTTTTTCTAGCAAAGAGTTATGGAGGATGTGACAGAAATACATGCGGTCGGATATTTGTGTGCGGGATTATTCTTCACTTATTCCCTTGAAAAAATAAAAAAATAGCGAGACCAGGAAAGATCTCTGTAAAAGAACAATCTCTGACCCCCCCCTCCCTTCCTCTAATTTATTGGAGACCACGTGCGATTGTATTTCACAATGGAGAACGTCATTTCTTGTTCAAACATTCAAAAATTTTTGACTCCTAAGCGCATTGGAGAAATATTCCTCAATCCTGTGAACTCGTCCCAAGCCTCCACCCATTCGTGGTGAGGAGGCGAGAAAGAGCTTCGGTTTCTCTCACATTGCTGTTAAAATGATGTTTCCACCATGCCTATGGATTAAGATGTCTGGAGCTTTTGACTCATTTTCCAAATTCCCCGTTCCCCCTCAGATTCGGGCATACAAATACATGGTTTTGAAGGTAGATCTTGAATTCCAGCACGCACGGCAAGGCCGTCTCCATCGTCTCGGAGTCCCTTGAACGTTTTCCGACAAGAAAGACTTCCTCCGCCGTGATCCTACCCGAGTTAATTCGTAGCTTGATTGAACGGCAGGACTTTGAATTTGCGCAACAGTCCCCCTTCGTTTAATCGAACCGAAGAAAATCTCCATCGATTACGTTTGAGGAAAAGAAGTTTCATCTTCCAGTGGAATTACGAGAATTGCCACATTCCCCGTCAAACTCATCTTTGAAGATTGACTATCTTCATAGGAAGGTTGGTTCGGATAGTGCCCCAGTTGCCTCATCTGATCGTTCTCCGCTAGACTCATCGCAAGAAGGACCTTCCTTGAATTTACCGACCCGTAAGAATGAAACCCCCTACATTATTAATATTGTCAAGTTCCCATTTTGATTTGAACCTAGTAACGCTAAACAATTAATTACTTTTGAGAATCCCTTCTCATAATAATTATCAAGAGACTATTTTAATTTAAATAATTCCCCTTTGCCTATTTATATTCTTATATTTATCCTTGTAAATAAAATTATATTTTTGTTGTTTCATCTTTAACTAACCTTGAACGATACTCTCGGCCTATTCAAGTAAACCTCGCCAATCAATTATGCACCGAAAAATGTTACAAAAAACCCCCGAAACTCTAGACTATGCTCATAACAGGCGCCAACTGTTCTTCCTTGAAGCTATATATATAGAAGAGAAACAACCGAATTTAAACATACAGTCTAACTCCAATGTAATCCTGCCCAGCGCCATTAATGCAAACAAAGGGACAGGTGTACTCAGAGCTTTCCCTAGCCACTAATCCCCGTGGCAAGCAGCTTAATGTCCCTCCCGCTCCCATGTCTGCCTAGCTACTTCTACGACCTTTTATCACCTGGATCTAATCTGCCTATACGTGTATAGGTTCGTTCGTAATTTCGTTACTACATTTTGTAATGTATATAAACTGAATATTTTTTATTAATTCCCCATTGTAATTCTGAAAATGGTATTCGATGTATCGAAACGCGTAAGTTAAATTAAAGAAAGTGCTAAATTACATTAATTTACTTCTACCTTTGGCAAAATGACAAACATCAGTCTTTGATGAACTTCGGTACGCTTATCCATACGTTAAACAATGAAGAAAAGGCGAATATAAGACAAATCGAGAAGATTGAAAAAAAAATTATTAATTCGAAACCTGCGGTCGCTTTTAATAAAACATGCTTTAATGAAAATATACTGCCTAAATTCACACGTATATATATATATATATATATATATATATATATATATATATATATATA
Source organism: Ceratothoa steindachneri (assembly GCA_963969495.1). NCBI lineage: Eukaryota > Metazoa > Arthropoda > Malacostraca > Isopoda > Cymothoidae > Ceratothoa > Ceratothoa steindachneri. Next base: position 72,448,978 of record OZ018337.1, read on the forward strand.
TATATATATATATATATATGTATATAAATATAATATATATACCAGGACTAAATTTATTTTATTACTATTTATCACAAGCTGAATTGCTAAAATACGAGTACATGCATAATATCTATACTGATGTCTTTTATTATCGCGACTGGTTAGTATTTTAGATAAAGTATCACCTACACTTCGTCTTCTCCAGCAGGATGTGGTGGAGAGGATATATTCTACTAACGCGAAAAATATGGCATTATCCATTAGGTCTGAAAAGTGAAACTACAAGTCTGTGCGAGACCTCCTGCCCAGTTTGATAGCAATGGCCCCCTAAATCCTAATTGCAGAAACAGTGTTTGTTTACCTTAATCTAAGAGCGTGTCAGTTTCTCAAAAATGATAATAATTCTCTCTCACTATTCTTAGTTCAATATTTAACATGATTTTTCATTTTTTAAATATACCTAAATGTTTCTCATCATTCCTCCTTAAACTTCAGGTATACTTGGAGATACGTTTACAAGTGATTCCTTCAGATTTGTTAGATAGTTCTTTCATGAGTGAAAGAAGAGCAAAAAAATTATAAATATCGTAAATTTAATAAAAAATGAAATAGTATTTATTTCATTACTTACGGAAGGGAATAAGCTCTCTTTGTAATAAATGAAGAACATGCGTTTTTTGAATGAGTACAATTTCAGTTGTCATTGTGAGACGAACCCGGCTAAAATTTATAATAAATTATAAAAAGAAGCAAAAAAAAAAATAAGTGAAGCCAGTAAATTAGTTAGGAAAGCATAAAATATTTCACTAGCATTTTTAAATCATATTTTTATCTTAAGAAGTGAGTTAGGTGACAATAGGCAAGATTGAACCCCCAGTATAATCCAAAGAAGAAGGGAAAGGATCTGGTTTCGGCCGCTAGATGACCTCCGTATCGCAAAACAGGAACATCACTGTTGTTTTCATAGATTCTCAGTTGCCTATTTTGTGTTAAGCTAGTACATCTTTTTTAGGGCGCTGATATTATTTGAATAAGGCAAGCAATTGCATATTTATATTGGAAAATTAGTCATAATAAAATCATGTTGACGTTGCTATGGAAGAATACTTTTCGCCGTCATTCCCCCCTCCTTACTCCCTCAGGTCGCCATTGAGGGTCTGCCCCACGTAATTCACGCGAGGGCAAAACGCCATTGTCGCAGAAGAATTTAGTCGGCCTCACGCACCGTTCATAGCGCTGCATTTATCTGCCCTATATACTGCAAAAAATTAGAACACTTATAAGACCATTAAAGGGGCATCGCGAATTTCCTCTATGGACCCTTATTGCGACCCGAGGCAATTAAGAAAAGCTGAGGGTGATGAATCTTTCCCCTCGTCTAGATAATTGCAGACTATATGTTTGATACTTCTGAGTTCCCAGGCAGATTGTGTCTGAAGCCGCCGTCCAGTACGTTAGCCGTTAACGTCTCCGTTAATCGAAAGGAAATCGACTGCATTCAAGTCCAGAGAAGAATTGAGTGGTTTTTGGAAGAGCCAAGGAAGAGCTCTCGTCACTAAGTGTTGATGGTGGAGACAGTTTTACGCGCGATTCAACCCTTCTCACCACGTCTTCGGATTTTAAGGATCGGAAAAGCCACCCCCGAAGCATCTTCAATTTACCTCTTAACGATAAGAGCCCCTTCCTGATTTTCCTGAAGTTAGATCAAGCATCTCGTGAGACGCCTACAAGAATAACGTTGAACTTATCTACCTGGTCCTACTCGCCGCACATCAAGGTAAAAGGGATTTAACTCGCGCTTCATCACGCTCCATCCTCCTTTACCGTTTCGAACCTCACGGATCCCCTTTGCTCTAGAACATGCATAATTGATAGATCATTTTTTAAATAATTATCCCTCGGCTAAATCTTAATTGATACCGTCAATCATCTTAGCCGTGAACCGTCAATATTTAATTGCATTGCCATTCAACTTGCCCTATATATGTATGTAATCTTTACGCCTATTAAAGTATATTTTTGTAGCTGTGTTTGAGTATTTCTCAGCATTGCAACTGTGTATTTAAAACACTCTTAGAGCCATCCCGAGGTTGAGCCTTAATTTCGGTCGGCCAGTAGGCCAGTGTGCGTATATCAGCGTACACTTGGTCATACCACGTCAGTTGGATATGCCCATGAGGGTCTACAAGACATATATACGAAAGAAATTGCTATGAAACGAATTGAGGTTAAATTTTGACAAAGGAATTTGTGTTTAGTGTAAAATGGAACAGGTCGTGTTAATTAGCACTTTCTTTTATCTTTCTCTAGCCATATTCCAAAGAGTGAATCAGTAGTAAATCACATTGGAATGAAGGAGCTATGGAAAACTTAATAGATTCAGTTAACCCGAAGATTATTTGCAAAATGCCTTAGAGGAAATAAAGTTTCCATCAGAGACAATAATAAATCGTTAAATGGTCCCATTAACGTAGGCGGACTATAAAAATGCAGGAACCGGTTAATCAAGAGATGAATGAGGAAATATTTTATATAATTAACCAGAATTGAAGAGTCAAAAGCCATGCTAAAAGCGTCTAACGGTTACGAAGTGTCACTCTACCCATGCTTAAGGCTTTTACCACCGGAAGAAAAAATAACACCAATAATGAAAGAATGAATTAAGGAAATAAAAACTCAAAGATCTCGATTAAGACAAAAAGAAAGAAGATAGGAGAAATTAAAAGAAGATTATAATAAGACAAAATCAACATACCTCACAGGATAAACGACATTAAAAAATACTAAGTCCTAAAGAACTATAAAAAAATAAAACAACACTAAATGCTAAAAACATATATAGATAACATTAATGATCTTAAAAAATAAATGAACAACAACGAAAGATATGCAAAAACAAAAGTATATAATGAAAGTGCCTCACATCCCTTTGCAAATCTCGTATTCTACCTTCTCTTTTCACGAGTTTTATTTATTTCTGTCTATCCACATATGTTTTGTTCCCTTCAAACACATACATAAACACTTACACTAATTGTTAATTACTAATTGGTTCGACAAAGACAATATACAGGTAAACGCAAGTTAATTTTCTTCTCTAGCACTCGCTGAAAATCTATACTTTTTGAATGACTTACGTATTGTTTTCTAGTTAACTTAATTACAGATCGATCCATAATTGCTAATTCACATTTACTCGATTTAGACTCATTATTTTAGATTAACTACATGAAACATTGGTTACATTTTCTTCTAGGTAGGGGAAAGAAATAATATGGATCATGAGTTTAACAAAACGATAATTTAAGGCTAAAATCTGAAGTTCTTCATTCCACGATAAGCTTACAATAAAATAATATACAATTCTTAATTTCATTTTCTACACCCTATAAATCATAATTCTCAGATCCTGTTTACTAGATTTCATTTGTTGATAAAATTGATTATTTAGTTTCCGACTCTGGCCTCCACAACTTGCAAATTGAACAACATAAGCCACTTTAGGGCAAAGGCAATATACTCCAATCGGATGCACCTAGATAAGTTCCTTGGCACTTTATCTTCCATGAAAGCAAATCAGCAATTTCGTCAACACCATATTTAATGTCGAAACTACAGTTGTGACAGGGGGCAGGAAAAGCACATTGACTTGTTAAGAAAGAAGAGGCCATTTTTTTCCAGCCTCTTCATCTTTCCAAAAAGTTGAATAAAACAAAAACTGAAGGAGAGAACTCTCCCAGCAAATGGAATTGCATCCCGCTTATCAGGATGGATGGTTTAGTCACAACTAAACCATTAAGATACGATCCAACACTATTGATTACGGATCAATATATCATCCCAAGCAAGAATATTGATGTGAGAAGTCTTACCAGTGAATTTTACTATGTGATTGGTGTTTAAACATGTTTCCTAAACAATCCCGCCAAGTTAATTGCCATCTACAAGTTAATATTAATTTTCGGGTAGATCTATCTACAGGATGCTATTCTAAACACATCCATAAATGGCTTTTGAATATCCATAAAATGGATCATTGAGGTTGAAAACATAGTTCCCGCACAACCTTTTATTAACAAATTATTTATTTATAGATTTATACAGGGTGTACTACAGTAGTTAGTGTATCATGAAATAGTCTTTACTATCCATTGCTTCAAAGTGCACAGTGAACTAGAAACTAGTTAGATTAGGTCACTATGCACTTTCAAGCAAGGCATAGGAAAGCCTAGGCGACTAGAGAGCAATTAGTCCGCCACCCTATATGTAATCCAAAGTTTCGAAAATTACCCATCAAATGGCTATTTCTGGTGAAAAGAAACATGCTCTTTTATTGTATACGGTCATTACGCGGCCTGCCTAAACGTGCCAGATTGATAATTTGTATCAACCGAGCATTTGGAGAAGACAAAATAATTCGTCGCACAGCCTACGGTTGGGTTATGAAGTTCAGCGTGCAAAATTCGATCTCCAAAATCAGTCAAGGAGGGGTCAACCCTTACTTATTAACAATGGCCGTTTAGCACCTGTGTTAAAGCTGATTCAGAACTGAGATGAAGTGAGGTGGCTTAAAAAGTTTAGTGTCAGCCATACAGCCCCTTTTCCTCTTTAAAAGGTCATGAGCAAATTCAGACTTCTGGATATATCAATTCCACGTAAACTGACTGAATTCGACCATCAGGGCCAAACAGATGCACTACCGTCCAAGATACGTTCTTTTAATTGGCTAAACAAAGTGGTTACTGCAGAAGAAAAATAGTGTCTGCACTCAAACATGAGAAGCAAAGAAAGTCTAACAGAGAAAGATGCACCATTACAAATTCAGGTAAAGAGCGAGTAACATAAAAATAAGCTTATGGTTTGTACCTAGCAGCATGTAAAGTTAGTAATTTACAAGGAAAGGTTAGAATTCGTTCAATATATCAACGCTCAATTAAACAGTCAAAACCTGGATCAGGTAGTAGATGCAATTGCGCAGACTTAGCACCAACAGAGTACCATTTTATGCAGCCACAGCAAAACTTCTTAAGTAGTAAAATCTCCGCAAATGATGACGAACATCAAACTGCAGTTGGAGAAGTCTTTGATAGTAAAGCAGCTGAACTTTACAGCAAAGACATCCATGATCTATCCATTCGTTGGAATTAGGTGTTCGAAAATAATGGTGATTACATTCTTCACTGATATTCTTCCTTTGCTGCATTATTTTATTGTAAATCATTGTCAATAAAAATTGTGCAAGAACATTGTTTCCAACTGATTATTTTTAAACAGACATTTTTTTTATTAGAACTCATAATAAATATAAATTAGTAATGCTGTAACCGATGCAAAACTTGAGGTGATGTTAGAACTGGCAGATCGAAATTAAATCCTGACTGCATGTTTCCTAAATATAGCCACTGAAAATCAACTAAATCTTAATTACTTAATTCTTAAGTTTATAATAATATTTCACTTACACCAATATTAGCTATATATCCCAAATATCTTTGTTAAGTACAACAGTGGCTATCTATGTCATAAAGTTTACATGCCCCTGCTAAGCCCAATCCTTATTCGAAATATCATAGCCAGTTAGGTAAAATTTTCCAATGAGGTGAATTTTAGCCTTTTCTTATCCATGTATCCTAATTGCGATATTATCCATATCTTCTGTTGAAACTATGCCCTTCACTTCATCGATCTTGATTCTTAAACAGAGAAAGTTCGTTTAAAATTAGAAGATAGATATAGCCACTAATGATTCTGCAAGCATAGAGGCAGGAATGAGAAACCATGATTGTTGGAGTTGGAGGAGAAGACCAACCTCGAAATGTCACCTGACAGTCCTGCAGATATAGTATTCTTACGGGGGAAGTGTTAGCTTATTTCCCGGGAAATAGAGGCAAGTATTCTTTGCTTTGACGTGAATTTAACTTAATGGCGCTTTCTTGCTTAAGAGTTCAAATAGCCTTAAAAAAAATGCCACTTGATGTTATCGGCACGTTTAATTTGTATTGGGAAACAGGCGCTTTTTGTATTGATATTTCACTTACCCTTTCCAGATTCAATAAGTTTAGGTAATTACTAAGATCATTTTGTGATGCTTGTTTCTTCTAATTTTCAAAACTACAGGACGGTTACTAAAGATTATTGTTCGCGAGGTGAGTTCAATTTTGTACGGAATGCTTATTTTTCTTCAATGTAACCCACCTTCTCACTAGCTAAAGAAAACAAACCGTGATAATTACCCAAGTAGCCGTGTTTTTCGCAATTAAAAAACCGCACGAATGGATTCTAGCCGAAATAAAGTTGAATTCTCCAACATCTTCGAAAAGATTTACTGTAACGTCCAAAATCATCCATACCATGTACCATAGAAAATTCAAATAGATAACCGACTGAGAAAATCAGGATGTATACAATGAAAGTTTTGAAGATAGGCAAATTATTAGAAATGTGGTGTCCAAAATTTTTCAAATGTATAAGTTTTTTGTAGAGAGAGCTGGCATCGTTTGCATGGCAACTAATTTAGTCCAATCTTAAACGCTGTCGTCCAGGTATCATACCTAAGAAATCTGTCCCGCCTGCCAAGATGTGCTACCAAGATGGTATCTAAATTGAAGCCAATTCGAAGACTTGCAAGCGCTACTAAATTGTAGTACATAATATTCTATTAACCAATGACGAAACAAGTTTATCGAAATCTGGTCAATAAGCTGGTAGGCCAAGGATTACGTCAAAAATAGAAGGCCGTGCTATTACTCAAATTGTTAATAATGACCTTTTTAAAATGGTGTTATCAGTTTTTTGAGAGCTTAGAAAGATTTTTGTCATCAATATCTTCCGGCACCCATTGTCAAGGCCGCTAGAGCAAGATAATATAAACACTTGCACAACCTCGATTAAGACATTTCTGAATCCGAAGAACAAGAAGGCTTGCCTTGATTTCAGAACTGAATATGTTGCAAGGACTGATCACCGATTGAGCTAAGTCCACTTCAGTGACGAAGCTAAGTTGAATTTGTTTGGATTTGATGGCAAGTGGTTCAGTAGTTGCTGAGCAGTCGAAAGTTGCCTGTCAATTGCATAAAAAAGTGTAAAGTTTGGCGAAAGAATTTGCATGGTCTGGTACTGGATTCCAGTAGAAGTCAGTGTGTCAAATGTGCATTTACAGAAAACATTGAATGCAAAATCTTACACGTAATTGCTCGAAGAGCATTATTTGCCCCATCTGCGAGCCCCATACGACCAAACTGTAATTTCCATGAATTATGAGCTTCTCTGCCACTTGGCCAAGTTAATGACGACCTCTTGGAAGACGTGTTCATCATTGTTATCAAGTCGCTGGAAAAAGCGCAGACATGATTCTTATTAAAAATGTTTGGAAGCCACTCAGAGACAGATTAAAAGCAAGAAATCCGAAAAGGTTTAAGAACCTTGAGGAACTCTTTAAGATGAATAGAGCAAGATTACTTGGAAAGTGTTTCAAGAGTTGGTTTATTCTGCTGGGAGGAGCTGTCAAAGCATAATCAAAAATAAAGGGTTCCGCAATAAATACTAATTGCCAATTACTTGTACAAATGTTTTCAACTAATAATTTAATTGTTATTTTACTAAAGAACTTTCGGTTCGCTGTCGTTTGGAGCATTTCGACGCTTCAAATTATCTAGTAACATGCTTACCTGTTTATAAGCTTCGGTTTACTGATTCAAAACTGCATAAACTTGATCTATATTTATTTTTTGCATGTAATTTATCGTCCATCAATATTGGCAACCTTGAATTTTTTCAGAATAAAAGTTATGGAAGATGCTGTGATAGATATCCAGGTGTTCTGATATTTTCGAAAAGTTGAAATCAACTATCACAGGGATTTCAATATTTTATATTTCTTCGTTTCAACATTGGTTTGAAAAAACAATGTGTAAAGATGCGGCTACTCTTTATTTGCAAATTATACGTATATCCATATAATACAAAGTAAGGAAAAATTTAGATGAGCATCAGTTCAAGGAGATATATCCAGAGTTTAAAGGAAAAATCGAAGGATATTGGAGAGCAAGAAACAGTTAAAAAAAAGCCAATCCATACCACCAAAAATTAAAATACTTCAGAATGGGTCGATTACTCAAACCCTGAAATATCATTTACAGAAATTCAAATCTACATAAAGCTTTAGGCCTATTATTTTTATCATTTCCCAAGTCTCAAGGGATTTTATGTCAAATATGCAACCCGATCACAATTCAAAGGCTCACTATCCATATGACATAAGACGCCGAAGCCTTGGCGCTGTAGACTATAAATCCATATAGTAGAAGGAATTAAAGGAAAATTTCGATGTAATCAAGTTAATGAACCTAGAAATCAGAGTTAAAATCATAATAAAGGAACAGTAACAGACAAAAGAGCAGTCGATAAATCAATAAAAGCAATTGATACTCAAAAGGTTAGTGGAAAAAGGACAGTTGCAAATAAAGGTCTAAGTTATGATGTGGATCTTTCAACATACATATGCTCGATTTAGGTCAATACCATTCTGCAACGTTAATACCAGCCTTCAAGTCTATATGTGTAAAACTGAAGGTCATGTAAATCGAATCATGTCAAAGCAGCTCTTTTTGCATCTTAAACTGATGGAAAGTGGGTATCTTTCAATGATTTTTTCCGATTTGCAAACCAAAAGAAGTTGAATGAGGGTAAATAAAGGTAATAAGTTGGATGTCAGATGATTTTCCATGGAAATTCACGTAGCACAGGTCTTGTCTTCCAAGCGCCGTGAGTGGGTGCATTGTCATGGTGAAAGAGGACGCGCCGATGCAGCTTCCCAAGGAGTTTTTCTGCAATTTTCTTGGACAGTTTTCTCAAAATTCCTTCATAATAATCAGATGTAATTGTTTTCTTGTTCTCCAGGAGGTCAACCAGTAAAATCAGATCTGCACTCCAGAAGAGAGTGGCCATAACTTTTCTTTTTGAACGCTCAGATTGTGCTTAGACTCGAACAGTTCCACCCCTGAGCAGCCACTCCTTCGATTTCATTTTGTCCTCAGGATCGTATTGGTAGACCTATGTTTTATCCCTGGTCACAATTCTCTGCCAAAAAGTTTCAGGGTCCACAACCCACTTGTTAAAAATTTCCATTGAAAGATCTGCCCTTGTTTGCTGCTGATCTGAGCGCAATAGCCTAGGAACCCATCGAGCGGAAAGCTTGTTTAACACAACACTCTCCATCCGAATTGCGTGTGCAGGACCCATAGAGATGTTGAATGTGTCTGCTACTGATTCAGTGATTATTCATCTATTCTTTTCAATTAGGTCACGAACAGCATCAATGTTTTGCACAGAAACTCAGGCGGATGGCCTGCCACTTTGGGGCTCATATTTAATCTCATTTCTTCCACTTCTGAAACGACTTATCTCTTTGTAGGTTGTTGATTTCTTTGGGGCATAGTAACCATAAACTTGATTCAGAGAGTCAATGATTTGGCTGTTTTCCCAGCCGAGCTTTACCATGAATTTGATTTTTGTCCTGGCTTCGATTTTGGAGGGGGCATTTTTGCTTGTACGGGTGCTGACTTCCAACTGGCGGCACCGCGTTATGACATGCATTTAAGGGTTTAGGTTAGAACACGTCATAACACATTGGTGCAAGAACGGTCAGTTACTGAGTGACATCAAATTCATTTCATATGATTTTTAGTTATGTACTTTTTTCACGATCCTTTTGAATCCTCTGCTACTTAAAAAGACAGGAGTAACGCGAGGAAAAATACTTTAATTATTCTAGGCGGGAAAAAGTGCCTCGTTTATAGGTTGCCCGTAACATCCAATTAATATAAAATATAGGGTAAATTATGACTTACAGTTACTTCTTTCTTCGAAAATAATAGTATTCTGGAAAAACTTTTTATCCTTTAATATTGAACAGTTTGTGTCATAGAAAAAAAGTTGAATTCTCAAACAAATTTTCCATCTGCCTTACAGGTCGTTGTTTTAATTATGCTTCTACGCTTTCGGAAATCTTTTGCTGTTAGACAATTAGAGCCGTAGAGACGAACTCAAAAAACTTTATGAGGACATTTCCTTGTTATATTTCGTTGTGAGGTGAATAATTTTACACGGCTAGACAATTTAATTCTGGTATTAACCTAATTTTAACCACCACAAAACTTTCTTTGGGAACTTTTCTGAAGTTTAGAAATTTTCAAGACTTGACAAACTTGAATTCTTGTGCTTCATCTTCCTTTTCACTCGGGATTCTTTTTTGATCAGCCGATAGATAAAAAGTGCTTCCCAGGTAACCCTTTTAATTTAAAAGGTTTAACCAAGCAATAACATCAAGAAAACAACACTAAAAATTACCAGTAATCCACACAAATCTCTCTGTCGAGCCAATTTAAAATTTACTAAGTTTTGATAGTACGAATGGGACCTGATTCGAGTCGACTTTCCACATTTTAACCTCCTAACAATATAGCACCCTAATGTTGGGTTCCATTACTAATCATTATAAAATGGGCAATGAAGATTAAAATAAACTAATGAAGTCATGTGTAATAGCTAAATTGTGGGAATTCCGCCAGAAAGTTTAAGAAAGGAGGTGGTTAAGAGAAATAATCAAAGTAAATGAACAAAAAATCATGTAGAAGAAAGAAATACCTCATGTTAAATATATATCTGGTCCCGGAGGCTTGGTAGGGGCGAAAATACTGTGATACTGCTCTTGTTCCTAAAAGAAGTTTAATATCCTCGCTGGGATTTATTCATTCATATCAGCATTAATATTTACTAAATAATGAAATTGTAATAAAAATCCTAAGTTTTAATAAGTTGTGTAATTCTGATCTCATTCTATTTGCTTTGCGAGCCTTCTGAGCCAAATTTCTCTCTAATTTGTAAGAAAATATGGTTTTACATTCCCATAAATCAAAATATTTTTAAAGATAGTAATAGACTTGTCATTAGAAGCCATTTATAGGTCATGCAGAAGATTTGTGCATGCAATATTTTATCTTTAAAGCTGTTGCATATAAAGGATAGAGTAAACTTCCTTAAGAGGGCCGGACTGAAGAAGATTGTCATCGAAAAAAGGCAAGTGAAACTTTATTAGCTTTGCTTATACCTAACAAAGTATCGATAAGATAAAAATATAGGTATGAAAATATAATAAAAATGATAATTAACATAAAATAAGCAAACTGGAGTTCAGTAGTTTTATAGCAAAATAGAAAGATCACAATCCTCACGTAAAGAAATTTTAAATAGAATGATAAAATGATCCTATTTAAAATTAAGCATTTGAACCACGTACAAGAAACCCAATTGACTGCACCTTTAAACAAAATTAGGAAACTCCATATTATTTAGTTGTTTTTTGCGTGTTCGAGAAGCGCGGTTACAATTGTTTGGACTTCATAAAAAGGATGAAACACCATTCACTTTTACGACTACTATTTGAGTAGTTTAGAGGTCACTAGAATACATACTTTGTAATTCATGTTTAGGATGTATTAAAAATAATAATCATCGAATATAGAATATTATAATTTAATAGTATATTTTCATCAACAAGGAAGTTAATCACTATACGTGACAAAAGGTTTCCTATTTAATATTTGATATTCTGAATAGTATTGTCTTAATAAGATTTAATATACTATTTTTAGGCTTATTTTATTGAGAATTATAAAGTTTGGTATATCCCTCCTTACACTGGCATATTGACCGATGAAATGTGATGGCCGAAGTGTGTTACCAAATATTTGTTTGGGGGTTTTTATACGATAAGCAGTTTCGATGGTTCTGACTTTGGGGTGGTTTTACTGAGTCCGAAACCACTCATGTTATTTATCCGATTAGCAGTAGGGTAAAACTAGTCATTCATCATTATTAAACCAAATTATCAGTTGTTATTAGCCTAGTATATACATGGATAGTTAAATACCAATAAAAATTGTTTTTGAACCAAACAAATATATGTATCTTGGTCATGATCAATATGAATGCCTAAGGAATTCCTTATAGGCGAACTGAGAAACAGAAAGTATAAGATGAGTATCGATCTAATGGAGATTAATAATCTATTGGCTTAGATAATCAAGAATTTCGCTTTGCACAGAAAAATATTTGAGAGAGAAACGGTTATTGGTACCTCAACTTATTGTATTTTCTACCATCAGTTAGAAGAATAAATTTATTTTGTTTTACTCAATTGATACTCTAGCTCCTAGATCTCAAAAACAAATCCGTGCCTCTACGTTTTGTCCATTTTTTTGGCAAAAAACATCTGGTATAAGCTAAATACAATTTATCCTATGTACAATTCGTGGCAATTTTTACATGGAATTTATACATATCTACTATGCAGCCTTGGCCAAATTTATATGGCAGGTATGAAAAAGTGAAGAATATTATTGAAACTAATTTATATAATACTTGAGGTGATAAAATTGAATATTTTGTCGTATATTCTAAAAATTATTAATATTTGATTGATGTTCCTGTAAGGGAATCGACCCTCTCCCTTCTCTCTCAGTTGAGACACGGGACGTTAACCACAAACAGTCTGGCCGTGTAGACGCCACGGTTTAAACTCGACCACAGCAACCTCGCTCTTGTCCCGATGAAAAGCAGACCGGTTAAAACTGCAAGATCTCCCCTAAGAACGGGTATTCCTTTTCACCTAAAGTGCGAAATTGGAGACGCGTCTCCCAGAAGCTTCAAGGTCTATCAGGACCAGAGGAAAGACGTCCTGAGAAAAACCGTTGGAGGAGGAACCTTCATACGGCCCGTCCCTTCCCCCCCTCATACCCCTACCCAGTGTGGTGACGATGTATATATACAAAAACTTGGGAAAAACGTAGTAAAATAGGTGAGTCAGCAAGGCTACGAAGTCCCCGGCAAGAGGCCGGGCTACCAAGAGAAGGGACTAAGAAGCAGCTCATCCTCGAGCTAGTTCCTGGTTATCTAACCGAACTTTAAGTTGACTCGATCAAGTTCAACTTACTCTCCTCAGAGAAAACCTCCCCCCTCAATCCTGGTTTATCACAAAGCACCGAGATAGCCCTCGCTTTTGAGAAATACTGGAACTAAGAAGAAGAAGCTCATCTTCGGGCTGGATTTCAGTGGTCACACCAAACTTTAAGTTAACATGATTTAAGAATCAAGTTCAACTTACTCTCGTCAGAGAACCCCCCTTCTCCTATCCTAGTGCAGCCCAAAGGACAAAGATAGTCCTCGCCCTTGAGAAAAAATCCCGAGTAAACACCGCCAGTGCGAATTATCCCCCAGAGTAATCCGAAAAGGAGAAAGGGACATTCTTTCACAATCCGGTGGTGATATCATTTACTGTCGAGGGCGTGTGGCTCCCCCCCGAACCCTGTCATCTGCCACGCTCGCCAAAGTCCTCTGTAGCTTTATTGCTATTTTGCTACTACCAACCATATGGACGAGCGGCACGTGTCATCCAGACAAGATTCATTAGGTAACGTAGCTCATTGCGTTCAAGGTTAGACTCATACATGTTTCAAGAGGGATCCACCAAAGGTAATTAAACTCCAGTATCCATCCGGTAAAGGTCTTTAGCAATTTTTTTTATATTGAAGTTAGCAGTGGGTCAACTGTCACTATAATTTCGAGAGATAAATTTGGAAAGCCTTACTTAAAATTATTGAAGTCATTTCTGTGTATTTAGTGTGTATTATTTATTTGGTTCATGTTTTGTTTTGTTTTTAATTAAAGTTTTAGTTTGTTTTAACAAATTTCTATTCTATCCAGAAATCGCTAATTCTGGCACCAGGGACCCTCGAAGTTTAAAGAAGTCAATAATCAAAATATTAATAAGCAATCATATATAGCACTCTTAGAGAGATATATCGTTAAATTCAGAGTTGTACCGAAACAATCCATACGTACGAACATCCTGCCATCACTCGGTCCTTTCTACACCACGACAGTGTTCTTCTTTTGCTTTTATAACGGTTTTAATGCGTTTTTGCATATTGTTCAGAAGTGGTGGGAACCTTGTGCCATTCAAGGTGTAATAATAATGTTAATTCTTATTTTTTCACTAGCTACGAGTATCTTATTTTTTAACTTAAAAGTGGTAATATTTTGTTAAGAATATCTTAAAAGAAACAGATTTCTGAAGCTCAAATACCTCAAATCATTGCATTGCCCAGAGAGGGATTATTCAAAGTTACAATTTCCAGAAAATTGAAATGATCAATAAACCTTAATGACACAACCACCTAAAAGTTATACTAAGACAATTTAGATCAAATACAGTTGTGTTCAAAGTAGCAAAATGTGTACAAGACGGAAGGAATAGAGGTTGCCAAAAACGATATCTCTAGCTCATAGCCGAAACCTTTTCTGATTTAGTTGCTGAGTTTAGGACAGCAACAAACAAAGAGATATCGAGATGCAGAGTAAGAAGAAGAATGTTGAAAGCTGGGATAAAAGGATATACGGCTAAAAAGAAACCATAGCTGTCTCAGGTGAATAAGAAAATGGGATTGTCTTGGGCAAAAGAGCATGAAGATTGGACTGATGATGATTGGGCTAAAGTTGTTTGGTCCGATGGAAGCAACCTTTAGGTAGGGTCTCCATTCTAGTTGCCACCAAATTATTACGCTTGTACACATTTTTTATTGGATACCCAAAATGATCACTAAAATTTTTATTTCTCCTCAGAACTTTCCAACCCCTGGAGCTGCTCCTGTTCATCGAAAAGGTGGGTAAGCTTATGATTCGATCCGATATATGTTCTTTTAACAGTCAAATTTGTAGGTGGCACCCTAATGATTTGGGGCTTCAAATCGTCTTGAGTTCCAGCATTGTTGTTCATCTGTGAGGGCAGAATGAATTCCAATACTTACACTATCATGTTATATCAGGTTTATCATCCTTCCTCATGTAAAACTTTCAATGGTGACATACCAGCTGATGTAATCTTCCAAAACGACAATGTTCCATGCTAAACTTCGAGAGTCTCAAAGGGTTAATTTGAAAAAAAAAGGGATGACCTTGATCAAATGGCCCCCTCAATCTCCAGAACTCAACCCCATTAAACATTTGTGGTCACACTTGGGAACAAAAGTGAAGGTTCACATAAGTTCCTCAAAAGTTGAATTAACTGCCAAAATTCAGGCAAAGGGCAGAAAATTAACCCAACCACCTGTGCCAACTTATCTAGTCTCAAGTATGCATAAAACGCATAAAAACGGTTATAAAAGCAAAAGGAGGACACATCAAATATTAATTATTGATAGAATAACACAAAAATGTTTATTTTTATTATGTTAAGTATAACCTAAATGAGGTTTAATCATATAATTCACTTTTTTATACCTGCACCAAAATCTTGGCTAAGGCTGTATTTTGTGAGGTCGGTCTTGATCATTTTGTTTGAAAAACCAAAAACATTTAGGATGGCGAATCATTTGTACTATGGATACATTTATTACTTTACTTATCTTTATATTTGAAGTTACGATATAATATTTTCTTACCTTGTAATTACCTTCATTAATAAAACAAGGTCTGCTGACAACAGTCTCGTGCTCATCACTTATTCTGAGTTATGACCTTACGACCTTCAAAACTTTTAATAATTTCCAGACTATCCTTGGAAGGACCTTGGGTATGATAAGGTATCAAGGGTTTCAAATATCGTTAGAATCGGACCAATAGTTATGAAGTTATTTCCCACTAAATATAATTCCCGCGATAACCTTGGGAGTACCCTGGGAATTATATCATTCGAAGGAAAATGTACACAACCTAAAGATTTCAAATTTCGTTAGAATTGGCCGAATAGTTACAATGTTATTACCAAAAAAAAAGAAAAACGGGGATGGACGGAGCGACCGACATTTAGACATAGAGTTGCATAGGACTAAAAATAATAATATGAGAGAAAATGGAATATGATCTCGATAATATGGTCGAGATAACAGATTTCTTCATTGTATATATATATTGCGAGTATGTGTTTATAAACAATTAAATAACACTGGGTTACAAAAAATATCTTTGTAATTCGCGAAGCTTTTTAATTGATTTAAGACAATATGGCAGCCCTAAATAAAGTCCGGTTTTTGTGCTAAATCGATTTTAATCAATTCGTATCTTATAACTAAATCAATTGTATTTTTGTGAAATAGTGGTTTTAGATAACAAACAAAGTTTTTTAAACTACTTTATTTAATTAACTGTTATAAAAATAGATTAATGTATAGTAAATAGTAAACAAAGACGAAGGAAATTATATTTAAATTGATATCTTGTCATCATTGTTCAGAATTTAGGGCATGAAATTCCGTTTCTTCTAACTTGTTGAATGCCTAGCAGTAGGCATGTTTCTCTTTAGAGTCTAACAGTATTTAACTATCATGAGTGCATCTTAACCTTCATGTTATCTAATCTGCATCTCTTTCATAACCTAATCGATTCTGTTACCTGGTCGTCACTCATTGAGTCCAGCTTCTCAGCAAACATAACCATGTGTAAGAATAAGTATGGCATTTGATGCTTATGTTGCATGCGAGGTTTCTGAAAGTAGTCTGCATATTCGTGACAAGTTATTTGTAGTTACTAGCCAACCAGTTGCAAAGAACAAAACCACTTTACGCTTCAAGTTCTACATCGTTCAATGAATATCAGACTGTTAATTTCTGTCATATCGCAACATTTTATGAGACAACTGCGCTCAATTGTCTATTCACTCAACTTCTTTTGTTTTTTTAATCCTTTTATTTTTTATTATACTCATATATTTTTGGCCGTGCAAACTTGCTTAATTTGAAAGCAACATCTTAAATTTGTCCTAATCATTTGATCACATATGTGATATTAAAATGGCAGTGTAACTTTATTCACTATAGAGAGAGCAGTCGCCCTCGTTCTCTATGATTCCCGTTTTTAATAATGTCAGATGTATTTCATTTCACGTCATATGTAAATAGATGAAAAGGCATTCGTTAAGCATTTAAATTGTCCCAAAATACATTTACAGCTGTATGCATAAGTATAGTGAACGACAGACACGAAGTCTAACATAGAGCCAAATTTGTAGTACATTGATTAAATTTGAATCCGGTTTTCGTGCTTATATTGGAGCAGGAACATTCTGGTCCCTGGTGGGTATATTTATATCATTTAAAACATGATATTATAGGAATTAAATACTGGTTTCTTACAGGAGTCGTTTTTATGTAAGTGAAAAAGTATATGCACATTGAAGAGCTTTTGTAATTTAATGATTACATAGCGATTTTCCTATAAACAGAAAATGGGGAAGTTTTTCAACTCTTTGGACAGGATTCTAGAGTAGAAAAGAATGTTCGAGAAAGATAAAATAGATAGTAATTTACGAGCAATATTTGTGAATTGTTACTAATTTGCCGAGGAAACATTTTCAATAGCGTTATGGTGAAGACCGCTGAGCATTCGGAATCTGCAAGAAAACGCATTATTAAGCTGCCCAATGCCGGCCATGATTAAATAAAAAGTTTTCTCTATTGGAAAAATTCCATCTTCTGTAATTAACATTATTGTTTACTATCAATCTAATAGAATCAGAGTAAATCGTCCGCGTGAATGTCAAGTGAAGGTCATTATATAATGGAGACATTTTTATACAATCCTAAAACTTCTTCAAATGATTTGCAGGCAAATATTGTAACACGCAGCGTAGATTTACACGCATTAAAAGTAAAACGCTCTTTATACCAGGAAAGACTGCACAGGCGTGTCCTAATAAGGAAGTCTGTTAAATGGAGCTCATAAAGAGGGTGATTTTATGATAGCTAAATAGCATCTAGGTGATAGGCAATGTAAATTAGATAGGATATTATGCTCAGGTGCGATAGAAATTGAGATCTTTGGTAAAACGACGAAGTTCACGTTTATCGGAGATCTGGCCAAAACCCCATAACCATCTCTACTGTTAAGAATGAAGAAGGCTCGATTATGATGTGTGGATATTTAGCTACTGCCAGCATTGGCGCATTCAAAGTGATAGATGGGGCCATGACTTCTGGAAACTATCACTACATATATGATGTAAGCGTGAAGCAATCGGTAGGGAAAATGAGACTTTGAAAGCATTTCAACTTTCAACAAGACAAGGATCCCAAAGATATTTGAAAATCTACTCAGAAGTACTTGGCAGAACAAGTCATTAGTCTACTAATGTGGCATTTTCAAAGTCCAGATTTAAACCACAGTAAATATTCGTGGAATGACCTGAGAGAGCATGTTCACAAAAGGGGCCCAAGTAAAAGTGTTGAAATGGAAAAGTTTGCTGAAGTGTGGGTGAAAGAAATACCTCCAGAAATGTGGATGAATCTTGTACAATTTCTTAATGAACGCTTCATAGCTAGTAGTGATTATAAAGAGGAACATATGTAGTCAGATATTACTATTATGTTGGCATTATTTATTTATTCCTGTTTTCAGAAATATACATATATTTCAGTGTTACATTCTGATTTTCTTTTACCCTTTGTCTCGTTGTGTAATGGTGAGGGATAGAAAGCTTATATAATATCTTCATATGCAAATGGAGTCTAAATCCGAAAATATTTTTAAAATGTTAAATTTCCTGGTTTCAGTCTTCTCCAAGCTATGTTACTTCTCGAGTAGTCCTCGGCCAGGGCAAGCCACAACTCCCTACTGTGATGCCCAATCACGGTGGTAACCTCCCTTAGTAAATTGTGTCAGCTTAAAATCTATAGGTGCTGCTTTTACTTAATCACGCATATATAAATATATATATATATATAGAGGACGGAACTGCGAATATTATGTACGAAATTGTATAGACGAGGGTCGTTCGAAAGTAATGCCTCCTAATTTTTATCCCGCCCCAAGTGGTCCAGGGGATTGCTTATTGCATTGTTATAATGACTACATCTTTTCGCTAATAACCTGGAATTTTCATTTCCATGTTGCTGATATTGACGGTTTGATAGTGTACGAAAGCAACTAATGTCATGGACGTGGGTTATAAGCAGAGATGCGTCATTGAATTCCTTCATTCAGAAGAAGTTGAACTAATCGACATTCGGTAACGTTTGGTGAACGTTTACGTAGCCAAGGAAGTTGATGTCAGCACCATTATAAGATTGTTCGTCGATTCAATAGTGGCAACAGAAATGTGACTAAAAAACTGCGCTTTGGACACCCATGTACATCCGCCACTAAGGAAAATGAAGCGCGCCTCGATTAGCTTATCTGCGCTAATCGGCGGACAACGGTGAATGAAATGCAGGCTGAGTTGGAAGAGGGTGAGGGTATCGGTTTACTTGAAACAATGTTTTTGTCCCTGGGGTAGAGCAAGGTGTGTGCTAGGTGGGTTCCACAGATGCTCACGCAGGAGCAAAATTACCACCGGCTGGCTGTCATGTCAGGAGTTGTTATACGGTACGAGCCAGAAAGTGACTCGTCACTGTTGACGAGACGTGGTGTCCCCACTAAGAGCCGGAGTCTAAACGGCATTCAATGGAATGGAACAACCCAGGCTCGGGCTCCCTGCAAAGAAGAAGTTCAAGACGCAGACATAAGGACGGAAAGTGATGTGCTCCGTCTTCTGGGACAGAAAGGGTGATATCCTCTTGGATTTATTTGAACCAGGGGTAACGTTCAAATCTGATAGTTACGTTGATTGCCCGTAAAAGGCCAGAGAAGAAAGAAACATTTTCTTTGCAACATGATAAGGCCAGAGCAAACACGAGATTGAATACCACGGAATGTTTGACAAAGTTTGCCTGGATTCTGGTGCCGCACCCACCGTATAGCTCCGATTTAGCATCGTATCACTACCACTTGTTTAGGCCACTGAAGCATAGATTATCGGGCAGCGTTTTCCAGACACCGACGCCTTCATCAAGACACGAAGAAATGCACCGCTTGACAGGCGCGGACTTTTACCAGCGCAGCATTCACGCCCTTGCGCGTCCCTGGCGGAAATGAATTGGCAATCGTGGTAACTAAGTGGAAAAATAAATCCTGCTGCAAAATTGTCTGCTCGTTTCAATGGGGTCACTCCCGTCTTTGTAACTCTTCAAACGTTAGCTTATATAAAAGGCTTCTTAAAATTTCCTATTTGAGGGATGAGGAAGGTTACCTGGTCGTATATATAACGCTCCTGAAGAGGGTTGAAGAACTCCAGGAGACTTTTCTAAATGATTAAGGAACCTTATATTACCCTTACCTAACCGGATTGAATTGAACGTTAGTTTTTATTCAGCCAAAAATATATATTTATATATATTTATTTATTTATATATAGTTATTTTTATATTAAATTTGTTAATGAAGCAAACTTTTACTTGAAAGAGGGATTAGAGTTGAGTCTCTGGAGATCCGCAAGAAGGATTTGCTGAAATTTACGATGTCAAAAGTTACTCCTTTACTAAAATGATATTAATGGCTTAGAAAAATAACTGGTACGTAACATGTATCATCAAAGGGGCGTCTTTTCATCAATAGTTCTTCTCGTATTTTAAAACCTGGTATTTTACACATATTTCACCTCCATCCCTACGTAGCATTTACAAATTTAGTGCAAACAAATGGGGGTTAATGTAGCATCCAATTTCTCTTCAAAAAAGCTACAAATTTACATTACAGATGGGAGATTTTAAGTAATTTCGGGGGAATCGATTTGTTCTAGATTTAGAAAGAAGTTCAATAAATATACGTTTTTTTTCTTTATGTGTTAAAGCGTTAGAGGAGCATTAATTTAAAGTAGAGGGGCCTACATGACAAAGCTTAGAGCCAGGAACATCAAATGTAATGGAGCCAGTTTTCGTATATGAACTAGGTGTAATACCGACTCTTCACCTTTAGCATTTTATCAAAGCATCAGATTTTAAAAGTTTACTTTTGAAGCAAATTTGACATAATCCCCCAACTTAGGATTGAAAAGTCAAGTTAAGTTTGTTCGATGGCCCAGAATTTACAATTCTTATTCATTTGTTTTCTTTACTAATTTATTCAATGTGAATAAATTTTAATGAAGATATAAATAGAAATAATGGGGAAAACATATAACCGTGGCTAGAATTCATCAATAATTTAAAATTATATGTATATATCTTGTCACTGGTCTAAAATGATGGAATAAACGGAAATAGAAAGGCTCTTTGTCAATGCTCTTTAAAATTGATTAAATTTTGTCTATTTTTAGAAAGGTCATAGAATTTAAATGCTATAAAATCTAATAAACTAAAACAATCTAACATATGAATCATAGTCGAATAATGAACTAAAAATCGTCTAATACAACTAACAAATCAAATCCACCGGAACTATCTCTCGCCAGACACAACAGCCACAATCGTAAAATAAAATCATCAAACTCCAATAACTTAACCTAACATTCCTAACACATCATACATATATTGCATAGATTTGCTGGTCTTTACGAGCTGAGCCACGTTAGGTGGAGGCAAGTGAGAAAGATATGCATGGGACTTTTCGTGTCTTTTATGGAACAATTGTTGCTACTAAAAACTTATATTTTATTACTATTTCTTATAATAGTGCTCTTGGTTTCGTGTTTAATTTTCTTACTCGTTTAATTTTATGGTATATTCACTAATTTAATTTTTGATGTAAGTAAAAGTTAGTAAAGAGAGATTTATATAGAAAGTAGTCGAAGCAAAAATAGTGTTGAGATCAAAATCCGCAATTCCTACACCAGGGATTAGGGCTGGTAGGGAACAAGACTATATGAAATATAATTAATGTATTTTAGATCGTACAATACATTAGGATCCTATTTTTCCCATCTCTAATAAAACGGACATCATCCAGGATAGCTTATCTAGCGTTTGCGATAATTTTTCTCCTACAATATCTAGACAGATGTACTCATCTTCTAGCGGATGAGGTGGACAGCTCACCAATTTAACTCACGGTTGAGAAGAGTAATGCGCGAGTGTAGACACGATTTGAAATATTTTAGCTGTTGTGTCCAAATTTATAGGTATAAACCTTTTAAACATATCAAAGTCGTTTTCAATATCCATATGCGCATTTCGTGAAGTGAGATGTGTGTGCGAAGAGACTTTTTTTTCTACTATACTTTCTCTCATACTTATTATATTAGGCCTTTCTAAACGGTATCTTTTCTGTATGGTTTGCTAGAACTTTTTATGTAATGCATTTCCTTGTAACACTATATCTCTCTCGATCTCTTGCTCACTCTCTCTTTCTCTCTTTCTCCCTCTCGTTCTGACTCTCTTTCTCCCTCTTCTCTCTCTCTCTATCTTTCTCCCTCTTTCTTGCTTTTTCTACACCTCTATCTCCTTCTTTCTCTTCATCTCTCTCTTTCTTCATCTCTCTCTTTTGCTCTCGCTTTTCTCTCTCTCTCGCCCATTTGAACCGTTATCCTGTTCGGATGTATGTAGTGTTGGTCCAGCTATGTGATTTATACACTGATTGCAATTTATCAATTTTTGTATTAAAAAGTATTTTTATAATAGTTAATTAATTCTTTATTATATACTTGACTTTCTTGTGAATAGTAGTAGTTTTTAAAGTGATTTCGTTTAATTACTTATTTAAAAAGAATTGTTAACTGTTGAAATTTAGACATAGTACTGCCATATTTCCCCTAAAGGAAAAAGACCAATCAGAGTCCTCCCAAAACAAGTGACGTCATAATATTCAGCCAATCAACGAATAGCTTATTTTGCATCCCATTGAATTCAAACAATCAACGGATAGATTGGTTATGATTTAAATTATCTGCCCGACGCCATTTTTGACTGAAATTACTTCTTTATTTAACTATTTTTGCAAAAAATATACATTTATTGACATATTACACTGTTCGTAGATAGATCTGAATTATTTTTAGGTGACTGATACCTAACAGTTATTTGAACACTGAATAGCCTAAATTCGATCCGCGCCATATTATTTGACGACCACAAATCTTAAATCTAAAATGCTAGATCCAGAGAGTTTAAAAGCCTTATGCTCCAAATGTAATTAATTAAAGTGGTGTATTGATTTTTCAGAGCAATGCTACCGAAGAAATAGATCGACAAGTGTTTGTTTATTATGTAAATTTGCTGAACATGATAAAGAAAAAAAAGGAAATTAGGAACTTGATCACTACCCTGGAAAACAGAATTAACGCTTTTGATCTTAACTAGTGTTATTGTAAAATCAAGGAGTACACTTTAATAATATTGATAGCAAGGTAGTAAGATTAGAACAGTCTGTTGCATTATTAGAGAATAAAGTTGATCTGAAGAACAAAAACGGCAACGAATTTTGCTTGTTAGAAATAAACATCCATCAAGACCTAAACTTACTGAACCGACTGAAATAAAGTCGTGTAATAGGTTTTTAGCTTTGTCTGAAGCAGAAGATGACATACCTAATTGGAGACTCTATGACAAGAAATCAAATTAATAACTTAAGTGTGAAAAACATTCGAAAGGGGAAATCAAGAAATGACTGAAGAGATCGTCAATTCAAAGCTGAAGAATAAAAAAATCCCCTGTAACTGCTTATGTTGGAACAAATGTGGTTTTCTGTGGTCAAAACTTTTCTGTAACAGATATATTGATCAATAACTATACCGAACGTGTTGCGAAAATCAAATAAAAAACAGATCATGGAATAATTGTCGGCATATTACCAAGATTAAATGAGGAAAATGAAACCATGAGTAGTGTAATTGAAATAAACGAACGCCTGCAAAGAATATGTGAACGGTAGAATGTTGATGTCATCGACTTTTGGATGAGCTATATTAACCACAAAGAATGTTTCGCTCATGGCGAAAACCCATCTTAGCACAAAGGGTAAAAAAAATATGGGAATCTAATTAACTTGAGTTTATATAATAGTCTTGAAAAGAAACGTTCCGATAATACTTCCCTTAGGACCTCGGGAAACGATTCAACCATGGAAACAAAAGTAAACTTGTAAAATATGTAAAAGCTATTTTGTTTAATTTTAGGTCTATTGGGAATAAATAAGTAGAGCTAAAAGCGTTTGTAGCACTAAAAACATATTATATAATTGGCCTTACAGAGAGCCGTATTCATTGTTACTCAAGAGAGTTTAGTGGTGAATTTCAATTAAAAAGGTATAAAATGTTTTAAAGGGACAGAATAGGAAGAGTGGGTGGAAGCGTAATTTTATATGTATAAAATAATCTCAATCTTAGAGACTGTAATGTTTGCTACGACTTTGAACTTATAGGAGTTAAGCTAAATCTTGAAAGAAGTCTCTATATATATTTAGCATACAGAAGCACCCATCAAACAGTAGACTTAAATAAAAGATCCTATGACTGTTTAACAAATGAGATAAACAACAAATTACCTTTAATTATTGGCCATTTCAACAGAGGAGAATTAGTCTGGTTTACGAAAATCTCTGACGAGGAAGGGTACAGATTAATCCAACTGAAAAATAAGTTAAAAGGGAAATTAAAAGAGCCAAGTGAAATGAAGAGATTAGAGTGGCCTTAAACTGTAAATCAAATCCAAAAGAATTCCTCGCACTAGTAAACAGTAGGAAACCATTCAAAAATAGTATGGCACCAACCAAAGACAAGAATGGCGTTTTGCAATACAACGATGTAAAAATAGCCAATGTTTTAAACGAATACTTTCCAACAGTATTACCAAGAATGAATCCGACGTTATTCTAACACCTAACAGCAGATATTCTGTCAATAATCCTTTAAAATCAATAATGATGTTAAGAGACTCATCGAAAAAATGAATGAATTGAAATTCGCTTGCTCTGGATATGATCTTACCAAGAGTCCTAAAAGAAGTTAAAGAATCCATAGCCGAATATATAACCCAAATATTTCATCTTTCTCTCGAAAGAGGATGTGTTCCAGAAGATTGAAAATTGGCCAATATAACGCCAATTTTTAAGAAAGAATGATAAGAGTCAGCGAGGAATTGCCGGCCTATAAGTTTAACATCGTTAGTAGGATAAATGCTCAAGCGTCTTATCGTAGAAAAAAATAGCTAAACATATTGAAGTGAATGAATTATTACGTGACTCTCAACATGGTTTCAGAAAAAAAGTTCGTTTCTCACTAATCTCTTGCAATTATTCACAACATAAATTCAATTTATGAGACAGCAATGTCAGTTGACATTTTTTATTTAGATGTTCAGAAGGCTTTTGAGTAGGTACCGCAAAGTTAATGGCAAAAATTAGAACATTAGGAATAATTGGAGAAGTTGTGAATTGGATCGAGAACTGTCTCACAAATCGTGGACAGAGAGTTGTAATTAATGGCCAAGCATCTGATTGGATATTTGATAGTAGCGGAGTTCCGCATGGGTGACTGTTGGGACCATTACTCTTAATTATATATGTAAACGATATTGATGTCGGATTGGTATCAAAGATTTCAAAATTTGCTGATTACTGTGAATTGAGTAAAGGTATAATTAGTGAAAATGGCCTCAAAGACTTTCAGGAAGATATTGATCAAATTGCGCGCTGGTCTATAAAGTCGGAGTAGCCTTTATAAATGCAAAATAAATCAGATAGGCAACAAAAAATTGCAAAGCTGAATACAAGATATTTGATAGAACTATGATATGCACAGGAACATAAAAAACACCTATGCATTTACGTAACCAGTAATCCCAAATTTTATCAGCAACGTGTAGAGGTGGAGAATAAAGTCTTAAAGATACTCATTTATATTAAAGGAAAATTTAGCTACACAAATGAAACAATAATCTCGAATACGTTTAATGCCTTAGTAAGACCCCAATTGGAGTACTGTGCGCAGGTTTAGTTGACTTATTTGAAAAAAGACATTGACAGTTTGGAAAGAGTCCAAGCCAGAGCGACAAAATTAATTCTAAATTAAAAAATTACCATTAAAAAAAGCGAATGGAAAAGTTAAACCTATTCAACCTCGAAACCAGAGGCAATAGAGGTCAATTAATCGAGGTATACAAAATTTTGAGAGGAATAGCAAATGTAAACCACTTTATCTGGTTCGAGCTAAATAGCGATTATACTCGTAACAATGACATGAAGCTTGTTTGCAAACAATTAGAACACACCTTTGCGAAAACCTTTTTTCATATAGAATAGTTAAAGTGTAGAATCAGCTGACAGAAGAAATAGTGTCGAGCAAATGTATCAGAAACTTAAAGGATTGAAACGCAATGTCAGAAATGTTAAGTAATGTTACCATTAAAATGTCAGAGTAGAGAAGAAGCAACACAAAATAGTACCACCAGGTGAAAATAAAATCACTAAATAGATAGGTTTTAGCTTTACTAGGTATAAAAATTTCCTGACTGTGTAAATTTTTTCCCCTAACACAATGAGGTATCTTCTCCATTTTTCCTTGCCCGAATTTTTGGGTAGGAGAGGTGGGTGGGGAGAGCCTTGATCTTTTTTATACTTCCCTTAAATTTGTAGGTTAGGCCTTTTATAAAGTGAGTAAGTACTTCCTCGGTATGGACGTAAATATCTTTTGAGGTACCCTAACTTCTTGTAACTCTCTCCATCTCTCTTCTTCTCACTCCATCTCTCTCTATCCCTATCTCTTTGATTCTATTTCTCTTTCTATTTATCCATCTCTTTCTATTTATCAATCTCTTTCTCTTTCTCCTTCTCTCTATTCCTCTCTCTATGATTCCCTCTAGTTACTTCTCTAAATTTCCATTTCTATATCTCATTATATCTCTTTCCACCCCTATCTTTCTACTTCTGTCGCTCTACCTCTTTCTCTCCAGTTCTCTTTCTCGATTCTAGAAGCAGCCTCAATCTGGTTTAACAGTTCTGCTCTTTGCGTATATAAAAATCTTGTGGTAAAAACCTTAGAACGGCTTTTCCAAGCATTGTCCACACAGCAATGAAATTCCCAAAGGGGAATTCCATTTCTTTCGTTCCGCTTTTTTGTCGGTATGCTCGTTTCGTGTGGGACACCTCTACTAGGGTAGCTGCTGTTTTGAGGTGAGTATGTTCATGGAGATTAATTGGAAGCGTATTCTCTTTGCTGCGTTTTAGACCTACGTAATACTTGCAGTATAGCTGAGAACATGGAAAGTCACAATTTATGGTTACTCTATCAACAATTTATGCCGGCCTCAGCCAACTCTACACTATGATGCAACTGAATTTGACGAAATCAGAGAGGGAGATGATGTTTGAAGTTCCTTCCTAGTGCCATCCATGCGTTTTTTAGGTCAGGCAGGTTCATGGAGACCCAGTAAGTTAATTCATACTTTGGTGCTTCCGGTCATTTAATATTTTTCTCTTTGGGTGCGACACGGTAATCTTTATGTACTTTATGCACGAGGGTACGAGTGAGTTATATCCAAAGGGAAGAAATAAAGTGAGAAAGGATAGGCGGCGTGATAGTCAAAAGGACCACAATCTTTTCCGCTCAGAAGGCTAGAAATATCTGGGCGATGGTCAATGCTTGCATAGTTCCCAAGGAAACGCCCACAAACTGCGAGTAAAGTAAACTACCATCGATACCAATTACGCCTCCTCTTGGAAGCCCCGAATTGTGCAAACGATGTTTAGGTGAGTTTTCTCGAACCGTTAGGCGCACGAATGGGCATGGTTAAAGGTGTGTAGCCATACCTTTGCACATTAAATTTATACACCTATGCAAGCCTGTTGACGAATTCCTTTGTTAAAGAGAAACCACATATACCTTTTCAACCTTTTACTAGGTTAGATTATCATATATGAATTTAAAAGTCATTAAAAGCCGTTTTATTCCTACGAAAATCATAATAGTCTACGGCGCCACTTTTAAGATACAGGAAGTTCATTCAGAACCCCCTATTGAAAACTGATTTCATATAAATTGCTATAATTAAGAGACATTAAGCATTCGAACTCAATTGACAAGCAAATGATGCACGTATGATTTGTTCATCATTTGAAATCAGATTTCTTTAGTTCCTTGTAAATTTGTGTTAATGGTAGAATAAAACATATATTTTTCGGACAAAGGTCAACTATAGATTTTGATTCAGTTAGAAAAGGGGATGTTAGGTAAATAGGTTTTTGTTGTAAATGCCCTGGAATTTAGTTCAATCCATATTCGAATGATGGTAAAAATATAAACCAGTTCTCAAGCGCCATTGTTCTTTAGCATATATTTAAAATGGCATGATATAGTTTCGCGTTTGGTTCACAAATCAATTTTAAAAATCTACGGAGAATTTTCACGAATGTATAAAATTTTGCATTATCATAATTGTCACTATGTTCTATTCATCTTTCTCAAACAAAATATATATATACTATTAAACTGTGTATAAAACTTGCAATGAAATGATATAAAAAGCAATAATTCCCTTTTGTTTTGTTTTTTTTACAAATTAACTTTAAATATCTAAGAAAAACTTTCCAGGAATGTATACAATTTTGCATTATTTTAATTTTCACGATGTTCTGTTCATGTTGCTAAAAAAATAATTATACCATACAAAAGTGCATAAAATTGGCAATAAAATGATATACAAAACACAAAAATGTGAATTTTGAACGAAAGAATTTGAAAAGTGACTAATGAACAAATGTGCTATCTCTTTAATCTTCGGCCAAATGAACGTCGATAGAATCATCTTTTGTGTGGTTCAACCCCTTTAATGAAAAATATGGCCACGAACAATGAAATATTCCACTTAAAGGCTGCAGACATACAGGTGTGTCGTTTTCTTCTGGATATATAGCATTGATTATTGAACTGGAGTTGTGTGAGAATCCAAATTGCTTTAGACTGCAGTTAAACGTTTATCCCTCTCTTACCTACATAATTGAAGAGAACATACGATTTTTTTCCCTTAAGGCACAGATTTAAAGGGTTTAACCGTTCTCCAAAGTGTGCCATTAAACGGCGCTAAAATTTGACTATCCCAAGAACCTCTTGCAATTGCGATAACTTACCAGCTGAGCTAACTTTGTAATGGCCTCATTTTTCGCGTCATTGGGGGAAATACTCATATCTCGTGTTATGGTTGTACAGTAACGTATTCTCCGAGGTCCCAAATTATATGTGATGTGGTTAATTTGTAGTTGGCCGCCTCTTGTAGACGATTGAAGATTGCTCGTAGGTGGAAGATTTGTTCGTCTTGGGTCTAACCTGCCACCAAAATCCATACAGAAATAGGAAAACGAACTCAAAACTTTGAAATTCAGTGTCAATAAACCCTTCTTAAATCAGGGGTTTAATGAGTTCGACATTCTAACGCAATAAAAAAGATACTACTAAAATATTATATTATTCTTATAGATAAGATTAGATATTTCTTAGTTTATTTTTGACCAGGCTTACCTAGAAAATATGGATTTGCCTTGGATATTGACACAAAAATATATTACAATGATCAGGGATAGCATTCATCCAATTTTCTGTCATTGTGACTCCTAAAATCATCGCAAGGGCAAAAGGATGGTTAATTCTTGAGAAGGTGTCGAGTTTTCTATCGTGTGAAACGTATGCGATTATTTGATTCTTTCTAAAAGCAGTGAGTTAGCCATGGAACGTACATCAAACTTTATTCAAAGCCGCGATCAAATTTGCTTTTGCTCTTATTCACCTACAAAATTAAGGACGGCATTGACTGCTAGGAATGAATGAGGAGGATGTTGCCTAAATAATATATACTCTGGATGATTAAAAGGAAATAGATTTGTCTGACAGCTTTATTAACATACACAGTAAATAATTAATTCAACCTTATTAATTTAATATGCGAAAGGGAGATGGTGAGACATAAACGATGGAATTATTCACTTTGATGGTAATTACTTTTGAAAATTAATTTGCTTTTATTGCACTGAATATACCACTTCACTTTAGGAACCATAAAACTAATTAAATAAGAATTTATAACTATGCATTACATCGTATTTTAAAGATTGTGGAAAATGCGTGTAGTAAATTAAATATTCTTTGAGTTCGTTCAATTTAAGAAAATCGAGTGTCCATTTTAGAAAGAAAATGGAAAAGAGGCTTCATTTGAAGTGAAAGTATCGATGGGAATTGAGCTCTTATTGCACATAGAGGCTTTGCGGAGTCGCTCGTTAATTAGAGGAGAGGGGAACATTAGCTGCGACTGTCACCTTAGATTCTAAAGGAGATAGAGACCAGTCATGTAGTTAATCTCTCTTTTTCCTTCTTGAGCCTAATGAAGGAACTGGCTTTAGATATACTATTCTAAATAAACTGCAATGAGCCGGTATGAAGTTTAATTTAACTGAACTTTCTGCTTATTTACAATCTGATTTTATCATCACTTCAATCGAGAGCGTCTGGCATGTACCTTGCTTAGATGGAAATAGGCTCTTTGTTTAAAGAGGATTTAGTGGAAACCAAAGAAGAGATGGAAAGAGCCTGGATTCTAGAAAAAGCCAGAAGGTAGACCGGAAGTCACTATGGACTCTTGACCAATTAACTGCGTGTGTGCAATTTGCGTGAGGATATTCCCAGAATTACATGTCCTACATTTTATTTAAATAGACATTTATATAGACTCATGACTCCAACTCTTTTAATTATGAGAATGGACGTTGTTTAAAAATAGAGTCCTTAGGATGTTAGATGATACCAATGATTCTTCTATCTATTTTTTGAAAACCATTATATTGAAAAGGATGACCCGTTTTCGATATTATTGAGAGGGAAATATATATGAGGATATGTTGGGAGTCCTCTATTGAGAAAAAATGGAAATTTCAAGCCGACATTGTATAAGAAAGAAGCAAAAAGTAATTAATACCATAACTAGAGTAAGTACTATTACCCACCAGAAATAAGGCCACATTTGGAAAGAAAGGTCAATGACTTTACGTCCTTTAAATATCATAACAATTTATGATGAATAACTAATATGAACAACGTACCTTTTTCCCCAGCCCAAATTATCTTAATTTAATGTTTTTAAGATTATAATTTAATATGTTTGGTTTACTTTTACTAAGCCAAAATAAAAAATATTAAAGTACTCATTTATTTTTTAAAGCTTGTATTTAATTATAGATTACTTAGTTTGGCAAATTATCTGGTCGGTCACAATTGCAATCACTTACTCTTAACCTTGAAAGTTTCACTTGAATATTCTCGGCTTATACATTGATTTTGATTTTTATTCGTTTTTAAATATACCTTATACTAATTACTATTCTAATATTTAAATTATTATTGGTTTATTAATCGGTCAAAATTTCACAAATATTAAAGAAAAGCATTACATTCATTCGATGATCCAAAATCGCCCTCTGATCCCGTTTCTGTCGGAGGTGAGTTTCCATCCCTGCACCAAAATGGGCTGAAATGCATGGAGAGAGTTGCTAAGGGTAATGAATCAAGGAGCGCAATCTTTATGATCATTAATGACTCTGAAAGACGACCAAGAGCTTAATATGAACGCCAAGATAACCTCAAGGGTCATGTTGCCTCCAGTGCCAGTGCTTATGATGGGAAAGAAGCAGATGTGTGTTTCAGGAGGCGCAATGACGCGGACAGCTTTTGACAAAAGTTTCAAGTCGATAATTGTTGGAAAGAGGCTTAATCAAACAAAAACAACTTAATGGATAGGTGGTATTTTTGTGGAATTATAAACAATGGAATATTGGAGAATGGGGAAAACCAATATTCTCTGATGAAGCTGAATTAGCTTGTTTAGCGCTTGTAAAAGCCATCGTTAAAGAGAAAAAAGGGGAACACTTTTAAGATTACATATGTGTCGTGCCCACAGGGCAACATCCGGATACTTTTCATGACTGGGATTGATTTTCTTATAAAGGAACTGGAGCACTAACATGTTTTCATAAAA